>CM025780.1:8188008-8208191 GCA_014636745.2 Centella asiatica | reverse complement strand
GGGGAGGATGAATGCAAACACTACAATTTTTTTTTTGCTCTTTTTAAACTTTAGTTGCCACTAATTGGAAATAGCTACTAAGAACAGAAAAACAATAAAATATGAACACACAGATTCAAGTTAAAATAGTTGTATTAAAACTTGATGTTTTTCTGAAAATCTGTATAATCATGAATGTGATTAAACAGCTACAAATTCTGTAATGAAATTACAACTTCTATTTCACACTCACTAGCTTCTAAACTTTCTTTGAAATATTTCTCTCGAGATCTATTACAAAGCTGCTCTAGTGATTTTTGTGTGCTTCTTTTTTTTTTTTTGATCTGTTGGATTAATCTGTTTATATGATGAGAACTCCTTTTCGTATGAAAAGATCAGTGGTTGAAATCACGTGCTTGAGACGTGCTGCCTTTCTCAACTTAGCCGCAAGTATGTCACATCGCTGTCCTTTGGAAACTATGTGTCAGACTGCTGCTACTTTTGTTGCTACTTTTCTTCCCCAGGTCTGCGTGCATTTAATGTTCGAGAGTTCTCATTGGACCAAACAAACTTCAAGAAATATCTTTCCAGTTAACATCTCTTGCTTCTGTAACAAGCTTCGTTGATTAGAGTGTAAGTCCTGATGACTGGTGCATACGGTCATAACTATCCACTGAGAACAAGCCCTGATGAATTTGATCAGTGCTTCTTGGATCCCCTGATGCTTATTGACTGGATCAGGGCTTCGACCTCCACTTGAGTTTCACTCAGTGCTTCTTGATCCTGATGGTTATGACTGACTACACACACACAGATGGCTTCCACTGATGTAGTGTTGAGCATTCCCCCTGACGGGTTACCCTGATGGGTTAGCCTGTTACTGTCATACCTTGAAGTCTCACCCTGACGGGTTGGTCTGCCTTCATCATCCCCTGACAAGTTCCCCCTGATCAGTTTCCCTGATGGGTTCCCCCTAATAGGTTCCCCAAATGGGTTCCCCTGATCGGTTCTTAGTGAACAAAACTTTGTTTAGAATATCTGATGTGCGGAATACTTTGACTGTTATTTAAGTAGCATCATATATTCTTCTTCATTTTGTCAAGTCCTTCAGATGTTTCATTTTCCGACTTGTCTTGTGAAGTGATTGACCATCCCCTGATGAATAAGATTATCATCAGTGGATGCAAAACTTGTGCTGATCTTAAGGTTTATAATATACCTCAAGTATTTACAGTTGCACAAATTATTTCCTAAACATCATCATCATTATTTAACTCTAACAGTAATTGTTAGTATATTTTAGTAATTTAGTAAGTTTCACGTTCAATGTTAATCTAAAATGAGAAATATCTCACCTTAGATATTTTGATTTCCCTTGATCCCCTATAAATAGGAGGACCCTTGCCTAGTACTTCTCATCTTTAAAACACTCTCAAACTCAGAAAAATATCCCTACAACGTGTACTATAGAAGAGAAAGCTTACAAGGTAATTTTGAAAGCTTTAATGAAGTTATTTATTTTAACTATATAGTTATTTAACTTGAAGAAGAAACTACATGAAACCCTGGTTAATCAAAACAGTAATCGTCTCACAGAGATAAACCACAAGGGCAATCTCTATCCTTTTAAAGATCTCTCTACATATATTTAAACTTTATCTTTCTTTATTTTGTACCTTGAGCTAGGACTTTTTATGATAACTTGTCTTTTGATAGTCGCGTTCTTCATAAACAATTGTGTAGAAAGGATAAAATGAATTATGGAACAAGTATACAAAAACTCAACTGCAAGCTACCGGAGGATAAATATCCACTGATGGGTTATTTTAGCTATCAGAGGATAAATATTCACTGATGCGTTATGTTAGCTATCAGAGGATAAATATCCATCGAGGAGTTTGACACTGACTTATTGAGTTTGGCGCTGAACAACTTATTTTCCCCGACGAGTTTGGCGCTGAATAACTTATCCATTGATGAGTTTGGCAACAACCAAGTGAGTTTGGCGGTAGTCAAATATGACACTAAATAACTCATCAATTGATGAGTTTGGCGACAACCAAGTGAGTTTGGCGGTAGTCAAATAGATTACCAACAAGTTTGGCGATGAAGAGAGTCATACCCTGATGGTCGAGAGTCATCCCCTGATGGCCGAGAATCATCCCCTATTGGCTAAGAATCACCCCCTAATGACCAAGAGTCATTTCCTAATGGCCCTCTCCTGATGGCCGAGAATCATCCTCTGATGGCTAAGAATCACCCCCTAATGTCCAAGAGTCATTTCCTAATGGCTTAAAGTTATCCCTTGAAGGGTAGATGTCCACTGATGAGTAAATTATCCCCCGACGGGTAATTTATCCCCTGACGGGTAGATGTCCACTGATGAGTAAATTATCCCCTGACGGGTAGCTATCCCCTGATGATGATCCCTTGATAGCCTAAAGCTTATCCCCTGACAAGTATATTTCATCCCTTGATGCAGAATAACTAGTGCAACAATTTCACGGTTATACAGATGTAGACTTGGCATGATTTCAATATTATAACCTTATTACCTAAACATAACTATAGTTCTAATTTATTTTAATCATTTATAAATCATAAAAAAGATCTCGCAGTAACACATAAATCTATCTTACGTGATCACCAAGGCAAGTAATATATTTGCTATTCTTCCAATGTATAACTCAGTTATTCCGTTATACGTAATTCTGCAAATGATGTTTTTATTATTCTTTAGCATATAACAGAGTTGTTCATGCAGGCATACATGTGGTATGATGCTTATTGCAATTAAATGTCTGATCCATTAACTCGATCAGCGTTAAGACATGTTGTGCAAATACTCGAACTTTTCCTTACGTATACATAGTTGCTTCGTATACGTACTGATTGAGAATAATTTTTACTTGTTCAACTTGAGCTAAATCTTATTGTTAAATGCTTGACTACTTGTAACTAGTTTACAAGCATCTTATCTATTCCCATTGAACTATTCAATTCAGCTTAACTTATCTATTATTTTCTACAAGGTTAGCTATGTGAATAACTTGTGACCCTCATTGGAAATTACAAGGTTAGCTGTGTGAGTACCGTGGTAATCTTCACTGAGGCGTCAAAATTCATCCACTTTATAAAATCTAATGTTTTCTACAAGGTTAGCTGTGTGAATACCTTGTGACCCTCATTGGAAATTACAAGGTCAGCTGTGTGAGTACCTTGGTAATCTTCTCTGAGGCATTAAGATTCATCCATTTTATAAGATCTAATGTTTTCTACAAGGTTAGCTATGTGAATACCTTGTGACCCTCATTGGAAATCACAAGGTCAGCTGTGTGAGTACCTTGGTAATCTTTTCTGAGGCGTTAAGATCCATCCACTTTATAAGCATGAAAAGGGAACCAACTTGGATGTGAGAATGAGTTACTCCATTTTGTCGGGCCCTAGAGATTGTAGATGTAATTAAATCTACTAAATGTTGTACGTATGTACATAGTAGACCACATTGAGATAGCCCTGGCCTGATATTGTTAAGAGTAAGAGAAATTCTCAGTAGGCCCTAGTGCTGAACAGAGTTAAGGCGATCAAGTAAGTCATATTACTGAAAGACGTCAAGAGAGCCTATGTGGATTCCTTCTTATTTCTTCATTTCAGAAGCATTATATTGCCAACCTTTCTTCTATCTAAATATATGGATTTCCCCCATATGCAACGAAAATCCAACAGTTGAATTCTTAATATTTTAACATTGTCTTAAAAATAGTATTTCAAAACTAGCTTCGAATTCTCTTTCCTTTCAACTGTTCCATATTGTATTGTCTCCCAAATTTCTTTGACAGACTCACAATTAATGATACTGTTGAATATGTCATTTTCCAAACCATTGTAGAGAATGGTTGTGATCTTTGCATCTTTCATGGAGTCTTTTTTTTCCACATCAGTGGGATCACTATGGAGTTTAGGTACCATATGTTCAAGAACAACTTGGCCATCTACAGTAGCCACAGGAACAAGCTTTAATGGATTGGGAGGTCTTTCTTCCAAGATCCTTATGTAGGAAGGTTTAGATGCATGTACATCCTTCTTTTCCATAAGAAGTACTTATCCCTCACCAATAGAGGAATCTTTACATTACCACTTTTACTACTCATCTTGATCGACTAGTAGATATATTAACTAGAAAGCTCTGATACCAATTGTTATTCCCAGATGAGTATTTGTAGAAGGATGGATGAATACAAATACTTGATTTTTCTCCCAATGTAAATATATCAGATATAATTTGTAAATTAATTATGGAATTAATAAGCAAGACAATTATTTCAATCAATAAAGAATGGATTTTATTGATGTTAAATCTAAAATAAAACCTAGTAATCAAAATAGTTTGACACCAGCTCCTTTTTTCTGTTCTAAAAAGAACAACTGAAATCTAGAAAATAATTTTTAATTTCTCAAGTTATGAAAACTTGCTTCTCTCTTTGTAAATTGTTTACAACTGCTATTTGATCTAAGATTGTTGTATATTTTAGTGATCTCTCGTATATTTTTCACAGTTGCTCTAAATCTCTATTTATAGACACAGCTCTCTTGTTCTCCCAGCTTCTTCTTTGAGTTGCCTCCAAAAATATCTCTGATATTCTTTGGTAATTGAAGCTCTGTCACATAACTTCTCTTTTGCATGACCTTCCTTGCACGTCAACCTGTTATTTCATTTTTTTGGTGTATACTTTCTTCTTATTGCACCAGCTCCCTTGTTTTCCTCTTAGAGTTCCTAAGATAACTTATCTCTGTAGCATATAACTTATCTCTATGAGCTTTTGTGGCAGCCCCAAAAATCCCATATCGGACTTCGGGCACTGTCAATAATTGACAAAAGAACAGTAATGACATCCAAGCATGCATATCATTAAATAAGAGAAATAAATAGTAATATCTTTTACATTCATCCAAAGTAAGTTTCTAACAGCGGAAGTCTATGAGGGGCCCATACAGGCCTTACAATCTAAACATCTCAATAATCGCCTCACGCTTCACTCTTCCCCTGAACGTCATCCACAAGAGAGCGATTAGGAAAACGTTTATCATGACATCCTTGCTTTGCCTTTATCAGACTGCTCGGCCTTCTGCCCATATCTTGTAAAACATTAGATAATAGCAATGTGAGCAATTTACACTCGCAAGTATAAAATCAAGTATTGGGTGAGCTTTGAAAGATGGATAATTTATTGGGCTTTAGTGATTATGAGGTTGGACGGAAACAATATCGACACCTCTTAATAACTTGGAGGAAAAATAAATTCTAGGGTCCTCGAGTGATAGCGAGGGATTTGACCCTTTACTTAAAAGAATAAAGAATAATTGCACATACGCCTTATAACCATGTTCGTTTGGCGCACATGCCCTTAGGAACTTCATAACAAACAGTATATCAGCTGGCCAGCCTGACCACCATTTGCTTCATCATAATGACATACGTAGTCAAAACATAAATCTTTTATCTGCAAGCGTTTAGTTATCGATGCCTCGGCTTCCGTTTCCTATCATTCTTAGGCCCAGGGTGCCAGACAGATGCAACCCACTAGCCTTTAGTTACCTACATAGATATATTTTACAAGTATGGGGTGAGAAAAAAAATCAAGTCTTTTTCTATCCGTATATGATTTACCTTGGCACGTTAGCGAATTTGAATAGCTAACATCTGCCCAAAGAATGCTTGATTCTAGTACAACATTTTCATGTACATCGGATTAAAAGATCATACGTTACTTAACTTTGAAGAAATTGAATGATGAGTATTGACATAATAATATCTTGGATACATTACGCATATCGAAAGAATGATCATGCATATTAATTGAAAGAAAGTAGAGTGAGTATATACTTGCCTTGGTCTTTAGCAAAAATCAAATTCAATTCACTTGCGAGTGAGACACTTTGTAAAACATGCATTTTGACATAACATTAGAAAATTTATATCTTTAACAAAGATATGAGAAAAATGCACATGTGATGTCCGTGAACTTTTAATGTTTTAATTTGACATCTGAACCGTTGAGGTTTAAAAAAAATTAATTAATAACATATTAAAATAATATAAGAAAATAATATTTTATACTTTTGAAGACAAACTACGCATCAATGGATAAACGTTGAAGCATAAAAGTGGCCATCAGGGGCTAAGAATGACCATCGGAGGATAAATTAACCATCAGTGGATAATTTAATCGTCAGGGGATGACTAGTCATCAGTGGATAATTACTTGTTAGGGGATGACTGGTCGTCAGGGAATGTTTCTCGACCATCAGGGGATAGCCCTCGACCATCAGGGGATGGTCTTCGGCTATCAGTGGATGGTCTTCGACCATTAGGGGATAATCTTCGACCAACAGGGAATGGTCTTCGGTCATCAGGGGATGACCTTCGATCATCAGGGAATGGATTTATTCATTGTTAAACTTGTCGGTAATCTAATTGACTACCGTCAAAGTCTCTTGGTTGTTGCCAAACTCATCGGTGGATAATTTGTTTAGCGCTAAACTCCTCGGAGAATAAGTTGTTCAGCACCAAACTCAATAAGTCAGCGTCAAACTCCTTGGTGGATATTTATCCTCCGATACCTAAAATAACTCATCGATGGATAATTGTTCAGTGCTAAACTTATCGGTGGATAAGTTTGTTCCTCGGAGACTACGAAAATTTTCTCATGAAAGACTAACAAAATTTTCTCATTGGGGACTGACAATTTTGTTCCTCGGAGACTAACTTGAAATCTCCTAGGGACTATTTTATACTGTCAGAGACTAACTTCATGCTGACGAAGACTAAGTTAGGACTGGTCTCCTATACAGTGATGATTTCCCCATGTTTAAAGGGTGGTGTTATCACCAGATAACCATAACTAGGGCAACTCTCATCATTTTTTCTGCAGTGTGTATCATTCTTAGTGTCTACTAGGTGGTCGTCAACATTTCTTACTCTCATCTTGGATAGCTTTTTGAAATAAATGACATTAACTCCAGATGTTAAAAGCATACATTAAATCATACTTTTGGAAGTGAATAAACAAAGTATTTTACAAATATGGCATGCATAGCAGAACAAAGTAGTGTAGTAACAGAGCAGGACTTTAATATAATGCTCTTACCTCTTTGGCTGTAAAGAAGAAGTTAAAAGCTTGGGTTGTTCTTTGAGAAAGACAATTGCTCTTGAAAGTGAGACTGGATTTTGTGGGCGTTTGGCTGTATAGAAAATTTATGAAAATGGCACTAGGGTTGTACTCAAATGATATATTTATATCACTTGCCGAGCAACAAGAGTAGTTAGATTGTTTGAGATTAGTTCTCAGCCGTTGGCTGTAATGGGAAATAACAAGCTTTAGAAAGGAATGATTGGTTAGAAAAGGCGGTGTTACGGCTACTAAAAGTCAGTCAGTTATCTATCATAGCCAACAGTCTATTTTACTGTTGGAGTTGATTTTCAATTGATGGGTCACATGTACTCAACCCTGATATAATATAATTATATTACTAGCCTCATTACAGTCCTTGGTTCAAAAATGAGTACTGTAGCTTTCCCGTGTGATTGCCTTCCCCACGTGAAAATTACACTTACTCTCCTGTTACATCTTGGATAAAAAATAATCACTTAAAGGCTTGAGTTCAAAAAATATATTTATAACCTTTTGGACATCACATTGCCATAAAATTTTCATTTAAAATATGAATTCATTATTCATACCGAATAAAAATTTAAACCTTCATACATAATATAAATTAATCATAATATGAATTAATCATACAACAAAACTAATTTTATTTTTCGGGTTCTCACAGCTTCCTTGGTTTTGATTGAACCAACTTTCATATTTTCCTCTTCAAGGATGAATATGTTATCTCTGCAGTTTTCACATCAGCAGCTTTATACACATATTTGTGTATTAGTATAACTTATCTCTATTTTTTTCTTTATAAGTTATTTTTGCAGTGTTCACACCTACAGTCTTTATACACATGTGTGTGGATAACTTATCTCATTGAAGCTTCTTTGGTAGCCAATATCTCCTTATTGGAACACTATCTTTAGTTTAATTCCACCGCTTTACTTGAGTTGATGAATTTGTGAACTCAGTCATATGTCATCCTCAATATTAACTAGTGAAGAATTTAACTGTTGATGATGAAATTATCTATTGATGGATTTATCCACTGATGAAGGATTTATCCCTAATGGATTTATCAGTGATTTATCCCTGATGGATTTATCCATTGATGAAGGATTTATTCGATGAACAAACTTTGGTGTTGAGTCTTTTAAACACAGATAGCAAGCACTTTCCCATTTCACAAACACTTTGGCATTTTACACTTTTGCTTTGGACTTTGGCGCATATGAGATTACCCAACAACTTTAGCGGTGGGTAAATCTGACTTCAATGATTGTGAGACTTTGGCGCTATTGTTGATTATCCGATGACTTTGGTGTTAAGTAAACTTGACTTCAGTGACTGTGAGATTTCCCAACAACTTTGGCGATAGTCATTTAAAGTTTGGCGCTATTGTTCATTTACCCGACGACTTTGGCGATGGTCAATTGACTTTGGTGATAGTCAAATTCCAGTCGAGTTCATCAATCTTCAACCTTTGTTCATCAGCTGCTGCAAAATATCTTCTTATGGCTATTGTGATGAAATATCCTCTGAGCTATCTCTTTGATGTGCATTTTACATTGTCAGAGGATACCTTACATCGGTTTGTCTATTATCCACTGATGAACAATTTATACTATTAGGGGATAATATTTAGACAAAACCAACTGTACTTTTAGTTTTAGTACAATTACAAAATCTAACAATTCTAAGTGTTATAATACATTATCAAATGCTATAATTCCTAACAGTTATGCTTAAGACCATCAACTAGTGCAACACTTTCCAAGATGAAATTTCCATTTGTGACTTTGTCATATCCCAAGGTATATATCCTTTGCTGTCATCTCCAAAGAATACTCTTGGATTAGCTCTTTCCTTATACTATGTTTGCAGGGTCTTATCTCTAGTCATGTGTCTTGTATAACCACTATCCAAGAACCAAACTTATTTGTTCATGTCTTGCACATAGTAAACAACTAAGTTAGTTTTGGAACCCAAACTTGTTTGAGTCCATTGACATTAGTAGCATTTATTTTAGCTGTAGTCAAAGAGTTTTCAGTTTTTATCACCCACTTGATGGAGGAAATTACTTTCTCCTTAGTCTTGGGTGCTTTAGTTTTTATCTTTGACCTTTTAGGAGGTTTCACATAGATGTTTTTAACCATTTTATCATGCAATTGGTTCTTAATAGTTAATGTCTTCTTATCAGGGAATGGTTGTCTAGCATGCATGTTCTTAGTTGTATTTTGTGTTAGAACAAAATAGGCTCAAGTGTTTGTGGGGGGGGGGGGGGGGGGGGGGGGGTGGAATGAATGCAAACACTCAAATCTTTGCGATCTTTAAAAACTTTGTTAAGCACATATGGAAATAGTTATATTATCAGAAAAACTATAATGACCTTTTAAAATGAACACACAATCATTCAAGTTAAAATAGTTATATTAAAACTTGATGTTTTTCTAGAAATCTGTTTAACCACAAATGTGATTAAACAGTTACAATTTCACACCCACTAGTTTCTCTCTTTCTTTGAATATTTCTCTCAAGATATATTACAAAGATTCTCTCTAGTGTTTGTGTGCTTCAATGTGTTGGTTGATTTGTTGGATTGATATCTGTGTAATGAGAACTCTTTTGCATATATAGAAGATCAGTAGTTGAACTCACGTGCTTGGACGTGCTGCTCTTTTCAACTTAGCCGCATATATGTCACATCGTTGTCCTTTAGCAACGATGTGTCAGACTGCCGTTGCTTTTGTTGCTTTTTTTTTCTTCCCCTGATCTGCGTGCATTTAATGATCGAGAGTTGTCATTGGACCACCAAACTTCAAGAAATATCTTTCCAGTTTATATCTCTTGTTTCTACTACAAGCTTCATTCATTTGCGTGTAAGACCTGATGACGAGTGTATGCAGTCATAACTATCCACTGATAGCCAGCCCTAATGTGGACTTGATCAGTGCTTCTGGATCCCCCTGATGACGAGTCCCGACTAAGACTCGATCAGTGCTTTAACTTTCACTTGAGTTATTCAAGTGCTACTTAATCCCATGATGTTAAGACTCAAAGCATTTACTGATGCCTTCCATTGATGCAGTGCTGAGCATTCCACCTGATGAGTTTCCTTGACGGGTTAGCTTGACACTATCATACCCTGATGAATTCCCCTAACAGGTTGGCATGTCACTGTCATGCCCTAACACGTTCCCCCTGATGGTTTTGGCTTGCCACTGCCATACCCTGACGGGTTGGCCTGCCTTTGTCATCCCCTGATGGGTTCCCCTGACGGATTTTCCTGATGGTTTTAATCGTTGAAGCTTTGTTGATTTTGTTTGGAATGTCTGATGTGCGGAATACTTAAGTGTTTTTGAGTAACAACAGACATTCATCTTCACTATTAAGTCATTTAGTAGTTTCAGCCTATGACTTGCCCTGATGACTTGCCTAGTGAGTTATACTTCATCCCCTGATGACTAAGTTAATCATTAGTGGATGCAAGGTGTGTGCAGATACTAAGGTTTATAGAACACCCTGAGTATGTATAGATGCACAAACAAAACTCTAAGTAACATCATCATTTATACCTAACATTTTGACATTTAAAGGCAAGATGGTTAGGATTCCCACATTTCTAACATTCTTTCCTAGGAACATTAATGATAAGATAATAGTTAGTACACTTGTTAATTCCCTCCTTACCATTTCTATTCTTCTTTAGTTCATTATCCCCTGATGAGTGAATCAGCTTTCTATTTCTTGATGAGTCAATTTTCTTCTGATTGGAGCTTTTGGCTCTAGATCCATGTAACTTTTTTTCTAGCTGAATCACTGTTTGTTCTAGTATAGGATGCTTAGTCTTTTCCTCATTAGCCCTTGCCTTAATAAATTTTACTTTTTTAAAAGTAGGTGTAGTAACTACCGGAGTACTCTTACTAGTGCTAGCTTCACTAGTTCCAGTGATTGACAACTCCTCAATCACTGGCTGCTTGTTTTGGACCTTGTTATAGCCTAGTCCTACAATCTGACTAGTACTATATTTCTCTATGGTTTCCCTCACTATCTTGGAGAAATCGGTTCATTCCTTAATGAGATCTTGTTGTTCTTTCAGTTTGTCCCTAAGTCATTCTTCTATTTTTAAAGCACAAGCAAGTCTCTTTTTGGTTTTCCTGCACTCCTCTCTAACATCTTCTAGCTTAATCAGCTTAGTTTGCAATAAGGAATTTCTAGTGACTAATAGATCATTAGCCTTTTAAATTCTTTCGTTCCCTTTTACTAACCACATTAATGTAGCACACAAATTGTAAATTTCAGTTGACATTTCTTTTATTTTTGCTTTACAATCTAAAAGACACATGTTAGAGGGATCAGGTTTTACCTTAGTGCCCTAAGAAAAATTGTTGGATCCAGATATTGTCCCATCAGATGATATTGTCATAAGTGTAAGATTGATGAATTCCTCATCATCTGATTGGTCTAAATCAGCCCAATCATTTCCCTCAGTTACGAATGCTTTATTCTTTTTGTTAATGAATACAAAGTATTTCTTTTTGTAGTAGTCATCACGTTAAGTTTTATAACATTTGACGATGATTGTCTTTATATTACTTAGATGTACAAATGTATAGGAAGTGTTAGATAGTAACACTGAAGTTTTGTATCTAGTAGTTATCTTTTTGATTGTAATTATTCATTCTTTGTAAAGAGATAGATTCGTTTTTAATTGTAAGTAACTGCTGGAAAGTTGTATCAAAACTTCAACAAAGTCAAAGTGTGTATTTGATCCGTCGGAGATTACCAAAAAGGCTTATCGGAGACTAAGGCAACATTTGTCAGAGACTAAGTATTTTGTCTATCGGAGACTATGGCTTACGTCATCTGAGATTAAAGATAAAGTATCAGAGACTAATGCTGATGTCATCGGAGACTTAGTTTTAAAGCATCAGAGACTAAGCTGACGTCATTGGAGACTAAGCCTAAAAGCATCGTAGACTAAATAACTCTGTCGGAGACTACACAACCTGATCAGAGACTATATGACCAGAGACTAAACGATCAGGGACTAAAAGCTGAAGTCGTCAGGGACTAGTCGTGACTTATTTCCTGATGAGATACAGAGTTCGAATTGAATAAGGAGTGTCTTCCACGTAAATCAAGATACTATTGAAGACGTAGTTGGTAAGGAAACAAGCCAGAAATTTGTTCCTAATCAAATAAGGAAAGATTGTGTTTAATTTGAATAAGGAAGCTGAATCAGTATTGATTTAGAATAGGAAACTAAGCATTCAGTTTTTGAGAAGCTGTAATTAGGTTTACAGAATTGGAATTCGAATTGTAATTCGAAGCTGTATAGAATTCATAGTTTTGTATCTTTACTGTACAGAAAAGAAAAGAAGCTGACGATCATATTATTGTGATTGTTAGAATTTGTATTCAATTGTTAAAATCAATAGAAGCAATTGTTTATAAATTGATTCGAATTCTTGTTCTTTATTTCCGCAAGTAATAATTAATTTCTTGAAGAATAAGCAATCGAAAAGAATTCAAAGAACTTGTATTCAACCCCCCTTCAACAAGTTCTCGGCTATCTCACTGGGAAAACAATTGGTATCAGAGCCTTTAATTGAATTTACTCAATTAACACATTCCAAGAGATGGCCAATGATGAAGCAAACAGCTCTAGCATAATGGCGTATGCAGGAAGTCGTGATGGTGGAACCAGGATTCCAATTCTAAAATGAGAAGAATATCCTATATGGAAGCAAAAGATATACATGCACTTGAGAGCAATAGATCCAGATTATATTGATAGGATTGAGAAGGGTCCGTGTCTACCTAGGAAATTTATTCCTGCTAAAACTGTTGTGGCCGAACACTTTGAACTTGCTCTTGAAAGTGATTATACAAACGAAGATAAGTTGCAATTGTTAAAGGATACTAAGGTTATGAACATACTCTACAATGGTATTGACAAAAATATGTTCACAAGCATTACCAACTGCACAACATCTAAGCAAATCTGGGACACCATCAAAGTCCTGTGTGAAGGGACTGACCAAGTCCGAAAGAACAAAAGGTCATTGTTGACACAACAATATAAGTTCTTTCAAGCAAAACCTGGTGAACCAATAACGTCAGTTTATGACAGGTTCAATACTTTGCTTAATGACTTGAAGATACTTGGAAAGTCCTATGATAATGAGGATGTCAACACCAAGTTCATGAGATCTCTCCCACCAAGTTGGGATCCAAAGACTACGGCTATAAGAGAGGCTCATGACTTGGACACACTCACACTGGACAGACTCTACGGCAATTTAAAGACTTATGAACTTGAGGTAGAGCAATAACAACGTATGCATGACAGGGACAAAGGAGCTGCGATAATGGTTGAGACAAGCAAGTCTCAAGAGAAGCTTGATGATGAAACTTCCAATGCTAGCTCGACTGATAAGGAAGATGAACTGGACACTGATGATGACATGGAGGAATTCATGGCATTCATAGTGAAACAGTTCAAGAAATTTAGAGCTAGTAGAAAAGGAAGAAAGTCGTTAAGGAAGCCTAACCCTAGACGTGAAGGTCAAAATGTGACCTTTGATAAAAAGAAAATCAGGTGTTATAACTGTGATGGCAACTTTGCCCTGATGGCTCGAAGTGACGAGTCAAGTGATTCTACAAAGGTATGTGACACAACTCAGAATTTTAATGTGCTTAACTTACTTGATACATCTAGTATTGAAAGCATACAGAATCACGTGACCTTCTCTTGAAAAGAAACAAATTTCTTGAAGAGAGATTGGTGCAATTTGACACTATCAAGTCTGACTTAAACAAAGCTTATCATATGATCGATGCTTTGAAAAAGAGGGAATATTACTTAGTAGAGCAACTTGAAAATGCTCAAGCTAAGATTGAACAATGGAATACTTCCTCTAAAGAGTTATTAGACTTGGTAGAGTGTCAAACAATAGGTCAAAAATCTGGACTAGGTTATAATGAATATCTAGACAAGAATTCAGATTTAGATGATATATTTGAAGCTACTATGTTAGGTTTTAGAACATTTGATGATGATTGTCTTTAGATTACTTAGAGTACAAATGTATAGAAAGTGTTAATTAGTAACACAAAAGTTTTGTAGCCAGTAGTTATCTCTTTGTTTGTAATTTATTCATTATTTGTAAAGAGATACAATTATTCTTTATTTGTAAGTAACTGCTAGAATGGAGTATCAAAGCTTCAGCAAGTCGAAATGTGTATTTGATCCGTTGGAGTTTACAAAAAGGCTTGTCGGAGACTAGGAAAACTTGTCAGAGACTAAGATTTTTTTTATCAATCAGAGACTAGTTTTACCTGTCGGAGACTAAGGCTTACGTTATCAGAGACTAATTCTAAAGGGGTCGGAGACTAAATCTTATGTCATCGGAGACTAAAGTTAAAAGCATTAAAGACTAAGCTGATGTCATTGGAGACTAAGCCTTAAAGCATCAGAGACTAAATAACTCTATCGGAGACTACACAATCTGACATCATCAGGGACTAAAAGCACCAGAGACTAATTGATGACGTCACCAGAGACTAAAGATGAAGCGTCAGGGACTAATCGTGATTTAATTCCTGAGAGATACAGAGTTCGAATTGAATAAGGATTGTCTTCCACGTAAATCAAGATATTATTGAAGACGTAGCTGGTAAGGAAACTAACCAGAAATCTCTTCCTAATCAAAAAGGAAAGATTGTATTTGATTCGAATAAGGAAGCTGAATTTTATTCAGAATTGGGAACTGAGTTAATAGTAATCCAGTTTTCGAGAGAAGCTGTAATAAGGTTTACAGAAAGAATTGTAATTCGAATAGTGATTCGAAGCTGTATAGGTTTTTCATAGTTTGTATGTTTTACTATACAGAATAGAAAAGAAGCTGATGATCATATTTATTATGATTGTTAGAATTTGTAATCAGTTGTGAAATCAATATAACAATTGTTTATAAATTGATTTGAATTCTTGTTCTTTATATTTCGCAAGAAAATTTAATTTCTTAAAGAATAAGTAATTCAAAAAGTATTCAAAGAACTTGTATTCAACCCCCCTTTCTACAAGTTCTCGGCATCTCACTGGGAAAACTGTTGATAAGAGTGAGAATAAAAGATTAAATATTGGATTCATGACAAAGACACGATTAAACAAAAAATTGGAAAATATTCCTATGAAAAAGGTTGAAACATTAGTGGAGTCTAGCAGAAATAAGAAAAATAGGAATGGAAAGATAGGCATTAATAAATACACAAATTATGCTAGAATGCCTGAAGCTCCTAGAAAGACATGTCATATATGTGGTAATCCAAATCACATAGCTATGCATTGTAGGAATAAAAATAAAATTCCTATAATAGTGACTGCACATTCAAAGACAATAAAACATAAATCACCTATAAAAAGCTCAAATCATCTTTGCATTAACAATGAAAATCCTAAGCTTGACAGTCTCTCACAAAAAGGTAGCAAGACTAGTGATTATCCAATTAAAGTTAAAAATACTAAAAGACAATCAACTCAATCTGAGTCAAGTCTTGATTCTACAACTAGTGAGAAACGACCCAAGAAAGTCTGGGTCCCAAAAATTTCTAACTAGTTACTCTTTACTATGCAGGGCAAAAAGAAGAAAACATGGTATTTGGACAGTGGCTGTTCAAAGCACATGATTGGAGACAAGTCCCTGCTAAAACAGTATGAAGAGAAAAGTGGCCCAAAAGTCACTTTTAGAGATGAAAGCAAAGGCTATACTAAGGGTTATGGCAGTGTTGAACATGGAGACGTCATCTTCACAGAAGTATCACTAGTTGATGGCTTAAAGCACAATTTACTAAGTGTGAGTCAACTATGTGATAAGGGATTCTATGTCACCTTCAAAGAAGATCAATGCTTGGTGTGTGACAAAGAATCAGGGAATGTGATCTTGACATGAAAAAGAAAAGGAAATTTGTACATTGCAAAGCTTATCTCCTTCACTGATCAAATCGCATGTCTCTATAGCAAAGCTTCAACTGATGAAAGTTGGCTTTGGCATAAGAAGCTTTCCCACTTGAATTTCAAGAATATCAACAAGCTTGTGAGGAAAGGATTGGTAGCTGGCATTCCACAATTGGAGTTTACACAAGATGGATTGTGTGATTCATGTTAGAAAGGGAAACAAAGAAGTGTGTCATTCAAAAGCAAACCAGCAACATCAATAACTGACTCTTTACAGTTGCTACACATGGATTTATTTGGTCAAGTGAATATGATGTCTATCTTAAGAAACAGATATACTTTGGTTAATGGGGATGATCACACGAGGTGTACTTGGGTAGAATACCTCCATAGAAAAGATGAAGCTACTCAGTTGATAATTGATCATGTCAAGAAGATAGAAACTAAGTCAGGAAAAACAGTAAGGGTAATAAGAAGTGACAAAGGAACAGAATTCAAGAATACCCAAGTTATTGAATTCTGCACTGAAAAAGGAATAACTCATCAATTCTCTGCTCCAAGAACCCCTCAACAAAATGGAGTTATTGAGAGGAAAAATAGGACCCTTATTGATGCAGCAAGGACTATGTTGCAAGAAGCTAAGCTTCCTACTTATTTTTGGGAAGAAGCTATTAGCACTGCTTGCTTTACACAAAACAAATCCTTGATAGACAAAGCATACAACAAAACACCTTATGAATTAATGACTGGGAGAAAACCAACTCTCTAGTTTTTACATGTGTTTGGTTGTAAGTGCTTTGTACTGAGAGACTCATCAGAGACAAGAGGAAAGTTTGACAACAAGTCTGATGAGGCAATCTTCTTAGGTTATTCTCTGTCAAGCAAGGCATACAGAGTATATAATCTAAGAACAAAAGTCATTGTGGAATCAATTCAAGTTGTATTTGATGACAGAAAAATTCCAGGAATGATTGGACAAGGATTGCATGAACCTCTCAGTTTTGAGAATGAATTGGATGCATGGGAATATCCATCAGAGACTACTGAAAAACTCCAAGATAGTAATGATCCCTACATAATTGAGGGGGAGTTAACAGTTACGCATGAAGTACCAAGGACTAATACTCTATCAGAGACTAGAGTATTAGATGAACCACAAGAGACTGGTGACATTAGTATACCATCGGAGACTAATGATTCACCAGGGACTAGTGTCACTGATGCACAATCAGAGTCTATCTTGACACCAGGGACTATAGAGATAAATAGCTCAGGGGGAGCTAATAATGAAGAAGTAAATGGTTTAGGGGGAGCAGTCTCTGATCATGAAGCTAGATTGGACAACATCAATCTAGAAAATGAAGCCTCCACTTCAAGGTCAAATCTATCACGTGCAATTCCATGGTTGAAAGACCATACACTAGATTTGATTATCGGAAGTCTAGAGGATGGAGTCAAGACTAGAAGTGCAACTCAAAATGAATGCTTATATCTTAGTTTTCTCTCAAAGATTGAGCCAAAGAAAATTGAGGAAACACTTCAAGATCCTAACTGGATAATAGCCATGCAAGAGGAGTTAAACCAATTCACTCGAAACAAAGTCTGGAGACTAGTACCCAAACCAAGGAATAGATTAATTATAGGTGCCAAATGGGTCTTCAGAAATAAATTGGATAAAGCTGGTACAATTACAAGGAATAAAGCAAGACTGGTTGCAAAAGGATATTCTCAAGAAGAAGGAATAGATTATGAAGAAACTTTTGCATCAGTAACAAGACTTGAAGCAATCAAAATCTTCTTGGCTTTTGCAGCCTACAAGAACTTCAAGGTGTACCAGATGGATGTTAAAAGTGCTTTCCTGAATGGAAAATTGGAAGAGGAAGTCTATGTTTGCCAACCCCTAGGGTTTGTGAACTCCAAACTTCCAAATCATGTCTACAAGTTAGACAAAGCACTTTATGGCTTAAAACAAGCTCCACGAGCCTGGTTGCAAGCTTGACAGGAAAAGCACAAGTGGAAGTTGCCAACTTCTTGGAGGCAAACTTGTTTCTTGGTTTAGCCAGAAACAAAATTCAGTTTCTACAACAGCATAAGCTGAATACATTGTAGCTGGGAGTTGTTGTGCTCAGATCTTATGGATCAAAAATCAACTTCTAGACTATGGTATGTCATTATCCAAAATTCCTATCTATTGTGATAATACTAGTGCCATAGCTATAACAGAAAATCCAGTGCAACATTCAAGAACAAAACACAAAGATAGTAGATATCACTTCATTAGAGAACATGTAAGTGAATGAAATATTGAATTGCATTGGGTTACAACTGATAAACAACTTGCAGACATATTCACAAAGCCTTTAGATGAATCTACTTTCACTAGATTAGTCTATGAGTTGGGAATGTTGAATTATGCATCTAAAAATTGATTAAAATTTTAAAGAACAAGTTGTTTAGTTTTAAGAAGCTAGAAATTTTATTTCAGGAATTTGAAGCTGTTCTTAATGAACATAATTTTAGTAGCTAGAATATAATTTCTGGTTGAAGCTGTTTTAATTAAACAGAATTTTTGCAGCTAATAATCATTAACTTGATTGTTAGAAATGTTTTGAAAAACAAAACTGTAGCAGGGACTATATTTTCTTAGTCCCTGAAAGCTTTTGAGTAAAAGACTATCTTAGTCCCCGATAGTTTTTTTTAGTCTCCGACTCAATTAAAAATGACCTATCGGAGACTAGCTTAGTCCCCGACAGCATTTTTGATTAGTCCCCGACTAAGTCAAAAATGAACTATCGGAGACTATCTTAGTCCCCGACAGTGTTTTTGACTAGTCCCCGACTAAGTCAAAAATGAACTATTGGAGACTACCTTATTCCCTGATAGTAGTTTTTGTTTAGTCCCTGACCAAACAAATTAAGACTATCGGAGACTAATCGCGTCTAGTCTCTTATGAGTGAACATATCAGAGATTAGGGCAATCTCCGATCGAGGGTAATCTGATAATTACATACCCACGATCGAAAACGGTTCACTACCTCTTGAAATGCAAACGTTTCTAACAATTTGATAAAAGTAATTTCAAATATCTTTGCAATCACAAAATCTCAAGCTCTGAAATTATTTTCTCTCTACAAACACTCTACAATTTAACCCTTTTTCAAAGAATTTCTTCAAAAGTTCACAGATCTCTTCAATGGCGGCCAAAACAGTATGCTTTAAGTTTGGAGACTTTGATATCATCAAGACTAACCATGCAGGGGTGGCTAACAAGCATGAATTTGATGCACAGTACCACCCTTTCGTGGATTTTCTTCAAAACTCCACACTTTCCTATGCCATATATGAAGCTCCCACACAAGCCGCTGAAGTTATCACGGTTATGTGGTCCACTGCTACTGTCCAGGACGAGAATGCTGACTCTCCTGTGGTAAGTTTCAGGTATGATAATACTGTTTATAATATCGATCATACTGTAGTTAATAATGCTTTACATTTACCTGTGTATGAAAACTTTGACTCTCCTACCTCTGATGAAATTTTTTTTTTTATGTTTAAAAATTTACATTATTTTTCAGAAATAGTTTCTGTAGGGTCTATTGTTGGGGTTTCGTTGGGCTTAAACGCAGCGAAAAAATACGATTTAAAATAAAACAAAAAAACGAAACCCAAACCCGAGGATCTATGTGAAACAATTTAATACAGATAGTTCAAGATTTTACCGATTAAAAGTGTGAATCTGAAGCCTTCGTGAAGGTGTTGATCATCTCCAAATCTTTAACGCAATCCAATAGGACAGCGTCTCTACGGTATCCAAACGAACACCCGCGGATCGTCTTACGATCCGAACAAGAAGAGTTACAGTACTAGCTGTATGATCTGTATCTCTTATCTCTTTTAACCCTAGTCTCTCTCTTATGAGTGGCTACGTAAAACGTTGGTTAGAGAGAATAGCAGATATATCATATATATAGCCTTTCATAGAGTAATTCCAAAACCTAATCTAATTAGGAGACTTAAAATCCAAATTTTATATTTATTAGATATATATATTTAATCAAGTCTCACTTAATTAATATATATAT
>CM025780.1:8176944-8187998 GCA_014636745.2 Centella asiatica | reverse complement strand
TCTATTTGAGCATGGCAATGCATTTCATAGTTTCACTCAATCAATAGGCCTATAGATATCACCCCTAATTTATAGGAGGGTTAAATTCCATCTACATCATTCCCATTTCTCACATAACTCATTATGCATCCAACAATCACCTTTATCGTCCACCCGGTTAAAGGTGACTTTTGATAATGTCAAAACGCATAACTCCTTATGTAGAAATGTCATGACTTCAGGTCGAAGGACCATTACATCATTGTCACTATGAGAATTACTTATGACACATAGCATAACGCTCCATATAGAATTCTCATGGTGGGTCTGTCCAGTACCATGTTCTCTAACATGTACCTATGTATCAACTTAATATATCTCGTATATATTTATGACCAATGAGATATGACCATCAGTTAATCACATACTAGTCTCAATGTATTATTGTTGTCCCACTGACAATGATTCTCGACTAGGGACATTTAAGAATAATGATACATTACATACTTATATGATCTCATATTCAAGTCACATACTTGAATCCATATAATTAGTATCATTCTTCTAATGACATTTATTATGTCAACATTTATATAACGCAGTAAATAAAACATAATAAAAGAAATTATAATTTAACCAAAAACATATCATAAATATAGTGTCACAATCATTACATAATTGGCCACTAGGGCATACACTCTAACATCTATCACACGACCCCATCTAAGGCAGGAGTGGTCACTGTTCTTTGACATTATTACAAAAGCTTTTACTTCTAAATGCAGTGGCTATGATGCTATCACTACACTCACACAACAAATTGCTTTCAGTGTGTTGTATGATAGACATCTAAACATTGGGCTTTTAATTCTGCAAAATCTTTTGGTAAAACTTAAATCCGGTAATAAAAATAAAATTTATTATGCTAGGTTTTTGATGATGATTGCCTATTATCTAATACCTAACCTTAATATTACTGGCATGCAAGTTGTACCAACTGTTTTGCAGAGTAAAAGAATTTTTACTGATGTGAAGCACAAATCTGCAAAGGTAAAGGTCCCTTTATTTTTCCCTCCTGTCATGAGATCTACTCTCATTAACAAGCTTCCAAATCTTTACTCTTTGTTATTTGTTGAGGATACTGAACACCAAAACCCTATTAATCCTCCAACCACTTCACAACAACAATCAATAGCCCCCTCCACAGTTTCCCAAAAGATAGTGGTTGTAAAAACAAAGACAACCAAGAAACTCCCTGTAAAAAGAAAAATAATTGAGGGAGTAAGTGAGGCTGAGGGAGATAAAGAAGCTGAGGTGGCACCTCAGAGAAAGAAGAGAATCATAAACCTAAGCCAAAAGGAATCCATTGCTTCCCAAAAGGCAATGGAGGATATAAGGAAAAACAATAAATTGTCAATATCCTCTCAAAAGGATATTGACATTGAAGAAAGTTCCCATCCAGGAACAACCTGTACAGAGTCTGCACAACCTCTTGTTCACCAACAAGAGGCACCAAATAGAGAGAAAATAAAAGACAAGAGTGACACTAGGAGTGCACACACAGAGTTATCTATTGATGTTCCTTAATTTTCAATTTCTGTGGAACAGCCAACACTCCAAACTATACATTCTTCTCCTTTTTCTCTCATTCTTGATTATTTTGATACTACAAATTTACATCTTCTTGATTTTTCCTAAGAGGAGCCACTACTCGAGACAAGCTCTCAAACTCATTCCATGGAGAGATCCCTAGCTCCAGACACACAAAGGGAACCCATTCACCATGCAATCACAAGTAATTCTCCTTCACCCCTCATTTCTTTAGGACAGAGTGTACATATCCATATGAGTGAGGATGTGAGAATAATTAGTGAGAGTCAGGCTCTTGACCTGGAAAAAGGAGAGGATATACCCATACAAGAGAGTCAAGCTTTAGACAGCTTGGAAAATTGAGAGATAGAGAAGCTGGGTGTCCAACCCCAGGCAAAAGGAGAGGGTGTGAGCAAGGATGAGATCCTTGAAGAAAATAAAATAGAGAAATTTTCAACAAGTGCATTTTTACAACCTGTTGAAACCAACACCCCAGAAGCTCAAGTTTCTTCTGCTCCCTCCACTACAATCCAAACAAAAGAAATTGGGACCAGTTCAAGCACAGGGGATGCAGCATTACATGTTCTATCCGAAATGTCCAATGCAGACTTTGAACTCCTATATGGTCTACAACAAAGACAAGACCACATTTCTGCATTGAAGACAGGGCTGAAGAACCTGAAGAGGAGAATGTGGATGTTTGGCTTGATGCAAACTACACAAACTCTCTTAAGGATGCAGCTGCCCAACTCAGGTAGAACTATGTGACCAACATTGGGTTAACTGCAGCTGTCCCATCAATCAAGGATATACTAGAAGAAGTAACCAAGGTGGATAAGAAACATACAAAGTTTCACCACTTCTTGGTTACTGGTATCAATGGGGTAGTCAAAAGAATGGAGGAAAGGATGGAGTTGGAAACAGACAAAATAAGAAGGTGTTATGAAGGACACTTGCCAAGGAGGACTATTTCTTCAATTGATTCAATCATCAAAGACAAGTCCAAGACTGACAGTAGAATTCAAGCCCTTGAAGTCAATGTCCAACTCCTCCTTCAAAAACAAGACATAATGGAACAACTCCTGATACAGGCAATTCCACATTTGGCCACCTCCTCCCCCTCTAAAGATGCTGATGTCAAAAATGGGGAGAGTGGTCATTCCAAACATGTTCCTGTACAAAAACCACAATCAAAATCTGTTCCAGCTCTTGATGCAGAATTGCAAGCAATGATGGATAGAATTTTGAAGAAACATTTTGATCTTGAAGCAGCTACAAAATTAACAACAACAACACAACCACCACCAACAACAACAACAAAGATACCAACAGCAACAACAACAGCTTCTCCTTCCACTTCACAAGCCCCAAGCACAACAAAGGACAAAGGCAAGGGAGTCATGGTTGAAGAACCAAAGAAACAAATTCCTTCTCACTAGGATAGCCTAAGCTATTGGGGGATGCCATGAAGACTGCTCACTTTCCCACTCCAATTGAATTTATAGTGGATGGGAAAGTAGAGTTAGTTTATCCTCAAGAGCAAAATTTGATTGAAGCTGATGCTTTACTAGCTCAGAAACTACAAGAGGAGGAGGACATGGCAGCAGCAAGGGAAGAGGAGGAGACAAAGAAAAAGAAGATCTCTGCAAGAAGATCAAGTGCACAAAAAGCAGCCATCACCAAAAAGAAAAACAAGGAGATGGAAGAGGCAGAGAAGAAATCGAGAAGGAGGTCTTTGGTCCAGGAATCTGCAAAGAAACCTGTGATTAAAGCATCTATCAAGAAGCCTATATCTGAAGAACCTCCAAGGCCAACTGAGACTGCCTTAGTAGCTGTGAGTGGACCAACAAAGTCACGAACAGTTCCATCAAGGAAGTCTTATAAGGTTGAAATGGCTAGCACTAAAGAAATCATCAAGGCCCTGAAAACGAGTACAAAGTACATAAATCTGGTCAAGGGTAAGGACAACAAAGAATTACTCCTTATCTTTTTAAAAGTTGGAGAATCTTTGAAATTTGAGAGGCCAGCCTTAGAGGGACAGACTAAAGAAAATTTGGAGCAGTTGCTGACTGTAGTGCTTGAGACTTCTGATCTCAACAAGGATTTTCGAAGCCAAATTCAGAAGGTGATGAAGGTGAAACATAGCTTGGACACAGTGCCAGAAGTTGATCCTAAACCTCTTGGATTATGGTATGAGAATTTCCATGGAGAGAGAGTTTTCTTCAATTATAACAGAGATATCAACAGTTTCACTGAGAGACACATTGAAGGATTTATTAGTCTACTCAAGGATGCAGAAGAAGAAACAGAGATAATCCTGAAAAAGTTGTTGATAGAAAGATTGGAACTGCTGAGGAAAAATAGGAGGTAAAGCTGTTGTGTTGGAAGGTATGTTGATTGTTGAATAAGCTATAATTTTAATTTTTTTTAAAGCCAGACTGAAAGGATTTAAACCTGAGTCTTGGTGGAAGCTGAATGACAGATCAAAGATCTTAATTCAGATACATTTGTAGTTAGTAATTCTTTAATCTTTATTCTAAGTAATACTTGTAATTTTGAGTTTTGACATCATCATCAACCTTGAAATTATGCTTATCATTCTGATATTCATAATTAGGGGGAGATTGTTAGGATTTATAACATTTGATGATGATTGTCTTTAGATTACTTAGATGTACAAATGTATAGGAAGTGTTAGATAGTAACACTAAAGTTTTGTAGCCAGTAGTTATCTCTTTGATTGTAATTATTCATTCTTTATAAAGAGATATATTCATTTTTAATTGTAAGTAACTGCTGGAAAGTTGTATCAAAGCTTCAACAAAGTCAAAGTGTGTATTTGATCCGTCAGAGATTACCAAAAAGGCTTATTGGAGACTAAGGCAACATTTGTCAGAGACTAAGTATTTTGTCTATTGGAGACTATGGCTTACGCCATCAGAGATTAAAGATAAAGTATTAGAGACTAATGCTGATGTCATCGGAGACTTAGTTTTAAAGCATCAGAGACTAAGTTGACGTCATTAGAGACTAAGCCTAAAAGCATTGGAGACTAAATAACTCTGTCAGAGACTACACAACCTGATCAGAGACTATACGACCAGAGACTAAACGATCAGGGACTAAAAGTTGAAGTCATCAGGGACTAGTCGTGACTTATTTCCAGATGAGATACAGAGTTCGAATTGAATAAGGAGTGTCTTCCACGTAAATCAAGATACTATTGAAGACGTAGCTGGTAAGGAAACAAGCCAGAAATTTGTTCCTAATCAAAAAGGAAATATTGTGTTTAATTTGAATAAGGAAGCTGAATCAGTATTGATTTAGAATAAGAAACTAAGAATTCAGTTTTTGAGAAGCTGTAATTAGGTTTATAGAATTGGAATTCGAATTGTAATTTGAAGCTGTATAGAATTCATAGTTTTGTCTCTTTACTATACAAAAAAGAAAAGAAGCTGACGATCATATTATTGTGATTATTAGAATTTGTATTCAATTGTTAAAATCAATAGAAACAATTGTTTATAAATTGATTCGAGTTCTTGTTCTTTATTTCCGCAAGTAATAATTAATTTCTTGAAGAACAAGCAATCGAAAAGAATTCAAAGAACTTGTATTCAACCCCCTTCTAGAAGTTCTCGGCTATCTCACTGGGAAAACACATCATCTTTCTTAACTTCTCTAGTCTATTTGACAGACATTTGCTTGTTGCATTCATTTGCAAAGTGTCCATGCTCTTGACAGTTGTAACCTTTGATCTTTGATCTGCTAATAGAACTAGAGTGGATAGACTTCCTTGTTGGTGCTGTCTTTCTGAAGTCCTCGCCCTTCTTCAACTTTCTCGCCAAAAAGGCCATGTGTGACGGCCCCAAAAATCCCTTACCGGACTTCGGGCATCGACAAATTGACAAAAGAACAGAAATAACATCCAAGCATACATATCATTAAATAAGAGAAGCAAATTGTATTCTCTATTACATTCATCCATAACTAAAATTCTAACAGCGGAAGTCTATGAGGGTCCACATAGGCCTTACAACCTAAACAATTCAATAATCGTCTCACACTTCACTCTTCCTCAAAATACCATCCACAAAAAGGCAATGAGAAAGCAGTCAGTATGTCATCTTTTCTTTGCCTTTAGCAAACGACTCGGCCTTCTCGCCATAACCTATAAAACATTATATAATAGCAACATGAGCGATTTATGCCCGCAAGTATATAATCAAGTATTGGTGGCTTTGAAATAGGAGAAATTTTCTTGGCTTAAGTGTTTATGTGGTTGGATGGAAACAATGTTCACACATCTAAATAACTTTAAAGAAGAATATGTATATATGGCTTCTAGGGTCCCTGAATGATAACGAGGGATTTGACCCTTTACTTGCAAGAAATTCTTGAATCATTCATCTGCCTTCTCTTCATCAGATAGTGCGTCACCTCGCCAGCCTGACCACAATTTGACTTCATCTCTTCATCAAACAACATATCAGCTGGCCAACCTGATCGTTTGACTTCATCATAACGACATACGTAGACGAAGCAGAATCTTTAGTCTGCGAGGGTTCGGTTACCTATGCCTCAGTTTTCGTTTCTTATCATCCTTAGGCCTAGGGTGTCAGGTAGGCGCAACCCGTTAGCCTTTAGTTACCCACACAGATATACTTTACAAGTATATCCATATAGGATTTACTTTGGTGCGTTAGCGAATTTAAATAGCTAACATTCGCCTAAAGAATGCTTGATTCTAGTACAACATTTTCACATACATCAGATCAAGAGATTGTACGTTACTTAACTTTGAAGAAATTTAATCATGAATGCTGACATAAAAATATCTAGGATACATTACACATATCGAAAGAATGATCATGCGTATTAATTGAAAGAAAGTAGAGTGAGTATATACTTGCCTTGATCCTTAGCTAAAAAAATCAAACTCAATTCACTTGTGAGTGAGACACTCTGTAAAAACATGCATATAACATGAGAAATCTATATTTTTGATAAAAATATGATAAAAGATGCACGTGTGATGTCCGTGAACTTTTAAATGTCAAAATGACCTTCTGAACCTTTGAGGTTTAATAAATAATCAATAATATCTTTAAAAAATTAAGAAAATAATATTTTATACTTTCAAAGCAAACTGTGCATCAGTGGATAAACATTGAAGCATGAAAAGTGGTCATCAGGGGTTGCAATCTCGTCCATCAGGGGATGACTGCTCGTCAGGGGATGACTACCCTTTAGGGGATGACTTTCGACCATTAGGGAATGATCCTCGACCATCAGGGGATGATATTTGGCCATCAAGGGATGACCTTGATCATCGCCAAACTTCTCGTAGAAATGTCGTTCAACGCCAAACTCAGGAAGTCATCATTGATCTCATCAGTGGATAATTTGTTCAGTGCCAAACTCTGTTGGCTGTCGCCAAATTTAGTAAGTTATCACTGAATTCATCAGTGGATAATTTGTTTAGTGTCAAACTTCTCGGAGAAAAGTTGTTCAGCGCCGAACTTGATAAGTCATCGCTGAACTCGTTGGGGACTAGGAATTTTTGTCATCAAAGAGTAACAAAAGTTGTCCATCAGAGACTAAGGAATTTCCTTCATTGGAGACTAATAAAATTTGTCCATCAGAGACTAAGTTCCAATACTGTCGGAGACTAACTTGGAATCTCCCAGGGATTTTTTTTTCCATGGTCAGAGACAACTCCAAACCGTCGGTGACTAAGTTGGAACTTAACTCATACACAAGGGTGACTTCATCACTCAACAGGGGGTGGTGTTAACACTAGGTGACCATGACTAGGGCAACTCTCAACGTCTCTTCTACAGTGTGCAACTTTCTTATCGTCTACCAAAACTTATAGACGCTGTTAAACCTCAAGGACTCGGGTTGAAGAAAACTCAAGCATGGTGTTTTCATTACTGATAATAAAAAAAAAGAAAAAAAGATGTTTGGTAGTTAAGGGTTGTCTACTAGATGGTCGTCAACCAATCTTACTCTCCTCTTGGGTAGCTTTTGAAATACAAGACATTAATACCAGGTGTTAAAAGCATGCTTTAAGTCATACTTTTGGAAGTGAATGAACCTAGTACGATCACAAACATGGCATGCAAAACAGAGCAAAAGGTGCAAGAACATAACAGAGCTTCAGTATAGCGTTCATACCTTTTTGGTTGCAAGGAATAAATTAAAAGCTTGGGTTGACCCTTTAGAAAACGGTTGTTCTTTGAGAGTGTACCTGGATTTTGTGGGTGGTTTGTCGTATAGAAATTTATGAAAGTGAGACTAGGGTTGTAACCAGAAGATATATATATATATATATATATATATATCTCACTTGCAAAGCAACAAGAGCAGTTGGATTGTTTAGAAGTAGATTTCAGTCATTGGTTGTGAAAGGAAATAACAAGCTTTAGAAAGAAGTGATTGGTGATAAAGGGTGGATGCAACGACTAGTAATGTCAGTCGGTCATCTATCATAGCTCACTCTCTAGTGTACTATTAGAGTAGATTAGCTGGTTTGACGGGTCACGTGCTCTTAATTCTGACATAGTGTAATTAATTGTGACGACCTGGAAATTTATTTGTCTATAGTTAATATTAGGAATTAATTTCCTATTTACTTGTATAGTTAATATTATGATTTTTGGATGTCTGAGTTGGGGCAAGCAATTTATGTATTAGTGGTGTTCGTAAATTGCTTAAAGAAATACAAGTGTGAAGATTAGCAAGTTTCATTTAGAACAACTTGAATGGCTTACGTAAGAATAACTACCTCATAAGTACGTATGTTGTTTTGGTTAGTAAGATGCTTGTGTGTCATTAATTGATGAAGCTTATATGCATGTATGACAGCAGCTGCTTATTATGTTGTTAGCTGTTAAAGAGTTATGATGAACAACCGTTTTACTGTCCAAACTAACCAATCATTATATCTCAAGGCTTAATCTTAGCCTGCTATAAATACCTCAGTCGGAGGTAAAATTTTAATCTCTTTTCTAAAAATTTCTCTTCTAAAGTTCTTTTCTAAACTTACTATCTTCATACAATTTCAAGTTCTTTCTTTCGGACAATTACTTCTAGACAAGCTTTAATCCCTTCTGTCAAGTCAAGAGGTAAGAATCTTATGTTCTCCTCTGTTTTTTCCTTCATGCATAGCATCCGAGAGTTTTAGCGGTGTATGCTAAGTCTTCAGGAAAGAATAAAGCTTTTAAAGAGTATGTTGTTTTGCGTTTATGAAAAGAAGCTTATACACCTTGGAAAGGATGATTATGCATCCTAGGTTTGAGTTTGTACATTTTGGGCATCATTATTGTTCTTGAAAGATCTTCCATCATAGCAGAGACAAGCTCTAATATTAGTCTCTGATGAGATAAAGTTAGTCTCTAACGAGATAATATTAGTCTCTGATGACGTCAGCCTTAGTTTCCGACAGGTTAAGTTTAGTCCCTGATGACGTCAGCCTTAGTCTCTGACAGGTTAAGTTTAGTCCCTGATGATGTTAGTCATAGTCTCCGATGGGTATAAGTTAGTCTCTGATGACTAATAATGTTAGTCTCTGATGAGCATCAATGTTTTGTCTCCGATAGGTTTGGCGCTGAACAAGTATCCACTGACGAGTTCAGCGCTGACTTATGAAGTTTGGCGTTGAACAAACTAGCCACCGAGGAGTTTGGCGCTGGACAAATCATCCACTAATGAGTTCAGCGATGACTTGGGGGGGGGGGGGGGCACTGAAGAAGTTGTTACCCGACGAGTTTGGCGATGAACAAGATTATCCTCTGATGGTCGGAAACTATTCCCTGATAGCCGAGAGATCATCCCCTGATGATCAAAGACCATCCCCTGACGGATGAGATATCCCCTGACGAATGATTAATCCCCTGATGGTTAATTCAGTCCCTGATGATCATCCCCTGTTATGCACAGTTTTATATTATCTTTCAAGACATGGATTTCTCATGTTATATCAACAATTATATTTTACAGAACCTCTCACGCACCAGTATTTTGAGATTAGAAACTAGCTAAGGACCAAGACAAGTATATACTCATTCCACTTCCTTTCTTACTAATTACGTAAAATCATTGTTTCAATTTACGTAAATGAATAATGTTAATACTTATGCAAGACAATGATTTCTTTTTATGATTAAGTAACATACGATCATTGATCCGATGTACGTGAAAAGATGTTGATGTTTGAGCTATATATTATTGGGTGGTTGCTAGCTGTTTAAAATTCACTAGCTCACCAAAAGATGATGTAAGGGTGTTGCAGGCCATGAAGTTATATGTGCACCCGAGCATGTCCCATATGGATATATATACAAAAGTTATTGGTTGTCATTGCGCTTAATTGGTTGAGCACTCCAAAGTTTTTGGTAGTCACCACTATTAATTGGCTGATCACGCCAAAGTTTTATAGCAAGAAAATGTTTTCAAGGTATATCTATATGGGTAGTAAAGGGGGTGTTAAGTGTTTTCTCTTGACATTCTAGCCAATGATGATAGGGAATGAGAGACCAAGACATTGGTAATCAGACCCTTGCAGACCAATGTTTTCTGTGCTGACTACGTATGTCATATGATGAAGTCAAACGACTAGGTTGACCAGCTAAGATGAAATTTGATTATAAAGGAAGTCAAATAGTGATCATGCTGGTCAAATGATGCATTATCTGTGAAGAGATGGCGAATCAAGATTTATTTAAAAGTGGGTTAACCCCTTGATATCACTTGGGAACCCTGAATGATACATGTTTATTGAATTATCAAGAGGTGTTGGCATTGCTTCGCTCAACCTCGATGAGTATTAAAGCTTTTGAATTATCTATTCTTCTTGCTTATGAATATATACTTGCTGAGCGTAAACGCTCATGTGGAATGTTATGAAATATTTTACAGGTTATGTTAAGAAGGCCGAGTCTCCTAATAAAGGAAAAGAGGAAATGGCATAGTGAGAGTTTTTTAATCTCTCTCGTATGGATGACCTTTAGAGGGAAAGTGAAACGAGAGGTCATTATAGAAATGTTTAGATTGTAAGGCCAGATGGGCCATCTAAAGTTTTATTTCCGCTGCAGTCTGTTTATTTGAATTTTGAGGTTTTGTAAGAGGTTGTAAACTTCTAAGACTTGAACATGTTGTATCCGAGAATATATTTCTCCTTTTACTAATGATAATGCTTGGCTGTGATGTATCAGTCGCAATTGTGTTGTTGTGTTGTGGTTTTCTGGCGGAGCTCGGGGTCCTTGGGGGGGCTGTCACCCAAATTGTTGACAGTGCCTGAGGCCCAGCTCGGGGGATTTCTGGGGCCGCAATATTAAACTTTTGTCTCACTGCCGTCTTTGGTTTAAAAATGGGTACTGAAGCCGTGTGTTACCTTCCCCACATGAGAAAAATATATGCTTACTCTTGGTAAGCGCTTGAATAAAATAAAGGGAAATATGATAATAATAAAATAATCATTA
>CM025780.1:8156564-8168573 GCA_014636745.2 Centella asiatica | reverse complement strand
ATATATATATATATATATATATATATATATATATATATATGAAACTTGAAGGAAACACCGAAAAGTTAGGCAATTCATAGGGAATATCAATTTGTTTGATTGACCGGCCAGGAATTATTCATAAATTAGTATGAACATGATTAACCAAATTCAGATAATTAGATAAAATTAAAGAATTTTATAGAACGTGTTCACTTGTTGTGAATTAGTATATTAATATTAATATTTATCTATTTATTATCTATTATATTTAAATTTTATCCCCTCAAAAAACATATTTAGGCGCCGCCCATTCTCACACCAAAAAAATAGCCGCATGGGGCGTGCACGTGAAACCAAAATGTTTGCGGCATGAATTGTTTATATTCTCAATTTTTTATTAATAAACTTACTTTTTATTATTTATTATATATAATTAGACTTAAAAGAATATTAAATTTGTACATGCATGCACACTTGCGTGACATACGAATTACTAATAAAGATATTAGAGATACATTTATTTTTTTAATATATTATTATTTGTGAATATTATAATTTTATTTGTTATAAATTTTTATAAATATCAACACATAAAGTATTGTGTTTAAGAGAATTTTTCGTATAGTTTATGATATTTTCCTTCAAATTTATTAAAAATAAAAAGTTTCACTTCAATTTTAAATTTCAGGATTTCTCAAATATATTTATGTAAACTGAAATATATATTTAATTTTAAAACTGAGATAACAAACTTTACGTAAGACTAAATTATCTGGCCCCAATTTCTAAATTGGATCAATTGGTGAAAAACGGAATAAGATTCATGTGATATAATTTCAATCGTGCATCGAAATGAGACCAAGACTGGTAATTGACCGTAAGTGGGAGGTCGAAAATCCCATGTTTTAGGAAATTACATATGAGCTCTTTTGTCCCTCAGTTTTCGAGAATCAAAAGATCTTTGAGTTTGAATTTGTTGATTTACAATTGAATTCTTATATATATATAGTTTCATCTGTTTCAAAATTAGAGATTTATTTAATTATAAAACTAAATTAATTGTAAAATCATATGAATTAAATTTAATTTCAATTTATATATTTTATATTATTGATAAAGTCAATACTATACATATCACGTTGTATTAAAATAAGCTTATAAAATTTTAAAATTAATTTTAAGTAAAATATGTTCAATACTATACCATGGTTAGTACCTATCTATCTATTCTTATACAATAATTTACAAGAAATGTTTATGTATAAGAGAACTCGTTAATCGTTCCACTTTCAATTTTCACCTCTTTTGTCAAATCGTTTTAATTACATTGAAAATAATAATAAGTAGCATATCGACTCGTGCACAACACATATTCTCTTTTTCTTTTATGACTTGATTGAAATTATCAAGTTTATGATATGTATTATTTTCTATATTTTAATAAATTTTGTTATATTAAATATTAGATGAGTAATTCGTATTGTTGTGTACAATATCATTAGTTTTATATTTAAAATTTTGAAAATTATTTGGTGTATTTTATTCTTTTAGATATAAGTCATTTAATAAGTTATTATTTTATTTAATTATATTCTTGAAGTTGTTATTATATTTTCAAGTTTTTCAGTTATTCTAAAATAATTTACATGGCGTAATACTAAATATATTTTACTTTATATTTAACAAAACAATTAATAAATCTAATTTTCTTAATTTTTAATTCTTTTTAGTATTTTTATCGTGGTGCTCTATTTTTTTTTTTTGTCATATAAGTTGTTGTAGATTTTATTTATTTTATTTTTTAATTGTTAATAATCATTTTAGTTTTTTATTCTTTTATTCTTTGTTGTTGTGATAGTTAATTTGAGAGATATACATAATTTTTGTAATATTTTGTATATATGATAATGATCACCGGTTGATTTTTCAATTTGATTGTGATAGGAATTTTTTAATTTTGAGAATTAGAGATGGAATAAGATTCAGTGAATAAGATTATTTCTAAAAGTAAAACGACTTTACTCAAATATTATATAGTAATAGATAATAATAATAACAACAATAGCAACAACAATAGCAACAACAATAACAATAACAATAATATATTAATTAATTAATAATTTAATTTATTGAAAAAAAATGATGCAATTATGTCAAAATCATCTAAATGAAATAACTACAACCAAATCAATTATAATCTTAACCACTAATTAAACATGTTTAATCAAAATGATTATAACCAAATCTATCTATATATGAAGTTGAAATAATTTTAAAAAGTACAAATACGACTAAGAGATAATTTTAAAAAGCACAAAAAACGACTAAGTGAATCAATTGTTAAGTTAACTCACTAAATTACTGCTTCAATTTAGAATATATTTTTAACACTTTTGAAAATTTTGTTGTGTATATTTAGAATATTGAGTTTGTTAAATTTCTTATCAAAGTCGATCTCAAAAAGAATAAAAAAAAAACCAATTCATAATTTTGAAGTTCATGCATAACAATAAAATTGAAAAGAAAATCTTTTTATATTATATTTTATAAATACGTAACACTATTATTAAATGTTAATAATTAAAAAAATAATTAGTTTCTTAAAAAATAATTTCTAAAATTTTAATGATTTTTTAAATATTCAATATTTACTAAATTGCATCACAATCACTAAATTGGGTCAAACTAAGTTGGATCGGACTTGAACTAGATTTACAGCAAATTTTAGACTAGGCCAGTGTACTTCAAAGTCTAAAATTTTGTAACAGTACTAATTATTTCCAATTATTTTCTAGAAGTAATTTTGTTGGTAATATTACTGTTTGCATCTAAGTTATTATTTTTTTATGACGTTACTTTTATTGTTATTATTTTCATGTTAAAATTGACAAAAATAATAACATTTATAGCTAGTTAATGTTACTATTTCTCTATTTATGTTGTTTGAGAATTTTAGCATTTTTAGTAGAGCGGCCCAAAATTATTTGTTAAATTTTTTATGTCAAACTTTTCAAACACCCTTAGTTCATAAAGTAATATTACATTTTAGCTTATTTAAAATATTTCAAATAAGAATTACTTGTAATTTAAGACAATGATTCTAGAACATCTACAAATGGTAAAAAGATCAAATCGAATCAAGTTCAGTGAATGAAATAGCCACAAAACTAATTTATTTTTAAAAACAAAAATGATTAATTGAAAGGTAAAATTATGGAAAAATGGCGGGAAGCTCCAAAACATATATGCTCCACAGATCATAAGCCATATTTCAGGGAATTCGTGTCTCCGTTTCTGTTCTAACATAAATCCCAGAGTCAATTTCAGGGCTTTTTTAAAATCTACTTCAAACCTTCATTTTGTCTTTCAAAAGACAAACAAAAGGTAATGCCCACTTTCTTTTAGGGCTTTTAATTTTTGTTCTGAAGTTAATTTATGTTGTCCATAAAACTTTCGTTTTGTTTGTATTTTAATTAAAAGTAGTGTCAGGGATACTAACTTTTACACAAATAAATGCGCACAAATTAATGTGGCTAAACTCTATAAAAAATTAGTGAATCTTGTTGGACCCATAATTAAAATTTTAATGGTTGATAATTTGACATATATGTTTATGTACATTTGGTTGTGCAAATTGTTGATTTCCATAGCATTTTTCTTTAATTAATGATGATTTTTCATCATTCATTTATAAATAATTTTAAGGTTACGTCATTTTCCTCTTAGCTGAGTTTAGATTTTGGATTTGATTAATCAATATCAAAACCTGCATCACACCAATAATAGTTTGCGGATGGTGAGGAGGCGGATTGAAGGCTGTTGTTACATTCTTGCAACTCCAAGTTGAAATTATTGGCTATTTTAATTGGTTTGATTTGCGGAGTTTTAGATTCACATAGCATAAATTATTAAAATTGTTTATTACGGTAACACATGTCACAACAAAAATCATAACTTTAGATCTTTGCTGTTAAATTTATTTTTGAGTGTTGTGGATCTCAATGTAAATTTTATGATAAAGATCTTCTACAATTATGATTTTTATTAGTTGTGGTGTGGAGCAAAACTTACAAATTATACGGGTAGAATCTATAAATATTTAAGTTAAAACCAAATCGGAATGTATATACCAAGTTCCCTTCTTGTGATTTGTTGTTGCAAATAATGTCTTCCAAAGCTTGTGGGATTCTATTTATTAGACCATGTTAATCTTTAAACAAACTTATAAAAGCACTTCCATCTCAATCAACCAAATGTAGCTAAAAAAGAATTTTGAAGTTCTAAGAGTTTTAAAAAAAAGAATAAAAATTTTTCGGCAAGATTCAGATTCAAAAGAAATAAAAGAGGAGGTTATCAAAAATCTTTTATTTCTGTTATAAAAAGAATAAAAAAATAACATGTTTTTGGGATGACTGAAATCTTCAAAGTTGAGCTGAGGTGATCAACTGGTCAGATTTGATAATTTCTTGCAATTGCAGGACACATGTGTGGCATAACTTTTTTTTTGAAATGTTAGTCCAGATGTAAATACTTGGTGGGGTTTAATTGGATATTGATTTCTCTATGATAAAGATTATTCTTTTGTTGTGTGATGGTGGAAATTTTTATGTTGACCAAATGCATTTGCTGAATTTTTCTAAATAATTAGGTAGTTGATGAGTATAAACTCTCCTTCAACATTGGTATGCATACACTTTAAACTACTACTGAGTATTTACTACGGTATTTCAAGTGGGCTAGGCTTTTATTCTATTCTAAGTTTTTTTTCTTCTTAAAATTTTATTTTATTGTGGTGTTGATACTAGTGCTCTTGAGTTGATGCCTTCAATTTGCCAAGTCTTGCGGTCTTGGTTCATATTGAATATCTTACTTTCTGTATTTATTTGTTTGTCTAACGAAACCCTCTCTTTTTTATGCTAAATTTGTCTAATAAATCTGAAAACAACATCAAATGTTCCGTTCATTTTTCTGTTACCATTATCACCACAACCCTTCTTTTGTTAGTTTATATATCTTGAATCCATGCCTTTCTTTTGTTTGGACCCTTTTAAAATTTCGAAATGGTTAATGTTTGTAAGCTGGTAAACTTAAGTCCTCCATATTCTTTTCATGCTATTCTTGATTTTGCGGATTCTTCAATGTAACAGTGATCATCAGAAGGAAATATGAGGCTAACTGAGAGATCACGCAGTCATGAGCTGAGTCCTATTTGCATATCCCGAAAGAGAACTGTTGTTTTTTCATCTCCAGATGGTGGAGAAGATGATGTTTTCTCAAAGCAGTTCAGCGAGGAAGGCTGGTCTGATGACGATAAATCTCTGTGGTTGTCTTGTGGTAGTGCATCACCCTCATCTTGTTTAAAGAAAACTGGAGTTTTTTCATCCGAGTATAGTGGAAATGATGATGATTTTTTGAAACAGTTCAACAAGGAAGAATGGTCTGATGATGATCAATCTATGTGGTTATCTTCTGGTAATGCGTCTCCTTCATCTTTTTTTAAAGATTATAAATTATCTAGCTTCAATGATCTCTCACGTGAAGATTGGTTAGCTTCTTTAATATCAGCATCAGAAAACGGAGAATTTCTGAGTAAAGAAATAAGTGTTTTCGATGGCTCCAGAGTCAATCCTACGGCAGAGGCTTTAACGGTTCTAAATAAAACGCCATCAAGATGGTTGATGACTTCGACTAAAAATTATTTCTCAGATTCTTCAGCTACGTTTTCAGATAGTGCAGAATCAATCTGCTGCGAATTCTTTGAGGACCCTGCATGTGATGATACTGCATCATCTGCATTTGGCACTGATCTTGATTCTCCCTTTTGGATCTATGACGTAGACAGAAAATGTTCTCTTGTTTCCCTAATTAATCTTGATGGTGAGGATTCTGATTGGACTTCAGATCAAAAGTCAGAAATTGAGTTGATGCAATCTGATTTTCCTAGCCCATCTTACAAGAGCACTTGGAGCTTTGATATTCAATCTTCTGGTTCTAGTGCTTCTTCAAAGTCAGATTATTCAGCAATTTCTTGCTCTGACCATGGTTTGGAAGCTTTTGATATGGCAGATTTCAGTCCTGATAAACCATTGTTCTGGCCATCAGATGATAAATCTGACTGGGGCTCAGAAGTTAAATGGGATTTCTTTCTCATGTCACCTCGAAGGGACAACCACAAGCATATAAGTTATGGGGGTAGCTCCTGTGGATCATTTCAGTTGAGATTCCAAAATAGAAAGATGGACAGCGAGGCGGGTCGTAGTAGAAGAGTTGTTTATGGGTCAGGATCGAAGTCTTCAAATGTTTTGGAGTTGAAATGCTCGAGTGGTAGGAAGGAAGTTGGGAGGAGTTCTACCATGCCTTCAAGGCTAAGCAACGGCACAAAGAATATGATGATGATTGAACCTGTTAATGTGGAAGTTGGCAGGATAGAATCAAATCCAAATGGTTTGGTCAAGAAATCTGTAGGACTATCCGAGGAAAATTTTGCTTTGAATCTGGAAGTTCCGATAGAGACATTTTTGGGGCTTGATGAATTTGATGGTCATGAGGGAGTTGAATTTGAGTTCGATAAGGATGATTTCTCCCTAAAAGAGTCTCTGTGAGTTGAATTTGATGATTTCTGAAATTAATTTGATGGTCGTTTGATTTCTCATGTAATCAAATGAACAAGAAACTTCATGGAGTGGAGTTAAAAAGGGCCAAACGCTGCACAATTTTGCGGAAGTACGCTTTTTGTTTCCAGTGTTTGGTTTTATGTCGTGTTAATGTTGCACTGAGCCAATAACCTCTCAAGGCAAGATTTATACAGATCTTTTGTACTCAAATTTATATTTTTGGGCATTACAAACCTCCATTCTTCTAGCTGAAACCCAATTTAACTGCAGAAATGGACCATTGCTGCGTAATTAAGCATTACTTCGAATTTTGTAGGCTTCACGATTGTCTGCTTGTACATGAATTTTTAATGATACGGTCTAATTGTAGACATTTAGATTAATTAACGTTGAATCCTTCATTTTCATCCAAATCTGTTTATGCCAAAGCACTTATAACGTTTGCCTGAATTTGCAATCTTTAAGTATGGTTAAGACATTTCTGTAGCCATTAAAAGACCAAAGCATTTTGCATTGTTGAATTACTCCAAACATAAGCATTTGTATGAACTATCATCAGTAGTAACGATAGAGAAGTTGAACATGATTGATGCCAAAATAACTTTTGCATTCCTTCACCCCAGAATTACATCTACTTCAATACGTAATTTTCAATACAATGACACTTCTGAGTGGCTTATTAACATAGGATAGCTGATAGCGGTATTTTCTGTCTCTTTAGAAGAGTGCCATCGATTGATTACAGGAGTCAAGACAGGGATTACACGGCTGCACCTATAATAGGATAGATGGAAGAGCCTTAGGACGAAGTAAGGTTTTGTTCCCAAGTACTGGGATTTTTGAGGCATTTAAGGTTTTTTATTGAAACGTTGACGTATAACCAGTGCAATGCTTAAAGTATCTCTATTACGTGATAACGATAAAAGGATCGTGTTGGATAATGTGGAACGCCGGACTGGTCGAATCAATCAATATTAGTCTGTCAATGGATGATAACAAATCAAAGCACAATTGGATTTGATTTGGCCCGTAAGCCAATTAACTGCTTTACCACCAGAAATTTTTAGGTTGTATAAAAAAACTAATCAGTCCATGAACATGAAAGAAGTAAAACTACATGTAAATACAGAATCAGCCATGAGAGTATAATGAATGTTTTATTCTTAAAACAATTAAGTTGCAAGAGTTTCTGAATCCACTCTTTGATGATGAGGAGACCACTGTCTAGTAAACATATGGAATTATAGCTTTGACATGCTTTGGAAAATCTTCAAATTTGGATAGGTACCATTTCCTTGTGGCATAGCTCCTCCCCAACAAGTAACCGGTCATTCCAAAGGTAAATAAGAATGCATATATGGTTTGAGAAATGAAGCAAATCCCTAAGAACCCCAAAAGTTCAAAGAGATAATGTGGACATATCACCTGTTCAAATAAACCTCCTCGGGGAATCTTGTACTGCGTCTCGCCCTCCTTTCTTAGCTTTGAGAGGAGAAAATGGTGGTAAAAATTGCCACTTATTCCCACAAGGAACAATATAACTCCGGCATACATTGTGTTGATCGATGGCTCAGGGAGCTCTCTACTCAGATATTGAGCATAAATTGTGCCTGTTGTGATGACAGTATAAGACGTACCAATGGTAATTGAATGATCAAGTCCAGAACTGCCACTGAATTTGTGAATGAGCAGCACCTGTCCAAGGATTTCCAATGCAGTCATGTTAGATTTTGCACAGATTTCCTCAACGGCTCAACTTGTTAGTTGTTACTGATACCACAGGCCTCAAAGAGGGATTACCCATAAAAACTTATGACTTGCAAAATTCAAACTTTCGATCTGATGAGAACGTTTGTTGAGTATTAGGGGCTGAACTAACCTTTGTTGGCAAAGCACTGAAATTTTAAATATATCTGTTACACTAACTATCGCGACAACAATTTCATAGTTTGGTGCATACGGAGTTAAGTTAAATTTTAAGTACATCTGTTACACTAATTATCGCGACACTTTTCGTTATATTTTGTTTCATAAGCTGGTTTTGTTTTAGACATAGTAACTACTTATCCTCTTTACCTTACCTAAACTCCATCTGCACCAAACCATGAAATTGTTGTCCTTTTTGGCTTCTTTCAGTTGAATTAGATATATTCATATGCCTAAATAAGTGATTAACATCTTTGCAATGCCCTGCTCACATTAACCAAGAGAGGGACCTAAAAGTTTGAATATTTTATCCTCTCATTCACATGTCACTATAATTCTCAATCAACAAATTATATATGAGGGTTTCATTTCTTTTTTATTCCCCATTTCAGTCACTTGTAGAAACAACATTTAGAGTTTTATACATAAAATAAATAAATAAATAAACTCCTGTGAGTTTTATAACGTAAAAATCCGGTCTATAAATCATTTTCCTAGTCAACATAAAAATTAGTTATACATTCGTTAAAATTACCACCTGAAAATTCAAATATATTTATAATTAAAAACTCAAGAGATTCTGATTCACACTTGTTTTTATTTGACTAAAATGAAAATCAATCTACACTATATGAAAATATTGATTCCTCTAACATGAAATTATTTTGAAGACGAGAGAGTGAAATTAAATACCTCTAAATCTCTCTTGAGGAAATGAATGACAAGCGAGTAAGCAACCAACCGAAACCGGAGAGCATCATCGGGAAACAGAACCAAACAGAAAACTCCGGCGAGAAGCGCCGGCGTATAAAATATAAGCATCCCGATTCTACTAGAAACCTTGCGATCAGGAGTAGAAGTTTTCTTCTGTTGATTTGAATTCCAAAACTTTGAATATTGCATATGGGTTCCGAGGGTTTCCATGAACCCAGCAGTACATAGAATTACAACTTCTATGGCGGAAATCACAGTAAGAATCAGAGATAATTGTGGTGGGTATATGAATTTTTCGAACACTGATAGCATCGTCATATTCAAGCCTTCACTTCTGCCAGAAAAAAGGACGATGGATTTTATGTTGCTGACTGCGTCTTCTTTTAAACTCTAGAAACGAACGCCAACCGTTTTTGACTTGTCATTTCGGGGGTAAAGAAATGAATTAAAAAATATACAGAGGATTCTTTCACCACCTGTATCTATAATATATAATATGAGAATGCTTAAGTGAACATAGTTGTCAGTAACTGCATTTCTTATTAATTTTAGTTAATTGTTATGTTCGTCGGTGAAGGACATCAGAGTTCGTATATGTAATTGACATGTACTCAAAGATACTTTAAATTCCGATTTCAAAATGACTTCAAGTCATTGAACATGGATCATATTTTGGAATGATCATGCATTCACCTTTAATCATTTATTAGTTTTATAAATTAATCTTCTTTTCATGTCTTCCACTTTGAATTTTTGGTTTCTGTAAGTATTTACATTCTTTTTTCTGTTGTTCCTACACCTTTACTTTTCGAATATTATAAACTAACCATCAAAGTCAGTATAATTAGTTTTCATGATTTTCTGTGATACTAAGGCATTTGTTTTTTTCCTATTAGCAGGAGGTTTAAAATTCAGTTATTCACCACTAATTGAGAAAGTATGCACTTCATATGCAGAAAGCCAGGTAACTTGGTGAGAATTTGCAGAGCATAATTCTGAAGATGCAACGAAGTCATTTTAGTTATATTATAAAGGAGTAAAAGAAAAAAATCACAAGGTTCTGAAAAAAAGAAAACTCAAAAGTCTCAGATTGTTATGAAATATAGACTTTTTACCTCTTTACTTCTCCACATTTCCACCTTTTCACCTCTCCACTTCTCCATCTCTCCACTTCTCCACCTCTCCACCCCACCTCTCCATTTTATATACATTCTCTTACCTATAAATAGAGGCATTATAGAATAGTGATGGACACAATTAAATTGAGATATTATATAGAAATAAGATTAATTTCTCTCTTTACTTTTACTTTATTTTATAATACGTTATCGGTACGAGTTTGCTCTAGTTAAATTGCGATAGAATTTTATTCGAGAAGAAGTACAAGGTTGCTATAATCAGATTTTGTTTCGAAAAAAAGGTATTTTTTAGATTGTATCTTATTAATCTTTACTTTTGTTTTATATCTTATTTTATTTAACATTGTATGAAAGTAATATTTTCATTCCCAAAATAAAATGATAAATTAAGTACATGATAAAGTCAGAAATTTTTATTATAGTTTAGTTTTTTTTTTGTTAAAAAAAGAAAAAGAAAAGAACTTAAAGTTCTTAATAATAAAATAAAAGAAACCTGAAGTTTTTATTTGTAATTTTTATACAATAAAACCTAGAGTTCTTTGCCTAGCATAATATATATATATATATATATATATATATGTCTTCATACTTAATTTTCTTAATAACCAGAAGTTATTAAGATTTTTTTTCTTTAGTCATTTTTATTTATGTTTATTGAATACAAATGCATATTTTAATTTCGTAGCATTTTTATTTTTATTTGTTGTAGTTCTTATCGCCAACCTTTTTAAACTTGAGTTCAATGCTCTTGATATACCAGGCAAGAATTATCTCCCATGGACTCTCGATGCTGAGATTCACCTTACAACAAATAATCTTGGAGAAACTGTTAGAGATAAATGATGATGATGATGATTATGTAATAAATTGTGCAACTGTAAATACTTGAGGTACTTTATAAACCTTAAAATCAGCACAAGTTTTGCATCCACTGATGATAAAATTATTCATCAGTGGATGGTCAATAACTTCACAAGGCAAGTCAGAAAATAGAAGTATTCAAACGACTTGACAAAGTGAAGAAGAATGTCTGATGCTACTAGTAAAAAGTTAAAGTATTTCGCACATCAGAAATTCTAAGTTGCGTTGATTGGAACCCATCAGGGAGAACCCATCAGGGGGGAACCCATCAGGGAAACCTGTCAGGGTATGACGAGGGCAGACCAACCCATCAGGGAAACACTTCAGGACATGTCAGTGTCAGGCAAACCCATCAGGGTAATTTGTCAGGGGGAATGACCAACATGACATCAGTGGAAGCCATCAGTGTATGCTGTCAGTCATAACCATCAGGATCAAAGTAGCACTAAGTAAAAGTCAAGTGAAGGTTGAAGCCCTGATCCAGTCAATAAGCATCTGGGGATCCAGAAGCACTGACCAAAGTCCATCAGGGCTGATAGTCAGTGGATCGTTATGACAGCATGCACTTGTCATCAGTACTTACACGGAAATCAACGTAACGTGTTTCAGAAGTAAGAAATATCAACTGGAAAGATATTTCTTGAAGTTTGTTTTTGATCCAATGAGAACTCTCACGCATTAAATGCACACAAATCAGGGGAAGAAAAGTAGTAACAAAGCATGCAACGGTCTGACACATAAAGTTTCGATGTGACATACTTGCGGCTAAGTTG
>CM025780.1:8092229-8156554 GCA_014636745.2 Centella asiatica | reverse complement strand
TGCAGCGGTCTGACACATAAAGTTTCGATGTGACATACTTGCGGCTATGTTGAGAAGAGCAGCACGTCTCAAGCACGTGATTTCAACTCACTGATTTATCATATAAGCAACAGAGCTCTCATTACACAAAAAACAGTGATTGAATCTATCCAACAAATCAAACAAACGCTGAAGCACACAAACACTAGAGAGAAGCTTTGTAATAGATCTTGAGAGAGATATTTCAAAGAAAGTTAGAAGCTAGTGAGTGTGAGAAGCTGTGAACCTTATTCACAGAATTTGTAGCTGTAAATCACATTTGTGATTATACAGATTTCCAGAAAAACCCCAAGTTTTAATATAACTATTTTAACTTGAATCTGTGTGTTTATTTCTCATAGTTTTTCTGTTTGTTTCAACTATTTCCAGTAATCACTTTTAAGTTTAAAAGAGCGAAAAGATTCAGGTGTTTGTATTCATCCCCCCCCCCCCCCCCCCCTCCACAAACTTGTGCTTATATTGCACTAACAGAAACAATAAAAGATGGAAATAAAGCCTTCTCGCAGGAGAAAGCCAAAGCAATGATATTTCTCCGTCATCATCTCCATGAAGATTTAAAAACTGAATACTTGATGGTGAAAGATCTGTTAGAATTATGGAGAAATTTAAAAGAAGGTATGACCATAAAAAACAAGTACTCATCCCAAAAGCTCGTTATGAATGGATTCATTTAAGGTTACAAGATTTTAAATTTGTGGGTGAATATAATTCTGTAATGTTTCGTATAACTTCTGAATTAAAATTATGTGGAGAAAAGATTACTGATGAAGACATGTTAGAGAAAACATTTTCTACATTTCATGCCATGAATTTGCTCCTGCAACAACAAATCGAGAGTGTGGTTTTAAAAAATATTTAGAACTGATATCATGTCTTCTTGTTACGGAACAAAATAATGAGCTTTTGATGAAAAATCACCAATCATGACCCACTGGTTCTAGTCCATTCCCTGAAGTGAATGAGACATCATTTAAAGGAGGTTGAGGACGTGGTCGCAGCCCCAGAAGAGGCCGTGGACGTGGTCGCACTAATGTTTGGCGACGTGATGGTCATAATCCTAAATCAAATGAAAACAATGTTGGGAGATATGAAAAGGGAAATAATTCTTCATCTTCTAAGAAACATGAAAATGTTTGCTTTAGATGTGGTATGACAAAGCATTGGTCACGCACATGTCGTACTCCAAAACACTGTCGAACTCTACCAAGCATCCATCAAGAAAAAAAAAAGTAGTAGACATAAATCTAGTTGAAAATGATTTGAATGATTTGCTTATAGATACACACCTAGATGTTTCTGATTTCTTTGAAAATGTTGATGAAGAGATTAATGTCATGAACTAGTTTTTGTTATTTTTGTTTTAATAATAAGTTTAGTTTAATTTTCTTTTTCTCTTTATATATGTTGTAAGTCAGTTTTGTCATGAAATAAAATTAGTTTTCCTTTTATTTCTCTTGTTCCAAGGAAAAAGAATATGATTGGAGCCTCAAGAAAAGTTATGACAAATAGTACAGATGAATGTTTAGTAGACAGTGAAACAATAAACACTATACTAAAAAGTAAGATATATTTTTCTCAATTGTCTCCTGTAGAGACACATGTTAATACAATATCTGACATTAGTAATTTAATTGAAGGTTTTGGAAGAGCTTGTATTTTGTTACCTGAAGGAACAAAATTATTTATAAACGATGCATTATACTCAAGTAAATCCAGAAGAAATTTACTAAGTTTTAAGGATATTAGAAGGAATGGTTATCATCTTGAAACCATGACTGGAAATAATATTGAGTATCTTCACATAACATCTATTGAATATGGCTAAAAAATCATATTGGAAAAGTTGGAAGGTTTATCCTTTGGATTATATTGTACTAACATAAGTCCAATAGAATCAAATATGGTCAGTAACCAGAAGTTACTTGACACAAAGATATTTATTCTGTGGCATGACAGGTTAGGTCATCCAGGTGGCACTATGATGAGGAGAATAATTGAAAGTGTAAATGGGCATCCCCTAAAGGACCTGAAGATCCTAGTATCAAAAGATTTATCATGTGCAGCATGCTCTCTTGGAAAAATGATAACTAGGCCATCTTCAAATAAAATTGAAACTGAATCTCCTTCATTTTTAGAAAGAATTCAAGTAGATATTTGTGGGCCTATTTCTCCTCCATGTGGACCATTTAGATATTTCATGGTTTTAATTGATGCATCAACTCGATGGTCACATGTTTGTCTATTGGTAACAAGAAATGTTGCATTTGCTAGGCTATTAACACAAATAATCCAACTGAGAGCAAATTTTTCAGATTATCAAATTAAAAGAATTAGACTTGATAATGCAGGAAAGTTTACATCCCAACCTTTTAATAATTATTGTATGTCAATTGGGATTATGGTAAAACATCCGGTGCCTCATGTACATACACAAAATGGTTTAGCAAAACAAGAGATTGCAACTGATTGCTAGACCATTACTTATGAAAAGTAATCTACCATCTTCTGCATGGGGACATGCCATTTTACATGTTGCTGCACTTATTAGATTAAGACCAACTGCATACCATAAATTTTCTCCATTACAATTGGTCTCCGGAAGAGAACCAAACTTGTCTCATCTTAAAATTTTTGGTTGTGTTGTGTATGTTCCAATTTCTCCACAACGTACAAAAATGGGACCACAAAGAAGATTGAGAATTTATATTAGTTTTAACTCTCCATCAATTATTAAATATTTAGAACCAAACACTGGAGATGTTTTTACAGCACGTTTTGTTGACTGTCAATTTAATGAGACAATATTCCCAATCTTAGGAGGAGAAAAAGAAAAGTTAAAACAATAAGAAGTAACTTGGAATGTATCATCAATATCTTATCTTGATTCCCGAAGTGGTCAATGTGAACTAGAAGTTCAAAAGATTATACATTTACAAAGAATAACAAATGAATTACCAGATGCATTTGTAGATACAAAAAGGGTTACTAAATCACATGTACCAGCTTTAAATGCACATGCTCGAGTTGATGTAATCCCAACAGAGGTTTCTATACAAAGAAAACGTGGAAAACCAATTGGTTCCAAAGATTGAAATCTATGGAAAAGGAAAGAGCAGAATATACAGTTGGTGTAACCCCAGAAGAGGTTATCGATAAAACCCCAGAAGAGGTCGATAAAACCCCAGAAGAGCTTGATGAAGTTTTAGAAGAAACACGGATACCTAATGATTATGAGATCTCAATAAACTATATACAGAATGGTACAATATGAAACTGTAATGAAACACTTGTTGATCAAATTTTTGCATATGTTATAGCAACTAATGTGCTAAATGAGAATGATTATGTGCCAAAAACTCCTGAAGAGTGTAGGCATAGAAATGATTGGCCAAAGTGGAAAGATGCCCTGAAGTCTGAATTAGATTCACTTGAAAAATATAATATTTTTGAACCTATAGTCCTAACTCCCAAAGATGTTAACCCTGTAGGTTACAAGTGGGTATTTGCAATAAAAAGGAATGAGAAAAATGAGATTATGAGATATAAAGAAAGGCTTGTGGCACAAGGCTTTACACAAATACCAGGAGTTGATTACGAAAGAACATATTCACCTTTAGTGGATGCAATAACTCTCAGATTTTTAATTAGTCTCACAATTACTGAAAAACTTCAAATGCGTCTCATGGATGGAGTCACAGTCTATTTATATGGATCACTTGATAATGATATCTATATGAAAATCCCTGAAGGACTAAAAATGCCTGAAGCATTTAAATCAAAACCTCGAGAAATGTATTCTATAAAGTTATGGATATCTTTATATGGACTAAAACAGTCGGGTCGAATGTGGTATAATCGACTAAGTGAATATATCATAAAAGTGAGATACAAATCTAATGTAATTAGTCCATGTGTTTTTATTAAAAGAACAATCTCGATTTTTACAATTATTGCAGTATATGTTGATGATTTGAATATCATTGGGTCTCCTGAAGAGATCGAAAAGACTGCAAATTTATTAAAGAAAGAATTTGAAATAAAAGATCTTGGTGTAACAAAATTATGTCTTGGCCTACAGATCGAGCATTTGAATAATGATATTTTTGTCCATCAATCAAATTACATCCAGAAGATGTTAAAACGTTTTAATATGGATAAAGCTCATCCTCTAAGTACACCAATGGTTGTTCGATCACTTGACGTAGAAAAAGATCTTTATCATCCCCGAGAAAAGAATGAAAAAGGTCTTGGTCTAGAAGTACCATACTTAAGTGCGATAGGGGCTTTGATGTATCTTGCTAATAATACAAGACCTGATATCGCATTTTCTGTCAATGTATTGGCAAGATATAGCTCTGATCTAACACGCCGACATTGGAACGGAATTAAACATGTGTTTCGTTACCTTCGTGGGACAAGTGATATGAGACTATTTTACCAAAAGAATAAAGAATCCAAATTAGTTGAGTATGCAGATGTAGGGTATTTATCAGATTCACATAAATCTCGGTCACAATCTAGATATGTATTTACATATGGCGATACTGCAATTTCATGGCGATCAACAAAACAGACACTGATAGCAACATCATCAAATCATGTCGAATTAATTGCTCTATATGATGCTGGACGAGAATGTGTATGGTTGAGATCAGTGATTCAACACATCCAGGAGGAATGTGGACTTAAGTTAATCAAAGGAAGCCCAACTGTGATATATGAAGACAATGCAACATGTATTTCACAAATCAAAGAAGGATATATTAAAGGTGACAAAACCAATCACATCTCACCAAAATTCTTCTCAACACATGATCTACAAAAGGATGGTTTGATAAATGTTTGTCAAATTAGGTCAAGTGATAATTTGGCAGATCTATTCACAAAATAATTGTTGAGAAAAGTTTTTGAACAACTTACACAGAAGATTGGTATCCGTCGTTTCAAAGATATACATTAAAATGAGGGGGAGTATTATACACGTTGTACTCTTTTTCCTTCACTAAGTTTTATCCCACTAAGTTTTCTTAGTAAGGTTTTAATGAGGTAACATAACTAATCCAAAAGTATCAGTTAATTTGGTCCTGACATACCTAATTTATAATTTGTCCTGAAGAATATATTAATTGTGTATAATATAAGGTAAAATGTCTAAGGGGGAGTGTTATGTAATATAAACATTTTACCTCTCCACTTCTCCACCTCTTCACCTCTCCACCTCTCCACCTCTCCAACTCTCCAACTCTCCACCTATCCACCTCTCCACCTCTCCACCTATCCACCTATTCATTTAATATACATTCTCTTCTATAAATAGAGCCATTGTAGAATGGTGATGTACACAATTGAAATTGAGATATTATATAGAAATAAAATTAGTCTCTCTATACTTTTGCTTTATTTTATAATAACTGTAACGTCCCAATCGTAAAGAAAAAACAGCAAAACCCAAAAACTTCGCAAAGCCTAAGACAAGCGTTAAGGGAAAAAAAAACCCAACTAATAGAACTCTAATTTCATAATACAATAAATAATACTCTGTATATTAATTTTTTCCTATAATTTTGTAAATAAATAAATAAATAATGATTTTAACCAACTAATTTATCCAAATAATTTATGTATAATTTAATACGGTACATATATTTATAATTAAATTATTTTCTTCTATGATATTTATATTTAACTTTAATAATTTAATTTCAAATTTTAATTAACTAAAGAAATACAAACATATGTTTAATTAACACACACTATCTTTCATTTTAAAAAAAACTCACAAAAATTTAATTTGTAAAAAGTATTTAAAGTAACGTGTCCTGCTGTGGCAGAGTCCGTTTTGTTTTCACAACTTGCAATAAGAAACTTCCTGTGCCCCTGGTTTGACTTGAATTCACTATCTTTAAAATTAAAACTCTTCCTATTATAACCAAAAATGAAAAACTCTTCCAGTTTGACAAATTAGAAACAAGGAAAAGAAGATATAACTTTATTTAAAACAAAGTATTATAATATTATTTATGTGTGTGTATATATATTCAAACTCTCTTATTCATCATTTTTATAGACATTTAGAAATCGTTGCATTTTAACTTTTATATTAAACATAGCAGAAAGATCACAAAAATTTCAGAAAAATTGTATGTCCATATTTTAATGCCTTTCAGCATTGGATTTTTCAAAACGACTATATATTCGTATACATTACCTTATAGTCTCTTTTGTAAAAATTACTCCAAAAATAGTGTTTGAATTACTCTCAAACATGTAATTTAAGGATAAAAAATAATAGCATGTTTGTCTATTTTTCATCATAGATATGACTTTTTTATCAGTTAAATCTGAATGGCTTGACACAATTTAAAATTATCAATTATCAAGTGATGACTTTCAATTAAATTGACTTTTTGCTTTTTATCGCATTCCAAAGAAAGAGTATAACAAGTTGATGTTTACGTTCAAGATGTTGATTTCGTGTGGAGGTAAACAAATTTGTGCTTATCATCTTTTGTGTTTAATTTGATGGACTAAGATCACATGTATAAAAATAGAATAAATTTTAAATTTTATACTATTTATTCAATTAATTATGTGTAAAATTCGTTTTTTATTTTATTCTTCTAGAAGAATCTACGTAATTTTAATTTTATCATCTTACATAGTATTCATCGATTCTATCACAATAAATTTTTTTTAAAGTACATCATTTCTTCTTTCTTACACTTCTCATAATTTTGTTATACTTATCTTCCATTTCTATATTTCTGTTATCCATATTTTACAATATCATGTCATTTAATTCTATTGAACAAACAAAAAAATTATGATTTGTAGACTCTCGTTTATTAATATATAGTAATTGACAAATAATATTTCAGGGACAAAATAGATTCTGTCGAGTCAATTTGTTGGCTCAACCTGATCTTTTTCGTTGTTGTTGTTAAAAATAATATTAATTAATTTAAACTCAAAATTTATTATTTTTTTATTTTAACTTTAAACGGTTCCTATTTTAGATTAAAGTTGAAATACAAAAGGGATCAATTAAACTAAAACATGTTAAGTTTTCAAAAATATTTTGATAATATTTATAATAAAAAAGAAAAATAAAGACAAAGGACATACAAAATCTCCCCATTTACACTATAACAAACGCTAAATTACACAACTATCCCCGCTCTCCACTCCCGCACCCACCATCCCGATTTCAAAGTCAATTAGATGACTTTGCAAAGTCCCTCATTTCTGCATAGTTCATAATAAAAAAAACAAAAAATACAAATTAAAAAATAAATATAAAGTGTATATATATAAAACATAGATAAATGTATTATATTCTAAATTAATATACTAAAAACTGTATAAGTATATTATATACTAAAATAATTATATCTTAAAAAGATTACTGAAACAATCTTAAGTAGAAAAATGTATACTTTATACAACATACATATATTAAAAAATAAAATATATGAATTTTTAATATTATACAAAAATAATAAAATAAAATAAAATGACACTAGTAGTGGTGTGAATTTAAATTTAAATAATTAAAATTACATTATTAAAATTTATAATTTTTAAAATTTAAACAAAAACAATTGTGATTTGAGACCAAAAACTCTATCCTGACAACCCTTTCAATCCATCTTCATCGTCGATGGCAACCCAGATTGTAAGATTAAAGGTTTTGCTCTTTGTGATTAATCAAATGTGGTATTCCTTTCGTTCTAAAAAATTAGAGATATATACATAAAATAGGTTTATAAAATTTTATAATTCAAAATAGAGGTGAAAATTTATACTTTTAAAAACTTTAAAATGAAATATCATAAAACATACGATAAATCAGGGGTGACCATTCAGTTGGTTCGGTTCAAAACCGAACTGAATAGGTCAAACCGAATAGACCGAATTCAATTTGAAAATCGAACCGACTGAACCGCATTTTGGGGGAAAACCGAACCGATCAAACCGAAATTATTTTGGTTCGGTTTTCGATTTATTCGGTTCGGTTTACTAATGTTCATTACAAGCATCATAAATAAAGCGTTCACAAAGACTCAAAAACTACCACACCAAATGATATCTTCCTTCAAATTGAATCCTACAAAAAAAAAAAATCATTAGTAATAAATTATTGACAAATAACTAATTAAATCCAAAAAGAATTGTTCATAATAAACAAAAAACAATAAAATGTGTTACCTTGCAATAATAAATCCTCATAAATCAAGATTTGTAGATCCCAAATGAAAGCTTGCCAACTCTGAAAATAATAATAGAAAAACTTATATTAAATGCATACACATACATAATTATAATTAGAAAAACTACAAATATAAGTAACAAAAAATACCTCCTTCAAGTTTTTCAACATCCTCAATATTTTTTTCAATAGATATAGGCTCATTTGAGGATCTAAGCCAATCTTGAGTGCAAATTAATCCTTCAACCACTTTTGGAGTCAAAGAACTCCTAAAAGGATCAAGCACCCTCCCCCCTGTGCTAAAAGTCGATTCTGAAGCAACAGTAGAAACTAGAATGGCTAACACATCACGAGTCATCAAAGAAAAAATTAGGAACCTCACTATATTTTTCTTCCACCATTTCAGGCCATCAAAACCAATTTCATCTTCTTCCTCATCTTCTTTAAGGTACCTCTCAATATCCGTTCACTAGTACAAAATTGATCATATGCGTCGCCTTATTTACGTCGGTTCTTTAATAGAACTGTCGCATATAGTAACATGGTGGCATTTATGAAAAAAATGGTAAGATTATTTGCGTCGACTCTTTTAAAAGACCGACACTATATATATATAAATATATGTTTGTTGAATTTTTAAAGCATTTGCGTCGCCTCGATTAAAGAACCGACGCAAATATGTATGAGTATTTGCGTCGGTTCTTTAACATAACCAACGCAAAAGATAACAAATAATTAAAAAAAATAAAAAAAAACACATTTGCGTCACATCGGTTAAAGATTCGACGCAAATTCTCACATATAATTGCGTCGGTTTTTAAACTAACCGACACAAATTCTTTAAAAATTTTAAAAAATAAATTATTCAAACATTTGCGTCGCTTGATTTAAATATCCGTCGCAAATGGTTATGTTATTTGTGTCAGTTTTCTTCATTGTCCAACGCATATTCTTTAATATTATTAAAAAGTATATTTAAGTTTAAACTTTTGCTATTTTGGCCTAGTTCATAAGAGAGGAGAGAGAGCGAGATTGTCTTTGGCGGGTTTCTTGGCTGAGATTTTGCAGGTTTCTTTCTTCTGTGTCTCCGGCGGAGAGCATTTTCCGGCAGACAGCTTTGTTGTGTAAGTCATTGTTAATTAAAATAATACATTCATTATAGACATTATTTAAAATATCAACATGTATGCTTGAACTATTGTTTGTTCGCATCTTATTTATGATATCTGTATAATCGTTGTGCTTGCTTAATTAATCGTTGTGGTTATTTAGTTATACATGATGTTAGAGTATATGCCCTAGTGGCCAATTATGTAATGATTGTGACACTATATTTATGTTATGTTTTGGTTAAATGATAATTTCTTTTATTATATTTTATTTACTGCGTTATATAAATGTTAACATAATAAATGTCCTTAGAATAATGATACTAATTATATGGATTCAAGTATGTGACTTGAATATGAGATCATATAAGTATGTAATGTATCATTATTCTTAAATGTCCCTAGTCAAGTATCATTGTTAGTGGGACAACAATAATACATTGAGCTAGTATGTGGATTAACTGATGGCCATATCTCATTGGTCATAAATATATACGAGATATATTAAGTTGATACATAGGTACATGTTAGAGAACATTGTACTGGACAGATCCATCATGAGAATTCTACATGGAGCGTTATGCTATGTGTCATAAATAATTCTCATAGTGACAATGATGTAATGGTCCTTAGACCTGAAGTCATGACATTTCTACATAAGGAGTTATGCGTTTTGACATTATCAAAAGTCACCTTTAACCGGGTGGACGATAAAGGTGATTGTTTGATGCATAATGAGTTATGTGAGAAATGAGAATGATGTAGATGAAATTTAAACCTCCTATAAATTAGGGGTGATATCTATAGGCCTCTTGATTGAGTGAGACTATGAAATGCATGACCATGCTCAAATAGAGATTTGTTTCATATAGTTTACTCATTGATCAAGAAAACTGAGATTAAATTATGAAGAGGATGACACATCCATGCCTTTAATTTAATCTTAGATATCATGGTTAAAAGGATTAAGTTACATTGAAACATTGGTCACGAAAGGTAATGTCGAATCTATGACTTTATTATTACTTGGGTAACAGTGATGTATTACTAGATGCCACTCACTGTTTATAATTTTATAATATGATTTAAAATTATTTCCAACGTAATAATAACGTACAGGTTCACATACAAAGAACATTCGTCAAGAAGATATAATTTAAATGTTAATGATTTTAATATATCAATAAGATTGATTTAATTAAATCATGACTTTAAATTATATATATATGTAATCTGTATGAAGTAAAGTCCTTTGGAAGGAAATACGAATATATTTTTATTTGTACATATATATATATATATTAATTAAGTGGGACTTGATTAAATATATATCTAATAAATATAAAATTTGGATTTTAATTCTCCTAATTAGATTAGGTTTTGGAATTACTCTATAAAAGGCTATATATATATGATATATAAACTATTCTCTCTAACTAATGCTTCACATATTCTAAAAACCCTAGCCGCTCATAAGAGAGAGACTAGAGTTAAGAGAGATAGAGGGAAAAAGAGAGATACAGATCATACAGCTAGTACTGTAACTCTCCTTATTTAGATCGTAAGACGGTTTGTGGGTGTTCGTGTGGATACCGTAGAGACGTTGTATTAAATTGTTTCGCATAGATCCTCGGGTTTGGGTTTCATTTTTTTTAATCGTATTTTTCTGCTGCGTTTTATCCTACGAAATCCAACACATGGATCGTCAAACATGGATGTACAATATATTGCATAACGATGACGCATATGTGAGAGGGGTTAACGAGTTTATTATATGTGCTGTTGAACACCACAAAATCAGAAAGGAACATGGAAAAGAAGACTTGATTATGTGCCCGTGCCACCTTTGTGGTAATTTAAAAAAATATTCGAGCGCAGAGACAGTGCGTGAACATTTATTTCGTCGGGGGTTTTAAGAAGGGTTATATGAAGTGGATTTGGCATGGCGAGGGAATAAACTCTTATATGACTGGTAGCTCAAGGTCGAATTATGCAACCGAGTACGATAATTCGGTTGATAATGACGAAGATGATGTGGACATTGATAGGGTGGAAGATATGATACAAGATCTGCAAGACCGTATGATGCCACAACCAGATATATTTGAGAGCTTAGTCCGTGATTCTAAAAAACTTTTGTATCCTGGGTGCAGTGACGACTTGACAAGGTTGTCAACAACTTTGAAGTTGTGCAAGTTGAAAGTCAAGAATGGATGGAGTGACAAGAGTTTTACAGAATTGTTAAAACTTTTACGAGAAATACTTCCGGTGAATAACGAGCTTCCCACTTCCACGTACGAGGCAAAAAAGATGTTGTGTCCTATAGGTATGGACATAAAGAAGATACATGCATGTCCAAATGACTGTGTGTTGTTTCGAAATGAGAATTAACATTTACACACATGTCCGAAGTGTGGAGCATCTCAGTACAAGCGGGAGGGTAATGATTCTTCTAAGGATGATAAAAAAAGGGCTCCTAGCAAGGCGGTTTGGTATTTACCCATAGTGCAATGATTCAAACGCCTATTTACAAATGCAAAAGATGCAAAACATTTGAGGTGGCATGCAGAAGGGAGGAAATCAGATGGGATGCTTAGACACCCAAGTGACACTCCACAATGGAGAACCATTGATTATAAGTTTCCTGAATTTGGTGGAGAAGTTAGGAATCTATGACTTGGACTTTGTACGGATGGGATGAATCCTTATGGCACTCTAAGCTGTCAACATAGCACATGGCCAGTTCTTTTGGTGATTTATAATTTGCCTCATTGGTTGTGTATGAAGCACAAATATATTATGTTGTCCTTGTTAATCTCAGGGCCTAAACAACCTGGGAATAACATAGATGTTTATCTTCAGCCACTTCTTGAAGATTTAAAACTTTTGTGGGATAAATGTGTTTCGGTCTTTGATGCAAATACTCAAATGACCATCGTCTAAATAATTGCAACAAAATTGTCTTTATGAGTCACCGAACATTTCTTCCCCATGATCACCCTTATCGTAAGATGAAAAAGGATTTTAATGGGCATATCGAGACTCGAGAAGCCCGTTTGCCTTTAATTGGGAAAGAAGTCTTTGAGCGGGTTAAGGATATTGATGTTGTATTTAGAAAGTTGTATCAACCTCCTAAGTAGAAGAATCTGTGGAAGAAGAGATTCATATTTTGGGATCTCCCGTATTGGGAACACATATAAGTTAGACATTGTCTTGATTTTTTGCATATTGAGAAAAATGTGTGTGATAGTATTGTTGGGACATTGTTGAATATACCGGGAAAGACAAAGGACGGGATCAAAGTCAGAAAAGATATGAAAGAAATGGGTATACGACTAGAGTTAGCACCACAAGAATCAGAGAAGCGTACATATCTATCTCTAGCTTGTTATACTTTGTGTAAAAAAGAGAAAATTGCTTTTTGTAAGTGTTTGTTTGGTGTGAAATTTCCATATGGATATTCTTCAAACATCAAAAGGTTTGTGTCGATGAAGGATTTGAAACTCGTGGGTATAAAGTCACATGATTGTCATGTGTTAATGCAACATCTATTACCAATTGCAATTCGAGGGATATTGTCGAATCACGTGAGCTTGTTGTTATGAAACTTTGTTTTGTCTTCAATGCCATCTGCAGCAAGGTGATTGAACCCATCACGTTGGATAAATTACAAGCTGATATTGTTGTCACACTATGTCAGTTTGAAATGTATTTTCCACCTTCATTTTTTGACATTATGGTACATTTAGTTATTCATTTGGTTAGAGAGATTAAGTTATGTGGCCCGGTATATTTGCGGTATATGTATCCTTTTGAGAGATTCATGGGTATATTGAAAGGATATGTGAGGAACCGATATCGACCAGAAGATAGTATAGTTGAAGGATATTCAGTTGAGGAGTCTATTGAATTTTGCACAGAATATTTAGCAGCTGTCAATCCTATTGGAATTCCCAATTCTCGTCACGAGGGAAAACTTCATGGGCAGGGTACATTGGGATCCAAATGGATCTCTCCTAGGTGTGAACTGCGCGATAGAGCGCATCTCTTTGTCCTGCAACACATGACTGAAGTTCATCCTTACTTAGATTGTCATGTCAATTTGATTAGAAGGCAGAATCCTTCAAAATGTGGCATTTGGGTTACAACTGAACATAATCACTCATTTCTTGGATGGTTTAAAGACTGTGTAATGTGTCAGTTGTCAGATACACCAAATGTTGTTTCTAATACGATAAAATGGTTAGCGTATGGGCCCAACACGCTTGTTTGATCTTATGAAGGTTATGATGTTAATGGATATACTTTTTACACCCAGCGTCAAGATGGAAAGAGCACTATACAAAATAGTGGAGTTACCGTGGAAGCTTCATCAACATAATTTTTCAGAGGCAAATCTTTACGATCGAAAGATGTGAAAAAGTCATATTATGGGGGTGATTGAAGATATTTGGGAGCTTGAGTACAGAGAATTCAAGGTTAGTCTCTTTCGTTGTAATTGGATTGATATACGTCGTGGTGTTTCCATTTCAGTTTCTTGCGAATTCAAGGTTGGTCTCTTTCGGCTTCTGGCAAATCGAAAAACAAGTATTTCCATTTCAGTTTCACGTAAATACAAACTCTTCGGCTTCAGATTTGTTACAAGTGAAAGAGGTACTACGCGAACTGCGCGATTTAAATTGTTTTTCTGTTTTTTGTTTTAATGGAGATGTACATTGGAAGCTCAGTAGTGTTAAATGGAAGCTATGTTGTAGGGTTAAACATGTTGTTCTGCGTTTGTTCTGTTTCTGCTATTTTTCTGTTTCTGCGTTGTAGGGTTAAGCAAATGTGTAAACTTATACCACTATGTGTTGGTAATAAATAATCTTTGTCGATTGAGAAATTGAAATAGAATTGCGATTTTCATTGTTATTATGTTTTTTTTTAATATAAAAATATTTTAAAGCCCCAAAGTGTGTCTTATTATATATGTGTTCTGTTTGTGCTATATGTGTTCTGTTCTGTCTTGTAATTGTAAATTTAATTCAAAGATTTCCTTTGGCACTACGAATGCACTATACCTGAAATTAAAATGGATGTGACAACTTGGAAAATTTGTTTATCTATAAATAATTTATTTACCCATATTTGATTTCTTATTAATATGTATAGTTAATATATAATGTTTTTGGATGTTTAAATATTTATGGACCCATTAAAGGGTTATAATTTGTTTGGAGGTTGATTATGAGGACAAGCAATTATGTTTATATTGCTTGAAGGAGTCAAGCGTCCAGATCAGTAAATCTCATGCTAAACAGAATGGCTTACGTAAGAGCAATTACCTCATGAGTATGTAGGTTAAGTTGATTAGTAATCTGCTTGTGTTTCATTAGTGGATAAAGCTTATGTGCATGAACGACAGCAGCTGCTTATTACATGTATTAGCTGTTAAGAATCATGATGAGCAGCCGTTTTACCGTCCAGATTAACCAATCACTTTATTTCAAGGCTTAATCTCAGCCTACTATAAATACCTCATTCGGAGGTGAAATTTTAATCTCTTTTCTAAAGATTTTCTCTCCTAAAGTTCTTCTTTAAACCTACCATCTTCATATAATTTCAAGTTCTTTCTTCTCGACGATTTCTTTCCAACAAGCTTTGATTTCTTTCATCAACCCAAGAGGTAAGAATCTTATGTTCTCCTCTACCTTTTGTTGTTGCGTAGTATCCGAAAGTATTCACTGTATGTGCTAAAGAGTGAATAAAGTGGTTAGAGAGCATGGTGTTTTGAGTCATGGAAATATGATTATGTATCTTAGATTGAGTTGTTTTTCGTTAGATAACGTTCTTGATCATGAAAGACTCCCTTTTATCAGAGACAAGTTCTATGATCAGTCTTTGATGACGTTAGCCTTAGTCTCTGACAGGCTAAGGATAGTCTCTGATGACGTCAACCTTAGTCTCCGACAGGCTAAGGATAGTCTCTGGTGACGTTAGCCTTAGTCTCCGACAGGCTAAGGATAGTCTCTGGTGACGTCAACCTTAGTCTCCGATAGGCTAAGGATAGTCTCTGGTGACGTCAGCCTTAGTCTTCGACAGGCTAAGTCTAGTCCCCGATGACATCATCCGTAGTCTCTGATGGGTAATGTATCCCCTGATGGGTAAAATATGCCCTGATGGCCATCCTCTGTTTTGCATAGTTATCCTTTCAAAGTATAGATTTCTCATGTTATACCCACAATGATGTTTTACAGAATCCTTTTACAACCAGTGTAGTGAATTTTAGCTAAGGACCGATGCAAGTATATACTCATTCCACTTCCTTTTTTACTGATTATGTAGAATCATTATTTCGATTTACCTAAATGAATGATGTTAAAGCTTATGCATGATGATGATCTTTTTTTTATGATTAAATAATGTACGATCATTGATCCGATGTACATGAAAAGATGTTAATGATTGAGCTATATGTTATTGGGTGATTACTAGCTGTTTAAAGTCGCTAGCACACCTAAAGATGATGATGATGATGCAAGAGTGTTGCAGTCGTAAACTTGTATGCACACTTGAACAGCTTCCGTGTGGGTATATAGAAAAATCACCGGTAATCGACTTTTATCTGTTGAGCACGCCAATGTGTTTGGCAGTCGCTGCTTTTAATTGTTGATCGTGCCAATTTAAAATGAGAAAATGTTTTCAAGAAGATATACTCCATATGGGAAGTTAAAGGGCTGTTAAATGCTTTCGCCTGGTATTCTGGCCAATGATGATAGGGAATGAGAGACCAAGGCAAGGCATTGGTAATCAAACCCTCGCAGACCAAATGTTTTCTGCAAGTGACTACGTATGTCAAATGATGGATCAAACAACCAGGCTGACCAGCTGGGATGAAATTTGATTGTTAAAGGAAGTCAGATAATGATCAATCTGGTCAGGTGATGCATTATCTGGTGAAGAGAGAGTGAATCATGAGTTATTGTAAGAGGGTTAACCCTTGATATCACTCGGGTACCCTATATGATATATGTTTATTGATTATCACGAGGTGTTGGCATTGCTTTGCCTAACTTCGAAGAATATTAAATCTTTTGAATTATCTGTTCTTCTTGCTTATGAATATATACTTGTTGAGCGTAAACGCTCATGTGGAATGTTATGAAATGTTTTACAGGTTATGTCAAGAAGGCCAAGTTGCCTGATAAAGGAAAAGAGAGAATGGCATAGCGAGAGCTTCTTGATATCTCTCCTTTGGATGGCCTTTATAAGGAAAGTGAAGCGAGAGGCCATCATAGAAATGTTTAGATTGTAAGGCCAGATGGGCCATCTAAAGCTTTGTTTCCGCTGTAGCTTGTTTATTTTCAAGCATTGAGGTTTTGTAAGATGATGTATTTGAGAATATATTTCTCGCATGAGTGTTGAAAATGCTTGGCTGTGTTGTTTTCATTGTTGTTATGTGATGTTGTGTTGCAGTTTCCTGGCATAGCCCGGGGTTCCGGCCTGGGGTTCTCGAGGACTGTCACCCAAATTGCTGACAGTATCCGAGGCCCGGCTTGGGGATTTTCCGGGGGCGCCACAATGGAAGCCCCAAAGTGTTTTCTAATGCACTGTAAATGTACTGTAATGCACTGTAATTCTTATATTATTAATTTATATTTTTAAATGTTATGTTTTTGACATTTTCTGTTCTACTTTGTAGTTTACAATTATCATGGACCATCGAAGTTCGAGTGAGAGACCTACTAAAAAAACTAGAGGTCCAACATCTTGCAAAAAATTGAAAGAAAAGTCTGCAAATAAACAAGTGCAGAAAGTTATTGAGTTTGATGATAATCTTGGTGTTCCCATTGGAACATATGTTGCTGCATTCAAGTCGTACATAGGAGCAGTAGTTAGAGTTCAAGTTGACATTAATATTCAGAGTTGGGATCTAGTCAGTGATGGACTAAAGGATACGATTTGGGAAGATATTAAGTTATGAATTGAAAAGAATATTTAGTTGTTTTAACATATATTTCCGTTCAAATTTTATTACAAATTTCTTATATGCATGATTTGACTATTTCAAACTAAGTGGAATATAACGGATGATGCGAGACGAAAGGACGTATTAAAATCTGCAGGAAAAATTTGGAGGGATTTCAAGTCAAGGTTAGTCTATCGATACTTGCGTGTAGACAAGGACCCTTATGAGAAATATAACTTCATAACTTGAGAGCAATGAGATAAATTCATTCATGATCATCAAAGTGAAGAATTTCAAGTATATTATTTTGATATTTTTAGTATTATTGGTTTTCAGATATGATTGTTTAATTTCACTGACTAGAACAGGGATTGTTTAATCATATTATTGTTTTATTTTCTAACAGACTAAAAGTGAGAAGGCACGTGAAAACCAGAAGTTTAATGAGTATCCACATTATTTGGGAAGACTTGGATATGCAGCGAAAAAATCTAAGTGGATGGTTGATGGCCCGATTGATTCTCTACCTTCATCCGAATCAGTTAATTCATCAATTGTATCAAACGATCCAACTGATCGTAGTTACGATTGGATTCGGGCGAGAGTTAGGAAGAGGGATCAAGGTGAAGGTTATTATTTTCCCAAGGATGAGACTAGGGATGTTGTTCAAAAAATGGTAAGAGTATTTTGTTCATTTAAAAATATTTATATTTACAGTTATGCTTAAAATATTAATCGTTAAATTGATTTTGGAACATGTGGAATGGAAAGAGAAAGCCTCCGAAGGTTCGTGGACTCCTCACGGGCATGATGACATATTGTCACGTGCACTTGGAAAGAAGGAGCACGGCGGGTGTGTAAGAGGGGTTGGAGGAACAGTGCGCATGAAAAATGTATTCGGGACGGACAGAGGCAAGTCCCGTAAAGGCGTAATATCAATGGATGAGTTGTCTACGGTAACTTAAGAAATTGAAAGCAAAGTGGACAATCGAGTTCGGGAGGAGTACCAAACTCAAATGAAATGGATATGAAATACAAAGACCAGATTGGTTCACTGCATGCTCAGATTGCGGGCATCTTCAATCACATGAGCTAGATGGGAATGCCTATGCCCCAACAAACTCCAACAATTGACGTGATTCAAAGTAGCTCCCACTTGGTGGATCCATTATTTGAAATAAAGGTATACTTATTTTTACTCTTTTTTATGTCTTTCAATCATAAGTTATCATATAACTGCCCTATATGATCCTAACTAAATTTTTTTTATATAATTAACATAGAAGCCGACTCCATGCCGTCTCTATGTGATCCTTGTTGAGACCGGCAAAGTGATTGTGGCTATTGAGACTGTTTTTCCACTGAATGCGTCGGGTAATGTTTTTCATGGTCACCAAATGGAGCTCAACAATGTTAGAGTATCCGTTGATGACGTTTGTCCTGAATTTCAACAAGCTCCGCTTCCCTTGCCTACGCATGAACATATAAGAGTAGGTGACGCAGCGGGTAGCTTTGTTCAGTGGCCTAAACAACTTGTAATGTTGGGGTAGGTAACAAATTTCAAATTAACATTATTAGTTATAAATAATTGTTGTTAATTCATTTAATTCATGTAAATGTTATTGTTTAACTGTATATCTAATTAGGATCCCATCTTACCGGATAAGGGTAAAGAGGGGGGGCCCCCCCCCCCCCCCCCCCGCCAAAAATAATCAAGTTCGTAGCAAAGGGTCAGCTACTGATGTGGATCAGAACTTGAGTCCAAAATGTAAATATTTACATCAATTGATTATGGCGTTGCCTTCCTCGGACGACGTAATTTCAACGCCATTAGATTATGATTCATGCATTGATGCTTCGAAGGAAGTTGAACAACTGATATACGTCGCGAGCGAAGATATAATCCAATTCTGTAAAATAGAATGGTTGAATATAAGTGTCATACAAATTTTCATGAGGTGAGACTGTAATTTTCATACATTCTCATTTATCTTTTTTTTTTTATACAAGTTTATTTTATAAACTAACTAATGAGTAATTTGTATATTATATTTAAGGTACCTGAATGAGATGACTAAGGGATCTAATGCTTTTGGATTCCCGTGTCCTCAAAAAGTGACAAATGCAGTAAATGATCCAGATGGCGCAAGTTGATACATTGCGGATATTTTTCTAGGTTGCCGGGGATCCAAATTCATCTTAGGGTCGTACTTCCAAAAGTAAGAACATAAAAATGGTGGGCTTAATTTATTCTAGCTAGCTTGTTCATTGATATAATTTAACATTGTTATTTAATTTGTAAAAATGTAGGGAGCATTGGATGTTGTTTCTTATATCTTGTGAGGAAAATGCAATATATGTGTTCGACTCATTGAAGAAGGAAAAGAATATGCCAATCAAGACAGCATTTGCAGTGTAAGTAAATTATATATTAATTTCTAAGTTATTAATATAAGTTAAACGTGTAAAACTCTTTTAACATATTTATTTACGCATATATAATACTATATATAATTTTGTAGGGCATTTCGATTATATGTTGCTCAAGGTGGCAGAAGAGAAATAATAAGTTGCATTGGTATACGAAAGAGGTTAAGGTAAAAAATACTTGCTAACTTATCCAAACAATGTTGAGTTTGTTGGTTCCTATAATATAATTTCTTATTAAATTTTTAATCAACTTGACTATTTATATAGTGTTCTCAACAACAAGGAAGTGTTGAATGCGGCTACTATGTCATGAGGTACATGTATGACATCGTCAAGTTACATTAACGGGCTCCATATACAAAATGGACTGAGGTATATAGTTTTTAATTATATGCATGCAATTAACTGTTTCAATATAATAACAAAGTACCTTGTATATTGGTTTTAATTATATGCTTAATTGTTTTTTTTTTATAATATTCTACAGGGTTTGAGTGCAAAAGAGTCATATACTCAGTTTGATATAGATGAAATTAGAGACTTGTTGGCAAAAATTTTTATGAGTCATTGTATGTGACCTTTGCATATTTGAACAGTTTGTACATTTTGACAGTTTGTAAATATTCCTGTTTTGAACAGTTTGTAAATTTGGATTTGTATATATTCCTGTTTTGCAAATATTGAAGTGGTTGAATTTTGTACTATTTTGGCTTGTTGTGGCATTAGAATGTATCATTTTTAATGTACAGATTGGATATTTTATTTTTAAAATGAAAATTAAAAAAAAAACCAATCATTTGCGTCGTTGTTTTAAAAGCATGACGCAAACAGAATTCATTTGCGTCGGTTCTTTTAACAGTACGACGCAAATAGATTAAATTATTTTTAAAATGAATTTTTATCAAACAATCATTTGCGTCGGGTTAGTTAAGAACCAACGCAGATGATGCTATAATTTGTGTCAGTTCTTTTAAAAGTACGATGCAAATTTATTAATTATTTTTTAAAATGATTTTTTTATAAACCAATCATTTGCGTCGGGTATCTTGAAGAACTGACGCAAATGACAATAATTTGCGTCAGTTCTTTTAAAAGTACGACGCAAATTTATTAATTCATTTTTAATATGAATTTTTTATAAAGCAATCATTTGTGTCGGTATCTTGAAGAACCGACGCAAATGAGACTATTATTTGCATCGGCTTTATAAAGGTCCTACGCAAATGATTATTTTTTTTGCGTCATATCTTTAACCGACGCAAAATAGTATGCATATTTGTGTCTCTGCCATATGCGTCTCCTCTTAATCGACGGAAAATAGGTTAATTAACCGACGAATATGATCAGTTTTGTACTAGTGGTTTTTCTTGAAACTTGTTGAGTTGAAGTGGTCTTTTTCAGCTTCCAATTTTTTGTCACAGTCTTAACGCTAAAATCGTCTTTCAAGGCTCCACTTCTTTGTGTCAAAGTTGAGGATTCACTAGAATCACCACTATCACCCATCAACTTTGTTTTGTATTCTTCAAATAAAGAAAACATTGCATCTTTGACACTATTTGCCACACTCATTCCCTTATCATCGCCATATATTTCACAAAGTGCATACTCAACAAAGCTATATTTTTTTCTAGGATCAAGAATGGTTGCAATAAAAATCAACTTGTTCATTTTAAACGGATCACCCCAATACTTTTCAAATTTATTTTTCATTCTCAACCCCATTTCAAACAACTCATTATCACCATTCACTATCCAATCATTCAACTTGACAAAAATTTGACTAATTTCTTCAAAACGTTGATTACTAGTAACATAGGAAGAACCAGAAATTTGAAGAGTAAGATTGTAAAAATCTTCCAGCAAATTAGCATAACGTCTAACAATAGCCCAATCATCACTATTTGGCCTCCCATTAATGACTTTCATTTCTTTCTCTATATTGTCATTCACATCAAAAACAACTTCCCCATTTTGACCCAATTTATCTACCCATTTATGTGATTCAAGATCTAATTTAAAATATGGGTCAAACTCATGAAATCTTTCAAATGCTCTCTCAAATTTTTTCGCCACAGACAACATTAAATATGTTGAGTTCCATCTAGTAGGTACATCCAAACACAATAAACTCTTACACTCAATTTTCTCCGACTCACAACAATCCTTAAATTTTTTCAATGTAGCGGGAGATTTGTCTAACATATCTTACCGTTTGTCTAATCTTAGTAACACTTTCATTCACATCTTTCAACCCCTCAACAACAATCAAATTAAATATGTGTGCAACACATCTAATGTGAACATATTGTCCATTAGCAACAGTGGAATCACATTTACAAATTCTTTTCTTAAAATGAGTCATAGCAACATCATTGGAGCTAGCATTGTCAACAGTAACAGTAAACACTTTCTAAATTCCCCAACTTTTTAAACACTTCTCTAAGGCTAAACAAATTCCTTCTCCTTTATGTGAAGTGATTGGACAAAAATTAATGATTTTCTTTTGCAATTTCCAATCATTATCAATAAAGTGTGTAGTCAAACACATGTAGTTTATTCTTTGAATTGAAGTCCATGTATCTGTTGTCAAGAAAACTCTTTCACAACCATTTGTCAAAACAAATTTCAATTTCTCAAATTCACAATTATATAAATCCAAGCAATCATGAGCAACCGTCCAACGAGAAGGAATTCTAAACCTAGGACAACACACCGACATAAAATAACAATATCGTTCATGCTCAACCGTTTTAAATGGCAATTCATCACGAACAATCATCCTAGCTAATGCCTTTCTACAAAGATCTTGATCAAATCTCCAAGTACCAATACTAGCCTCTTCGGTAGTATTTAAACTCGGTTGAAAACTAATTTGTGTTTGACATGTTTCTAAAGCATGAGGGTGTTGCATACACTTATTCATATGACCTATAAGTGCCGATGTGCCATTCTTCCTAGGATCACAATGAAACTCTCATTCACAATAATTACATTTACCTTTAATTTCACCGGTCTCATTGGTAAATTTTTTGAAGTGATCCCAAACCACTGACCTCAGTCTCATTGCTTTCCTTTTCTTTGAAGTGTCCGAATTCTGAGTGATATCTATGCTGCCCGAATTTAAATCATGTTGGCTCCCTTGGGTACCCGTCGTATCCGGTGAAGGAACCTACAAACAAGTGAACCACCTCCATAATTTAACAACCAAACAACAATCTATAATTGATTTCAAAACAAACCATAATCAAACTAAAATTAAAAATTTGTAATTAAACTACAATAAAAACTTACATTGATGTTATCTTCATTGTTATTGTCATCCATATTCATCGATGACATCTTGGTCGTCAAACCACGCAAAGTCACAAACTACAAAAATATATTATCAAAAATACATAAATAAATTGATTCTATTCAACAATCAACAGTTATAATGTCAAAAATAAAAATTGATTCTATTCAACAATTATAACGTGAATATTCGAAAAATCCTCCAGCAATCAGATCAATGCAAGTGTTCTCAGCAATCAGATCAATCACGGTTTTCTTGACAATGAACAGGAAATGGAAAAAATCAAAAGAATGTTTGCATTTGAATATGTCTAGCTATAAATGAAAGAAAATCAATTCAAACACATAAGGATTTTGGTGGCTTAAATTAATCTAAACCGTATAAAATAGTTAGAATCATAAATTGCAATAATTACCTTAAGGTCGAGACTGGAGAAGCTGAGAGAACGTGAATGGACTAGAGAAGGCGAGAGAAGCTGAGTGGTCTGGATAAGGCGAATGGTGTGTGACTGAGTGGAGAAGGAGAGAAGATGAGTGGAGATTGGAGAAGCCAAGAAGATGAGTGGAGAGTGGAGAGTAGAGACTGCAGAAGGCGTTGGTGAACTGAAGAGGTGAGTGCAGTTAACAACAAATGGTGAGTGAGTGGCTGAGTGGAGTGTGGAGTGCGCAGAAAAGAAGAGAAGAAGTGGTGGTTGCCCTGAAGGTCGCGTGTTTTAGTATTTAGGGTTGGAGAATTTGGGTTAATTAAAACAGCGGCCGGTTCAGTTTTTATTTCGGTTATTTCGGTTTTAAACAGAAATAACCGAAACTATAAATGCCTAAACCGAACCGACTGAATTTTTAAGATAGAACTGAATCGAACCGACCAAATAGCCACGATTCGGTTCAGTTCTGCGGTCAGTTCAGCTGTCGGTTGGTTCATGCTCACCCATACGATAAACACTCTAAAATATAAAATTTTATATTTTTTATACTTTTATAAATGAAATTTTACGATTTGCAAATGGTACTACATTAAAAGAAAAATGTATTTTTAACTTTTGAACGGATGGAGTATTTTTTGGTGATCAAACAACATACGCTTTTCTCATCTTAGTTTATGGTAAGCTTTTAAACTGTAGTTGAGCAAGGTTCATGAAACAAATTATGATTAAAATTATACATATAGGAGGATGAAAATGAAAACATTCTGGTATACACCAACAGGTACACTGAAATTGACAACATTGCACTAAATTCACTATCTGACTAAGGAAGTTAGAAAGCTACGACCCTAGATCAAACAACGTAATGCTTGTTATTGGTTTAAGAACTTGAGAAATGACTAAATCTGTGACGACCTGGAAAATTTGTTTATCTATAAATAATTTATTTACTCATATTTGTTTTCTTATTAATATGTATAGTTAATATATGATGTTTTTGAATGTTTAAATATTTGTGGACCCATTAAAGGGTTATAATTTGTTTGGAGGTTGATTATGAGGATAAACAAATTATGTTTATGTTGCTTAAAGGAGTCAAGCGTCCAGATCAGTAAATCTGTTGCTAAACAGAATGACATACGTAAGAATGACTACATCATGTGTACGTATAATAGTTAGATTAGTAAGCTGTTTATGTGTCATTAGTGGATTAAGTGTATGTGCATGAACGACAACAACTACTTATTACATGTATTAGCTGTTAAGAATCATGATGAGTAGTCGTCCAGATTAACCAATGATTTTATCTCAAGGCTTAATCTCAGCTTCCTATAAATATCTCATTCGGAGGTAAAATTTTAATCTCTTTTCTAAAGATTTTCTCTCCTAAAGTTCTTCTTTAAACCTACCATCTTCATATAATTTCAAGTTCTTTCTTCTGGACGATTACTTTCAAACAGACTTTAATCTCTTTCATCAACCCAAGAGGTAAGAGTCTTATGTTCTCCTCTGCTTTTCATTATTACATAGTATCCGAAAGTATTCACTATATGTGCTAAGTCTTTAGGAAAGAATAAAGTGGTTTAAGAGCATGGTGTTTTGAGTCATGAAAAGATGATTATGTATCTTAGATTGAGTTGTTTTTCGCTAGATAACGTTCTTGATCATGAAAGACTTTCTTTTATCAGAGACAAGTTCTATGATCAGTCTCTGATGAGATAATGTTAGTCTCTGACGAGATAATATCAGTCTCTGATGAGTTAACGTTAATCTCCGATGATGTCAGCCTTAGTCTCTGATGGGTTAAGATGACGTCATCAGTCTCTGGTGAGTTAACGTTAGTCTCCAATGATGTCACCTTTAGTCTCTGATGGGTTAAGATGACGTCATTAGTCTCTGATGAGTTAACGTTAATCTCTGATGATGTCACCCATAGTCTCCGATGGGTAAAACTTAGCCTCTGAAGACTAATAATGTTAGTCTCTGATGAGCATCTATGATTAGTCTCCAATAGGTTTCGCGTTGAACAAGTGAGTTTGGTGCTGAACTTTTATCCACCGAGAAGTCTGGCACTGGACAAATCATCCACTGATGAAGTTCAGCGATGACTTGGGGAGTTCGGCGCTGAACAAGTTATCACTCGACGAGTTTAGCGATAAATAAATTTATCCCCTGATGGGTAAGTCATCCCCTGATGACTATTCCCTGATGGGTAAATTTATCCCTTGATGGATGAGTTATCCCCTGACAAGCATGTATCCCCTGACGGGTAAAATATTCCCTGATGGGCAATACATCCCCTGATGGGTAATGTGTCCCCTGACGAGTAAAATATGCCTTGATGACCATCCTCCGTTTCGCATAGTTATCCTTTCAAAGTATGGATTTCTCATGTTATACCCACAATGATGTTTTATAGAATCCTTTTACAACCAATGTAGTGAATTTTAGCTAAGTACCAAGGCAAGTATATACTCATTCCACTTTCTTTGTTACTGATTACGTAGAATCATTATTTCGATTTACGTAAATGAATGATGTTAATGCCTATGTAAGATGATGATCTCTTTTATGATTAAGTAACGTACAATCATTGATTCGATGTACATGAAAAGATGTTGGTTATTGAGCTATGTGTTATTGGGTGTTTGCCAGTTATTTAAAATCCCTGGCACACCAAAAGATGATGAAAATGATGTAAGGGTGTTGCAAGTCATGAACTTGTATGCACACCCGAGTAACTCCCGTATGGATATATAGTTACGCTATTGGCCGTCACTACTTTTATTTGTTGAGCATGCCAATATTGTTGGCAGTCGTTGCTTTTAATTGTTAGCACGCCAAAGCTATTCAAAATGAGAAAATGTTTTCAAGAAAATATATCCATATGGGAAGTTAAGGGGCTGTTGAATGCTTTCGCCTGGTATTATGGCCAATGATGATAGGGAATGAAAGACCAAGGCATCGGTAATCAGACCCACGCAGATTAATTGGTTTCTGCAAGTGACTACGTATGTTAAAGGATGAAATCAAACGACCAGGCTAACCAGCTGGGATGAAATTTGATTGTTAAATGAAGTCAGATAATGATCAGTCTGGTCAGGTGATGCATTATCTGATGAAGAGAGGGTGAATTAAGATTTATTTTTAAAGAAGGTTACCCCTTGATATCACTCGGGAACCCTGAATGATACATGTTTATTGATTTATCAGGAGGTGTTGGCATTGCTCCGCCCAACCTCAATAAATATTAAAGCTTTTGAATTATCTGTTCTTTTTGCTTATGATTATATGCTTGCTGAGCGTAAACGCTCATGTGGAATGTTATGAAATGTTTTACAGGTTTTGCCATGAAGGCCGAGTCGCCTAATAAAGGAAAAGAGAAAATGGCATAGTGAGAGCTTCTTAATTTCTCTCCTATGGATGGCTTTTAAAGGGAAAGTGAAATGGAAGGCCATCATAGAAATGTTTAGGTTGTTAGGTCAGATGGGCCATCTAAAGTTAGTTTCCGCTGCAGCCTGTTTATTGTCAAGCTTTGAGGTTTTGTAAGAAGATGTGAACCTTACAATATTATTATGATGTTTTTGAGAATATAATCTCATATGATTATTAAATGCTTGGCTATGATGTATCTGTCGCTTTTGAGTTATTGTTTTGTGTTTCCTGGCGGAGCCCGGGGTTCCAGCTTGGGGACCTTGGGGGTCTGTCATCCATATTGCTGACAGTGTCCGAGGCCCGGCTATAGGGGATTTCTAGGGCCGCCACAAAATCTGTTGGAATGTATGTTCAAAATATAATAATAATAATAATTTGATAAATATTAATTATACTTTATTAATTAATATTATATGTGGACAAAACGCTAAAGGTGTATGGGCCAATGTAAAATCCTAATTGGAATGAGTCTATGTTGAGTTTGATAACTTGGTCACAAGGGTATGTATATATATACTTCTAGGGCAACAAACTGGGTATTCCATACTTGATACTTAGGGTGTCATGCTTCAAGTAAAACCCTATATACACTCATATCCTTCGCTATAATAATTATTTTCATCTAATTTTTGTTTACGCCTCCTAGATTAATAATCTTGAATCATGAATTACCAAGAACAATAATTATATTATCGCCGAGTGTTCAGTGATATCATCTGGAATGATTGGTTGCGATTTATCTCATTTGAGGTGCGGTCTTGTTAAGAATATAATTATATAATGGAGTGGAGGGTCTCCCAAAGTCATTATAGACTCGACGTTATTTTGCGCTGCTATGGTTGAAAAGTACTCCAACTTGTTTGGAAGTTTATTGCGATTTGTCTGGTCCCAGGTTACGATGTGGTGTTTGATTTGTTGTCAGTGATCAAATTCGGGCCCTCGTTGTTATTTGAAGTGCATTAGAGTAATATGCTGATATGGGTTTAGATTTGCATATACTCCTAATACCAAAGTAATACTCGTATAGGATACTTGGAGAATTGGTGTTTTAACATTGATTGACCATTGAATTGGTCAATGGTCTTGACCAAATAATAAGATTGATTGGAATAACATAGTTCGGCTACTTGTTCCAAGTAAAGATTCCAGCTTCATACGGACAAGAAGCTTTAGATGTGACAGTGAAGATATGGATTGGGAAGTCAGGTTTACAATTAGTATCACAACTTCTCACAGCTGATAACTACATACTGTTGCACTTGCGGCTATGATGAAATTGGGATTCATATCTGGCTCATATGAATAACTGGATGCTAATTCTCCATTGTTACAGTATTGGTCTCTCTATAAAAATATGGTAATTTCTTGGTTTCCCCCCCTCAGTTTCCAATGAAATTCGTGCAAGCGTAGTTTGGAATAATTAAACTTAAAATTTTGTTTAAAGTTAATTAATTCTAAATTTTGTTTGGATTAATTAATTTAAATTTATTTGAATTAATTAAATTCAATGTTTTTTTGGATTAATTAAACATGAAGATTATAAGTCTTAGTTTATTATTTTTAAAACTATGACATAATTCAATGTTGAGTATGTGAATGTGTTTTGACCGCTTCATACTAATTTTGCGAGGAACACATGAATGAAACGGATGATGTCACATGAATAAAATGAGCAATGGACTTGACAATTCGAAATGGAAATATGTCAAAGATTTATCAAAGAATGAGTTCTTTCGCGAGATAAGTTTTTAATATTGAATTTAATTTCAAATTCAATTTTATGTGAATTACCGTGTATTATAATTTCTATTTGATACAATAATTTGTTAAGTTATTTAATTCATGGCACTCGCGTATATTGTTGTGTCGAATAATAAAGTTAGGATTGGTTATACAAATTGAAATAAATATTAGAACACAACTAGAAATTACTTGTAGATTGTTAGTAAGTTAAAAGTAACTACTAACATGATTAATTATCACAAGTTATTTCTAAGTTTAAGAAAATCAAATCCTATGAGTGAACCTACGCAATTGTAAGTTAAGATAATATTTTGAGACAGAAGAAAGTACTACAACCGTAACGTATTTGGTCACTATATATGAAATAATCTAATAATTGTAAACTATCTTATTGTGATACAATCTAATACATCATTTGAAAAAGTATTGATGCTTTAATTATAAGACTGAGTCTATCAATTTGAGTTAGTAATTGATAATGTAAAGACCAGATCTCTATAATGATGATTAGATGGAGGAGTTACTTGCCATGAATGCACAAATAGAAAATTGTGATTGCAAAAGATATTAAATTGTGCTGATGTTAACTAAGATTGCAATTAGTTTATTATGTGATGTAAGCACGTATATATCTTTTGTTAGAAGTAGAGTGACTTTAGTAGTTAACTCCTATGTATCTTTATGCTTAAATTGTTAATGACATGTGCAGATTGAGTTTAGTTTATGTGATTGATTGAGTAAATTTAATTGTAGTTGAACCTAAATAATGGTAATAAAGTTTGGGACATGTGAATTACAGAATTTATTGACTCACTCTTGCTAAAACTCATAAATTGTCATTATTTGTACCTATAAAATATGACTAGTGCAAAGAGTGTGCTGGAAAATCTTTTAAATTTGATTTCTACACAACTATTTGGGTTAATACATTCTAATATGTGAGTGATTTAATGAGTTGAATCACTAGACTTGATTAGAATTATGAGGTCAATTTTGTAGATGATTATGATAGATACTCAGAATGTTTAGTAAATAGTTAAATGGTTTGACAAATATCTACGATTTAATTGTGAAGAGGAAAATAATTGAATTTGTTAAAGAGGAGGAGAATATAGACTAACAGAGTTCAAGGATATTGCGCTTTATATGACTTTTGATGAATCCTTAAAACTTGAATCTCATACTCAACCTATGGATTGGTATAGCCAAAATGAATTGTTGGCTTTGACGGAATTATAGAAAATGGCATGCCTACTTGTTATTGGTGACATAAGTTCAGTTGTGGTCATATTCTAGGATAATACTTCACTCTAGTTTTGTGTTTTTACTCTTCTAATAGAATTTGTTTAAATAAACTTTTGACTTTGTGAATTCTAAAGCTTAGAATTGTATATTATATGTAGTAAATACAGATTCTAAGAAGTCCAATGTGAGAAATAGGATAAACATATGTGTTTGTCTAAGATTTGCAGTAGATAGAGTTACAGTCATGTTTTGTTATTCAACTAATATATTGTTGGAAACAAAGTTTGCACATTTATTGAGAATTTTTTTTTCAAATTTACGATGTCCCTATTTAACAAAAAATACATGGTTGAATAATGAATGAGTATGGTTTAAACCTAATCTTACTGATTTTGACACTTGGACAGTTGAATTAAAATTCATTTAAGTATCAATTTGATAGTGAGTGCCTAGTGATTTTGATTAAGACTCTATGAACTATCAATTAAATTATGATTTACCCTTTCAGAAAGGAGAAGATAAGATTTAAGGATTTGTTCTTAAGAAAAGAATCATTGTTAGTGACATGAATTCTTTGCTACATAATAAAACCTAGAATAGTTGATGAACAACTATAAATTGTAGTTCATTATTGCAGGAGAAACTTATTTGTGACAGATTTTAGCTGAGATTGACATGTTTAGTAGCCAATGATTATATGTTTAGATTAGGGAATGATTTATTATGGCATTCATTCACCTTTTTGTCACATGAATTTGATAAGTATTCTTCTAGTTGTTACATTATTGAGATGCAAATATAATTTTGGTTATATGGTGATCTAAGCAGATCAACACGAAAAGTTTATTATGTAAGGATTTGATAATTAAATATGTTAATTAATCAAATTATTATAAAGTAAGATCTTGTATGAACACTTAAATTACAATAGTTTTGACATAAAGTAAAGAGCTTGAGATTGGTTCTTGGTGATTCAAGTAAATGTCTTTACTTATGTTATTTGTCAAAAAGAATTGTGATTATTTGTTTATTTAGTAACATACTGTTGTTAGGAACTGTTTAAACATTTTGATATTTAGCGAGTTTGTGAAATAGACAAGATTTTATCTTAGTCTACTCGCTAGGATGGATGCAGTGATACAATGAGATTGAGACACAATGTGATCAAGTATGAACTTATGGGATAGTTGGATTAATCCAAACTAGTCGATAGTCTCGTGTGCGTAGTGGACTTGCACAGGTATTAACATAACTTTTGTAGTTGGCATGTTTAGTAAACTCACTGTAATTCTAAAAGAGCTATGTGATACCCTAGAGATTGATGAAATATGAGATGTCCTAGAGGCTGATGAGATACTTTATAGGTATTCAATGATATACTCTATGTTATTAGAATCCTCTAATAAATTAGAAGGATTTTTGATGGTCTCTTGATAATAGTGTGTATATGTATACACTAGGTAGTGCAGTATTGTATTGGAATTCTATGAAATGAATAAGAATGATTTTGTCATCTTTGAAGTTGAAACTCTATACTCTAGTTTTTAGAAATAGAGTTAATAGAAGTTTTGTTCTAGATATTCCAAGGACAAATTGTTAAGTGTATTCTCCAGAAGTGGTGAGAAACAAACTACACAGATTTTGTTTGAACACTCTTTAATAGTTGAAGAAAGTGTTGAGGCCATTGCTCTTACAATATGTTCCAATAATGAATTTTAATCACAAGTTCATTATGAAGGAGATAAGACTAAAACCATTAGATTAGAGTCTCTTAAATGATTTGTGACCTAGTACGGTTTATTCTTAATCTATTGTTTGAGTATTATAATTTGATATGTCTTGATGTTGTAGTTTCTTTATATCATTCCAAATTTGATGATATGTCTCTCATGACTTGTTGTGTCATTCCAAATTTGATGATACATCATAATAAAATTGTGTTAGATATGAGAATATAACATTCCAAAATAAGACATGTGTGGTTCTTATCTTTCAGGAGAGAAACCATAATTGGACAAGTTCTATGTGTTGAAAACTTGTTGGTGATGAGAAATAGTTTTGTTTTGTGACTGGTACTAAGTTTTTTTGTGTTGAACTAAATACTTCTGTAACAAACTATTTTATGATTCAAAACTTAATGATGATGCATTGTAGTTTGATATGTGGTTGGTGGTAAGTTCTCAGGTGTTGAACTAGACACTTGAACATCAAACTATATTAATCAGAAGTAATTAATACATTCTTCGAATTTGATTGGTATCTAAGATAAAGAATGAAAGTTTTTATTTGCATCATGTTTTGATATGACTTTTACTAAGTTTAGAATGTCCAAACTAGATACTTCTATTGTTCTTTAATTGACGATTACTGATTGGAATTCGTTAGGGGACGCCTTACACAAAATTCTATTTTAAATTGTCATTAGAGAAAATTTACAGAAAATATTGGAACTGAAAGAGATCAATGGATTTCTCTATTGAGAATGACGATCTACTAGATGAGTAGAATCTTCTGATTATTTGAATCTCTAATTCGTTTCATTTGTCTGTTTTATTTTATTCAAATATTATTCACCTACATGTGAACTTATTCATTTGTTGAATATCTTCTTGATTCAAAACCTCAATACTTGATTTGGTTTGATTTGGACATGTATAGATGATTTTATTTGGATTTAGTTTCATGATACCTTGGTATCGTGTGTTCATGTATGATTCGTTATTATTATTTTATATTTAAAACATAGGAGGAGATTGTTGGAATGTATGTTCCAAATATAATAATAATAATAATAATTTGATAAATATTAATTATAATGTATTAATTAATATTATATGTGGACAAAACGCAAAAGGTGTATGGCTCAATATAGAATTTTAATTGGAATGAGTTTATGTTGAGTTTGATAAACTGGTCACAAGAGTATGTATATATATCATTCTGGGGGCAACAAACTGGGTATTCCAAACTTGATACTTAAGGTGTCATACTTCAAGCAAAACCCTATATACACTTGTATTTTTCTCTATAATAATTATTTTCTTATAATTATTATTTATGCCTCATAAATTAACAAAATCAATTTTCAACTGTTGAATTGCAGAGCTAAAATTGGCTTCGACAACTAGCGTAATATAATACATTGTTTTAATTAATTAAGGTAAAAGCTTCAATTTTAAGAAGCTCTCAAAATGGATTTGTTTTTCCCCGAATGCTCTTATTCATTTTTTTTGAGAATTATATCATCCTTAAAAAGAATTCAAGTAGATAGGGAAAATATAGAATATGCTTGAAGTAAAAGGAACCTGCACTCAATCTGGCAAGAGTACTTAAGCAAAGGAAATATATCAACACGTAGGTAACTTAATGCTTAAACACTACAACCTCATGAAAACTATTAACTTTACTTGGAAGTCCTACATCCTTCACGATCAAACACAAGCAAGACAATGGAGCAAATAGTGAATCTCCAGAAGAACCTTACAATATATGGTTACATTTTCACCTATCTAGACTTCACCTTCTCTTTTTTTAGTAACTTTTATTCATTTACTGTTTGGATAGGATAATTCTGAATAACTGCACTAATAGAAATTTCCAGTAATTCAAACTGAGGAGTAGATATGTTTAAGATGTTTTACAGTATAATAGAGTATTTGCGATATTGGAATGTAACTTACATTCCTTCAGTGCCCACCTTTCGTCCATGAGCACACGCCTCATCACTGCTCACAAGCACCCTAGATGCCCATCTGTGAGGATTTAAGCCTCATTATTTTCAAGCGAAAACTGATCTGATATCTAATTTGGATATTCAAGAGTGAAGAGCCATGCATAATCGACTCAAACATGTACATATAGGCAAGAAGTACACTTTCAGTAAGTGCCAATTTAATTTGATAAAAGAAAGTATACTAATAAAATTTCAAGCTGTCTTTGGTCACAGTGGCAAAACTATTTCAGGACAGGTTACTCCACAGTCACCCCTTACATCCACTTTTTTCTCTAAATTTCGGAGGACAAATATATAGGTCTGCGGATGTTAATTGTTAAAAAATATCCTCTTTGATATGTATATATTCCCTAGTTAAAAGTTTTAGTGAAGTTTTACCCTCAATGTTTAGCTCGTTGTAGGGTTTAAGAAAAAATAACTAATATTACGTCGTTTTAGATAACGTTTTTACATGCATAAACTTGTGTGTCTTGGACACATATTCCTTTGCCCATGTATAAATTTATGTATCTATGTATGTACACTATTTTACAAATTTCTGGATTAAATGCCAAATCCAAATTTAATGATTAGTTATAATGTAACCGTGAATATAATGTCTTTGTTGAGAAGTCAGCCCAAATTCGAACTATTTACAAATCATATCTAGTATTAGATTCTCATATTATACAAAGTAGAACAAAAAAGAAATATGGTTACCCAAAAGCTTCAACACGTCTAAATTCATTGGGTCTAAAAGCTCGAGCAGTTTCTGCTTTCACAAGATTGAACTGGAACAGGGCACTGAGCAAAAATTAGAAGAAATAATAACAATAATTAAAAAGCAAATCAAAAAAGAAAAAAGCAATAGTTAAGATGCATAAAAAAAAACTAACTAAACATTTTTCATAGATCACACTTAGGGTGCGGTGCGTTCGCGTGAAGCTCAAGTACTTGCCTGCCCTTGAACACCCAAGGAGGTTTCCCATATCTAGAGAAACTGGCGTTTGTTTCTACAGCTTCCATATGGGTTAGATTCAAATAGCAAATAGAAAAGATAGAAATTTCTTGTCAAATTAAAATCAATTGACATCGAGCACCATTCATGGACTGTTGAGAAAATTGAAAAATCAGAATATAAAATAGTTGCCAACATATTGTATTACTAAGAAGCAAACAAAACAATTTGTTGGGTATTTTTATTTTCTATTTGGAATTGGAAATACTTAATGGTTAACCTTATTTTTGGATTCCACAAATAAATAGGAAATAGGAATCCTAAATTAGATCTGTCTTAGGATAGATAGTTTTGCCTATAAATAAGGTTGATTTGTAGGCTTGTAGGTACACAAAAAAATAATTAGATATTTTGAGAGAGATTTTAGGAGAGAGCAATCACCATAAAACAGAAGAAAAAGTGAAATTCGTAACTTTCCATCAGCATAACGCAGTGGACTTATTTTTGCGTTTCCGGAGTTTGGTCGGTCGAATCATTCTGATTTTTGGATAGCTACTTCACAATGTCCGGTTCTTGTTTCTGAACGGTGGAGATCCTTTTTGGAGGTCCGGAAGTGTGCATTTTTGGGGTACGAACAGGTTGTCTGTTTTAGGTGATATTCTTTCATTTTGTCTCTGTTTTTATTCCATACTTCTTGAAGTTTATTCTAAGAAAGTGTGACGATATATTCTAAATTTGTGTGCCTCTAGTTTAACTAGGGAAAACTTGGTATATTATCCAATTATTTGTGATAGTGAAATTTTTGGGTGAACTATGGTCCCGTGATTTTTACTTCTCGTCTTTGGGGAGGTTTTCCACGTATAATTCTTGTGTGTCTTGTGGCTTGTTTTACAAGTTTATTCTTTCTCTATTTAATTGTTTTCTCAAAGGTTTACAAGTTTAGGGAAAATTATTATTCCGCTGTAGTCAGTTTTTCCAAACAAATTGGCATAAGAGCTTTTGGTTATTATTTGGGATTTGACTTGTGAAGAATGAAAATAAATACAAGTAGAATGATTAATCTGAATGGTTCCAATTACCATGTTTGGAAAGGCAAGATGGAGGTGTGTTCCTTTGCAGTATGATATTCCGAAAAGGGTATGGAGTGATAAAGATGTTTCATATGATCATTTGTGAGTCTTTGGATGCAAGACTTTTGTGCATATTCCCAAAGATGAAAGGTCTAAACTTGATGCTAAGACCAAACAGTGTGAGTTTATTGGTTATGGCTTGGACGAGTTCGGCTACAGGTTTTATGATCCAGTTCAGAAAAAGCTTGTGAAAAGTCGAGATGTTGTTTTTGTGGAAGATCAAAGTTTAAAAGATATTGAGAAGATAGATTCAGTTCCTCAATATAGTGATGATCTTATTGACTTGGATCCAGTTCCTCCACAAGTTGAGCAAACACAACTTGGAGATGATGTTGACAATGACCAACAAGGTATAGATGATACTCCAGAAGAGATTGAGATGGATGACGATGTTCATGAGGAGTAGCCAGTACTAGATGTTCCATAATTTGTTCCACTACGACGGTCTACCAGAGATCGTCATCCTTCCACCAGGTATTTTGCTTATGAGTATGTGTTAGTGACTGACAAGGGAGAACCCGAATCTTATGCGGAAGCCATGGAAGATGAGCACAAACAGGAGTAGGTTGATGCCATGCAAGATGAGATGAAATCCTTGCATGAGAATAACACTTACGAGTTGGTAAAGTTGCCTAAGGGCAAAAGAGCTTTGAAAAACAGGTGGGTCTACAGAGTGAAGAATGAAGAACATACTTCACAACCACGGTACAAACCTAGATTGGTGGTCAAAGGATTCAGTCAAAGAAAAGGTATTGACTTTGATGAGATTTTTTCACCAGTTGTAAAAATGCAATCTATTCGTGTTGTTCTTGGTTTAGCTACTAGTCTTGATTAAGAGGTTGAGTAGATGGATGTCAAGACAGCTTTTCTCCATGGTGATTTGGAGCCTGAAGGTTTTCAGGTGAAAGGTAAAGAGAATTATGTTTGTAGGCTTCAGAAAAGTCTATATGGTTTGAAACAGGCACCGAAACAGTGGTACAAGAAGTTTGAGTCAGTTATGGGAGAGCAAGACTATCGGAAGACTAGTTTTGACCACTGTGTGTTTGTCCACAAATTTTCTGATGATGATTTTATCATATTATTGCTTTATGTGGATGACATGCTAATTGTTGGCAAGAACGCTGGAAGAATTGCCCAGCTAAAGTCTTAGTTGAGTAAATCCTTTGCTATGAAGGACTTGGGGCTAGCAAAACAAATTCTTAGGATTCAAATTTATCGAAATAGAGTCGCCAAGACATTATAGATGTTATAGGAGCAATATATTGAAAACGTGCTTCACAAGTTCAATATGGATAAGGCTAAAGTTGCTAGTTCTCCTCTTACTACCAACTTTAAGCTAACTGATAAAGATTGTCCTTCTACGAAAAAAGAGAAGGAAGATATGAATAGGGTACCATATGCCTCAGCAGTAAGAAGTTTGATGTATGCCATGGTGTGTACAAGATTGGATATAGCTCATGCAGTAAGTGTTGTTAGTCGTTTTCTGTCAAACCCGGGTAGAAGGCATTGGGATGCTGTTAAGTGGATTATAAGATATCTACGGAGTACTTCCAAATTGGGACTTACATTTGGAAATGGGAAGATAGTGCTTGTTGGATACTCGGATGATAATATGGCAGGAAACAAAGACAATATGAAATTCACTTTTGGATATTCGATGACTTTTGCAGGTGGAGCGGTCCCATGGCAATCAAGGTTGCAAAAATATGTTGCACTTTCTACAATGGAAGCTGAGTATATCGCATCAACGGAAGCGTGTAAAGAGTTGTTGTGGTTGAAGAGATTTGTGCGGGAGCTTGGTTTCAAGCAGCAGCGCTACGTGGTTTTGTGTGATAACCAAAGCGCAATTCACCTTGCTAAGAATTCTACTCTTCACTCAAGATCAAAACATATCAATGTGAGGTATCATTGGATTAGAGACGCTCTAGAAGATGGGCAACTTGAACTTGACAAAGTTCACACCGATGTTAATGGTTTTGATATGTTGACAAAGACACTAACAAAGGAGAAGTTGAAGATTTGTTGTTCGATCGTCGGGATGGCGGATTCTCTTTCCAAATAGTCAGAAAGGGGGAGATTTGTTGGGTATGTTTCTTTCCTATTTGGAATTGGAAATACTTAATGGTTAACCTTGTTTTTGGATTCCACAAGGAGATAGGAAATAGGAATCCTAAATTAGATCTGTCTTACGATGGATAGTTTTGCCTATAATAAGGTTGATTTGTAGGCTTGTAAATACACGCAAAAAAATAATTAGATATTTTGAGAGAGATTTTAGGAGAGAGCAATCACCATAAAACAGAATAAAGAGTGAAATTCGTAACTTTTCATCAACACAACGCAGTGGTCTTATTTTTGTGTTTACGGAGTTTGGTCGGTCAGATCGTTCTGATTTTTGGATAGCGGCTTCACAATGTCCGGTTCTTGTTTCTAAACAGTGGAGATCATTTTTGGAGGTCCGAAAGTGTGCATTTTTTGGGTACGAACAGGCTGTCTGTTTTAGGTGATATTCTTTGATTTTGTCTCTGTTTTTATTCCATACTTCTTGACGTTTATTCCAAGAAAGTGTGACGATATATTCTGAATTTGTGTGCCTCTAGTTTAACTAGGGAAGACTTGGTGTATTACCTAATTATTTGTGATAATGAAATTTTTGGGTGAACTACGGTCCCGTGGTTTTTACTCCTTGTCTTTGGAGAGGTTTTCCACGTATAATTATTGTGTGTCTTGTGGCTTGTTTTACAAGTTTATTCTTTCTCCACTTAATTGTTTTTTCAAAGGTTTACAAGTTTAGGGAAAATTATTATTCCGCAGTAGTCAGTTTTTTCCAACACAATTCTACCAGTAATGCAACTGTTGCAACAATATTGAAGTAAATCAAACACATTACAGATCCAAATTAAGTCATTATAATCTTCTTTCTTATATAATTTTTTTTTCAAAATTTATTATTGCAATCTCCTCCTTATATGAAATTTTATTTTCAACTGCCTCACATGGTTTTTTATTAGCCTACAAGATCAAAAAAGCAAACAAAACAATTCTAACAGGAATGCAACTGCTGCAACAATATTAAAGTAAATCAAACACATTACAAATCCAAATTAAGTCATTATAATCTTCTTTCTTATATAATTTTTTTTTCAAAATTTATGATCTTTTGTTTTAAACTACCTCACAAGGTTTTTTATTACCCTACAAGATCTAAAAAGCAAACAAAACAATTCCCAGTAACGCAACTGCTGCAACAATATTGAAGTAAATCAAACACATTACAAATCCAAATTAAGTGAGGGTTTTTTATTAGCTTAGAAGATTCGAAAGCATGACTTGCTTTTTATTAAGCTGTAAGGTTCGAAACTCTAATCTTTTCACTTTTCAGAGGAGGTAGTTAATGACCAGTGACACCAATGGCCAGGTCCTTATATGATTTTCAATTGGACACATTTATAATAAATTTAATGAAAAAAACTTATTATTGTTATATATAATTTTTAGTCAAATATGTAAAATTAGTCAAATTTAATTTCTTGACTTCCCTGTTCGAGCTTACACGCCTAACTAGTAACTAATCTACTTTTCCTTGTTGTTGGTTTGCCTAAACCACGGTGAGTGTCAAATCTATTCCAAAATTAATTAAATCACAACGATTAACTGATTATGTCATATTAATAGTTATTTTAGTTGTAAATCTTTAAACTGATCAGTACAATGATTTTTACTTTGTATTTTATATGCATTAAAATTGTATATCATGTTAGGTTTTAGAACATTTGATGATGATTGTCTTTAGATTACTTAGAGTACAAATGTATAGAAAGTGTTAATTAGTAACACTGAAGTTTTGTAGCCAGTAGTTATCTCTTTGATCGTAATTTATTCATTCTTTGTAAAGAGATAAAGTTGTTGTTTATTTTTAAGTAACTGCTGGAAAGTTGTATCAAAACTTCAGCAAGTCAAAGTGTGTATTTGATCCGTTGGAGTGTACAAAAAAGCTTATTGGAGACTAGGGAAAACTTGTCAGAGACTAAGGATTTTATCTATCAGAGACTGAGTTTTGCCTGTCGGAGACTAAAGCTTACGTCATTGGAGACTAAGTCTAAAAGCATCAGAGACTAAGCTGACATCATTCGAGATTAAGTCTTAAAGCATCAGAGACTAAATAACTCTATCGGAGACTACACAATCTGACGTCATCAGGGACTAAAAGACCAGAGACTAGTGGTGACATCATCAGAGACTAAAGATGAAGCGTCAGGGACTAAGTCGTGATTTATTCCCTGAGAGATACAGAGTTCGAATTGAATAAAGAATGTCTTCCACATAAATCAAGATATTATTGAAGACATAGCTGGTAAGGAAACAAGCCAGAAATCTGTTCCTATTCAAAAAAAAAAAAGATTGTGTTTGATTCGAATAAGGAAGCTGAATCATTATTGATTTAGAAGATAGAAAAACTGAGTCAGAAGAGAATTCAGTTTTTGAGAAGTTGTAATTAAGTTTACAGAGAATTGTAATTCGAAGTTGTATAGAATTCATAGTTTTGTATCTTTACTATACAGAAAAGAAAAGAAGCTGACAATCATATTGTTATGATTGTTAGAATTTGTAATCAATTGTTAAAGCAATAAAAAGTAATTGTTTATAAATTGATTTGAGTTCTTGTTCTTTAAATTCCACAAGAAAAGTTAATTTCTTAAAGAACAAGTAATCGAAAAAAATTTAAAGAACTTGTATTCAACCCCCCCCCCCCCCCTCCCCCTTTTACAAGTTCTCAGCTATCTCACTAGGAAAACATATCAATATAAATAATATTTTATTTTTTGAATAGGTAGCTTAGTAATTACTTCATATTTATCTGTTACATAAGTTTGCACAAAATCCCCAATCGAGAATTAGGAATTTAGTGTATTATTGATAAGTAAGAATTTTGTGCACTTAATGTTATGGTATTATTTTTGATTTGCCTTTATTTTTATATATTTTGGTGAGATTTTAAGTATTTAGTGTTTTTTTTTTCAAGATTTATCTTTTGGTATTTGTTTGTAAGGTTATTTTGTAAGTGAGAGACCTTAACTTGATGATTTGAGGTGCTAAAATAAGCTTGGAAAAGCATTAGAAGCAAGTTTGGACTTGAATTGAGCTTAGAAAATCAAGAAGAGAATGTTCGCATGACCAAGGGACAACCATGCGCTTGAGTATGTACAAACTTCATAGAATGACAAAATTTAGCAAATTTAGGCACTGACAACGGCATAACCATGCCTTGGAAACATGATTGACGAAATTACTACGTGAAATTTTACTTTTTTTCTTTTTGATTCCTATTCTACTTAGGTTTTAGGAAACCTTGTACTAGGGATATAAATACTTGTTTTCTATATTTTGAGAGGATCTTTTTGCTTTTTCACCTCCTTGAGAGAGATCAAGGGATTTCACCTCTTCTTCTTCTACTCTTTTTTTTCTAAAGTATGTCGTTCTAATTTTCTCTTTGTTAGAGTTACGATGTAGCCATTTCATGTTGAATTGATTTATTATTTTTTTTCTTATTACAATCTATGGTTTTTATGGTTGTGAGTTATTTATTCATGCTCTTAATGCCTTTGAGCACTTGATTGCCACATGAATAATCTAGATTATGTAATTGAGATGGAGAGAAGATCTTATGCATATGTACGTTGAATAGATAACCATAAATTAAGTTGTATAGAGATATACCAAATCAATTTGTGTGGTTTTAGTAATAAGTAAATCGAGAGTGGTTTATTGAATTTGGGAGAATCCATATAACTTAATGCATTCATTTACTTGAATTCACGTGAAAAAATAGTGTATTACTTAATTTGAATATTGTTCGGAATTATAACATTTGATGATATGTATAAACACTTAGAATTGTTTGATTTGTAATTGTACATGTACCTGCAGTAGTGCACGAAACTACTATCAGAGACTGCAGGTAAGCATCAGAGACTTCAAGGAATGCATTTGAAGAGTTCAACAAAAGTCAAAGTTGGTCAAGCAAAATTAGCCTATCGGAGACTAAGTTTTTGCCTATTGGAGACTAAGAGTTAGTCTGTCAGAAACTAAAGAATTAACATATCGGAGACTAAGTTTTTGCTTATCGGAGACTAAAATTTAGCCTATTAGAGACTAAAATTTAGCCTATCGGAGACTAAGAGTTAGTATGTCAGAGACTAAATTTTTGTCTATCGGAGACTAAGATTTAGCTTATTGGATACTAAGAGTTAGTCTTTCAGAGACTAAGAAAATTAGCCTGTTGAAAACTAAGGAAAATTAGCCTTTTAGGGAGTAAAATTTAAGCCTATCGGAGACTGAGGAAATTAGCTTGTTAGAGACTAAAATTTTAGCCTATCAGATTGGTCAAGGGATAAAGCATCAAAGAATAAATCTCCATTTGTAAAGAAAGACCCGTCAAGGGATAAATTTACAAAAGGTTTGTCAGGTGATAAATATCCACTGATGAACAAAACAGCCCGTCAGGAGATAAACATCCACTGATGGATAAAACATCAGGAAACATCAGGGATAGAATGTTCACTGAAATAAAGCCATCAAGAGATCAAAGATCATCACCAAAGACAACATCAATGTTCCACAAAGCACCAAATCTAAAGCTAACTATCACCAAAGTTATTTTGCCCAACACCAGAAACTGTCCATTAGGGGATGGATGATCAGAGAGTAAAGATGACATATGGTTGATAAAGTTAAGGCGGTGGAATTAAGATAAGGATGATTGACCAATAAGGATAGATTGGCTACCAAAGAAGGTTCAAGGAAATCAGTTGTACATACACACACATGCATATAAAACTACCAAATATAAGCACTAAATGCCACAAGTGTAAAGACTGCAAGCCGCAAAGTGTGAAAACTGCAGAAATAACTTATGAAAACTTGAAGCTTGAAAAACATTGAAGTTGGACCAATAAAGTCCAGAGAAGCCCACAAAGATAAGTTATATACTGCTGATAACTTATCTTGGGAACTCCAAGAAGAAAATAAGGAGCTAGTGCAATGAATATACACCAGAAAAGTCATATAATAGGTTGACATGTAAGGGAGGCTATACAAAGAAGAAAGTTATGTGACAGAGTTGCAAGTACAATAGACAACAAAGATATTTTTGGTAAGAGTTCAAAATAGAAGCTTGGAGAACATGGAAGTTGTGTCTATAGATAGACACAGAGCAACTGAGGTAAAGATATATGAGATCTACAACAAGAAATCTGAGAAACAACTAAGAACAACAACAACAATACATCTTATCTCAAATCATATAGTAGCTGTAATTATATTATAGAATGTGTAGCAAGTTTTCATAACTTGAGAGAATATAGAAATTATTTTTCTAGAGTGCAGTTGTTATTTTAAATAGAGATTGGCTGCAGGTGCTAATCACCACCAGAAAGAATTGTAAAGATTTATCCCCCCCACCCCAATTACTGTAGGGGACAAACAGATATAGTTACTATACGTAGAGATGAGGTAGTACTTGAAATAGAGATCTATACCATCACGACATAATTCAATTAAATTGTGTAAGAAGAATTGAATGTTAATTTGCATGATTCGGTGAAATTGAATGCTATAACGCCTTTAGTTATTCATTTTATTTCCTTTAGACTTAATTGATTAATTTTTAGTTTAGTTTAATTCTTCTTATTCACCGACTAAAAGAAATTGAATAATTATTTAGATTATCTAGTTTTAATCAACAAAATTAGGAATTTTAATAGTAACTTAAGTGAAATATTAAATAAATTTTATACACACATATATATAGCCAACAATAGATTGAAGCAATATTCAATCTGATAGCCCATAAAATTTTAAAAAAAAAGGAAAAAAGAAAATTTTCTTCTGCCAGAACATCAAACTGAAGGACTCAAAATTGTACTAAGTCAAGAGCCTTCCGCCTAAAGTTTTGACGGAAGGATCTCGTCCTTAAGTTCAAAATCAAATCGATGGTTGTGGCAATTTCTAAAAGAAAAATAAAAAAGATTAATCGGACGGCTATGACTAACCAAAAATAAAAAAAAAAATAAAGTAATTCGGACGATTGTGATCAATCAATTTTAAAAAAAGGAAAAAATAGGTTATGATGAATGCTTAGGAACGAAACCAGTAGTGGAAGGGAATGAAGAAATTACTAGCTCTATGACTCACAAGCCAATTCCCATTAAAAAGATTAATTTTGTCTCACCTATTAATCTACCTACGTTCATCAATATACAAAATCAACTTATCACTGCTCCTCCCAAGAAAGAACAAAGTTTAGTGAAAGTTTATAAAAAGAGTTCTCCTAAGAGATTGAACATAAGTTTTATGAAAAGACTCAACTAAACAAAAGACTAGAGGAATTGACAAAGTCTAAGAATGATATACCATCTAAGACTAGCAATGGTAAAAGAAATAGGAATGAAAAAATAGGCATTAATAAATATACTAATTATGTTAGAATGTTTGATGCTCCTAGGAAGACTTATCACATATGTGGTAACCCCTATCACATTGCTATACATTGTAAGAGTAAAAATAGAGTTTGTTAGAGTTAAATAATGATGATGATGTTTAGAGAATAAATTGTGCATCTGTAAATACTTAAGGTATCTTATAAACCTTAATATATCTGCACAAGTTTTGCATCAACTGATGATAAACTTATTCATTAGAGGATAATCAACACTTCACAAGACAAGTCATAAAATGGAACTTCTAAAGGACTTGATATGTGAAGAGGAATGTCTATTGTTATTCAAAGACAGTTATAAGTATTCCGCACATCAGACATTCCAAACAAACTCAACAAAGCTTCAATGATTAAAAACCATCAGGAGAATCCGTCAGGGGAACCCATCAGGGGATGACAAAGGTAGACCAACCCGTCAGGGGAATGCGTCAGGGTATGGCAGTAACAAGCCAAACTCATCAGGGGGAATGTGTCAGGGCATGAACAAGACATGTCAACCTGTCAAGGGAAGACATCAAGGTATGACAGTATCAGGCTAACCCATTAGGGAAACCCGTCAGGGGGAATGCTCAGCACTACATCAGTGGAAGCCATCAGTGTATGTCATGAGTCATAACATCAGGGGATCTAGAGGCACTTAGTAAACTCAAGTGAAGTTTGAAGCACTAATCCAGTCTTTGAGAAGACTTGTCATCAGGGGATCCAGAAGCACTGATCAAGTTCACATCAGGGCTTGCCATCAGTGGATAGTTATGATAGCATACATCCGTCATTAGGTCTTACAAGCAAATCAATGAAGCTTGTTACAGAAGCATTAGATATAATCTGGAAAGATATCTCTTGAAGTTTGTTTGTTCCAATGACAACTCTCAATCATTAAATGCACGCAGATCAGGGGATGAAAAAGAAGCAACAAAAGTAGCACCAGTCTGACACATAGTTCCTAAAGGACAACGATGTGACATATATGCGACAAAGATGAAAAGAGCAGCACGTCTATGCACGTAGTTTCAACTACTGATCTTCTATATATACAAGAGTTCTCATTACACAAGATAAGGAATCCAACAGATCAACAATCTTAGAAGCACACAAGTCACTAAAAAGAAGCTTTGTAATATATCTTGAGAGAAATATTTCAGAGAAGATTAGAAGCTAGTGAGTGTAAATGAGAAGCTATGATTTTATTACAGAATTTGTAGTTATTTAATCACATTTGTGATTAACCAGATTTCCAGAAAAACCTCAAGTTTTAATAGATCTATTTTAACTTAAATACGTGTATTCATCTGATTATCTATTATTGTTTTTCTGAGTATTGTAGCTATTTCCTTTTGTGCAAAAAGTTTTGAGTGTTTGTATTCCCTTCCCCCCATCCCCCTACCCCCCGTCCTTTACAAATAGTTGAGGCTATTTTATTCTAATAGAGTTCCTAAGAAAGAAACTAAGCCAACAAAGATAATTAAGCCTAGATCAACTTTATACAGGACTAAACATCTTGTGAATATTGTGGTAGTTCTAATCCCGGTACTCTCTCCTAGTCAGTCAAAAACCTATCGCAAGTGTACGGGTCAAGTATTATAGGTCAAAATGAGCAAGGTATCGTTCCCACGAGGAAGGCTAGTCAAATACCAAATTAAGAAACTCCTAATATTATCTAGACGATCTAATAGTGGTTGTTTTAAGGTGACTTAAAATAAAAATTATTACTAAAACTAAGCAAGCACGAGAAATTGGTAGCAAGAAAATATATCGGTAAATGTTCTAGGACTAGGACTTCACCTGTTAACTTAATCCAATGGGAATAGACTAATCTCAGGTTTGAGAATCAACTAATCACAATGGTCAAATTTCTAACTGTATATAATTTCCTCTCTCAAGGTAAACTATGCATGTCTATAAAAATAGTTGATATAAACTCATTAAAACAGTGAAATTCGCAATTAAATAAAACCACTTCAAGTGTATAACTATCTCTAAAATTATACTACAAGAAGTTTGATAATCCTATGAACCAGTATTGGACTTCCACTTTCGCTTCATCATTCAATACCTTGAACATGTAATTACTTGGCCATAATAATCACAAGAATAATAACAAGACTATCAAATTGTAACTAGATAAATTCAAACCATTCAATCAAATTGATCTATTGAAATAAAGTCAAAAGACCACATCCTTGTCCTAGAATAAGATAAATTAGCCAGACATGATATTGAAAACAAACTCAAAATCAATTGTATAAAATCTAAAAATCATCATCTTAATAAAAATAACAACTTAAAGATTAATAGCAAAAGATTGAACTAGAAGAACCAAATCGGATGAGCTATAGTTGTTTGTCGTCCTACTTCAAGCTCTTCATCTTCATGTTTCAGTCTTGATCGATCTCGTTGCCTCCGTTCTTCCTTCTCTCTCTTTGCGCTCTTCTATTACTGTCTTCTTTTCCCTCTGCGCCCCCTTTTATGTGTCTATGTCTAGCAGCATCAAACCAAAAACCCAAGTAGATTGTTTTCTTTTTTTTTTAGCTGGGCTTGCATTATCTTAACTGGTGTAGCACATGGGCCAAGCCCAATGATTTATACTTGACAATTACATGCTACATTTAATACTTTAATAACATCATTTTCAGCTATAGTTTTGTTGTCCAATTTCAACATAATAAATGGTTGAATCGTAGCTTGGTGTGTGAATAAAAGTTTTAGCCCTTCGTTCAAGCTTTCTAATGCATTTAGCCACAACAAATAGAGCTCTAGAGAGAAATTTATGGGCGAAATATCGAACCCTATCCAAATCCAGGGGGTTTGGTCTTTTATATATGAAAATTATGATTTTTCTCTGTCTTTTCCTTTATATGAACATAACCCATAAATTCTACAATAACAAGATAAAAAGTGTGTTTAACCCATAAAAAATATTGACAAAATATTAATAATCAGATGTTATAAAATATAAAAAAATAACACTTATCATCTCCCCTCCTAGAAGCAAGACTAATGATTGTCCATTAAAAGTCACAATTTCTAAAAGACAATCAACTCCATCAGAGTCTAGTCTTAAATCTAAAACTAGTGATAAAGGACCCAAGAAAGTCTAGGTCCCAAAGAAGACTAACTAGGGTTTTTTTACTGTGCAGGACAAAAAGAAGAAATCATGGTTCTTACACAGTGGATGTTCAAGGCATATGACTAGTAACAATTCCCTGCTAGTACATTATGAAGAAGGGAATGATCCTAAGGTGATCTTTGGAGATGACAACAAAGGGTATACAAAGGGCTATGACAATGTTTAACATAGGGATGTCATCTTTACTGAAGTATCACTAGTTGATGGCTTAAAACACAACCTATTAAGCATTAGTTAACTATGTGATAAAGGATACAATGTCACCTTTAAAGAAGATCAATGTTAGGTGTGTGACAAGAAAACTAGAGATGTGATCTTGACAGGGAAGAGATATACACTGCAAATTTGATTTCTACTGCTGATCTGGATACATGTCTCTATAGCAAAGTCTCTACTGATGAAAGCTAACTTTGGCACAAGAAACTCCCTCTTTAAATTTCAAAAACATCAATACTTTGGTGAGAAAAGGTTTAGTAGCTAACATTCCTCAATTGGAGTTTACACAAGATGGATTATGTGAATCATGCTAGAAAGGAAAACAGAGAATTATATCATTCAAGAGTAAACCAGAAACATCAATTACTGATCCATTACAATTACTACACATGAATTTGTTTGGTCAAGTAAATGTGATGTCAATTTCAAGAAACAAATATGCATTGGTTATAGAGGATGATCACACAAGGTATTCATGGGTGAAATACCTTTATTCAAAAGAAGAAGCCTCTCGATTGGTTATTGATCACATAAAGAAAGTAGAAAGTGAGTCACGAAAGAAAGTAAGGGTTATAAGGAGTGTCAGAGGTACAAAATTCAAGAATTCTCACATTAATGAATTCTGCACTGAAAAAGGAATATCTCATCAATTCCTAGCTCCTAGAACTCCACAACAAAATGTAGTTGTTGAGAGGAAAAATAGAACCCTATTTGAAGTAGTAAGGACAATGTTAGAAGAGTCCAAGCTTCCAACCTATTTATGGGAAGAAGCAATCAGTACCCCGTGCTTCACACAAAATAGATCATTGATCAATAAGATGTACAACAAAACACCTTATGAGTTGATGACTAGGAGAAAACCAACTCTCAAATTTCATGTGTTTGGATTTAAGTGTTTTGTTCTGAGAGAATTATTAGAGACTAGAAGGAAATTCGACAAGAAGCCTGGTTAGGTAATATTCCTAGGTTATTCTATGTAGTAAAGCATATAGAGTTTATAACCTAAGAACAAAGGTCATTGTGGAATTTTTACAAGTAGCATTTGATGATTGCAAGATTCCTAGAATGATTGGTCAAGGACTACAAGAAACTCTCAGGTTTGAGAATGAACTGGATGCATGGAAAGACTCGTTAGAGACTAATGAACAACCCCAAGATGACTATATCCCTTCAATGATTGAGGGGGAGTTAATGGTTATCCATGAATTACCAATGACTAATGTTCCCCTAGAGACTAGAGAATTAACAACAAATGAACCACAAGAGACTAGTAATACAAATGCACAATCAGAGACTAATGGAACACCAGAGACTACTAAAGAAAATAGTCAAGAAGAGACTAACAGCTTAAGGGTAGCTAATGATGAAGAAGTCATTAATTTAGGAGGAGTACTCTCTGATCCACAAATAGATTAGACAACGTTCATCTAGAAAGTGAAACCTCATCTTCAAGATTGAATCTACTACCTGCAAGACCATGGTTAAAAGATCATACGCTAGATTTGATTATTGGAGATTTAGAGGAAGGAGTCAAGAGAAGAAGTGAAACTCAGAATGAATATTTATAGCTCAGTTTTCTTTCAAAGATTGAACCAAAGAAAATTAAAGAAATACTTCAAGATCCTGACTGGGTAATTGTCATGCAAGATGAATTGAACCAATTCACAAGGAATGTGTTAGGAATTATAGCATTTGATGATGATGTATAACACTTAGAATTGATAAAGTTTGCAATTGTATTGAAACTGAAATTGCAGTTGGTTTTGTCTAAGTATTATTCACTGATAGTGTAAACTATTCATCAGTGGATGTTAGGTTTTATAAACATTTGATGATGATTGTTCTTAGAATACTTAGGAATACAAATGTACAGAAAAGTATTGGTTTGTAACACTTTAGTATTGTAGCTAGCAGTAGTATCTCTTGTTTGTAAATTAGTCATTATAATAAAGAGATAGATTTATTTCATTTGTATGTACTGCTGGAATACTTGTTGAGTTTGTTCAACAAGTTGTTTTAAATTTATTAGTCCTTCGGAGATTGAATTTGGCTTGTCGGAGACTAAGGGAAAAGTCCACCAGAGACTAAGTTTCTGTTCATCAGAGATTGGACTTTGCCCATCGGAGATTGAAGAATCCTTCATCGGAGATTAAAGTTTTGTTCATCAGAGATTGAAGGATTGGTCATCGGAGATTAAAGCTTACGTCATCGGGGATTGGAACTAAAGAGTCAGAGACTTATGCTGACGTCATCAACGACTAACACAATACCTCGGAGATTAAAAGCTTACGTCACTAATGACTAAAGCCAAAGCATCGGAGATTACTCGAAGTGATCGGGGACTAATTAAAGAAGCCATTCGGAGACTAGTCGAGGACTTAATCACTGATGGAGTTAGAGTTCAAATCAAAGAAGGAAAGTCTTCCATGCACACGTAGACTTTATTGAAGACGTAGCTGACAAGGAAACTTGTTAGAAATCTTTCAATTGGAAAGATTGTATTTGATTTGAATTAGGAAACTAGGTTTTTGGTAACTTAGTTTTAGAAGCTGTAATTATAAAAATATAGAATAGCAATACAAAGAAAAAGAGAATTGAGAGAGTTGTATTCTCTCAATATACAGAATAGAAGCTGACGATCAAAGCTTGTTTTGATTGTTAGAAAACTTGTAATCAATTGTTAAATCAAATAAAGGCAATTGTTTATAGAGTTTTGATTGTGTTTTTTACATTCCGCAGAAAAGTTTAATTTCTTAAAGAACATTCAATCGAAAAGAATTCAAAGAACTTGTATTCAACCCCCCTTCTACAAGTTCTAGGTCATCTCACTGGGAAAACAGTGGATAATAGACAAACTAGTGGAAGTTATCCTCTGACAGTGTAAAATGCACATCAAAAGATAATTCAGAGAATAATTCATCACAACAACCATAAGAGGATAATCTATAGTAACTGCAAAAACTGAAGAATTTTGCAGCAACAGTTGATGAACTGAGATTCAAGATTGATGAACTGAACTTGTGTTAAACTGAGATTGAAGATTGAATTGAACTGAACTGAAATTTAAGATTTTTGGAGGAACTAAACTTAAACTATTATCAACAGTTGAACTGCAACTATGGATATAGTTGTCCATCAACAAATAAGTTCTTCATCAGTGGATAAGCCATCAACAGATAATTCTTAACATCATTAGAGACTAATTTGTAGAATTAGTTCAGTAGTGGATAATGTCATTTTCAGGTGTAACACATCATCAGAAGATGTTATCCACTCAAATACAATATCTCTTCAAGGAATGATGGTATGTACTAGCAAATGAAAGCTCAAAGCAATTCTACAACTCACCTGTAGAATTGTACTATCAAAGACTAAAAATTAGCCTATCGGAAACTAAGAATTAGCCTATCGAAGACTAAGGATTTTTCTATCAAAGACCATTGTTGAAACTGCACAAGAACTCCTAATATGCATCAGAGAATAAATGGCTTGCCACAGCAGACCTCTACCAGAGTTCATTAGAGACTAAATGGTCAATAGAGGATAAATTATCATAATTAGAGATTGAAGATGACATATGGTTGGCTACAGCAGTCCACTAACTCAGTTAGGGCTATCAAATTTAAATAAGGAAGGTGGTTCAATATGGAGAGAGTGTCTACTAGAGAAGCTTTAAAAAGATAAGTTATACAAGTACACAACAGGTGTATAAAGTTATAAGTGTATAAATTGTAGAAATAACTTATACAAACTTAAAGATCAAAATAAGGAAGCTGGTCCAATAAGAATCAGAGAAGCTCAAAGAGATAAGTTATACAAATACAGATGATGTAGAGATAACTTATCCTAAGAGCTCGAAGAATAAAATAAAGGAGTTGGTGCAATAAGAAGAGAGTGTGTACCAGACATGACAGATTGGCGTGCAAGAAAGGTTATACAAAAGAGAAGTTATGTGACAGAGTTGTAATTACCAAAGAACATCAAAGATATTTTTGGAGGTAGCTTAAAGAAGAAGCTTGGAGGACAAGAGAGTTGTGTCTATAAATAGAGACACATAGTAACTGAGGTAAAATATCTCTGAGACATATCTAACAATATATCTAAGAACTATATCTGAGAACACATATCATCAAAAACATATCTCAGAACACATATCATAAATACATCTTTAAGAAACTCTTAACACATCTCATATACATATTGAGAGAATATTTGAGAGATAAAGAGATGTAATTCATTTATAGAAAGAGAGCAGTTGTATCAAAAGATAGAGTGCTAAATATTGAGAGAAAGATAGAGAGAGAAGCAAGTTATTAGAATTTGAGAAGCTAGAAATTACTTTCTAGGCAGCAGATGGTGGTCACTACTAGAAAAAGTTATAAGATTCAAATTGATTGACAATAAAATTATTTATTGTTTATTGTCATTCATATCTTGCAATTTAATTTACTTCTACAATTACTCCATGGGAGAAAAAATTGGTATCAAAGCAATTTTAGATTAATCTAAATCTAGTGATCATGAGTAATTCAAAGGACAATACCAGAGTTCCACAACTCAAGAAGGGTGAATACTCATTCTAGAAATAAAGGATCTTAAGTTATCTTGATGTAAAAGATGACCAATACTTGGAGATTATTGAAAAAGGTCGTCCAGAACTAAAGAAGATTGTTCTTGTTTCCACCTCTTAAGGAGTTACTGCACTAGACAAATATGAAGCAAAGACTCCAAAAGAATACACTCAATCAGAGAAGGAAGAGGTTGCCAAGGATAAGAAGGTTAGAGATATCCTTATCACAACACTTAATAATAACATGTTATACAAGGTTATGAAGTGAAAAACATCCAAAGAGGTATGGGACAAGATCACTGTCCTATGTGAAGGGAATGACCAAATCAAGTTAAACAAACAATTCCTACTGATTCAACAATATGAGTTGTTTAATGCCAAAGATGGTGAATCTCTTGATGATCTATATAAGAGATTCATCCAATTGATAAACCTATGACTAAGAGTATTTACTGCTTCAAGCAAATCACAGATTCCTGAGAGCTATTCCAATACATTGGGATCCAAAGACTACTGCAATCAAAGAAGCCAACAAGGATCTAGGTCTTCTAACACTTGATGAGATATATGGAAACTTGAAGACATATGAGTTTGAAATCCAGCAATGGAATAAGCAACACTCCAAAGATAAATCTATTGCACTGGTTGCAATGTAAAGAAGAAGAAGGTTGGTGGACACATGAAGGTATCCATTGAGAAAGAGGATTCCAAAATGATGATGAGGAACTAGGAAGTGATACTGAAGAAGATGAATCAAGAATCTATACACCTGAGGAGTTGGATGATGTGAAAACCCAAAAAATAAAATGAGATTTGTTGTATAATTAATTCATATTATGATTAGTTTTGTTGTATGATTGATTCATATTATAATTAATTTATATTATGTATGAAGTTTAAATTTTTATTCGGTATGAATAATGAATTCATATCTTGAATAAAAGTTTTTATGGAAATGTGATATCCAAAAGATTTAAATATATTTTGAACTCAAATCCTTAAATGATTATTTTTATTCAAGTAATATCAAGGGTAAATGTATTTTATCACATGGGGAAGGCAATGCGGGAGAGCTACAGTACCCGTCTTTTTTTGAACCAAAGACTGCAATGAGACAAGAGATATAATTACACTATGTCAGAGTTATTGCACGTGACCCGTCAAATCAGTTAATCTACTCCAATAGTACACTAGATTGTTGGCTATGATAGATGATTGACTGACTTTTAGCAGCCGCTACATCTGCCCTTTCTAACCAATCACTCCTTTCTAAAGCTTGTTACTGCCTTTTATAGCCAATGACTGAAATCTACTCTCAAGCAATCCAAGTGCTCTTGTTGCTCGGCAAATGAGATAAATATATCATTTGGGTACAACCCTATCCCCACTTTCATAAATTTTCTATACAGCCAAACACCCACAAAATCCAGGTTCACCTTTAAGAACAACTGTCTTTCTCAAAGAACAACTCAAGCTTTTAATTTCTTTTTTACAGCCAAAGAGGTAAGAGCATTATATTAAAGTCCTGCTCTATTCCTGCACTATTTTGTTCTGTTATGCATGTCATGTTTGTAAAAATACTTTGTTTATTCACTTCCAAAAGAATGATTTAATGCATGCTTTTAACATATGGAGTTAATGCCATTTATTTCAAAAAGCTATCCAAGATAGGAGTAAGAAATGTTGACGACCACCTAGTAGACAAACCATTAACTTCCAAATATTTCTTTTTATCAGTAGTTAAAGCACCATGCTTGAGCCTCTGATAACCAGAGTTCTTGAAGTCTAGCAGTGTCTATAAGAATTAGTAGACAATAAGAATGATTCACGCTGCAAGATAGATGATAAGAGAATGCCTTAGGTGTGGTTATCTGGTGATAATACCACCCCTTTAAAGAAAGAGGAAATCATCATTGTATCGGAGACAAGTCCTAACTTAGTCTCCATCAGCATGAAGTTTGTCTCTGATAGTATAAAATAGTCCCCGGGAGATTCCAAGTTAATCTCCGAGGAACAAAATTGTTAGTCCCCAATGAAGAAAATTTTGTTAGTGTTTTCCCAGTGAGACAGCCGAGAACTTGTAAAGGGGGGTTGAATACAAGTTCTTTGAATTCTTTTCGATTACTTGTTCTTTAAGAAATTAACTTTTCTTGCGGAATATAAAGAACAAGAACTCAAATCAATTTATAAACAATTGCTTTTTATTGCTTTAATAATTGATTACAAATTCTAACAATCATAACAATATGATTGTCAGCTTCTTTTCTTTTCTGTATAGTAAAGATACAAAACTATGAATTCTATACAACTTCGAATTATAATTCTCTGTAAACCTAATTACAGCTTCTCAAAAACTGAATTCTCTTCTAACTCAGTTTTTCTATCTTCTAAATCAATAATGATTCAGCTTCCTTATTCGAATCAAACACAATCTTTTCTGTTTTTGAATAGGAACAGATTTTTGGCTTGTTTCCTTACCAGCTACGTCTTCAATAATATCTTGATTTACGTGGAAGACATTCCTTATTCAATTCGAACTCTGTATTTCTCAGGGAATAAATCACGACTTAGTCCCTGATGCTTTTAGACTTAGTCTCCGATGACTTAAGCTTTTGTCTCCGACAGGCAAAACTCAGTCTCTGATAGATAAAATCCTTAGTCTCTGAAAAGTTTTCCCTAGTCTCCGATAAGCCTTTTTGTAAACTCCAACGGATCAAATACACACTTTGACTTGCTAAAGCTTTGATACAACTTTCCAGCAGTTACTTAAAAATAAACAACAACTTTATCTCTTTACAAAGAATGAATAAATTACAATCAAAGAGATAACTACTGGCTACAAAACTTCAGTGTCAAAACTTTCTATACATTTGTACTCTAAGTAATCTGAAGACAATCATCATCAAATGTTATAAAACCTAACAATCTCCCCCTAATTATGAATATCAGAATGATAAGCATAATTTCAAGGTTGATAATGATGTCAAAACTCAAAATTACAAGTATTACTTAGAATAAAGAATAAAGAATTGCTAACTACAAATGTATCTGAACAATTTGTTCAGCTCCACCAAGACTCAAGTTTAAATCCTATAAGTCTGGCTTAAAAAAAATATATTAGCCACCCCTGCATGGTTAGTCTTTATGATGTCAAAGTCTCCAAACTTGAAACAGACTGTTTTAGTGGCCATTGAAAAGATCTGTGAACTTTTGAAGAAACTTTGAAAAGGGTTAAATTGTAGAGTTTTTGCAGAGAGGAAATAATTTCAAAGCTTGAGAGATTGTGATTGCAAAGGTGTTTGAATTTACTATTATCAAAGTGTTAGAGACATTTATAATTCACAGGATAGTGAACCGTTTTCGATCGTGGGTAGGATAACTACCAGATTACCCTCGATCGGAGATTGCCCTAATCTCTGATATGTTTACTCATAAGAGACTAGACCTAATTAGTCTCCGATAGTTCATTTTTGATTGAGTTAGAGACTAATCAAAAACAATGTTGGGGACTAAGATAGTCTCCGATAGTTCAATTTTTAATTAAGTCGGGGACTAATTAAAAACACTATCGGGGACTAGGATAGTCTCCGATAGTTCAATTTTTAATTAAGTCGGGCACTAATTAAAAACACTATCAGGGACTAAGATAGTCTCTGATAGTTCAATTTTTAATTAAGTTGGGGAATAATTAAAAACATTATTAGGGACTAAGTTGTCTCTTACTCCAAAGCTTTCAGAATATTTCCAACAATCAAGTTAATGATTATTGGCTTCAAAAATTCTGTTTAATTAAAACAACTTCAACTAGAAATTAAATTCTAGCTTCTCACAACTAAACAACTTGTCTTCTGAGATTTTAATCAATTTTTAGAGATATAGTTCAACATTCCTAACACATAGACTAATCTTGTAAATGTAGATTCATCTAAAAGTTTTGTGAATTTGTCTGCAAGTTGTTTATCAGTTGTAACCCAGTGTAATTCGATATTACCTTCACTTACATGTTCTCTTATGAAGTGATATCTAATATCTATGTGTTTTGTTCTTGAATGTTGCACTGGATTTTCTGTTATTGCTATGGCACTTGTATTATCACAATAGATAGGAATTTTGGATAATGACATACCATAGTCTAGGAGTTGATTCTTGATCCATAGGATTTGAGCACAACAACTCCCAGCTGCAATGTATTCAGCTTCTGCTGCTGAAGTAGAAACTGAATTTTGTTTCTTGCTAAACCAAGAAACAAGTCAGCCTCCAAGAAGTTGGCAGCTTCCACTTGTGCTTTTTCTGTCAAGCTTGCAACCTACATAATCAGCATCTAAATAACCAATTAGTTTAAAATCAGATTCTTTGGGATACCATAACCCAAGGTTTGGGGTACCCTTTAGATATCTGAGTATTCTTTTAACAGCAATCAAATGTGATTCTCTACGATCAGCTTGAAATCTAGCACATAAACATGTAGCAAACATTATATCAGGTCTACTTGCAGTTAGATATAAGAGAGAACCTATCATGCCTCTAAAGTTAGTAATATCAACTTTCTTTCCTTTTAAATCCTTATCTAGCTTAGTGGAAGTAGGCATGGGTGTTTTTGCAAATGCACAATCAACTAAATCATACTTTCTCAATAAGTCCTAGATGTACTTGGACTGACTGGTAAATATTCCATCAGTTGATTATTTTATTTTCAAACCTAAGAAAAATGTTTATTCTCCCATCATACTCATTTCATATCTAGATTGCATGAGTTTTGAAAATTTTTCACGAAGTTTCTCATTTGTAGACACAAATATAATATTATCTACATATATTTGCACCAATATAATGTCAGAGCCTTGAGTTCTATAAAATAAGGTTTTATCTATGATACCTCTAACAAAAAAATTTTCAAGTAAGAATTGAGATAGAGTATCATACAAGGCTCTTGGTGCTTGTTTTAAGCCATAGAGTGCTTTATCTAACCTGTACACATGATTTGGAAACTTAGAATCCACGAAACCTAGTGGTTGTTGAACATAGACTTCCTCTTCTAATTTTCCATTAAGGAAAACACTCTTGACATCCATCTGGTACACCTTGAAGTTTTTGTAGGCTAATTGTTTCAAGTCTTGCTACCGGTGCAAAAGTCTCATCATAGTCTATTTCTTCTTCTTGAGAATATCCTTTTGCAACCAGTCTTGCTTTATTTCTTGTAATTGTACCAGCTTCATCCAATTTTTTTCTGAAGATCCATTTGGCACCAATAATTGATCTATTCCTTGGTTTGGGTACCAGTCCCCAGACTTTGTTTCTTGTGAATTGGTTTAACTCCTCTTGCATGGCTAATACCCAATCAGGATCTTGTAGTGATTCCTCAATTTTCTTTGGCTCAATCTTTGAGAGAAAACTAAGATATAGACATTCATTTTGAGTTGCACTTCTAGTCTTGACTCCATCCTCTATATTTCCAATAATCAAATCTGGTGTGTGGTCTCTCAACATGGAGTTGCACGTGGCAGATTTGACCTTGAAGAGGAGGCTTCATTTTCTAGATTGATGTTGTCTAATCTAGCTTTATGATCAGAGATTGCTCCCCCTAAACCATTAACTTCTTCATTATTAGCTCCCCCTGAGTTGTTTATTTCTATAGTCTCTGGTGTCAAGATAGTTTCCAATTGTGCAACAGTGACACTAGTCCCTAGTGAACCATTAGTCTCCGATGGTTCACTAATGTCACCAGTTTCTTGTGTTTCATTTAATACTCTAGTCTCTGATAGAGTATTAATCCTTGGTACTTCATGCACAACTGTTAACTCCCCCTCACTTATGTAGGGATTATTACTATCTTGGGGTTTGTCATTGATCTCTGATGGATATTCCCATACAACTAATTCATTCTCAAAACTGAGGGTTCATGCAATCATTCTCCAATCATTCATGGAATATTTTTATCATCAAATACAACTTGTATTGATTCCATAATGACCTTTGTTCTTAGATTATATACTCTGTATGCCTTACTTGACAGAGAATAACCTAAGAAAATTGCTTCATCAAACTTGTTATCAAATTTTCCTCTTATCTCTGATGAATCTCTCAGTACAAAGCATTTACAACCAAACACGTAAAAACTTAAGAGTTGGTTTTCTCCTAGTCATCAATTCATAAGGTGTTTTTTTGTATGCTTTACTTATCAAGGATCTATTCTGTGTAAAGCAAGCAGTGCTTATAGCTTCCTCCCAGAAATATGTGGGAAGCTTAGCCTCTTGTAACATAGTCCTTGCTGCTTCAATAAGGGTCCTATTTTTCCTCTCAACAACTCCATTTTGTTGAGGGGTTCTTGGAGCAGAGAATTGATGAGTTATTCCTTTTTCAGTGCATAATTCAACAACTTGGGAATTCTTGAATCCTGTTCCTCTATCGCTCCTTATTACCCTTACTGTTTTTCCTGATTCAGTCTCTATCTTCTTGATATAATCGATTATCAACTGAGTAGCTTCATCTTTTGTGTAGAGGTATTTTACCCAAGTATACCTCGTGTGATCATCCACAATAACCAGTGCATATCTATTCCTTAAGATAGACATCACATTCACTTGACCAAATAAATCCATGTGTAACAACTGTAAAGTGTCAGTGATTGATGTTGCTGGTTCGCTTTTAAATGATACACTTCTTTGTTTCCCTTTCTGGCATTAATCACACAATCCATCTGGTGTAAACTCCAATTGTGGAATGTCAGCTACCAATCCTTTCCTCACAAGCTTGTTGATATTCATGAAGTTCAAGTGGGAAAGCTTCTTATGCCAAAGCCAACTTTCATCAGTTGAAGCTTTGCTGTAGAGACATGTGATTTGATCAGAGGAAGAAATAAGGTTTGCGACATACAAATTTCCTTTTCTTTTCCCTGTCAATATCACATTATCAGATTCTTTGTCATACACCAAGCATTGATCTTCTTTAAAGGTGACATTAAATCCCTTATCACATAGTTGACTCACACTCAGTAAATTGTGCTTTAAGCAGTCAACTAGTGCTACTTCAGTGAAGATGACATCTCCATGTTCAACACTGCCATATCCCTTAGTATGGCCTTTGTTGTCATCTCCAAAAGTGACTTTTGGGCCACTTTTCTCTTCATACTGTTTTAGCAGGGACTTATCACCAGTCACGTGCCTTAAACAGCCACTGTCCAAGTACCTTGCTTTCTTCTTTTTGCCCTGCATAGTGAAGAGTAACTAGTTAGAAATTTTTAGGACCCAGACTTTCTTGGGTCCTTTCTCACTAGTTGTAGACTCAAGACTTGACTAAGATTGAGTTGATTGTCTTTTTGCATTTTTGATTTTAATTGGACAATCACTAGTCTTGCTACCTTTTTGTGAGAGACTGCCAAGCTTTGAATTTTCAATGTTAATGCAAAGATGATCTAACCTTTTTACAAGTGATTTATCTTTTATTATCTTTGAAGGTGCAGTCTCAGTTATAGGAATTTTATTTTTGCTCCTACAGTGAACAGCTATGTGGTTAGGGTTACCACATACATGACATGTCTTTCTAGGAGCGTCAGGCATTCTAGCATAATTTGTATATTTATTAATGTCAATTTTTTCATTCCTATTTTTCTTATTTCTGCTTAACTCCACTGACTTTTCAGCCTTTTTGTCTGGAAGATTTTCCAATTTTTTACTTAACTGTGTCTTTGTCATGAACCCAATATTTAATCTTTTATTTTTACTCTGATCAACAACATTCACTGTCTTTTGATCAATTTCTGTTTTTGCAGTGATTTGTTGATCTTGAGTGTTGATGAATTTGGGTTCATTAATAGGAGAGAGAAAATTAATTCTTTTTATTACATTTGGCTTACTAGTCGAGGAGTTCGCAGCTTCAATTAGATCATCTAAATCTGAACTCTTGTCTAGATCTTCATCATAACCTAGTCTAGACTTTTGACCTATCATTTGACTTTCTACCAAGTCTGTCAACTTTTTAAAGGAAGTATTCCATTGTTTAATCTTAGCTTGAGCATTTTCTAATTGCTCTACTAAGTAATATTCCCTCTTTTTCAAAGCATCAAACATATGATGAGCTTTATTTAAGTCAGACTTGATAGTGTCAAATTGTACCAATCTCTCTTCAAGAAATTTGTTTCTTTTCAAGAGAAGGTCTTGTGATTCTTTTACATTAGTATGTTCAATTGTCAATGATCTAAAACTAACATGCAAATCAGACATATCTTTTTGTATGCTTTCAATACTAGATGTGTCAAGTAAGTTGAGCACATTAAAATTCTGAGTTGCATCACATACCTTTGTAGAATCACTTGACTCGTCACTTCAAGCCATCAGGGCAAAGTTGACAACTTCTTCATCAGAGTCGCTGTCAATCCAATCTTTACCCTTAGTAATCAAGGCTTTGCTCTTTGATTTACCTTTCTTGTCAGCAAAGTCATTCCCCGACTTCCTTGATTTTTCATCCTTAGATCTATCATTAGATCTAGGCTTCCTGCACTCATTGGCAAAGTGCCCTAACCCGTCACAATTGTAACAACTTATTTTCTTTAAATCAAAGGTGACTTTTTGACCCTCACATTTAGGGTTAGGCTTCCTTGATGATTTTCTTCCTTTTCTGCTAGCTCTAAATTTTTTGAATTGCTTCACCATGAAAGCCATAAATTCCTCCATGTCATCATCAGTGATTGATTCAGTTTCTTCATCAGTCGAGCTTGCACTGGAAGTTTCATCATCAAGCTTCTCTTGAGACTTACTTGTCTCAACCATCAACGCAGCTCCTCTATCCTTGCCATGCATGCGTTGTCGTTGCTCTACTTCAAGTTTATATGTCTTTAAATTGTCGTAGAGTCTGTCCAGTGTGAGGGTGTCCAAGTCATAAGCCTCTCTTATAATTGTTGTCTTTGGATCCCAACTTGGTGGGAGAGATCTCATGAACTTGGTGTTGACATCCTCATTATCATAGGACTTCCCAAGTATTTTCAAGTCGTTGAGCAAAGTGTTGAACCTGTCATAAACTGACGTTATTGGTTCACCAGGCTTTGCTTGAAAGAACTCGTATTGTTGTGTCAATAATGACTTTTGTTCTTTCGGACTTGGTCAGTTCCTTCACACAGGACTTTGATGGTGTCCCATATTTGTTTAGATGTCGTGCAATTAATGATGCTTGTGAATATATTTTTGTCAATACTGTTGTAGAATATGTTCATCACCTTAGCATCCTTTAACACTTGCAACTTGTCTTTGTTTGTATAATCACTTTCAGGAGCAAGTTCAAAGTGTTCAGCCACAACAGATCCTTCAACAGTTTTAGCAGGAATAATTTCCTGGGTAGATAAGGACCCTTCTCAATCCTATTAATATAATCTGGATCTGTTGCTCTCAAGTGCATGTACATCTTTTACTTCCACATAGGATATTCTTCTCTTTTAAGAATTGGAATCCTAGTTCCACCATCACGACTTCCAGCATAAGCCATTATGCTAGAGCTGTTTGCTTCATCATTGGCCATCTTTTGGAACGTATTAATTGAATGGATTCAATTACAAGCTCTAATACCAATTTTTTTCCCAGTGAGATAGCTGAGAACTTGTAGAAGGGGGGTTGAATACAAGTTCTTTGAATTCTTTTTGATTACTTGTTCTTTAAGAAATTAACTTTTCTTGCAGAATATAAAGAACAAGAACTCAAATCAATTTATAAACAATTTTTTTTTATTACTTTAACAATTGATTACAAATTCTAACAATCATAACAATATGATTGTCAGCTTCTTTTCTTTTCTGTATAGTAAAGATACAAAACTATGAATTCTATACAGCTTCGAATTACAATTCTCTGTAAACCTAATTACAACTTCTCAAAAACTGAATTCTCTTCTAACTCAGTTTTTCTATCTTCTAAATAAATAATGATTCAGCTTCCTTATTTGAATCAAACACAATCTTTCCTTTTTTTTTTGAATAGGAACAGATTTCTGGCTTGTTTCCTTACCAGCTTCGTCTTCAATAATATCTTGATTTACATGGAAGACATTCCTTATTCAATTCGAACTCTGTATCTCTCAGGGAATAAATCACGACTTAGTCCCTGACGCTTCATCTTTAGTCTCTGATGCTTTTAGACTTAGTCTCTGATGACTTAAGCATTAGTCTCCGACAGGCCCAGTCTCTGATAGATAAAATCCTTAGTCTCTGACAAGTTTTCCCTAGTCTCCGATAAGCCTTTTTGTAAACTCCAACAGATCAAATACACACTTTGACTTGCTGAAGATTTGATACAACTTTCCTGTAGTTACTTAAAAATAAATAACAACTTTATCTCTTTACAAAGAATGAATAAATTACAATAAAAGAGATAACTACTGGCTACAAAACTTTAGTGTTACTAATTAACACTTTCTATACATTTGTACTCTAAGTAATCTAAAGACAATCATCATCAAATGTTCTAAAACCTAACAGTTAGTATCTGATGAGAAAATTTTCTTAGTCTCCGACAAACAAATTATCCAAAGATGAGTTATTTTAGCTATTGGAGGATAAATATCTACCGAGTAGTTTGGCGCTAACTTATTGAGTTTGGCGTTGAACAAATTATCCACCGATGAGTTCAGCGATGACTTATTGAGTTTGGCACTGAACAAACTATCCACCGACGAGTTTGGCAATGAAGAAATCCATCCCCTGATGATCGAAGGTCATCCCCTGATGACCAAAGACCATCCCCCTGATGGTCAAGGATCATCCCCTGATGGCCGAAGACCATCCCTTTATGGTCTAGAAACTTTCCCTAACAATCAGTCATCCCTTGACAAGTAATTATCCACTGACGACCAGTCATCCCCTGAAGGGTAATTATCCACTGATGACCAGTCATCCCCTGATGGGTAATTATCCACTGATGACCAATTATCCCCTAATGAGTAAATTATCCATTGATGGTTAATTTATCCCCCGATAGTCATTCTTAGCCCCTGATGACCACTTTTATGCGTCAGTGTTTATCCACTGATGCATAGTTTGTCTTTGAAAGTATAAAATATTATTTTCTTAAATTATTTTAAGATGTTACTAATTAATTAAAACCTCAACGGTTCAGATGTCAAATTAAGACATTACAAGTTTAAGGACATCACATGTGCATTTTTCTCATAACTTTATCAAAGGTATAGATTTCTCATGTTATATACATGTTTTACAAAGTGTGTCTCACTCACAAGTGAATTGAATTTGATTTTTTTTGCTAAGGACCAAGACAAGTATATACTTACTCTAGTTTCTTTCAATTAATACGTATGATCATTCTTTCGATTTATGTAATGTATCCAAAATATTATTTGTTTGTCCCACAAGATGGTTTGTAGAGGGGGGGGGGGGGGGGGTTGAATACAAACCACAAAATTCTTTCAAATTTTGTAAGTTTAGTGAATATACTGTATAACAGGTTGCGGAAATGAAAGAATACAATATATCACAAGTGTTTCTGAACTTTTATAAAAGAATGAAATATTACAAAAGCTCACTGATTTGAATGACCAGCTTCTAACAATTATGTTGAAAACAACAGCTGCTCACTAGAATATGATTTCTAGCTTCTCTCAAGTTTATGAAAACTTGCTTCTCTTTCTGTAAAAATAATTACAGCTACTAACTCTCTATATATATGAAAGTGTTGTTCTGAGAGATATGTGATCTAAGATAAGATATCTTGTTGTTTTTTAGTTGTTTCTCAGTTCTCTCTTTTTTTATCTCAGCTGCTCTATGTCTATTTATAGACACAACTTCCCTATACTCCAAGCTTTTATTCTGAGCTTTTTACCAAAATATCTCTGTAGTTTCTTAGTACTTGTAGCTCTGTCACACAACTTTCTTCATCATACAGCCTCCCTTAGATGCCAGCCTGTTTATGTGACTTTTCTAGTGTATATTCACTACACCAGGTTCCATTTTTCTTCTTGAAGTTCCTAAGATAAGATATCAGCAGAATATATCTTATCTTTGTGAGCTTCTCTTGACATAATTAGTCCAGCTTCAATGAACTTCTTGCTTCAAGTTGTTATAAGTTGTCTTCTGCAGTATTTCAACTTGCTGTTTTGCAAGTTTCATGCTTGCTGCTTTGCAGGTTTAATACTTGCAACTTGATGTGTATGTGTGTATAACTTATTTCCTTGAAGCTTCCTTGGTAGCCAATCTCTCATTATTGGACAACCATCCTTATCTTTATTTCCACCGTCTTTAGTCATA
>CM025780.1:8080109-8092219 GCA_014636745.2 Centella asiatica | reverse complement strand
TCCGATAGGCAAAAACTTAGTCCCCGATAGGCAAAAAGCTTAGTCTCTGATAGACAAAAATTTAGTCTCCGATAGGCAAAAACTTAGTCCCCAATAGGCAAAAAGCTTAGTCTCCGATAGACAAAAACTTAGTCTTCGATAGGCTAATTTTGCTTGATCAACTTTGACATTTATTGAACTCTCCAAGTGCATTCATTGTAGTCTCTGATGCTTTCCTGCAGTTTCTTGATAGTAGATTCTCATAGTGCATTACTGCAGGTACTTGTACATTTACAAAATTTAACAATTCTAAGTGTTATACATCATCATTAAATGCTATAATTCCTAACATTATTATGTCAATATTCATGATTCAATTTTTTCAAATTTAAGTAATGTACGATTTCTTGATAATATGTAAGTGAAAATTTTGTACTAGAATTAAGCATTCTTTGTGCGGATGTTTAGCTATTCAAATTCGCTAACGCGTCAAGGAAAATCCTATATGGATAGAATAATTTTTCTCACCCCATACTTGTAAAGTATATCCGTGTGGGTAACTAAAGGCTAATGGGTTGCATCTACCTGGCACCCCAAGCCTAGGAATGATAGGGGATGGAAACTGAGGCATCAGTAACCAAACCTTCGCAGATAAAAGATTTCTGCTTTAACTATATATGTCATTATGATGAAGTCAAACGGTGGTCAGGCTGGCCAGCTGATATACTGTTTGATATGAAGTTCCTAAGGGCACATGCGCCAAATGGACATGGATATAAGGCACATGTGAAATGATTCATTATTCTTTTAGTAAAGGGTCAAATCCCTCGTTATCACTCGGCGACCCTAGAATCTATTTTTCCTCTAAGTTATTAAGAGGTGTGGACATTGTTTCCATCCAACCTCTTAAACACTTAAGCCAAATAAATTATTCATCCTTCAAAACTCACCAATACTTGATTATATACTTGCAAGCGTAAATCGCTCATGTTGTTATTATCTAATGTTTTACAGGATATGGCCAGAAGGCCTAGCCATCTGATAAAGGCAAAGCAAGGATGGCATGATGAACGTTTCCTAATCACTCTCTTGCGGATGGCGTTCAGGGGAAGAGTGAAGCGTGAGGTGATTATTGAGATGTTTAGATTGTAAGGCTTGTATGAGCCCCTCATAAATTTTCGTTGTTAGAATCTTATTTTGGATGAGCTTGGATGTTATTATTGTTCTTTTGTCAATTATTGACGGTGCCCAAAGTCCGATATGAGATTTTTGGGGCCGTCACAGATGAGATTGATAAAAGCTTGGTCTACATTGCTAGGAAATTTACGAACCTAAGGTTTCAAAGAGGGAGAAAGTTCAGGAAGGGCTCATCATTATCAACATTTGTTGCTGCAAAGCCAAGTCAATCAACCATGATTGACAAAATCAGGTGTTATAACTTCAATGAGATTGGTCACTTTGCTAGTGAATGTAAGAAGCCCAAAGATGAGAAGAAGACTTCAAGGTTGATCAAGTAGATTACAAGAAGAAGTACTTTGATCTTCTCAAGAAAAAAGGAAAGGCATTTATAGCTAAAGGCAAAGATTGGGTGGATTGAGATGAATCTAAAGTTGAGGAAGAGATTGTAAATCAAGCTTTAATGGCTAAATCCTAAAGCAATTTTGAATAAGAAAAAGCTAAATCTCAAAACTCATCAGTAGCTAAGGTATTTGATTTTAATATCTCTTCTGTCTCTAAGAATGAATGTGATTTTACCATTCAAGAAATGGACAAAGAGATTTATGACTTGAATGCTAGTTTAGGATGTCTTACAAAAGAGAACAATAGGATTAACGAGACCAATAATGTTCTTTCAAAGAGAAATACTTTCTTAGAATCTGAATTGTTAAATTTAAAATAGGTCAAAACTGAAACTCTTAATGCTAAGAGACATCTTGATGAAGCCTTGAAAAGAGAAGAATATCTAGTTGTTCAATCCTCACAAAAAGTGCAGGATCTTCTAAACTCACAAAATCCTAATCAAAAATATGATTAGGATAATTAGATATGCCCATTATTGTATCAGTTGATGAACCACCCATCACCACCAATAAAGGTAAATAAATAGATGAAAAAGCTAGCACAATGCCTAAAACAACAAGTAAATTAAAACCAATAAAATTTGTTAAATCTGCTAAGACTAAGATGGTGAGTTTTCTAAAGTTGTAAAATTCACATCTGTGAAGAAAACTTTGTAACCAATGCTAGAGAAAAAAGCTACTAAGAACATTGTCTTGCTTACTAATAATCATTTAAAAGAGAAGTTAGAGAGCATCCCAATAACTAAGCCTAAGAAGAACATGAATGGTAAATTAGGTATTAACAAATATAGTAATTATGCACCAATACCTAATGGTCCTAGGAAGACATGTCACAAGTGTGGGAACACCAACCATCTTGCACTTAACTACACTAAACTTCCTAAAAGAGCTATTCATGTTGAAAACTTCTATCCACCATATGTATGCATGATGCCACCTCAATTAATGTTTTATAATTGTGGTGGTTACATTAGGCAACCCTCTCTTACCTACAATGCATATAATAATTGTTATCATGCTTATCCTGCTCATAATATTCATGCATATCCTTATTATAATCATTATAACATGCATAACTGTGATAATAACAATTTTAAAGAAAGAAAAGATCCCCTTAAAGATCTAAGGCTCAAACCTACCCTTCTAAGAAAAAGGTTGACACTTCTACATCAGCGAAAAAGGTGTTGAAGCAAGTAAATGTTAAAACTAAGCCTGTGATTAAATATATTAAATCAAAACCCAAGCAAGCTTGGGTTTCTAAAAGATCTAACTAGTTTAAATGTGCATGCAGGGTAAAAAGAAGCTAAAAGCTTGGATCTTAGATAGTGGATGTTCAAGGCACATGAAAAGAGACAAAACTTTGCTAACACACTTTGAGGAGAAGACTGATCCAATAGTTTCCTTTGGAAATAACAACAAAGGATATACATTGGGATATGGCATAGTGCAAACTAGAAATGTCATCATGGAAGATATAGCTTTGGTTGATGGCCTAATGCATAATCTACTCAGTATTAGTTAGTTTTGTGATAAAGGCTATCAAGTTATTTTTAAGGATGAACAATGCCTTATAAACAACATAAAGACTGGAGATGTTACATTGTCTAGAGTCAGAAAAGACAATGTATACATAATTGACTTTTGCTCGACAAAAGAAAGACAATACACATGTTTTTACATCAAAGCATCAGCAGATGAAAGTTGCCTATGGCACAAGAAGCTGTCTCATCTAAACTTCAAGACTATCAATAGTTTGGTGAGAAAATGATTAGTGACAGGAATACCACAACTTGAATTTTCTCAAGAAGGTTGTCATCCCAGTTAGACAGCATAGAACTTGTAGAAGGGGAGGTTGAATACAAGTTCTCTAAACTTTTTCAAATTGTTCTTCTTTAAAGTAATATAACTTGTAAAAAATAAAGAATAAGGAAAATCTGTAAAACAATTTATTTTATTGATTAACAATTGGATACAAATTCTAACAATCACAAGTCGATTATCAGCTTCAATTTATGTATTGTATATATAAATCTATGAAATTGTACAACTTCTTATATCTCTGTAAAATTAATTACAGCTTCTATTTCTGAATCTTAATTCAGCTTCTAATCCTATTCAATAATATAATTCTATTTACAATCTGAATAGTTACATTAATTCAATACAATCACTTCTGGTATATTTCCTAACCAGCTTCGTCTTCAACGTAACTTCTTTGTCAGTGTTGAAATCAACTTCTATTTGAACTAGAGCTCTTTACTGCATCAAGGAGTAATCTTCACTTTAGACTCTTGTGGTTTCAACAACAATCTCTAGTAGAAATCTACTTAGTCTCCATTAGGCTTAGCCGTAGTCTTCGATAGGCTTAACTTTAGTCTCCGACAAGCTTAGCCTTAGTCTCCTATAGGCTTGACTAACTTCAATAAATCTTCAGTCTCTGACAGTTAGTCCCTGATAGACTAAACATAATCTCTTACTTTGTTGATTTCTCCAATGTAGTTCTGGTAGTCTCTTACAATACAAATTAACTTACTCTCTTACAAAAATATATTACAACAATTAAAGAGTAAAAACTACCAACTGCAAAACTTAATTGCTATGAACTAGCACAAATTGTACATTTGTATTTCTAAGTATTCTAAATATAATCATCATCAAATGCTAAAAAACCTAACAGTCTCCCCTATTTATGATTATAAGTATGATAAACATAAATCAAGGTTGATGATGATGTTTCTAAATTACAAGAACAACTTAGAAACAAAAATTTAAAGAATTTATTTCTACAAATGTACCTGAACTAAGATTTTGATCTTAAGATTCAGCTTCACCTAGACATAAGTTTAAAACCTTTAAGTCTGGCTTTTTATTCTGAAACAAAAATCTCAGCTTCAATCAACTTCTTTTCTTTCATTGTTCCTTCATTTTGATTTCCTTGACTTTTCCTTCTAGCCACTTCCTGAACTTGATCTCATATTCATCATCAGAATCCTTAAATAAGGCAATGAATCCTTCAAGTTCACCCAAGCTTGCTTTATTGATCCGTTTGTCATAGTCAAGGAATACCACATCTCCATGAAAATTCTCATAAAGTAATCCATAAGGAATAGCTTGAACTTGTGGCCGCTTGAACAACTTCTCCATCTCTTTAAGCTCTTTTTGGATTTGACTTCTAAAATTTGAGTATAGTTGAGAATTCTCTAGAACAACAGTAAGCAACCACTTCAAATCGACAAAATTTCTCATCTCTAGACTTGGTTTATTTAAGCAAAGGATCTCTCCATCTTTTTGAGTGATTTTGAGAAACTACTTGTCATCTTCATTCTTTTCAACATCAATTACCTCAACACTCTTCTTGAAAGCTTTTTTAATTTGAGATGCATTGGCTATTCCAACCGTAGATGTTCGAGCACTTGGAACCAGGTTAGATTTTTGAGCTTTAAACCCAGTTACCAAAGCATCTTGTTGATCTTTTGTAGTTTGGCTTTCCAAAGTCCAATCACTGATTACTAATATTCTTCTTGTTTTCTTCTCAGCTTGCTTTATTTCTTTATTTGTTTTCCTTGTTTCTAAAGACTTCTTAGCTCTAGACTTCTTTTTTGTTGCTTTCTTTCTTCTTCTTATTTCTCTCTTTCTACAACCATTTCCTCTTCTCTTTGAAGTTTCTGAGCATATAATGCATCAGCTTCAACCAATTTCTGCTCTTAAGGATAAATTAACTCCACTTTCCCATCAACTATTAACTCCACTACAGTTGGAAAGTGATTAGTTTTCATGGCATCTCCCAATAACTTAGGTTGTCCTAGTTGAGAAGTCTTTTTCTTCTTAGGTTCTTCAACCAGGATACCTTTGCCTTTATCCTTTTTGTTTGGTACTGCAATGGGAGCTTCAACATCAGCTTAAACACTAGTCTTAATGGCTGCATCAATCTCCTTATTAGCTTTTTCAATTCTGTCAAGCTTAGCCATCAAGCTAGCTAATCTTGAATCTTCAGTCACAATTCTCCCCTTGTCTGGATCTTGTACTTCACTTCTTGCCTAACTACTCTCCCCCTTTATGACATCAACATCTTTAGGTGAAGGAGAAAAAGTAGCCAGAGAAGGTATGGCTTGGAGAAGAAGTTGTTTGAGACCTTGAATGTCATCGAATAATCTTGATTGAGAAAGCAAGATGGATTAACCATTAAACTCAAGTGCTTGAAGATGCTTCTCAATGTTGGATTGCTCTCGAAGTTTTATTTCAATTGAGTTGAGCATCATCTTGGGAAGGTGACCTTCATAATTGTTTTCCCAGTGAGATGCCGAGAACTTGTGGAAGGGGGGGTTGAATACAAGTTCTTTGAATACTTTTCGAATTTCTTGTTCTTTAAGAAATTAAACTTTCTTGCGGAATATAAAGAACAAAAACCATCAAATCAATTTATAAACAATTGCTATATTGATTTCACAACTGATTACAAATTCTAACAACCATAATAAATATGATCATCAGCTTCTTTTCTATTCTGTATAGGAAAAGATACAAATTATGAAAAACCTATACAGTTTTTTTTTAATTCTCTGTAAACCTAATTACAGCTTCTCTAACAACTAAATCATTATTAACTCAGTTCCTATTCTGAATAAAATTCAGCTTCCTTATTCGAATCAAATACAATCTTTCCTTTTTGATTAGGAAGAGATTTTTGGTTAGTTTCCTTACCAGCTACATCTTCAATAATATCTTGCTTTACGTGGAAGACATTCCTTTTTAATTCGAACTTCGTATATCTCAGGAATTAAATCTCGATTAGTCCCTGATGCTTCATCTTTAGTCTCCGGTGACGTCATTACTAGTCTCCGGTGCATTTAGTCCCTGATGACATCAGCTTGTGTAGTCTCCGATAGAATTATTTAGTCTCTGACGCGTTAAGGCTTAGTCTCCGATGACGTCAGCTTAGTCTCTGATGCTTTTAACTTTAGTCTCCGATGACGTAAGCTTTAGTCTCCGACTCCTTTAGACTTAATCTCTAATGACTTAAGTCTTAGTCTCCGATAGGCAAAACTAGTCTCCGACAGATAAAATCCTTTTAGTCCCTGACCAATTCTCCTAGTCTCCGACAAGACTTTTTGCAAATTCTAACGGATCAAATACACATCTTTGACTTTCTGAAGCTTCGATACATCATTCCAGCAGTTACTTACAAATATGAAATAATTTTATCTCTTTACAAATAATGAATAAATTACAAACAAAGAGATAACTGCTAGCTACAAAACTTCAGTGTTACTAATTAATGTTTTCCCAGTGAGATGCCGAGAACTTGTAGAAGGGGGGGTTGAATACAAGTTCTTTGAAAATTCTTCGATTACTTGTTCTTAAAGAAACTAAATTTTTCTTGCAGAATAAAAAGAACAAGACCAAATCAATTTATAAACAATTGCTTTTATTGATTAAACAACTGATTACAAATTCTAACAATCAATTTGATCGTCAGCTTCTCCTAATTCTAAACTGTATAGTAAAGATACAAAACAATGAAAACCTATACAGCTTCAAATTATAATCCTCTGTAAAAAACAATTACAGCTTCTACAATTACTGAATTATTATTAATTCAGTTTCTATTCTAAATAAAATTCAGCTTCCTTATTCGAATCAAATACAATCTTTCCTTTTTAATTAGGTAAAGATATCTGGCGAGTTTCCTTACTAGCTACGTCTTCAATAACATTTAACTTTACGTGGAAGACACTCCTTTTTCAATTCAAACTCTGTACCTTTCAAAGATTAATTCACAATTAGTCTCTGATGCTTCTTTTAGTCTCTGACGGCTTTAGTCCCTGATGACTCTTTTAGTCCCTGGTACGTTTAGTCCCTGATGACTTTTAGTCTCTGATGACGTCAGCTTGTGCAGTCTCCGATAATGTTATTTAGTCTCTGATACGTTAAGGCTTAGTCTCCGATGACATCAGCTTAGTCTCTAATTCCTTTTCTTTTAATCTCTGATGATGTAAGCTCTTAGTCTCCGATAAAAAACTAGTCTCTGACAGTTAAACCATTTTAGTCTCTGATCAGTTCTTCTAGTCTCCGATAAGCCTTTTTGCAAACTTTAATAGACCAAATACACAACTTGACTTCTTGAAGCTTCGATACTCCATTCCAGCAGTTAATTACAAATAACAATAATCGTATCTCTTTACAAAGAATAAATGAATTACAAACAAAGAGATAACTACTGGTTACAAAACTTCAGTGTTACTAATTAACATTTTCTATACATTTGTACTCTAAGTATTCTAAAGACAATCATCATCAAATGTTCTAAAACCTAACAATCTCCCCCTAATTATGAATATCAAAATGATAAACATAATTTCAAGGTTGATGATGATGTCAAAACCCAACATTACAAATACTTAGAAAAAGAATAAAGAACTGCTAACTACAAATGTATTCTGAACTAAGATCTTTGATCTTTTGTTCAGCTTCCACCAAGACTCAGGTTTAAATCCTATAAGTCTGGCTTCTTATTTCAACACACAACTCCAACACAACACTTTTACCTTATCTTTTCTTCAACCGTTCCATCCTTTCCTTTCTATTCCTTCTCAGCAACTCCAGCCTATTTTTCAATAGGTTCCTCAATATAAGTTCAGTTTCTTCAACAACATCTTTGAGTAAGGCAAGAAATCCTTCAATATGCCTCTCGCTGACACTATTGATGTCCCTGTTGTAGTTGAAGAAAATTCTCTCCCCATGAAAAGTTTCATACCATAATCCCAAAGGTTTAGATTTAGCTTCTGGTTCTGAATTCACCTTATGCTCCATCTTCATCACCTTCTGAATCTGGCTTTGAAATTTCATATTTAAATCAGAAGTCTCAAGCACTACAGTTAGCAACCACTCCAAATCTTCTTTTGTTTGTCCCTCCAAGGCTGGTTTCTCGAACCTCAAAGACTCTCCATCTGTCAAAAAGACATGGAGTAGCTCTTTGTTGTTCTTACCCTTTATCAGTTCAATCCTTCTTGTACTTTTCTTTAGGGCCTTTATTATTTCTTCAGTGCTAGCCATTTCAACCTTGTAAGACTTCTTTGATGAAACTGTTTGTGGCTTTGTTAGTCCACTCACAGCCACCAAGGCAGTCTCGGTTGACCTTGGAGGGTCTTGAGAGATAGGCTTCTTGGTTGGTACTTTGATCTCAGGTTTCTTAGCAGATTCCTGAACCAAAGTTCTTCTCCTTGATCTTCTTTCAGCCTCTTGCATCTCTTTATTTTTCTTCTTGGTTGCAGCTGCTTTCTGTGCACTTGATCTTCTTGTAGAGATCTTCTTCTTCTTTGCCTCCTCCTCCTCCCTTGCTGCTACCATGTCCTCCTCCTCTTGTAGTTTTTGAGCTAACAAGGCATCAGCATCTATCAGTTTCTGCTCTTGAGGATAGACCAACTCCACTTTCCCATCCACTATCAGTTCAATTGGTGTGGGAAAGTGAGCTGTCTTCATGGCATCCCCCAGTAGCTTAGGTTGTCCTGGTTGAGTGGAGATTTGCTTCTTAGGTTGCTCAACCATGACTCCCTTGCCTTTGTCTTTTGGTTTGGGGGCTTATGCAGAGGAAAAAGGAGAAGTCGCTGTTGTTGCTGGAAGTGTTTTTGTTGCTAAAACAATTGATGTTGTTGTTGTTGTTGTTGTTGTTGTTGTTACAAGATTTGCTACTTCAAGATCAGCATGCTTCTTGAGGATCCTGTCCATGTATGCTTGTAATTCAGCATCAAGGACAGGACCTGTCTTGGATGTATGTACAGGTTTGGATGTTGGACCACTCTCCCCCTTTTTGACATCAACATCTTGAGGTTTAGAGGAGGTGGCCAAGGTAGGAATTGCCTGTAGCAGCAGCTGTTCCATTCTATCTTGCTTTTGGATCAGGAGTTGGATGTTATCTTTGAGGGCTTGAAGGCGACTGGCAGTCTTGGACTTATCTTTGATAAGCGTATCAATGGCAGTGACAGTCCTCCTTGGCAAGTAACCTTCATAGCATCTTCTAATCTTGTCTGTCTCCAACTCCATCATCTCCTTCATTTGCTGCACTGCACCATTTATTCCAGTAACCAGGAAGTGGTGAAACTTTGTATGTTTCTTGTCCACCCTAGTTACGTCTTCAAGAACATCGGTAAGTGTAGGTGCAGTTGCAGTGGACCCAATATTGGTCACATAATCCTGCCTGAGATATACGGCAGCTTCCTCCAACGTGTTGGAATAGGTTGCATCCAACCATTCATCAACATTGGCTGCTGGAGCTTCTTCAGGCATAGGTTCATCTGCAAGCATTGTCTTTAATGCAGAAATATGGTCTTGTCTTTGTTGTAGACCATATAACTCTTCAAAATCAGCATTTGTCATTTCAGCTATGACATGTAAGGCTGCATCCCCTGTGCTTGGACTGTTCTCTGGTACTGCTGTTTGGATATTGGTGGAGGGAGTAGCAGAAACCGGAGCTTCTTGTGAGCTGGTTTCAACAGGTTGTAAAAAGACACCTGCTGAAAATTTCTCTCATTTATTTTGTTCAAGGATCTCATCCTTGCTCACACCCTCTCCTTTTGCCTGGGGTTGGGCACCCAGCTTCTCGATCTCTCCTTTTTCCAAGCTTTCTAAAGCTTGACTCTCTTGTGTATTGATATTCTCTCATTTTTCCAGATCAGGAGCCTGACTCTCACTAATTAGTCTCTCAACCTCACTCTTTTGGGATGGTGCACTCATTCCTACAGAAATGGGGGTTTGAGAAGTACTTGTGACAGCATGGATAGGGGGTTCCCTTTGTTTATCTTGGGCTAGGAATCTATCCATGGAAGATGTGTGAAAGCTTGTCTCGATTATTGGCTCCTCTTGGGAAAAATCAAGAGAATCAATTATATGTGTATCAAAAGAATCAAGAATAGGAGAAAAAGGAGAAGAATGTACAGTGGGGAGTGTTGGCTGTTCCGCAGATGACAAAAATTGAGGAACATCAAAAGATAACTCTGTGTGTGCACTCCTTGTGTCACTCTTTTCTTTTATATTCTCTCTATTTGGTTCCTCTTGGCTGTGACCAAGAGTTTGTGCAGACTCTGTATAGTGTGTTCCTGGTTGTGAACTGTCTTCAATGTCAACATCCTTTTGGGAGGATGGTGACAGTTCACTATTTTTCCTTATAACCTCCATTGCCTGTTGGGAAGCAATGGATTGCTGTTGGCTTTGGGTTATAACTCTTTTCTTTCTCTGAAGTGGAACTTCAGCTTCTTGTTCTCCCTCATCCTCACTGACTCCCTCAATTATTTTTCTTTTAATTGGGAGCTTGGTGATTGTCTTGGTTTTTACAACCACAATCTTTTGGGAAACTGTGGAGGGGGCTATAGACTGTTGTTGTGAAGTTGTTGGAGGATTTTCAGGGTTTTGGCTTGTATTATCCTCAAAAGATTGCAAAGAGTAAAGATTTGGAAGCTTGTCTATGAGAATATTTCTCATGACAGGAGGAAAAGTTAAAGGAACATTTACCTTTGCAGAGTTCTTCACATCTTTGATTATTCTTTTACTCTGCAAAACAGTTGGTACAACTTGCATTCCAGTAATATTCAGGTTAGGGATTAGATAATAAGCAATCATCATCAAAAACCTAGCATAATAAATTTTAGTTTTACTGGTTTTATGTTTTGGCAACAAGTTTTGCAGAATTAAAAGCCCAATGTTTAGATGTCTACCATACAACACACTAAAAGCAATTTGTAGTGTGTGTGTAGTGATAGCATCATATCCACTGGATTTTGTTGTAAAAGCTTTAGTAAGTATGTCAAAGAACAGTGACCACTCTTGCCTTAGATGGGGTCGTGTAATAGACTCGACAGATCCAATTTTAGCAGAATAATTTAAGTTATTCAACATGGAAATTATTTCTTCATCAGAGGCAGGGGAGTCAAAGTTTTCATAAACTGGTAAATGTAAAGCAGTATTTACAACGGTATGATCTATAGTATAAGTAGTGTTTGCATACCTGAAACTTACCATAGGTGAATCAGTTTTTCCACCTTGTATGGTAGCAGTGGACCAAATAGCCGTGATGACCTCAGCGGCTTGGACGGGAGCTTCATAAATGGCGTAAGTTAGTGTGGAGTTTTGAAGAAAATCCACGAAGGGGTGGTACTGGGCTTCAAAGACATTCTTATCAGCCACCCCTGCATGGTTGGTCTTTATGAAATCAAAGTCTCCAAACTTGAAAGCAACTGTTTTAGCGGCCATTGTGAGAGATCTGTGAACTTTGGAAGAAACTTAAAAGAGGGTTAAATTGCAGAGTATTATCAGAGAGAAAATAATTTCAGAGCTTTGAGTGATTGTGATTGCAAAGATGTTTGAAATTTGTTTTATCAATTTGTTAGAAACGTTTGCAATTCTTAAGGATAGTGAACCGTTTTTGATTGTGGGAGGGATAACTACCATATTACCCTCGATCAGAGATTGCCCTAATCTCTGGTAAGTTCACTTGTAAGAGACTAGAAGAAGATTAGTCTCTGATAGTGTTGACTATCGGGGACTAAGGTAGTCTCTGAT
>CM025780.1:8050848-8080099 GCA_014636745.2 Centella asiatica | reverse complement strand
ATCGGGGACTAAGGTAGTCTCTGATAGTATTAACTATCGGGGACTAGTTAGTCTCCGATAGTTCAATTTATTGTGATAATACTAGTGCCATAGCAATAACAGAAAATCCAGTGCAACATTCAAGAACAAAACACATAGATATTAGATATCACTTCATAAGAGAACATGTAAGTGAAGGTAATATCTAATTACACTGGGTAACAACTGATAAACAACTTGCAGACATATTCACAAAACCTTTAGATGAATCTACCTTTTCTAGATTAGTTTCTGAATTAGGAATGTTAAATTATGCCTCTAAAAATTGATTAATTTTTTTTAAACAAGTTGTTTAGTTGTATGCAGCTAGAATTTAATTTCTGGAAAGAAGCTGTTTTATTTTATTAAAACAGAATTTTAGAAGCTAGAATTAATTTTCTGGATTGCAGCTGTTTTTAATTAAACAGAATTTGTGAAGCTAGAATTAATTTTCTGGATTGAACAACATGAGCTAGAGTAAGCAAGAGACTATTTTAATCCCTGATAGTTGTTTTTAATTAGTCCCCGACTAAATTAAAAAATTGAACTATCGGAGACTAACTAGTCCCCGATAGTTAATACTATGAGAGACTACTTTAGTCCCCGATAGTCAATACTATCAGAGACTACCTTAGTCCCCGATAGTTAATACTATCAGAGTCTAACTAGTCCCCGATAGTTAATACTATCAGAGACTAACTAGTCCCCAATAGTTAATATTATCAGAGACTACATTAGTCCCCGATAGTCAACACTATCAGAGACTAATCTTCTTCTAGTCTCTTACAAGTGAACTTACCAGAGATTAGGGCAATCTCCGATCGAGGGTAATATGGTAGTTATCTCTCCCACGATCAAAAACGGTTCACTACCCTTAAGAATTGCAAACGTTTCGAACAATTTGATAAAACAAAATTCAAACATCTTTGCAATTACAAACACTCAAGCTCTGAAATTATTTTCTCTCTGCAAATACTCTGCAATTTAACCCTTTTTCAAGTTTTCTTCCAAAGTTCACAGATCTCTAAAAATGGCCGCTAAAACTGTTATGTTCAAGTTTGGAGACTTTGATATCATCAAGACAAACCATGCAGGGGTGGCTGATAAGCATGTCTTTGAAGCCCAGTACCACCCCTTTGTGGATTTCCTTCAACACTCCAATCTTTCGTATGCCATTTACGAAGCCCCCATCCAAGCCGCTGAGGTTATCACGGCTGTCTGGTCCACTGCTACCATCTAGGGTGAGAAAACTGACTCCCCTGTGGTAAGTTTCAGGTATGCTAATAATGTCTATACCATAGATCATACTGTAGTAAATAATGCTTTACATTTACCTGTTCATGAAAACTATGACACTCTTACTTCTGATGAAGAAATTATTTCTATGTTTAAAAATTTACATTATTCTGCTGAAATTAGTTTTGTTGAGTCTATAACACGACCCCATCTTAGGCAAGAGTGGTCACTATTTTTTGACATAATAACAAAAGCATTTTCTACTAAGTGCAGTGGCTATGATGCTATCACTACACTCACACAACAAATCACTTTTAGTGTGTTGTATGATAGGCATATTAACATTGGGCTTTTAATTCTGCAAAATCTTTTGATAAAACTTAAAACCAGTAAAAATAAAATTTATTATTCTAGGTTTTTGATGATGATTGTTACATATCTAATTCCTAACTTTGATATTACTAGAATGCAAGTTTTACCAACTGTTTTGCAGAGTAAAAGAATATTTATAGATGTGAAGCATAAATATGCAAAGGTAATAGTTCCTTTATTTTTTCCTCCTGTCATGAGATCTATTCTCATTAACAGGCTTCCAAATCTTTATTCTTTGCAATTTTCTGAGGATATTGAAAGCCAAAACCCCATTAATCCTCCAACCACTTCACATCAACTGTCTATAGCCCCCTCCACAGTCTCTCAACAGATTGTGGTTGTAAAACCAAAGACAATCACAAAACTCCCAATTAAAAGAAAAATAATTTAGGGAGTAAGTGAGGATGAGGGAGAACAAGAAGCTGAAGTTCCACTTCAGAGAAAGAAGAGAGTTATGTTCACAGATCTCTAAAAATGGCCGCTAAAACAGTTATGTTCAAGTTTGGAGATTTTGATATCATCAAGACAAACCATGCAGGGGTGGCTGATAAGCATGTCTTTGAAGCCCAGTACCACCCCTTTGTTGATTTCCTTCAATCATCCAGTCTTTCGTATGCCATTTACGAAGCCCCCATTCAAGCCGCTGAGGTTATCACGGCTGTCTGGTCCACTGCTACCATCCAGGGTGAGAAAACTGCCTCCCCTGTGGTAAGTTTCAGGTATGCAAACTCTATTTATAATATAGATCATACCGTAGTTAATAATTCTTTACATTTACCTGTTCATGAAAACTATGACTCACTTGCTTCTGATGAAGAAATTGTTTCTATTTTTAAAAATTTACATTATTCTGCAGAAATTACTTCTGTTGGGTCTATAACACGACCCCATCTTAGGCAAGAGTGGTCACTATTTTTTGACATAATCACAAAAGCATTTTCTACTAGGTGCAATGGTTATGATGCTATCACTACACTCACACAACAAATCGCTTTTAGTGTGTTGTATGATAGACAACTTAACATTGGGCTCTTTATTCTGCAAAATTTGTTGATAAAACTTAAAACCAGTAAAAATAAATTTTATTATTCTAGGTTTTTGATGATGATTGCTAATTATCTAATTCCTAACCTTGATATTACTGGTATGCAAGTTTTACCAACTGTTTTGCAGAGTAAAAGAATATTTACAGATGTGAAGCATAAATCTGCAAAGGTAAGAGTCCCTTTATTTTTTCCTCCTGTCATGAGATCTATTCTCATTGACAAGCTTCCAAATCTTTATTCTTTGCAATTTTTTGAGGATATTAAAAGCCAAACCCCCATTAATCCTCTAACCACTTCACATCAACTGTCCATAGCCCCTTCCACAATCTCTCAACAGACTGTGGTTGTAAAACCAAAGACAATCACAAAACTCCCAATTAAAAGAAAAATAATTGAGGGAGCAAGTGAGGATGAGGGAGAACCAGAAGCTGAAGTTCCACTTCAGAGAAAGAAGAGAGTTATAACCCTTAGTCAAGCCCAATCCAGTGCTTCTCAAAAAGCATTGGAGGTTATAAGGACAAACAGTGAACTGTCACCATCCTCCCAAAAGGATGTTGACATTGAAGAAAGTTCCCAACCAGGAACATACTGTACACAGTCTACACAACCTCTTGTTCACCAACAAGAGGAAACCCAAAGAGAGATAATAAAAGAAAAGAGTGACACAAGGAGTGCACACCCAGAGTCATCATTTGATGTTCCTCAATTTTCAATATCTGAGGAACAGCCAACACTCCCCACTGTACATTCTTCTCCTTTTTCTCCCACTCTTGATTCTTTTGATATAAATATGATTGATTTTCTTGATTTTTCCCAAGAGGAGCCAATAATCGAGACAAGCTCTCAAATAGATTCCATGGATAGAACCCTAGCCCAAGATAAACAAAGGGAACCCCCTATCCATGCTGTCACAAGCACTTCTCCAACCCCCACTTCTGCAGGACAGAGTGACACCATCCAAATGAGTGAGGTTGTGAGAATAATTAGTGAGAGTTAGGCTCCTGCCCTGGAAAAAGGAGAGACCATACACATACAAGAGAGTCAAGCTTTAGATAGCTTGGAAAAAGGAGAGAAAGAGAAGCTGGGTGCCCAACCCCATGCAAAAAGAGAAGGTGTGAGAAAGGATGAGATCCTTGAACAAAAGAAAAGAGAGAAATTTTCAGCAGGTATATTTTTACAACCTGCTGAAACCAGCTCACAAGCAGCTCAGGTTTCTTCTGCTCCCTCCATCAATATCCAAACAGAAGAACCAGAGATTAGATCAAGCACAGGGGATGCAGCTTTACAAGTCATATCTGAGATGTCCAATGCTGATTTTGAAGAGTTATATGGTCTACAACAGAGACAAGATCATATTTCTGCATTGAAGACAAGCCTAGCAGATGAACCTATGCCTGAAGAAGCTCCAGAGAATAATGTTGATGAATGGCTTGATGCCTCTTATGCCAACACTCTAGAGGAAGCAGCCGCCCAGTTGAGGCAGGACTATGTGACCAACATAGGGTCAACTGCTGCTGCACCATCCATGAAGGACATTCTTAAAGAAGTAACCAAGTTACTGGCATCAATGGTACAGTGCAACAAATCAAGGAAAGGATGGAGTTGGAGACAGACAAGATTAGAAGGTGTTATGAAGGACACTTGCCAAGGAGGACTGTCACAGCAATTGATTCATTAGTCAAAGATAAGTCCAAGACGCCTTCAAGCCCTCGAAGCAAATATCCAATTCCTGATCCAAAAGCAAGATCGAATGGAACAACTTTTGTTACAGGCAATTCCAACACTGGCCACCTCCTCTAAACCCCAAGATGCTGATGTCAAAAAGGGGGAGAGTGGTGCATTCAAAACTGCTCCTGTACATTCACACAAGTCTGGTTTTGTCCTTGATGCAGAATTGCAAGCAATATTGGACAGTATCCTAAAGAAGCATTCTGATCTTGCAGCAGCAGCAGCAGCAACAACAACAACAACAATTCCAACAACAGCAACAACAACAGCAACAACAACAACTTTTCCTTCTTCCTCTGCACAAGCCCCAAAATCAAAAGACAAAGGCAAGGGAGTCATGGTTGAGGAACCAAAGAAAAAGATTTTAACTCAACCAGGACAACCTAAGTTGTTGGGGGATGCCATGAAGACTGCTCACTTTCCTACTCCTATTGAAATTGAAGTGGAAGGGAAAGTTGAGTTAGTCAATCCTCGTGATCAAAGATTAATAGATTCTGATGCATTATTAGCTCAGAAACTTCAAGAGGAGGAGGACATGGCAGTAACAAGGGAGGAGGAGGAGGTAAAGAAGAAGATAACTTCAACAAGGAGATCAAGTGCACACAAGGCAGCCATTACCAAAAAGAAAAATAAAGAGATGGAAGAGGCAGAAAGAAAGTCAAGGAGGAAACCTTTGGTCCAGGAATCTGCAAAGAAACCTGTGATTAAGGCAACCATTAAGAAGCCTATCTCTTAAGATCCTCCAAGGTCAACCAAGACGGCCTTGGTGACTGTAAGTGGATCAACAAAACCATGAACAATTTCATCAAGGAAGTCCTATAAGGTTGAAATGGCTAACACTGAAGAAATAATCAAGGCCCTAAAGAAAAGTACAAGGAAGATTGATCTTATCAAGGGTAAAAACAATGAAGGGCTTCTCCATGTCTTTTTAAAAGATGGAAAGTCTCTGAAGTTTGAAAAGCCAGCCTTGGAGGGACAGAATAAAGAAGATCTGGAGTGGTTGCTGATTGTTGTGCTTGAGACTTCTAATCTCAACATGAAACTTCGAAGCCAAATTCAGAAGGTGATGAAGATGGAGCATAAGGTGGATTCAGTACCGGAAGCTAAGTCTAAGCCTTTGGGATTGTGGTATGAGACTTTTCATGGAGAGAAGGTTTTCTTTGACTACAACAGAGACATTAATAGTATCAATGAAAGGCACATTAAAGGATTTCTTACTCTCCTCAAAGATGTTGAAGAAGAAATTGAGCTTGTATTGAAAAATCTGTTGAAAAATAGGCTGGAGTTGCTGAGGAAAAACAGAAAAGAATGGTTGGAGTAGTTGAAGAAAAAAATGAGGTAAAATTGTTGTGTTGAAGTTGTTTGTTGAAATAAGTTGTAATTTTTTTTTATTTTTGAAGCCAGACTTATAGGATTTAAACCTGAGTCTTGGTGGAAGCTGAACAACAGATCAAAGATCTTAGTATAGAATACATTTGTAGTTAGAAATTCTTTATTCTTTTTCTAAGTAATTGTAATATTGAGTTTTGACATCATCATCAACCTTGAAATTATGCTTATCATTCTGATATTCATAATTAGGGGGAGATTGTTAGGTTTTAGAACATTTGATGATGATTGTCTTTAGATTACTTAGAGTACAAATGTATAGAAAGTGTTAATTAGTAACACTGAAGTTTTGTAGCTAGCAGTTATCTCTTTGTTTGTAATTTATTCATTATTTGTAAAGAGAAAATTATTTCATATTTGTAAGTAACTGCTAGAATGATGTATCGAAGCTTCAGAAAGTCAAAGATGTGTATTTGATCCGTTAGAATTTGTAAAAAGGCTTGTCAGAGACTAGGAGAATTGATCAGGGACTAAAAAGATTTTATCTGTCGGAGACTAGTTTTGCCTATCGGAGACTAAGACTTAAGTCATCAGAGATTAAGTCTAAAGGAGTCGGAGACTAAAGCTTACGTCATCGGAGACTAAAGTTAAAAGCATCAGAGACTAAAGCTGACGTCATCAAAGACTAAGCCTTAACGCGTCAGAAACTAAACAATTCTATCGGAGACTACACAAGCTGATGTCATCAGGGACTAAATGCACCAGAGACTAGTAATGACGTCACCAGAGACTAAAGATGAAGCATCAGGGACTAATCGTGATTTATTTCCTGAAAGATACAGAGTTCAAATTAAAAAGGAATGTCTTCCACGTAAAGTAAAATATTATTGAAGACGTAACTGGTAAGGAAACTAACCAGAAATCTGTTCCTATCAAAAAGGAAAGATTGTATTTGATTCGAATAAGGAAGCTGAATTTTATTCAGAATAGGAACTGAGTTAATGATAATTCAGTTGTCATAGAAGCTGTAATTAGTTTTTTACAGAGAATTGTAACTTCGAAGCTGTATAGGTTTTTCATAGTTTTGTATCTTTTCCTATACAGAATAGAAAAGAAGCTGAGTTAGGATTTGTATTCAATTGTAAATCAATAAAGCAATTGTTTATAACTTGATTTGTGTTCTTGTTCTTTATATTCCGCAAGAAAAGTTAATTTCTTACAGAACAAGTAACTCAAAAAGATTTCAAAGAACTTGTATTCAACCCCCCCCCCCCTTCTACAAGTTCTCAACATCTTACTGGGAAAACACCTTTTGAATTTGGCTTTGAAGATCCATGTTGAGATCAGAAGGCTCAAGCACAACAGTCAGCAACCATTCCAGATTTTCCTTAGTCTGTCCCTCCAAGGCTGGCTTCTCGAACTTCAAAGACTCTCCATCCTTCAAAAAGACATGAAGAAGTTCTCTGTTATTTTTACCCTTGATCAGATCTATCTTCTTAGTACTTTTCTTCAGGGTTTTATTATTTCATCAGCACTTGCCATTTCAACTTTGTAAGACTTCTTTGATAAAACTGTTTGTGGTTTTGTTGGTCCACTCACAGCCACCAAAGCAGTCTCGGTTGACCTTGGAGGTTCTTGAAAGGTAGGCTTCTTAATAGTTGCCCTGGTTACAGGTTTCTTCGCAGATTCCTGAACCAAGGGTTTCCTCCTTGATTTCTTTTCAGCCTCTTCCATCTCTTTATTCTTCTTTTTGGTTATGGCTGCTTTCTGTGCACTTGACCTTCTTGATAAAAGTCTCTTCTTCTTTGCCTCTTCCTCCTCCCTTGCTGTTGCCATATCCTCCTCCTCTTGAAGTTTCTGAGCTAATAGTGCATCAGATTCTATCAACTTTTGTTCTTGAGGATAAACTAACTCCACTTTCCCATCCACTATCAGTTCAACTGGAGTGGGAAAGTAAGCAGTCTTTATAGCATCCCCCATTAGCTTAGGCTGTCCTGGTTGAGTGGATTTTGATTTCTTTGGCTCCTCAACCAAAACACCCTTGCCTTTGTCTTTTATTGTTGGGGCTTGTGCAGTGGAAGAAGGAGATGTTGTTGTTGCTGTTGTTGTTGTTGTTGTTATTTTTGTTGTTGCTGCTTGAAGATCAGAATGTTTCTTTAAGATCCTGTCCATCATTGCTTGCAATTCTGCATCAAGGATAGGACCGGATTTTGGTTTTTGTACAGGAACATGTTGTTTGAATTGACCACTCTCCCCCTTTTTGACATCAGCATCTTTAGGATGAGAGGAGGTGGCCAATTGAGGAATTGCATGCATCAGAAGTTGCTCCATTCTGTCTTATTTTTGGATCAGGAGTTGGATATTGGTTTCTAGGGCTTGAAGTTGACTGTCAGTCTTGGACTTGTCTTTGATAAGTGTATCAATGGCAGTAATAGTCCTCCTTGGCAAGTGTCCTTCATAGCACCTTCTGATTTTGTCTGTCTCCAACTCCATCCTTTCCTCCATTCTTTTTACTGCACCTTGTATTCCTGTAACCAAGTAGTGGTGAAACTTTGTGTGTTTCTTATCCACCTTGGTTACTACTTCAAGTAAATCTTTAATGGATGGTGCAGCTACAGTGGACCCAATGTTGGTCACATAATCCTGCCTCAAGTGGGCGGCTGCATCCTCTAGAATGTTGGCATAAAAGGCATCAAGCCATTCATCCGCATTATGCTCTGGAGCTTCCTCAGGCACAGGTTCATCTGCAAGTCTTGTCTTTAATGCAGAGATATGATCTTGAGACAGTTGTAGACAATAAAGAGTTTCAAAATCTGCATTGGACATCTCAGAGATGATATTTAATGCTGCATCCCCTGTGCTTGAAATGTTCTCAGGTTCTTCTGTTTGGATATTTGTGGAGGGAGTAGAAGAAACATGCGCTTCTTGTGAGCTTGTATCAATAAGTTGTAAAAATATACCTACTGAAAATTTCTCTCTTTTATTTTGTTCAAGGATCTCATCCTTGCTCACACCCTCTCCTTTTGCCTGGGGTTGGGCATCCAGCTTCTCTTTCTCTCCTTTTTCCAAGCTATCTAAAGCTTGACTCTCTTGTATGTGTATATTCTCTCCTTTTTCCAGGTCAGGAGCCGGACTCTCACTATTTATTCTCACATCCTCACTCATTTGGATGGTGTCACTCTATCCTACAGAAGTGGGGGTGTTAGAAGTGCTTGTGACAGCATGAATAGGGGGTTCCCTTTGATTATCTTGGGCTAGGGAACTATCCATGGAATCTGTGTGAGAGCTTGTCTCAATTATTGGCTCATCTTGGGAAAAATCAAGAGAATCAATCATATGTATATCAAAAGAATCAAGAGTGGGAGAAAAAGGAGAAGAATGTATAGTTTGGAGTGTTGGCTGTTCCTCAGACATTGAAAATTGAGGAACATCAAAAGATGACTCTGTATGTGCACTCCTTGTATCACTCTTTTGTTTTATTTTCTTTCTTTGGGTTTCCTCTTGTTGGTGAACAAGAGGTTGTGCAGACTCTGTACAGTGTGTTCCTGGTTGGGAACTTTCTTCAATGTCAACATCCTTTTGGGAGGATGGTGACAGTTCACTGTTTTTCCTTATAACCTCCACTGCCTTTTGAGAAGCACTGGATTGTTGTGGGCTTTTGGTTATAACTCTCTTCTTTCTCTGAAGTGGAACTTCAGCTTCTTGTTCTCCCTCATCCTCACTTACTCCCTCAATTATTTTTCTTTTAATTGGGAGTTTTGTGATTGTCTTTGGTTTTACAACCATAATCTGTTGAGAGAATGTGGAGGGGGCTATAGACAGTTGATGTGAAGTGGTTGGAGGATTAATGGGGTTTTGGCTTTCAATATCCTCAGAAAATTGCAAAGAATAAAGATTTGGAAGCCTGTCAATGAGAATAGATCTCATGACAGGAGGAAAAAATAAATGAACTATTACCTTTGCATATTTATGCTTCACATCTATAAATATTCTTTTACTCTGCAAAACAGTTGGTAAAACTTGCATTCTAGTAATATCAAAGTTAGGAATTAGATATGTAACAATCATCATCAAAAACCTAGAATAATAAATTTTATTTTTACTGGTTTTAAGTTTTATCAAAAGATTTTGCAGAATTAAAAGCCCAATGTTAATATGCCTATCATAAAACACACTAAAAGTGATTTGTTGTGTGAGTGTAGTGATAGCATCATAGCCACTGCACTTAGTAGAAAATGCTTTTGTTATTATGTCAAAAAATAGTGACCACTCTTGCCTAAGATGGGGTCGTGTTATAGACTCAACAAAACTAATTTCAGCAGAATAATGTAAATATTTAAACATAGAAATAATTTCTTCATCAGAAGCAAGAGTGTCATAGTTTTCATGAACAGGTAAATGTAAAGCATTATTTACTACAGTATGATCTATGGTATAGACATTATTAGCATACCTGAAACTTACCACAGGGGAGTCAGTTTTCTCACCCTAGATGGTAGCAGTGGACCAGACAGCCGTGATAACCTCAGCGGCTTAGATGGGGGCTTCGTAAATGGCATACGAAAGATTGGAGTGTTGAAGGAAATCCACAAAGGGGTGGTACTGGGCTTCAAAGACATGCTTATCAGCCACCCCTGCATGGTTTGTCTTGATGATATCAAAGTCTCCAAACTTGAACATAACAATTTTAGCGGCCATTTTTAGAGATCTGTGAACTTTGGAAGAAAACTTGAAAAAGGGTTAAATTGCAGAGTATTTGTAGAGAGAAAATAATTTCAGAGCTTGAGTGTTTGTAATTGCAAAGATGTTTGAATTTTGTTTTATCAAATTGTTCGAAACGTTTGCAATTCTTAAGGGTAGTGAACCGTTTTTGATCGTGGGAGAGATAACTACCATATTACCCTCGATCGGAGATTGCCCTAATCTCTGGTAAGTTCACTTGTAAGAGACTAGAAGAAGATTAGTCTCTGATAGTGTTGACTATCGGGGACTAATGTAGTCTCTGATAATATTAACTATTGGGGACTAGTTAGTCACTGATAGTATTAACTATCGGGGACAAGTTAGTCTCTGATAGTATTAACTATCGGGGACTAAGGTAGTCTCTGATAGTATTAACTATCGGGGACTAAGGTAGTCTCTGATAGTATTAACTATCGGGGACTAGTTAGTCTCTGATAGTGTTAACTATCGGGGACTAGTTAGTCTCCGATAGTTCAATTTTTTTTTTAATTTTGTCGGGGACTAATTAAACACAACTATCAGGAACTAAAATAGTCTTTTACTCACTCTAGCTCATATTATTCAATAATCAACCATTTGATTGTTCGTTTCATCAAATTTTTCCAGAATTAAAATTCTAGCTCCTAAAATTCTGCTTTAATAAAATAAGACAGCTTCTATCCAGAAAATTAATTCTAGCTTCACAAATTCTATTTAATTAAAAACAGCTGCAATCCAGAAAATAAATTCTAGCTGTATAAATTTTGTTTAATTAAAAATAGCTGCAATCCAAAACATAAATTCTAGCTGCATACAACTAAACAACTTGTTTTCAAAAATTAATCAATTTTTAGAGGCATAATTCAACATTCCTAATTCAGAAACTAATCTAGAAAAGGTAGATTCATCTAAAGGTGTTGTGAATATGTCTGCAAGTTGTTTATCGGTTGTTACCCAGTGTAATTCGATATTACCTTCACTTACATGTTCTCTTATGAAGTGATATCTAATATCTATGTGTTTTGTTCTTGAATGTTGCACTGGATTTTCTGTTATTGCTATGGCACTAGTATTATCACAAAAGATAGGAATTTTAGATAATGACATACCATAGTCTAGGAGTTGATTCTTGATCCATAGAATTTGAGCACATCAACTCCCAGCTGCGATATATTCAGCTTCTGCTGTTGAAGTAGAAACTGAATTTTGTTTCTTGCTGAACCAAGAAACAAGTCTGCCTCCAAGAAGTTGGCAGCTTCCACTTGTGCTTTTCCTGTCAAGCTTACACCCTACATAATCAGCATCTGAATAACCAATTAGTTTAAAGTCAAATTCTTTGGGATACCATAAACCAAGATTTGGGGTACCCTTTAGATATCTGAGTATTCTTTTTATAGCAATCAAATGTGACTCTCTAGGGTCAACTTGAAATCTAGCACATAAACATGTAGCAAACATTATATCTGGTCTACTTGCAGTTAGATATAAAAGAGAGCTTATCATACCTCTATAGCTAGTAATATCAACTTTCTTTCCTTTTAAATCTTTATCTAGCTTAGTGGCAGTAGGCATGGGTGTTTTTGCAGATGTACAATCAACCAAATCATATTTTCTCAGATATACTTGGACTGACTAATAAATATTCCATCAGTGGATTGTTTTATTTGCAAACCTAAGAAAAATGTTAATTCTCCCATCATACTCATTCCATATCTAGACTGCATAAGTTTTGAAATTTTTTCACAAAGTTTTTCATTTACAGATCCAAATATAATATCTTCTACATATATTTGCACCAATATTATGTCTGAGCCTTGTTTTCTATAAAATAATGTTTTATCTATGATACCTCTAACAAATTAATTTTCAAGCAAAAATTGAGATAGAGTATCATATCAGGCTCTTGGTGCTTGTTTTAAGCCATAAAGTGCTTTGTCTAATCTATAGACATGATTTGGAAATTTGGAGTCTACAAAACGTGGGGGTTGGCAAACATAGACTTCCTCTTCCAATTTACCATTTAAGAAAGCACTTTTGACATCCATCTGGTACACCTTGAAGTTCTTTTAGGCTGCATATGCCACGAAGATTCTTATCGCTTCAAGTCTTGCTACTGGTGCAAAAGTCTCATCATAGTCTATTCCTTCTTCTTGAGAATATCCTTTTGCAACCAGTCTTGCCTTGTTCCTTGTAATTGTACCAGCTTCATCCAATTTATTTCTGAAGACCCTCTTGGCACCAATTATTGATTTATTCCTTGGTTTGGGTACCAGTCTCCAGACTTTGTTTCGAGTGAATTGGTTTAACTCCTCTTGCATGGCAATTATCCAGTCAGGATCTTGAAGTGCTTCCTCAATTTTCTTTGGCTCAATCTTTGAAAGAAATCTGAGATATAAACATTCATTTTGAGTTGCACTTCTAGTTTTGACTCTATCCTCTAAACTTCCAATTATCAAATCTTGCGTGTGGTCTCTCAACCATGGAATTGCACGTGGCAGATTTGATCTTGAAGTTGAGGCTTCATTTTCTAGATTGGTGTTATCCATTCTAGCTTCATGATCAGAGACTGCTCCCCATAAACCATTGACTTCTCCATTATTAGCTCCCCCTGAGTTGTTTATTTCTATTATCTCCAGTGTCAATATAGTTTCTGATTGTGCATCAATGACTCTAGTCTCTGGTGAAACATTAGTCTCTGATGGACTACTAATGTCACCAGTCTCTTGAGTTTCATCTAATACTCTACTTTCTGATAAATTATCAGATCTTGGCACTTCATGCACAACTGTTAGCTCCCCCTCAATGATGTAGAGATCATTACTATCTTGGGGTAGTTCGGTAGTCTCTGATGGATATTCCCATGCATCCAATTCATTCTCAAAACTGAGAGGTTCATGCAATCCTTGTCCAATCATTCCTGGAATCTTTTTATCATCAAACATGACTTGTATTGATTCCACAAGGACTTTTGTTCTTAGATTATATACTCTGTATGCTTTACTTGACAGAGAATAACCTAAGAAGATTGCTTCATCAGATTTATTGTCAAACTTTCCTCTTGACTCTGATGAATCTCTCAGTACAAAGCATTTACAACCAAACACATGTAAGAACTTGAGAGTTGGTTTTCTCCCAGTCATTAACTCGTAAGGTGTTTTGTTGTATGCTTTGTTTATCAAAGATCTATTCTGTGTAAAGCAAGCAGTGCTTATAGCTTCCTCCCAAAAATATGTGGGAAGCTTAGCTTCTTGTAACATAGTCCTTGCTGCTTCAATAAGGGTTCTATTTTTCCTCTCAACAACTCCATTTTGTTGAGGGGTTCTTGGAGCTGAAAATTGATGTGTTATTCCTTTTTCAGTGCAGAATTCAAGTACTTGGGAATTCTTGAATTCTGTTCCTCTATCGCTCCTTATAACCCTTACTGTTTTTCTTGACTCAGTTTTTATCTTCTTGATATGATCAATTATCAACTGAGCAGCTTCATCTTTTGTAAAGAGGTATTTTACCCAAGTATACCTCGTGTGATCATCCACAATAACCAGTGCATATCTATTTCTTAAGATAGACATCACATTCACTTGACCAAACAAATCCATGTCTAATAGTTGTAGCGGGTCAGTGATTGATGTTGTTGGTTTACTCTTGAATGATACACTCTTTTGTTTCCCTTTCTCGCATGCATCACATAATCCTTCTTGTGTAAATTCTAATTGTGGAATGCCAGCTACCAATCCTTTCCTCACAAGCTTGTTGACGTTCTTGAAATTCAAGTGGGAAAGCTTCTTATGCCAAAGCCAACTTTCATCAGTTGAAGCTTTGTTATACAGACATGTGATTTGATCAGTAAAAGAAATAAGATTTGCAACATACAAATTTCCTTTTCTTTTTCCTGTCAAAATCACATTCTCAGATTCTTTGTCACACACTAAGCATAGATCTTCTTTAAAGGTGACATGGAATCCTTTATCACATAGTTGACTCACACTAAGTAAATTGTGCTTTAAGCCGTCAACCAGTGCTACTTCTGTGAAGATGATATCTCCATGTTCAACATTACCATATCCTCTTGTATGGCCTTTGTTGTCATCTCCAAAAGTGACTTTTGGGCCACTTTTCTCTTCAAACTGTTTTAGCAGAGTCTTATCTCTGGTCATGTGCCTTGAACAGCCACTGTCCAAGTACCATGATTTCTTCTTTTTGCCCTGCACAATAGAGAGTAACTAGTTTGAGATTTTTGGGACCCAGATTTTCTTGGGTCCTTTCTCACTAGTTGTAGACTCAAAATTTGACTCAGATTGAGTTGATTGTCTTTTAACAGTTTTAACTTTAATAGGATAATCATTAGTCTTGCTACTTGTTTGTGAGAGACTGCCCAGATTAGAATTTTCAGTTTTAATGCAAAGATGTTCTAACCTTTTTATTGGTGATTTATCTTTTATTCTCTTTGAAGGTGCAGTCTCAATTATAGGAATTTTATTTTTGCTCCTACAGTTTACAGCTATGTGGTTGGGGTTACCACATACATGACATGTCTTTCTAGGAGCATTAGGCATTCTAGCATAGTTTGTATGTTTATTAATGCCTATCTTTCCATTCCTATTTTTCTTCTTTCTGCTTAACTCCACTAATTTTTCAGCCTTTTTGTCTGGAAGAGTTTCCAGTCTTTTATTTAATTGTGTCTTTGTCATGAACCCAATATTTAATCTTTTTGTTTCACTCTTATCAACAACATTCACTGTCTTTTGATCACTTTCTATTTTTGCAGTGATTTGTTGATCTTGAGTGTTAATAAATTTAGGTTCAATAACAGGAGAGACAAAATTAATTCTTTTAAAATTTGACTTACTAATTGAGGAGTTTGCAGCTTCGAATAGATCATTTAAATCTGAACTTTTGTCTAGATTTTCATCATAACCTAGTCCAGATTTTTGACCTATTGTTTGACACTCTACCAAGTCAGTTAATTTTTTAGAGGAATTGTTCCATTGTTTAATCTTAGCTTGAGCAATTTCAAGTTGCTCTACTAAGTAATATTTCCTCTTTTTCAAAGCATCAATCATGTGATGAACTTTGTTTAAATCAAACTTGATAATGTCAAATTGTACCAATCTCTCTTCAAGAAACTTGTTTCTTTTCAAGAGATTGTCATGTGATTCTTTTACATTGGTATGTTCAATAGTTAATGATTTAAAACTAACATGTAAATCAGACATATCTTTTTGCATGCTTTCAATGCTAGATGTATCAAGTAAATTAAGCATGTTAAAATTCTGATTTGCATCACATACCTTTATAAAATCACTTGACTCATCACTACGAGCCATTAGGGCAAAGTTGACAACTTCTTCATTAGAGTCGCTGTCAATCCAATCTTTTCCCTCAGTTATCAAGGCTTTGCTCTTGGATTTAGCTTTCTTATCAGCAAAGTCTTTCCTTGATTTTTCATCCTTAGATCTATCACTAGATCTAGGCTTCCTGCACTCATTGGCAAAGTGCCCTAACCCATCACAGTTGTAGCATCTTATCTTTTTTAAGTCGAATGTGACTTTTTGACCTTCACGTTTTGGATTAGGCTTCCTTGATGATTTTCTTCCTTTCCTGCTGGCCCTAAATTTCTTGAACTGTTTGACCATGAATGCCATAAATTCCTCCATGTCATCATCAGATTCCAGTTCATCTTCCTGATCAGTCGAGCTAGCATCGGAAGATTCCTCATCAAGCTTCTCTTGAGACTTGCTTGTCTCAACCATCAACGCAGCTCCTCTATCCTTGCCATGCATGCGTTGTTGTTACTCTACTTCAAGTTCATAAGTCTTTAAATTCCCATAGAGCCTATCCAGTGTGAGGATATCCAAGTCATGAGCCTCTCTTATTGCCGTTGTCTTTGGATCCCAAGTAGGTGGAAGAGATCTCATGAACTTGGTGTTTATATCCTCATTATCATAAGACTTTCCAAGTATTTTCAAATCATTGAGCAAAGTGTTGAACCTGTCATATACTGACGTTATTGGTTCACCAGGCTTTGCTTGAAAGAACTCATATTGTTGTGTCAACAATGATATTTTGTTCTTTCGAACTTGGTCAGTCCCTTCACACGGGACTTTGATGGTGTCCCAGATTTGCTTTGATGTAGTGCAATTTATGATGCTTGTGAACATATTTTTATCAATTCCATTATAAAGTATGTTCATCACCTTTGCATCCTTTAACACTTGCAACTTGTCTTCGTTTGTATAATCACATTCTGGAGCAAGTTCAAAGTGTTCTGCAACAACAGATCCATCGACAGTTTTAGCAGGAATAAATTTCCTGGGTAGATAGGGACCCTTCTCAATCCTATCAATATAATCTGGATCTGTTGCTCTCAAGTGCATGTACATCTTTTGCTTCCACATTGGATATTCTTCTCGTTTAAGAATAGGGATTCTAGTACCACCATCACGACTTCCCGCATACGCCATTATGCTAGAGCTGCTTGCTTCATCATTGGCCATCTCTTGGAATGTACTAATTGACTAAATTCAATTACAGGCTCTGATACCAATTGTTTTCCCAGTGAGATGCCGAGAACTTGTAGAGGGGGGGGTTGAATACAAGTTCTTTGAATACTTTTCGAATTTTTTGTTCTTTAAGAAATTAAACTTTCTTGCGGAATATAAAGAACAAAAACTCAAATCAATTTATAAACAATTGCTATATTGATTTCACAACTGATTACAAATTCTAACAACCATAATAAATATGATCATCAGCTTCTTTTCTATTCTGTATAGGAAAAGTTACAAACTATGAAAAACCTATACAGTTTTTTTTTAATTCTCTGTAAACCTAATTACAGCTTCTCTAACAACTGAATCATTATTAACTCGGTTCCTATTCTGAATAAAATTCAGCTTCCTTATTCGAGTCAAATACAATCTTTCCTTTTTGATTAGGAAGAGATTTCTGGTTAGTTTCCTTACCAGCTACATCTTCAATAATATCTTGCTTTACGTGGAAGACATTCCTTTTTAATTCGAACTTCGTATATCTCAGGAATTAAATCTCAATTAGTCCTTAATGCTTCATCTTTAGTCTCTGGTGACGTCATTACTAATCTCCGGTGCATTTAGTCCCTAATGACATCAGCTTTTGTAGTCTCCGATAGAATTATTTAGTCTCTGACGCGTTAAGGCTTAGTCTCCGATGACGTCAGCTTAGTCTCTGATGCTTTTAACTTTAGTCTCTGATGACGTAAGCTTTAGTCTCCGACTCCTTTAAACTTAATCTCTGATGACTTAAGTCTTAGTCTCCGATAGGCAAAATTAGTCTCCGACAGATAAAATCTTTTTAGTCCCTGACCAATTCTCCTAGTCTCCGACAAGCCTTTTTACAAACTCTAACGGATCAAATGCACATCTTGACTTTCTGAAGTTTCGATACACCATTCCAGCAGTTACTTACAAATATGAAATAATTTTATCTCTTTACAAATAATGAATAAATTACGAACAAAGAGATAACTGCTAGCTACAAAACTTCAGTGTTACTAATTAACACTTTCTATACATTTGTACTCTAAGTAATCTAAAGACAATCATCATTAAATGTTCTAAGACCTAACAATAACATTTTTGCATCTTGTCTACTTCCAGTTCCATTATTGTTTCAAAATTCTGTAATGCAGTCTTGAGATCATTGATCATAAAGTGTTGGAGCTTTATTTTCCTCTTGTCAGATTTGATCAATTCCTCATAAACTTGGCCTGGAGTGAGATCAATTGCATTGGACCCCATAGTGGTCAAATAGTCATGTCTTAGTTGTGCAAATGCCTCACCCAAAGTGTTTGTGAAGTTTGCATCTAGCCAAGCATCCACATTTTCTTCAATTTCCTCTGCAACCTCAGGTTCATTTGGAGTTTGTGTCTTCAATGCTGAAAGTTTGTCTTGATGTTGTTGAAGACCATACAGTACTATAAAATCTTCATTGGATATGTCAGCCAACATTTGAAGTGTTATATCCCCTGGTTGAGAGCTTCTCTCATTATCTCATGTTGTCTGATCTTTAGTTAGAGCAAAAGATACTTGAGCTTCTTGAGAGGAAGATGTGGCAACAAGTTTTGGGAATTCACCTGCTGAAAAAGTAAATTTCTCCCTGTTATTCTTTTCAAGAATCTCATCCTTGCTCACACCTTTCCTTTTTCTTGGAGTTGGACATCCAAACTCTTTGTCTTTCCTTTTTCCAAGCTTACTAAAGCTTGACTCTCTTTATTTTTATTCATCTCTCCTTTTTCCAGATCAAGAGCCTGAGTCTCTCTAACTATTCTCTCCACCTCACTCATTTGGGTAAGTGCACTCTGTCCTAAAGAAGGATGAGGTAAATAAGAAGTATTATGGCACCAAAGAGAGTGGGTACCCTTGATAATGATGTGGTTAGGGTTTTCTCCAAGGTAAGTGTTTGAGCCATGGAGTGAAGAATCATATCTTGAGAATTGACTACATTTCTACTTTGAACAAATGGTTTTTGTGTGTCAATCTCTAGTAAGATACAAGCATTAGTCTCTGGTAAAGAGTTAGTCTCTGGTAAAGAGCTAGTCTCTTGTGGGTGACTAGTCTTTGACCAATCCATTCGAGAACTAGTCTCTGATGGTTTTGCTTGATCTATCTTGAGTGTTAGCTCTTCTTGGAAAAAATCAAGAAGATTTGAACTTTGAGGTTCTAATGAATCATGAATAGGAGAAAAAGGAGGAGAGAGTGTAGATTGGAGTGTTGATTGCTCCTCAGGAATTTAAATTTGAAGAGCATCAAGTTGAATTGACTCAGTGTGTGCACTCCTAGTGTCACTCTTTCTTTTAGTTCTCCTCTCATAGTGGCTTTTCCCCTATTTTGATACAGAGGGTTGTGCAGACTCTTTACTTATTGTTCCTGGTTGGGAACTATCTTCAATGTTAACATCCTTTTGCGAGGATGCCTCCAGTCTGCTGTTATCTCTTTGAACCTCCATTGCCTTTTGAGAGGCAATAGATTGATTTTGGCTAAGGATAATCAATCTCTTCTTTCTCTGAGGAGCCACCTCAGTTACCTTTACTCCCTCGACCTCATTGCCACCTTTATTTGTTTTTCTTTTTATGGATAATTTTGTGGCTTTCTTTGTTTTTGCAACCACAATCTTTTGAGAGAGTGTGGAGGGGGCTAAAGATTGTTGTTGTAAAGATGTTGTTGGAGGATCAGTTGAGTTTCTAGTTTATTGCTCATGATCCTCAAAGAAAGATAAATAATAAAGATTAGGAAGCCTAGCTATGAGAAGTGATCTCATAGTAGGAGGATAAAAGATAAGAACCTTTACCTTTGCAGCTTTCCTCTTCACATTAGAGAAGATCCTCTTACTCTGCATTACTGTAGGCACAACTTGCATACTAGTGATATTTATGTTAAGAATTAAATGATTAGCAATTATCATTAAAAACCTAGCATAATAAATTTTATTTCTGTCACCAGTTTTAAGTTTAGCCATTAAACTCTTCAGAATCAACAACCCTAAATTTATGTACCTATCATACAAAACATAGTATGCAATTAATTGTGTGAGTGTAGTGATGACATCATAACCACTGCATTCAGTTGTGAATGTTCTAGTGATACTGCCAAAGAATAGAGACTATTACTATCGTAGGTTAGGTCTAGTAATTGAACCTATAGATGTTATTTCTTCATCATAATTTAGGTTTCTAAACATAGCAAAAATTTCCTCATCAAAGGCAAGAGCATCAAATGTATCATGAATAGGAAAATTTAAAGTTTTGTTAACTACAACATGAGTAACATTATACGAAACATTATCATAACTAAAAGTTACCACATGAGAGTCATCACTCTCATCTTGAATGATAGCAGTGGACCACATGACAGTGATGATGTTTGTTGCCTGAGTAGGAGCTTCATAAATGGCATACAATAGAGTTGAAGCTTGAAGAAAATCTACAAATGGATGGTATTGTGCTTCAAACTCATTCTTTTTGGAGACTCCAGCATGGTTGGTTTTGATGAAGTCGAAGTCGCTAAACTCGAAACATACATTCTTCGATGCCACTGTTGATACCTATAAAAAGCTTGAAGAAAAACTTTGCAAATAGTTAGATCGCACAAATATCAGAGAGAGAGAGAGAGAGAGAGAGATAGTTCTTTGAGTGTATAAAATTGTAGTTGAATTTGATTTCAGCCCTTATTAGAGTTTAAAAACGTTTACAATTCAATAGATCATGATTGTTTTTTAAAATAATATGGTTAATTACTCTTTACCCTTATTAAAGTAAGTTATGAGAGACTATCTTAGTCTCTTACCCGATCACTATCAGAGACTAAGTTAAGTTAGTCTCCGATAGTTCATTTTTGACTTGTCAGAGACTAGTGAAAAAGAACTATCAGAGACTAATTTAGTCTCTTGCTCAATTACTCTCAGAGACTAAGTTAGGGTAGACTCTGATAGTTAATTTTGACTTGTTGGAGACTAGTGAAAAAGAATTATCAGAGACTAATTTAGTCTCTTGCTTGATTTCTCTCAAAGAATAAATTATCCCCTGATGGACATCAACTGATGAGTTAATTATCCCCTGATGGACATCTTCTAACGAGTTAATTATCCCTTGACGAACATCCCCTGACGGGTTAATTATCCCCTTTTAGCCTCTTATTTTCTGCCCATGAAGAATAGTCGCTATCTAGAAATTAGATTCTATCTTCTAAAATTCTACTCACCAAGAACAACTACAATCTAGAAATTAAATTCTAGCTTCTAAAATTTTGTTCATCAAGAACAGTTGCAATCTAGAAATTAAATTCTAGCTTTTAAGGTGATAAAGACGTATTGTTTAAGAATTTTCTTAGTTTTTAGAAGCATAATTTAACATACCTAGTTCATAGACTAATCTAGTAAATGTAGGTTCATCTAAACCTTTGGTGAATATGTATGCAAGTTGCTTATCAATTGTACCTGATGAAATTTAATGGTACCTTCATTAACATGTTCTCTAACGAAGTGATACCTAATGTCAATGTGTTTTGTTCTTGAATGATGTACTTGGCTTTTAGTTATTGCTATGTCACTAGTATTATCAAATAAATAGGGTTTTGGATAAGGTCATACCATAGTCCAAGAGTTGATTTTTGATCCACAGGATTTTAGCACAACAACTTCCTACTACAATGTATTCAACTTTAGCCGTTGAGGTTGAAACTGAGTTTTGTTTCTTACTAAACTAAGAAACAAGTCTGCCTTCGAGAAATTGGTAGCTTTCACTTGTGGTTTTCTTGTCAAGCTTACATCCTACATAGTCAGCATCTGAATAGCCAATTAGTTTAAAATCAGATTCTTTAGCATACCATAACCCAAGGTTTGGAGTACCCTTTAGATATTTGAGTATTCTTTTAACAACAATTAAATGTGACTCTTTAAGATCAACTTGAAATCTTTCACATAAGCATGTAGCAAACATTATATCATGTTTACTTGTAGTTAGATATAAAAGTGAGCCTATCATGCCTCTATAGCTAATTATATCAACCTTCTTACCTTTAGTATCCTTATCTAGCTTAGTAGAAGTAGTCATGGGTGTTTTTTTAAATGTACAATCATCTAGATCATATTTTCTTAGTATGTCCTTGATATACTTAGACTGACTAATAAAAATTCTATCAATTGATTACTTTATTTGTAATCCTAAGAAAAATGTTAATTTACCCATCATACTTATCTCATATCTAGACTACATTAGCTTTGAAATTTTCTGCACAGTTTTTCATTTGTAGAACCAGATATAATATCATCCATATATATTTGCACAAGTATTAAATCACAACCTAGTTTTCTATAAAAAAGTGTTTTGTCTATGATACCTCTAACAAAAAAAATTTCAATTAAAAACTAAGAGAGAGTATCATACGAAGCCCTGGGTGCTTCTTTCAAGTCATAGAGTGCTTTATCTAACTTGTAGATATGGTTTGGAAACTTGGGATCTACAAAAACAGGTGGTAGTTCAACATAGATCTCTTATTCCAACTTTCCATTCAAAAAAGCACTTTTGACGTCCATTTGGTATGCCTTGAAGTTCTTATAGGCTACATATGCCAAGAAAATCCTTATTGTTTTAAGTCTTACAACTGTTGCAAAGGTCTCATCATAGTCAGTGCCCTCTTCTTGAGAATATCCATTTGTTACCAGCCTTTCTTTATTCCTTGTAATTGTACCAGCTTCATCTAACTTGTTTCTGAAGACCCACTTGGCACCAATTATTGATTTGTTCCTTGGTTTGGGCACTAGTCTCTAGACTTTATTCCTTGTAAATTGGTTATGTTTTTCTTGCATGGCTATTATCCAATCAGGATCTTGAAGTGCTTCTTCAATTTTCTTTGGCTTAATTGTTGAAAAAAAAAATTTGAGATAAAGGCATTCATTTTATGTTACACTTCTTGTCTTAACTCCTTCCTCTAAATCTCCAATTATTAAATCTGGTGTGTGGTCTTTCAACCATGATCTTACAGGTGGCAGATTCAATCTTGAAGATGAGGCTTTAGTTTTTAGATGAACATTGTCCAATCTATTTGTTAGAACAAAGACTGCTCTCCCTAAACTAGATGAGGCTTCAGTTTTTAGATGAATTTTGTCTAATCTATTTGTTAGAACAAAGAGTGCTCCCCTAAACCAATGACTTCTTGATCATTAGCTCCCCCTGAGTTATTAGTCACTTCTTAACCATTTTCTACAGTAGTCTCTGATTGTGCATTTGAAACACCAGTCTCTTCTGATTCATTTGTTGCTAATACTCTAGTCTCTGATGGAGTATTAGTCCTTGGCACTTCATGCACAACCGTTAACTCCCCCTCACTCATTGAAAGGACATAGTCATCTTGTGGTTGTTCATCAGCCTCCTATGGGTCTTTCCATGAATCCAATTGTGAGAACCCGAAAATGTCAATGAAATTTTGATTATGAGATTTATTTTTTATTTTCTGCATGAAGGTTTATTTCCTTATTGGGTATACATAATGGAATTATATTTTCTCATAAAAATTCAATGGCAATGTGATGTCCAAAAGATTTTAAATGTATTTTGAAACTCAAGTATTTTAAAAGGTTATTGCATTCAAGAATTGTCTTGTAAGAGGGTGTGTTCACGCGGGAAAGGGCTCACCAAGTGTGAACAAGTTTAGCTACAGTACCTGTTTTATTTTTAAAATCTACTGCGGGGAGGCAGTAGCATTTAATGTGCATCACCTCCATCAGTACCCTAGAGTGGGCTATGATTAACGACCGATGGGTACTAGCAACCGTTGCAACCAACCTTTTTCTCACCAGTCACTTCTTTTCTTTTCACAGCCAACGGCTTATATCAAATAAATCCGACGGCCCTTGTTGCTAAACAGGTGATATATATATTACGTTGGTACAACCCTAGCCCACTTTCATTAACTTCTATACAGTGTACCACCAAATCCAAGCTTACTCTCTAAACAACTGTCCTTTTTGGAAGAACAACTAGAGCTTTTAACTCTTTCTTACAGCCAGGGAGGTAAGAGCATTTCATTAAAGTCATGCTCTATTTCTTACACTTTTTTTCTATCATACATACCACGTTTAATACATTATTCATTTATTCCCAAAAGTATGACTTGATGCATGTTTTTAACACCCGGAGTTAATGTCATTTATTTCAAAAAGCTACCCAAGATGAGTGTAAAAATGTTGACAACCACCTGGTAGATAAACCTTTAACTACCAAAACATTCTTTTGTCAGTAGTTACAACCCCATGCTTGTGTATTCTTCAACCTGAGTTTGAACCCTAAACCGTGTCTAAGAGGGCATGCAGACCATAGGAAATGTTATGTATCACTGAGAGAATGATGAGTTTTGACCTAAGTATGGTTATGGTTACCAACATCACCCATGGAGGAGTGAGGAAGACACCACTGTATCTGAGACAAGTCTTAACTTGGTCCTCCGACGGGTTTGAGTTAGTCTCTGACCCTGTAAAATAGTCCCTGGGAGATTTCCAAGTTAGTCTCCGACAGGGTAAGTTTAGTCTCTAATGACGTCAGCCTTAATCTCCGACAGGCTAAATTTAGTCTCTGATGACGTCAGCCTTAGTCTCCGACAGGCTAAGTTTAGTCTCTAATGACGTCAGCCTTAGTCTCTGATAGGCTAAGTTTAGTCCCTGATGACGTCATCCGTAGTCTCCGATGAGTTAAAGTGAAGTAATTCCCTGATGCGCAGTTTGTTTTGAAACTATAAAATATTATTTTCTTAAATTATTTTAAGATGTTTTAATTAATTATTTAACCTCAACAACTTTTATATCAAATTGAGACGTTAAAAGTTAAGGACATCATATGTGCATTTTCTCTCATACTTTAACCAAGATATTAAATTCATCTTGTGATATGTATATTCTTACAGAATTTTCCACTCACGAGTAAATTGAATTTGATTGAGTGCAAAGGACCAAGGTAAGTATATACATTCAATCTGATGCTTAATTCAATTTAACGCAGTATCATTTGATTCGATATGCGTGCAAGACTTGATTACATGTTTCAATTGTTTTTAAGAATGAGCATGCTATGCTTTAAATTCCGCTAGCATGATATGAAGGATAATGCATGGATATAACTGAGCTTTGATTTTCAACTAAATTCTAAATCTTATATATGTGCAAGTAAATGAGAATGATATCTCCCTTAAATGGGTTATGCCACATGGTTGGCTAAAGGAAAGGAAAGGTGCTGATTTGTTCTTCACCTGACCTAGAGGAATTATAAGTGACTACATACGTTCACACCAGGAGGGATCATGCAGTCATAGTTAGGCCAACTGTGTACTGTATGGTTAGCGGATCCAACGGGTTTAGCCCCCGATGGATATTTTGGGAAAGTATACACAGGTGCATACCTGTCTTTCTTCAAGAAGGATTACACGTTGCTTATCATCAGTAATCCTAAAGATTCTTCAAGGATTTCCGAGGCATTAGTATTGTTTCACTGAGCCTCACAAACAGAATTGAACTTCTTTAAATATTTCATATTATTTCCTCTAAATTGTTTATATACTTGTTGGGCTAAATCACTCACTCTTGTTGAACTTAAATGTCCTGCAGGACACAATGCAAAGGCTGAACCCTCTGATAAGGGGAAAGCAAAGATGATCGACTACTAAATTATTTTTTTTTTATAACGCTGAGGAAGGAAGGAAGGAAGATGTTAGAAGTTGTAATGATCTTGGAATTGTAATTTACGAAGATTAATTAGCTTCCGCTGTAATTGTATTATTTTGGGTTGTAATGAGTCTTAAATATTGTCTATATCCAGTATTTATACTATGAATGGATGTATGGTTATCTTTTCCTTCTTTTGACGAGGCCCTGATCCAGTAAGGGATTTTGGGGTCGTCACACCAATTCATTCTCAAATATGAGAGTTTCATGTAGTCCTTGACCAATCATTCCTGGAATATTACTATCATCAAATGTTACTTGTACAAATTCCACAATGACCTTTGTTCTTAGGTTATAAACTATATATGCTTTACTTGATAGAGAATAACCTAAGAATATTGGCTCCTCAGACTTATTGCCAAATTTCCTTCTAGTCTTTAATGAGTCTCTTAAAACAAAGCACTTATAACAAAACACATAAAGAAACTTAAGAGTTGGTTTTCTCCCGTTCATCAACTCATAAGGTGTTTTGTTGTAAGTCTTGTTGATTAAGGATCTATTTTGTGTGAAGCATGCAGTATTGATTACTTCTTCCTAGAAGTAGGTTGGAAGCTTGGACTCTTCTAGCATTGTTCTTGTTGCTTCAATAAGTGTTCTTATCTTCCTTTCCACAACTCCATTTTGTTGTGGAGTTCTAGGAGCTCAGAATTGATGAGTTATTCCTTTGTCAGTGCATAATTCATTGACTTGGGAGTTCTTGAATTGTATTCCTCTATCACTCTTTATGACCCTTACTTTCTTTCCTTAGTTTCTACTTTCTTGATATAATCAATAATCAAATGTACAGTTAATGCTAGTTAATAGCATTTAAATTTTTGTAGCTAGTAGTTTACTCTCTAATCCATGTAATTTATATTTATATGAGAGTAAGTTAATTTGTATTATAAGAGACTACCAGAAATGCATCAGAGATTTCAACAAGTCAAAGATTATGTTTAGTCTATCAGACACTAAGGCAAAAGCTTATCAGAGACTATAGCTTAAACCATCAGAAACTAATCTTAAGTCATCAGAGACTAAGCGTAAGCCATTGGAGACTAAGATTAAACCATCGGAGACTAAGATTAAAGTATCGGAGACTGAGTTTAAGCTGTCGGAGACTAAATATAGTTGATCAGAGACTAAAGTTGAAGCAGTCAAAGACTAAAGTAAAATACTCTCTAATGCAAGTTATCTTTGACATGGACATTGAAGATATATTAAAGACGAAGCTAGTTAGGAAACTAACTAGAAAGATAAAATGAAAAAAATCTATTCAAAAAGATATATAGAAAACATATATTGAATAGGATTAGAAGCTAAATTACGATTTCAGATTTAAAAGTTGTAATTAATTTATAGAGTTGTATTAGAAGTTGTATGTTTTCATAGATTTATATATATACAGTACATAAATTGAAGCTGGCAATTAATTTGTGATTGTTAAAATTTGTAATCAATTGTTAATCAATAAAAGCAATTGTTTATAAATTTGTTCTTGTTTTTGTTCTTTATTTTCCATAAGTTTTAATACTTTGAAAAACAAGAATTTGAAAAGGTTTGAAGAACTTGTATTCAACCCCCCTTCTACAAGTGGTATCAGAGCGTTTGTGTGGCGCCCCCGAAAATCCCCCAAGCTGGGCCCCAGACACTGTCAGCGATTTGGGTGACAGTCCCGAGATCCCCAGGCTGAAACCCCGGGCTGCACCAGAAAACTACAACACAACATCACAACAGCAAAACAAATAACACAACCAAGCCTTAACAACATACTTGTGGGAAATATATTCCCAAATACATCATTAAAAATCTTAAGGTCCACATCATCTTATAAAACCTCAAAGCTTGAAAATAAACAAGCTGCAGCGAAAACAAAACTTTAGGTGGCTCATAAGGCCTTACAACTTAAACATACTTAAGCAATTCTCTCCTTCCCTCTTTTAGGGGACTCAGCCTTCACGGAATAACCTGAAAAACATTCATAGCATTCCACATGAGCGTTTACACTCAGCAAATATATATCCATAAGCTAGAAGAAAAGATAATTCAAAAGCTTTAATATTCATTGAGATTAGGCGAAGCAATGCCAATACCTCGTGATAATGAATAAACATGTATCATTTACCAACACGTGGTGTTGATAAATATACATGTATCATTTAGGGTACTTGAGTGATATCAAGGGGTAACCCTCTTTCAATAAATCATGATTCGCCCTTTACTCATCAGATAATGCATCACCTGACCAGACTGATCATTATCTGACCACCTTACATAATCAAATTTCATCCCAGCTGGTCAGCCTGGTCATTTGATTCATCATTTGACATACGTAGTCCTTCGCAGAAAGCATATGGTCTGCGGAAAGAATCACATTACCGATGCCTTGCCTCGGTCTATCATTCTTTATCATCATTGGCCAGAATACCAGGCGAAAGTATTCAACAGCCCCTTAACTTTTCATATGGATATATCTTCTTGTAAACATTTTCTAAATTTTGAATAGCCCAGACGTGCTAATCATTTAAAAGCAACGACTGCCAACAACGCATATTGGCGTGCTCAACAATTAAAAGACAGTGATCATCAAATGCGGAACTACATATCCATACAGAAGTTACTTGGGAGTGCATACAAGTCCATGACTTGCAACCCCCAAACATCATCTTTATCATCATTTGGTGTGCTAGGAAAATCAAACAGCTAGCAACCACCCAATAACACATAGTTCAATCATCAACATCTTTTCACGTACATCGAATTCAATGATCGTACGTTACTTAATTATCAAAGAAATCATCATCATGTATAAGCATTAACATCATTCATTTACGTAAATCGAATCAATGATTATACGTAATCCGTGAGAAAGAAGTGGAATGAATATATACTTGCCTTGGTCCTTAGCTAGATTCACTATATCGATTGAATAAAGTTTCTGCATAACATCATTGTGGGTATATCATGAGAAATCCATACTTTAAAGATGGCTATTCATATAGAAAATGGTTAGCAGGGCATGAGGTTGCCCATCGGGGAAAAATTTCACTCGTCAGAGACTATTAAACCCATAAGAGACTGATGACGTCATCTTTACTCATCGGAGACTAAGGTGACGTCATCAGAGACTAATTAACTCATAAGAGATTGATGACGTCATCTTAACTCATCAGAGACTAAGGCTAACGTCATCATCAGGACTAACATTTATCTCATTAGAGACTATGGATGACGTCATCGGGGACTAAACTTAGCCTGTCGGAGACTAAGGATGACATCATCAGAGACTAATTAACTCGTCGGGGACTGATGACGTCATCTTAACCCCATCGGAGACTAAGGGTGACGTCATCATCCGAGACTAACTATTCCTTTATCAGAGTCTAATTATCTCAACAGGGATTGATGACGTCATCTTAACCCATCGGGGACTAAGGGTGACATCATCGGAGACTAACATTTCAGAGACTGATGCTGACGTCATCAGAGACTAACATCAACACAGTTGGGGACTGATGCTGACATCATCAAAGACTAACATCAACACAGTCAGAGACTAATGCTGACGTCATCAGAGA
>CM025780.1:8038262-8050838 GCA_014636745.2 Centella asiatica | reverse complement strand
AGACTAACATCAACACAGTCAGAGACTAATGCTGACGTCATCAGAGACTAACATCAACACAGTCGGAGACTAACTTTAGAAGCTGTCTCAGATACAAGGTCGTCTTCCTCACTTCTCGAAGGGTGGTGATCTCAACTACAACTCCATAAATCAACTCTCAACATGCTTTAAGCTATGAGCAACACTTCTAGACACAAAAGAATATAATCCTTTCTTTTTTTTCTTAAAGACTTGCTCCTACAGCTAAACTTCTTGGATACCAAGCAAAAAGAAAGGCAAAAGAGAACTTAAGATTCTTACCTCCTGGGTTGATGAAAGAGATCAAAGCTTGTTTGAAAATGATAGTCCAAAAGAAAGAACTTGAAATTAAACGGAGATGGTAGGTTTAAAGAGGAACTTTGGAAAAGGAAATCTTTAGGAAAAAAAAACTGAAATGTTCCTCCAAATGAGGTATTTATAGTAGGCTGAGACTAAGCTTTGAAATAAAATGATTGGTTAAACTGGACGGTAAAAACGGCTGCTCATCATGATTCTTAGCAGCTAAGCATCGTAATAAGCCTGTTATCATATATGCACATACGTTTAATCCACTTGATGACACACAAGCAGCTTATTAATCAAATTAATTGTACGTACACAATAATGTCATCATACTTAGGCTCTTAAGTCCTTCATGAGATTTAACCAGTCTAGATGCAAAGCTTCTTCACACAATTACGAATGTCACCAAACATAAACATCATTGCTTATCCTTGCAACCAACAATCAAACAATAATAACCCCTTTAATGGGTCCGAAAATATTTAGACATTCAAAAGCATCATATATTAACTATACACGTTAATATATATAGAGGAAAAAAAATAAAATATGAATAAATAAATTTATAGATAAACAAATTTTTCGGGTCGTTACAATTTGATTAATATATTTCAATTAACAAGATCCAGAGATGGCCAATGATGAAGGAAGCAGCTCCAACATAATGACATATGCAAGAAGTCGTGATGGCGGAACCAGAATTCCAATTTTAAAAAAGGAAGAATATCCTATCTGGAAACAAAAGATGTACATGCACCTGAGAGCAACATATCCTGATTACATTGATAGGATTGAGAAGGGTTCTTATCAACCAAGGAAATTTGTTCCTTCAAAAACTATGGAAGGAACAACAATTGTTGAACACTTTGAACTTGCTCCTGAGAGTGATTATACTAATGAAGACAAGTTACAAGTGTTGAAAGACGCTAAAGTGATGAACATACTCTACAATGGATTGGATAAGAATATGTTCACAAGCATCATCAACTGCACAACATCAAAACAAATCTGGGACAATATCAAAGTCCTATGTGAGCGGACAGACCAAGTAAAAAAGAATAAAAGGTCATTGTTAACACAGAATGAATTCTTTCAAGCAAAGCCTGGTGAATCAATAACATTAGTGTATGATAGATTCAATGCTTTGCTGAATGACCTGAAAATACTTGGAAAGTCCTATGATAACGAAGATGTTAATACCAAATTCATGAGGGCTCTCCCACTAAGCTGGGATACAAAAACAACTTCAGTAAGGGAAGCTCGTGATTTGGACATTCTCACATTGGACAGGCTCTATGGAAATCTAAAGACTTATGAACTTGAAGTAGAGAAAAGACAAAAGATGCATGGCAGGGACAAAGGAGCTGCATTAATGGTTGAGACAAAGATGTCTTATGAGGAGCTTAATGATGAAACCTACACTGCAAGCTCGACTGATGAAGAATCTGAATCCAACACTGATGATGACATGGAAGAATTCATGGCCTTCATGGTGAAACAATTCAAGAAATTTAGAGCTAGTAGAAAAGGGAGAAGATCTTCAAGAAAACCTAACCCAAAACGAGAAGGTCAAATTGTGACCTTTGATAAATAGAAAATAAGATGTTACAACTGTGATGGGTTAGGGCACTTTGCCAATGAGTGCAAGAAGCCTAGATCTACAAAGAGATCTAAGGATGAAAAGAATATGGAATGATCTTGCTGATAAAAAGTACAAATCAAAGAGCAAGACCTTAATTACTGAAGGCAAAGATTAGATTGGCAGTGATTCTAAGGAAGAAATTGTCAACTTTGCCTTGATGGCTTGAACTGGTGAGCCAAGTGATTCTACAAAGGTATGTGATGCAACTCAGAACTTTAATGTGCTTAATCTAATTGATACATCTAGTATAGAAAGCATACAAAAAGAAATGTCTGATTTGCATTTTAGTTTTAGATCATTGACCATTGAACATACCAAAGTTAAAGAATCACATGATCAACTCTTGAATAGAAATAAATTTCTTGAAGAGAGACAAATACAATTTGATACTATCAAGTCAGAGCTGGATAAAGCTCATCACATGATTGATGATCTGAAAAAGAGGGAATATTACTTAGTCGAACAACTTGAACATGAAAAGGCTAAGATAAAATAATGGAACCATTCCTCTAAAAAGCTGTCAGACTTGGTAGGAAGTCAAATGGTAGGTCAAAAATCTGGTCTAGGTTATGATGAGTACCTAGGAAAGAAACCAGATATAGAGGAGGTTAATGAAACTACTAACTCCATGACTCATAAGCTAATCCATATTAAAAGAATTAATTTTGTCTCACCAGTCAATGAACTTAAATTTATCAACACTCAAAGTCAACATGTCACTGCAGTGATAAAGAATGATAAAAAAACAATGAATACTATTGAAAATAGTGGAAGCAAAAGACTGAATATAAGATTCATGACCAAGACACAATTAAACAAGAAATTGGAAAATCTTACTGAATCTAAGGTTGAAACGTCAGTGGAGTCTAGTAGTGGAAGAAGGGATAGGAATGGAAAGATAGGCATTAATAAATATACCAATTGTGCTAGAATGTTTGATGCTCCTAGAAAAACATGTCATCTATGTGGTAATCCCAACCACATTGCTATACATTGTAGGAGTAAAAATAGAGTTCCTATAGTAGAGACTGAACCAATAAAGATAATTAAAGAAAAATCACCTTTAAGTAGGTCTAATCACCTTTGCAACAATTGTGGAAATTCTAAACTTGGCAGTTTCTCTCCTTCAAGAAGCAAGACTACTGATTGTCCTATAAAAGTTAAAACTCTAAAAGAAAATCAACTTCATCTAAGTCAAGTCTTGATTCTAAAACTAGTGAGAAAGGACCCAAGAAAATCTGGGTCCCAAAACATTCTAACTAGTTGTTCTTACTGTGCAGGGCAAAAAGAAGAAATCATGGTTTTTGGATAGTGGATGGTCAAGGCACATGACAGGAGACAAGTCCCTGCTTATACAATATAAAGAAAATAGTGGCCCTAAGGTAACTTTTGGAGATGAAAGCGAAGCCATACAAAGGGTTATGGCAATGTTGAGCATGAAGATGTTATCTTCACTGAAGTATCACTAGTTGATGGTTTAAAGCACAATCTGTTAAGTGTGAGTCAACTATATGATAAAGGATTCTATGTCACCTTCAAAGAAGATCAATGCCAGATTGTGACAAGGAATTTGGAAATGTGATATTAACAGGGAAAAGGAAAGGGAATTTGTACACTGCAAACCTAATCTCTTCCACTGATTAAGTCACATAACTTTATAACAAAGCCTTAGTTGATGAAAGTTGGCTTTGGCATAAGAAGCTCTCCCACTTAAACTTCAAAAACATCAACAATTTGGTGAGAAAAGACATGGTAGCTGGCATTCCTCAATTGGAGTTTACACAAGAAGGTTTGTGTGATTTATGCCAAAGAGGAAAACAAAGAAGTGTGTCATTCAAGTGTAAACCAGCAACATCAATCACTGACTCTTTATAGTTATTGCATATGGACTTATTTGGTTAAGTGAATGTGACGTCAATATCAAGAAACAGATATGCCTTGGTTATAGTGGATGATCACACAAGGTATACTTAGGTAAAATACCTTCACTCAAAGGATGAACCTGCTTAGTTGATTATTAATCATATCAAGAAAGTAGAAACTGAGTCTGGAAAATCAGTAAGAGTTATAAAGAGTGATAGAGGAACAAAATTCAAAAATTTCCAAGTAAATGAATTCTGCATTGAAAAAGGAATAACTCATCAATTCACAGCTCCAAGAACCCCTCAACAAAATGGAGTTGTTAAGAGGAAAAATAGAACTTTGATTGAAGCAGCAAGGACAATGCTAGAAGAATCAAAACTTCCAACCTATTTCTGGGAGGAAGCTATTAACATTGTTTGCTTCACACAGAATAGGTCCTTGATCAACAAGATTTACAACAAAACACCTTATGAGTTAATGACTGGGAGAAAACCAACTCTCAAGTTTTTGCATGTGTTTGGTTGTAAGTGCTTTGTTCTGAGAGACTCATCAGAGACAAAAGGAAAATTTGATAGCAAGTCTGATGAGGCCATTTTGTTAGGTTACTCCCTATTAAGTAAGGCATATACAGTATATAACCTAAGAATAAAGGTCATTGTGAAATCCATTCAAGTTGTATTTAATGATAACAAGTTTCCAGGAACGATTGGTCAAGGATTGCATGAAACTCTCAGATTTGAGAATGAATTAGATGCATGGAAAGATTCATCAGAGACTAAAGAATCACCCCTAAATGGTTATGACCCCTATATGAGTAAGGGGGAGTTAACAGTTGTGCATGAAGTACCAAAGGCTAATACTCCATCAGAGACTAGAGTATTAGCATTCAATGAAACATCAGAGATTGGTAACACGAGTGCACAATCAGAGACTAATAAAACAATCAGAGACTATTGAAATCAACAGTCAATATGAGACTAATAGCTCAAGGGGAGCTAACAATGAAGAAGTCACTGGATTAGGGGGAGCAGTTTCTGATCCATCAACTAGGTTGAACAATGTTAATCTAGAAAATGAAGCCTCGTCTTCAAGATTAAATCTTCCACCTGCAAGACCTTGGTTGAGAGATCATACACCTGATTTAATTATTGGATATTTAGAGGAAGGAGTCAAGACAAGAAGTGCAACACAAAATGAGTGTCTTTATCTCAGTTTTCTGTCAAAAATTGAGCCAAAGACAATTGAAGAACCACTTCAAGATCCTGACTGGGTAATAGTCATGCAAGAAGAATTAAACTAATTCACAAGGAATAAAGTCTGAAGATTGGTACCCAAACCAAGGAATAGATCAATAGTTGGTGTCAAGTGGGTCTTCAGAAACAAATTAGATGAAGCTGGTACAATCACAAGAAATAAAGCAAGATTGGTAGCAAAGGGTTATTCTCAAGAAGAAGGAATTGACTATGAAGAAACCTTTGCACCAGTTGCAAGACTTGAAGCAATAAGGATTTTCTTGGCATATACAGCCCATAAAAACTTCAAGGTGTACTAGATGGATGTCAAGAGTGCTTTTTTAAATGAAAAGTTGGAAAAAGAGGTCTATGTTGAACAACCACCAGGTTTTGTAGATCCCAAGTTTCCAAATTATGTCTACATGTTAGATAAAGCACTTTATGACTTAAAACAAGCACTCAGGGTCTAGCATGATACTCTTTCTCAATTTTTAATTAAAAATAAATTTGTTAGAGGTATCATAGATAAAACACTTTTCTACAGAAAACTGGGTTCTGATTTAATACTTGTGCAAATATATATAGATAACATTATATTTGGATCTACAAATGAAAAACTATGTGAAAGATTTTCAAAGTTAATGTAGTCTAGATATGAAATGAGTATGAAGGGTGAGTTAACATTTTTCTTAGGGTTACAGATAAAACAATCAACTGATGGAATTTTCATTAGTCAGTCCAAGTACATCAAGGACTTACTAAGGAAATATAAACTGGTTGATTATGCATCTGCAAAAACACCCATGACTACAGCCACTAAGCTAGATAAGGATACTAAGGGAAAGAAAGTTGATATAACTAGCTACAGAGGCATGATAGGCTCACTTTTGTATCTAACTACAAGTAGACCTGATATAATGTTTGCTACATGTTTGTGTGTAATATTTTAAGCTGATCCAAAAGAGTCACATTTAATTGTTGTTAAAAGAATACTCAAATATCTAAAGGGTACCCCAAACCTTGGGTTATGGTATCCTAAAGAATCTGATTTTAAACTAATTGGCTATTCAGATGCTGACTATGCAGGATGTAAGCTTGACAGAAAAAGCACAAGTGGAAGCTGCCAATTTCTTGGAGGCAGACTTGTTTCTTGGTTTAGCAAGAAACAAAATCCAGTTTCAACCTCAACGGCTGAAGCTAAATATATTGCAGCTGGGAGTTGTTGTGCTCAGATCCTGTGGATCAAAAATTAACTCCTAGACTATGGTATGTCATTATCCAAAATTTCTATTTATTGTGATAATATAAGTGTCATAGCAATAACTGAAAATTCAGTATAGCATTCAAGAACAAAACATATAGATATAAGGTATCACTTCATCAGAGAACATATTAGTGAAGGAACCATTGAATTGCACTGGGTTACAACTGATAAACAACTTGATAACATATTCACAAAGCCTTTAGATGAACCTACATTCACTAGGTTAGTCTATGAATTAGGTATGTTGAATTATGCTCATAGAAACCAAGTTGTTAAGTTTTGAGAAGCTAGAATCCAATTTCTAGATTGAAGTTGTTCTTGATGGACAAAATTTTTAGAAGCTAGAATTTAATTTCTTGAATGTAGCTGTTATGTATAAACAGACCTTTTATAGCTAATAATCATTATATTGATTGTTGGATAACTTTGAAAACAAAATTGTAGCAGAGACTAGTTTAATTAAGTCTCTGAAGGAATTTGAGTGAGAGACTAAAATTAGTCTGTCATAGTTGTTTTTAATTAGTCTTTGACTAGTTAAAAATAACCTATCGGAGACTAGTTAAATTAATCTCTGATAGTTGTTTTTAATTAGTCCCCGACTAAAAACAAATAACCTATCGGAGACTAATCTACTTTAGTCTCTGATAAGTGAACGTGGCAGAGACTAGAGTAGACTCTAATGAGGGGTAAATTGGTAGTTACTCATATACCCACAATCGAAAATCGTTCACTATTTTTTGAATTGCAAATGTTTCTTATACTTTGATAAAAGTAAAATCAAATATAATTGCAATTACATTCACTCAAAGAACTTTCTCTCTAATATCTGTGTTTGCAAAGAATTTTCAAGTTGTTAACAGATCTCAACAATGGCATCTAAGATTGTTTGCTTCAAGTTCGGAGACTTTGACTTTTTCAAGACCAATCATGATGGGGTCATTGACAATAAGAAATTTGAAGCACAGTACCACCCATTTGTAGATTTTCTACAAACATCTACACTTTCGTATGCCATTTATGAAGCTCCCGAACAAGCCGCTGAAACCATCACAGCCATGTGGTCCACTGCTAAAATCCAGGATGAGAGTGATGACTCTCTTGTGGTAAACGTTAAATATGATAATATTACTTATTCTATTAATCATATAGTAGTTAATAAAGGATTGCATTTACCTGTTCGTGATGCATATGACCAAACTACCTCTGATAAGGAATTACTAGATATGTTTAAAAACTTACTTTATGATGAAGAAATTGCATCAATAGGTTCCATAACTAGACCTCATCTTAGGTAGGAGTGGTCTTTATTTTTCGATATTATCACTAAAGCATTCACTTCAAAATGCAGTGGTTATGATGTCATCACCACACTCACACAACAAATTGCATTTAGTGTGTTGTATGATAGGCATATAAATCTAGGGTTGTTGATTCTGCATAACTTATTGGCTAAACTTAAAACTAGTGGTAGAAACAAAATTTACTATGCTGGGTTTTTTATGATGATTGCAAATTATCTAATTCCTAACCTAACTATCACAAGTATGCAAATAGTGTCAACTGTTTTGCAGAGTAAACGTATCTTTATTGATGTGAAGAACAAAACAACAAAGGTAAAGGTTCCTCTTTCCTTCCCTCCTATCATGAGATCAACTCTCATAGATAAGTTTCCAAACCTTTATTCTTTATCTTATTTTGAGGATCTTGAGCAACAAACAAGAAACCCTGTTGATACTCCAACAACATCTTCGCAACAACAATCTACAGCCCCCTCCACAGTCTCTCAAAAGACTGTGGTTATAAAAACAACGAAAGCCAAAAAGTTACCCATTAAAAGAAAAACAAAAGAGGGTGACAATGAGACTGAAGGAGTAAAGGAAGCTGAGGTGGCTCCTCAGAGAAAGAAGAGATTGTTAACCTTAAGCCTATGGATAATTGATTTGAGACTAAATATTTTCTGCTCATTAAAATTTTAACTTTAAATCCACTCTTATGAGCATATGCATTATTGGTTTTTTTTAGTTTCAAACATATTTGTTAATATTTGACCCATATATAGAGAAGGAACATCATCACTATCTAAATTTGTCTTTTCTTTGTCATCAAAATTATTTTCTTCATCAAAATGATATTCGTTGTTATCAACATTCATATTTATATCTGAATCCGAATCACCAAAAAATGTATTGGCATCATATATTCTATCATTATCACTCATTTTAAAATTAGAAAAGTGAAAAGTAAAAAACCTGATAAAAATACCAACTTCAGATATCAGCTTATTTAATTTATTGTAACAGAGAAATTTATTTTAACAAAGGTCAATGTGATTAAAAACAAATTGATCATGAAATGAGAGAATGAAGAAGGAAGGTTTACTTGTGACAGAATAAGATAGTTTTTTTGAGTTAGGGTTTTAACCTAATATATGTCACAAGAAGTATAACAAGGGTGTGAGTTGTCACGTTATGCCATAGAAACTTGTTAAAAAAATTACACAATTTCTACTAGTGTAACTGGCGAAAAATGCCAATACCACTAGCAGAAAGCCATAATTTTTTTTGTTGTTGTTTAATATGGACCCCTGGATCATCTCATCAATGGTGTGGGGTGTGTTAGCTACTAAAGTCTTGATAGTTAATGTTAGCTACAGATCAGTCTCATGTATATATGTACACACACACATGCACATATGTATTAAAATAGAAAGAATAGTAATTATCTCATATAAAGTAGAGTTTGCAACCTTTCGCTCTAAGTCCCAAGACTGTATTATTTTCTATGTTGTTATAAAAGTAATTTATAATAGACTGTTAGTGCAATATAAGCACAAGTGTTTGTAGAAGGGGGGGATGAATACAAACACCTGAAACTTTTTGCTTTTTTAAACTTAAAAGCGCTTACTTGAAAACAGCTGCAATAAACAGAAAAACTATAAGAAATGAACACACAGATTCAAGTTAAAATAGTTATATTAAAACTTGGGGTTTTTCTGGAAATCTGTATAATCACAACTGTGATTTACAGCTACAAATTCTGTGTTTAAATACACAGCTTGTCACACTCACTAGCTTCTAACTTTCTTTGAAATATTTCTCGCAAAATCTATTACAAAGCTTCTCTCTAGTGTTTGTGTGCTTCGGTATTTGTTTGATCTGTTGGAAAAATTCAATCTCTGTGTGTTGTATTGTAATGAGAACTCCGTTGCTTATATGTTGATCAGTGGATGAAATCACGTGCTTGAGACGTGCTGCTTTTCTCAACTTAGCCGCATGTATGTCACATCATAGCCCTATTTGTCAGACTGCTACATGCTTTATTACTTCTTTTTCTTCCCCTGATCTGTGTGCATTTAATGCGAGAGAGTTCTCATTGGATCAAAAACAAACTTCAAGAAATATCTTTCCAGTTGATATTTCTTGCTTCTGTAACACATTACGTTGATTTCCGTGTAAGTACTGATGACGGGTGCATGCTGTCATAACGATCCACTGACTATCAGCCCTGATGGACTTTGATCAGTGCTTCTGGATCCCCTGATGTTTATTGATTGGATCAGGGCTTCAACCTTCACTTGAGTTTCACTCAGTGCTTCTTGATCTTGATGGTTATGACTGACGGCATACACTGATGGCTTCCACTGATGTCATGTTGGTCATTCCCCCTGAGGGGTTACCCTGATGGGTTGGCCTGACACTGACATGTCCTGAAGTGTTTCCTTGACGGGTTGGTCTGCCTTCGTCATCCCCTGACAGGTTTCCTTGATGAGTTCCCCCTGATCGGTTCCCCTGATCGTTTCCCCCTTATGGGTTCCCCTGACGGTACTTAATCAACGCAACTTTGTTTAGAATATCTGATGTGCGGAATACTTTGACTGTTAACAAGTAACATCAGACATTCTTCTTCACTTTGTCAAGTCCTTTAGATGTTTCTGTTTTCTGACTTGCCTTGTGAAGTTATTGACCACCCACTGATGAATAAGTTCATCATCAGTTGATGCAAAACATGTGTTGATTTTAAGGTTTATAAAATACCTCAAGTACTTACATTTGCACAATTTATTATATAATAATCATCATCATCATTTAACTCTAACATAGACCTGATCGTTGGTTTTATTGATTATCGACTATCTCCTCTAAAAAGTGATAGAAGTCAAAGTTTCGAATATTACAAGCTAATAAGAAATCCTGTAAGGTAGTTAGAGGTCAAAGTTTCAAACATTGTACAATAAAAAATCATGTAATGTAGTTAGTTGATTAGTGTGTGAGTGTGTGTGTGAGTACTTAGACAGTAACACGTTATGTAACTAAAAAAATAATTACAATAAAACTCCCTCCTTCTAACCACATGTATACCGCACCACAAATACTTATTGTTTAATATATAAATGCATTCATTAAGTATTTTTACTGTTAAATTATCATTTATTAACAATATGTATTATATTTCAAACAATAGTCATTTCAATAATTTTCAGATCTATAAATATTAGGTATTTTATTTTTAGACATATAAAGTATTGGACCAATGACCTATAAATAGCAGGTTTTGTTTTAGTTCCAGTCCTATAAAGTATAAGATTGTGGCACCCCCGAAAATCCCCCAAAGCCAGGCCTCGGGCACTGTCAACAATTTGGGTGACAGTCCTCGAGATCTCCAGGTTGGGACTCCGGCCTACACCAGAAAAACAACACAACAGCAAAACAAACAACACAGCCAAGCATTAACAACACTCATGCGAGAAATACATTCTCAAATACCTCATTATGAATTCTTAAAGTCCATATCATCTTACAAAACCTCAAAGCTTAAAAATAATTAAGCTGCAGCGGAAACAAAACTTTAGATGGCTCATTCGGCCTTACAACTTAAACATTCCTAAGCCATTCTCTCTTTCCCTTTATTAAGCGACTCAGCCTTCATGACATAACCTGAAAAACATTTCATAACATTCCACATGAGCGTTTGCGCTTAGCAAGTATATATTCATAAGCAAGAAAAACATATATTTCAAAAGCTTTTATATTCTTCGAGGTTGGGCGAAACAATGCCAACACCTCGTGATAATCAATAAACATGTATCATTTAGGGTACCCGAGTGATATCAAGGGATAACCCTCTTTCAATAAATCATGATTCGCCCTCTCTTCATCAGATAATGCATCACCTGACTAGACTGATCATTATCTGACTTCCTTTAATGATCAAATTTCATCCCAGTTGGTCAGCCTGGTCGTTTGATCCATCATTTGACATACGTAGTCACTCGCAGAAAGCATATGGTCTGCGAAAAGTCTGATTATCGATGTCTTGCCTCGGTCTATCATTCTCTATCATCATTAGCCAGAATACCAGGCGAAAATATTCAACAGCCCTTTAACTTCCTATATGAAATATATTTTCTTGAAAACATTTTCTCATTTTAAATTGGCACGACCAACAATTAAAAGTAGTGACTGCCAAACACATTGGCGTGCTCAACAGATAAAAGTCGACTACCGATGATTTTTCTATATACCCATATGGAAGTTGCTCAGGTGTGCATACAACTTCACGACTACAACACCCTTGCCTCATCATCATCATCTTTTGGTGTGCTAGCGGCTTTAAACAGCTAGCAATCACCCAATAACATATAGCTTAATCATTAACATCTTTTCACGTACATCGGATCAATGATCGTACGTTACTTAATCATAAAAGAGATCATCATCATGCATAAGCTTTAACATCATTCATTTACGTAAATCAAAATAATGATTCTACGTAATTAGTAAGGAAGAAAATGGAATGAGTATTTACTTGCCTTGGTCCTTAGCTAGACTCAATATATTGGTTGCAAAAGGGTTCTGTAAAACATCATTGTTGGTATAACATGAGAAATCCATACTTTAAAAGGATAACTATACAAAACGGAGGATGGCCATCAGGGGATGCATTGCCCGTCAGGGGATACATTACTCATCAGGGGATGTATGCCTGTCAGGGGATAATTCATCCATCAGGGGATGCATTACCCGTCAGGGGATCCATTACTCATCAGGGGATGTATGCCTGTCAAGGGATAATTCATCCATCAGGGGATGCATTGCCCGTCAAGGGATGATTTACTCATCAGAGACTAAAATATCTCATCAGAGACTAATGATGTCATCTTAACCCATCGGAGACTAAGGCTGACGTTATCATCAGAGACTAATTAACTCATAAGAGACTGATGATGTCATCTTAACTCATCGGAGACTAAGGCT
>CM025780.1:7997867-8038252 GCA_014636745.2 Centella asiatica | reverse complement strand
TCATAAGAGACTGATGATGTCATCTTAACTCATCGGAGACTAAGGCTGACGTCATCATCAGAGACTAATTAACTCATCGGAGACTAGCATTATCTCGTCAAAGACTAACTTCATCAGAGACTAACATTAACTCATCGGAGACTAACATTAACTCATCGGAGACTAACATTAACTCATCAGAGACTAATATTATCTCGTCAGAGACTAATGTTAGAGCTTTTCTCCGTTTCAAAGGAAAACCTTACATGAACAAACTCAACCTAGGATACCTCAAGAACATGAATTATGCAAATGAACGCAACCTTACTCTTAAAGCTTTATCCTTCTTTGAAAACTTAACATACACGACTAATACTCTTGGATGTCATGCAAAAAGAAACAATCAGAGGAGAACTTAGGATTCTTACCTCTAGGGTTGACGAACGAAATCAAAGCCTGTTTGAAAGTAATCGTCTAGAAGAGAGAACTTGAAATTATATGGAGATGGTAGGTTTAAGGAAGAACTTTGGAAGAGAAAATTTTTAGAAAAGAGATTGAAATGTTCCTCCGAATGAGGTATTTATAGTAGGCTAAGATTAAGCTTTGAAATAAAATGATTGGTTAATATGGACGGTAAAACGGTTGCTCATCATGATTCTTAACAGCTAAGTATATGTAATAAACAACTGTTGTCCTTCATGCACATATGCTTAATCTACTGATGACATACAAACAGCTTAATAACCAAATCAAGATACGTACACAATGATGTCATCATTCTTAAACTCCTAAGTTCTTCAGGGGACTTAACCAAAAAAAAAAACACCAAGCTTCTTGAAGGTTACCAACATAAAAACATCAATTGCTTACTCTTGCAACCAACATCCAAACAAATATAACCCCTTTAATGGGTCCAAAAATATTCAAAAATATCATATAATAACTATATACATATTAAAAAAAATAAAATAAAAAAAATATAGTGAATAAATTATTTATAGATAAACAAATTTTTTTTTCCAGGTCGTTACAAAGATTAAAGAACAGATCTATAGACAATATATATGTTATCCTCAAAAAGTATGTATTTATAGATCTAAAATGAAAAAGAAGTAGTCGTGTGGAGGCAACCTTTGTAGATCAAAAAACGACGAATACGATGACGATAACGAGGCATTAGTAGTAATAGTAGTAATTGTGTGATAGTGACCTTTGTAGATATGAAAACGATGAATACAATGACGACAATGATAGGGGCAAAGGAGGAATTGTCGTCGGAGAAAGAAGAGAAGATGACGACCTAAAAAAGAGGAAATACGAGATGGATGAGGAGGAGGTGGTGGCAAGGAAGGAGGATGATGCAGTGACAACAATCGTGCTAGAGACAATTGTAACAGAGGAGGATGAGGAGGAGAAGAGCGGGATGAGATGGAGTTGAGACAAAATTGTTGGGTCAAAGAAAAATAAGAGAAAATAAGTGAGAGAAAAGAATGATGAATTTAAATGAAAATTATTTTTGACAATCGACTAAAAATTAGTAACTATTTATTTAAAGCCAAATTGAGTAATATTTAAATTTCCATATTTTCACCAAATAGTACCTGTTGTCACAGTAAGACAATTTAGAACTTGTAGAAGTGAGGAGGGGAGGTTGAATACAAGTTCTATGATTTTTTTTGAATTTTTGTTCTGTAAAATAATATAATTTGCGAAATAAAAAGAACAAGACAAATTTATAAACAATTGCTTTTATTGATTAACAATTGATTACAAATTCTAACAATCACAAATCGATTGTCAGCTTTAATTTTCTGTACTGTATATATACAAATCAATGAAATTGTATAGTTTCTTGTATCTCTATAAATTCAATTACAGTTTCTGATTCTGAATTGTAATTCAGTTTCTAATCTTATCCAAAAAAAATATCTTCTATGTACAATCTAAAAAGTAACTTCAATTCAAAATAGAAAAACAACTTTGATATATTTTCTAACCAACTTCGTCTTCAACACAACTTCTTTGTTCATGTTGAAATCAACTTTTAATTGAATTAGAACTCTGTACTACATAAGATATTAAACTTCACTTTAGTCTCTTATGATTTTAACAATAGTCTCTCTTATGACTTCAACAATAGTTTCTGGTCGAGTAAGGTTAGTCTCCAATAGACTTACCTTAATTTCTTAGTCTCCGATACACTTATTTTTTAGTCTCCAATCAGCCTTAGTCTCCGTGGCTTGAATAACTTCATCAAATTTTCAGTCTCTCACAATTAGTTCTTGATAGACTAAACATTATCTCTTACTTTGTTAAATTCTCCAATGCAGTTCTGGTAGTCTCTTACAATACAAATTAATTTACTTTTTTATAAAAATATATTACAACAATCAGAAAATAAAGTACCAATTACAAAAACTCAATTGCTATAAATTAGCATTAACCGTATATTTGTATTTTTAACTATTCTAAACACAGTCATCATCATCAAATATTACAAAATCTAACAGTACAGATCAGTCTTTGCTAGAAAAAAAAATTCAAATCAAATTTAGGAAGTCATAACATAAAACATATGGGGATTTAGGTATTTGTGTAGTTAGCATTTTCTCAAAATTTTCAGAAATTAGAACGGAGGAAAGTAGCGGAACGGTATATTGATGTAGCCAACCGACCAACTCGCCTTTTAGTTTTCACAAGCACACGACACTCCATCTCGACTATTTACCGTCCATTCCCTCAACCCCGTTGACTACCTCGACCCCGTTGACTACCTCAACATTATTGACAAACAAAGGGGCATTTCTGGGATTTTTGATTAGTCACAGTTTTAACTTGCAAGTCTGCAAGTCCGAAGCTTCTTCTCTCCGAAAACTTCCTTTCTTTGACTTGGAAAACCAGGTCATGCCATGATGTATTCTCTTTAAAAATCTTGTTTTACATCTTAGATCTTCCATTCCTATAAAGGGTATTGCTTGCTTTGTTGAGATTTCGAATCAATTCACTACCATTTTGTCTTAGGTATGTTTCTTCTCTTTGTTCGTTCATTCATTTTATCTTGTATTTGATGTTTTCGCTTGAATAGTCTTTGTTTATTTATGATTTAAATTCTTGGGTTTGTGATGATTTCTTAGAATTGTTGACTTTTATGTATATGATTATGGTGGTTTCCTAGCCCTTTGTTGTTTATGGGTTTTGTTAGTTGGCTACAGCCGAGGAGAAGGGTTGGTTTTCTTCAAAGCAATATGTGATATTTTAGTTGAATAGTTGTAGGTTTAGTGGAAATTAGTTTCCACCGTTGATTACTTGCTGAATTTAAATGGTAAAAGCTTACCCTCATTGGAGATTATGACTTATGAGCTGTGGTTACATTTATGGTTTCATTTCCTTATTTTAAATTTTGGAATTATATGCAAGTGTTCCACTGAAATTTTCTACCTTGTTAGACTTTGCAGCTAAATGATGATGAGTGCATTTTATCTGATCATTATTCTTGTTAAATTAGTTCCCAGATATTATGAGTATCGTTTGTCATATCTATCAACGGATTACTTACTTTAGTCAGTTGTAATAATGAGATTTATTATCTTTTGTTGGTCAGAATGCTCATGTAGGGCTTTGCAATTTAATTTCTGTTTTGTTTTCTGTTTCTGTATACTGGATAAATCTTGAAAGTGCATACAATCATATTTTGTTTAAGAATGAAGTCTTGGAATGTTTGGATTTCTCATCTTGTGATAGGAACTCTCAAGTTAATTTTTTTGAGGTCACATATCAAACAAAATAACATATGTAGAACTTGTTGGCATTGGCAGATATTTCTTTAAAGACCTCGTCAATCCTATATATCAGGCTGCAATGCGTGCCCCATCATTACTCGCACAGTGCTTGCCTGGCCTGGCTCCTCATGATAAGGGAAGTCACAGCATATCCTCTATTTCTGACAGAGATTTTCATCTCTGTTCACCGGCTGTGGAGATTATTCCATCAAAGGTATATTTTCTATTAGGTTCTTATAGCTTCAGTGCGAGGATTATTATGAAATATAAATTATTCCAAATACCTTCGGTTGACGTTGTTTAGTTGAAAGTTCTGTTCCGTCTTCCTTGTGTTGCTTTATATATATCAAGTTGTGATCTTTGTCCTTTCTACAGAGGGCCCACCCATACAAGTATGCCGGGGAAAATGTAGATTTGCAAGGAGTTAGCATATTCAAGGTATAGTGGTATAAATGTCTGAAAGGTAGATAGTTCCTGTATTATATTATTTTATTTTTGTTTTAATCGCCTTTTGTCTTGCTTAAAGCTAGTTTGTGCAATATAAAATTGTTCATGCAGAAGCTTTCACGTTCCTTGTAGCTCATTTTGAACATGATGTTTTAACTTATTAAATATTTATATGATATATCTTGTATTTAGTTGTCACCATAGTGATAGTTTCAGCATGTTTATTTTTTAAGAAGCTAAAACCTTGTCTCTATCTAGCTTTATTGGAAGATTGTTAACCTCAGATAAAATTTGGAGTCTTGGCCTTGAACTAATTCTTTGGAATATTAGTGAAACGAAGTTCATTTGCGGAGAACTTTCTGTTTGCTGTCAGTGACTCAAGAGTTTTAAGTAAGCTTATCTAGTGTATTTTGCAGGGAAGAGTTAGTGTTGCTGACATAATTGGTTTCTCTGGTTCAGATTCAATTTCATCAAAAATTGATGGTAGGTGCATCACCTTATTTCATGATCTCGGAGAAGTTAATTCAATGTGGCATTAGTAGTACACTTCTGCTAAACTCGCCTGTTTTAAAGGACTGTCAGATACTAAATTAGTGTTTACATCCTTTGCTGTTCTGTATAGGGTCGTTGAAATCATGGGACAACTCAATAGATCTTGTTAATGTCCTTAAGCATGATATTCGGGATGGGCAACTGAGCTTTAGAGGCAAGAGGGTATTGGAGGTATTTCAATTAAGCCTTGTCTTATTATTTCATTCTTCAGTCTAACATGCTTGAATCTTTGAAATGTTAAAACTGTCTCTGCTAGATTAAACAACTTTAACCTATTAATTCTCGGATATCTAATTGTAATTCATGATTCATCATATGAATTTTGCCAATTTTCTGATGCTCTATTATTTTGACATCCATAAAGCAACACTTGTCTAATATTTTGTATATAAACAAGTTTATGCACATATTCCTAAAATACTTCATTGAAGAAAGGAGCTAAAATATTGAACCTTGTTCATGAGATCTAAGAATAATTTGATACTACAGTGATGCTGTTAAATCCTAAAATGTATATGTTCATGAGATCTAATGATAATTTGATACTACAGTGATGCTGCGAAATCCTAAAATGTATAGTTTGGTGGGACTTTGTCAAAAATTTACAATAACAAAGGCTCTAATTTGTTGGGATTTTTATGTATTTTGCAGTATTGATTGTTGCCAAATTAAGTTAAAAATTTATTGTGTATTTAAATTATAAGATTCTTAATTATGCTAAAGTTAAATTTCAAATGGAACTCTGTGTTACTGGAGAAATATATTGAAGGGGTTTGACTATTAAATATGTTGTTCGCTTTTATCTTAATGGATATGTTAAGGTGTTGGAGATGTTGAGAAACATGTAAAATACATGAAATGCTGGGTATTATATACGAATTGTCATTTGCCTGAGCTACCTGAACAAGAAATATAGATTATGGTGTGGTAGGCTGGTAAGTAATCACAGGTACACAAGTTTGGAAAAGAAAACTGACTAAAAGGCTGGATACACTCCAAGAATCCCCATTCAAATTTATTGCATTGCAATTAATCTTTTTCTTATATAATTATAATTAAAGACAAGTGTTTCCTCGGTGCAAGCTTGCAGTTCAATTAGTATGTTCATCTTGTGTTTTTTTTACCAGTACAAATTTGATGGAAAAATTAATATCTAATTTATCTTGTTAAACTACACATAAAACTGAAAATCTCGAATGCAAGAAACTTAGATTGTTCCAAGGGAAGATCAGAGATTATTTTATGTTATCTTTTAAAGACATCTCTTTGCTAGTAAAATTGTCATGCTGAGAATGCTTATATGTAAAGTTCTAGCAGATGGCTTTCAATTGAACATTCAAAACTTCTTGCTTTCAAAGATTGGCTATCGTTCGGATAAGACTGATGCACTTATTAGATATTGAAATATGTCCTAGAATTTCCTCATATGACTCGTAATCTTTTTTTAATAACAAGAGTAGGATATGTATATTTCTTTGGAAAAAACTAGCTTTGACAGTAGTAAACGGATTATATAAGAGACGCAAGGACTGACTCGTGCATTGGTCATTGTGAGGCCATATTTAGTGCACGAAATGTTACTCTGGAATGAGAAGAGAGTGTTATATCTGGTTATGAGATAATGAGGAATAATAAGATCTAATATAACAATTTTAATGCTTGAATATGTCTAGAATGTTTTGAGAATTTTTTTTATTCAATCCTTAATCTAGTATACATGTTTAATGTAATAAAATCTTGTAATTTTCCAAATTATATTGGACAGAAAATTTAGTTTATTATATTAGCACCAAGTTAAAAAGACAAACGCAATAAGTCATACTGTTTACCCAAAAATAAATCTTAAACAGAATTTTCCTTTACTTAAATAAGCAAAAAAATTGAAAAGAAAGTTAAGTTTGGAATCAAATCTGCATGAGGTCAAATTTGACGCAACTTGTCTATGAGTAAATGTGCAAGAGCTCAAGACCTAAAAAGTGAATGTCGAGGACTTTTTATTCTCTTAAGTTAGACCTTAAACATATCATCTTTTAAATCTGACTTTTGTAACTTGCCCCAAAGGAGGCATGGATTTACTACAGGTCAAGAGATCAAGGCTCCCAACATTGGTAGGTTGCACTAACCTCATTATCTGTAGCCTTGAAGTATGTAAGAGATCTTAATAGTATTAAAAACTAAATACTGAGGTCAAGGAAGCTATTTTACGCAAATGTTCATTGTGATGTAGGACGGAATGGGAGAAAGGAAGAACAAGGGGATTAGAGAAGGATAACTTGGACAGCAACCCACAAAACACAATAAATCCTATTCGTCCCAGATCCAAAATCGAAATGACCCCCCATATTCTTCTTGGTTGTGAGACACAGTAAAATCCAATAGAAGTTCCCAAAATGAAAGTGCAAATAAAGAAAACAAATTAGAGGGGGGAGGGGGTTACACTTCTGGTTCTTGAATTTAAAATTAAAAAAAATTTAATAAACTAATTGAACTGAACCTTAAGAGAGTGTGGCCTAGCACTACACAAATATGATCCACTTCTAGGAGAGACATAATTGGCTACAGCGATCTCGATAGCTATGCTACCCACAGAATTTAATGAACCTAAAGGGGCACGAGTCATATATTCTGTAACGATTCTTCATAATAATGTTGAAGGATTACATCTCTTTATATAGTACTAATATGACTTAACGACAATGAAACTATCTCCTAGACTTGATAACAAATCCCTAAAATTACTATTCTAGAATATTCCTAATAATAAATATAATAACTTCTAATTAATTACATCAATAATTTTATATCCAATCAATATTACAAATAATTTAAAACCAATATTAACTTTCTTGTTCCGCATCATTCTCCCTTTTAAACTGTACTCGAGTTTTAAACCAATTAACAATGATGAACCATGAGAGGAGAGCCTTCAAAGAATGCTTGAGTTTCTCACATGCCGATTCCAAAAGAACAAGTTCTGAAAATAGGTGCACCTCAAGGAAGGATGTTGGGAGTGGTTTCTTCTTGACTGCGCTTTTTGGAAATATGAAATCAATATGTTGTACCTCATGGACAACTTGTGCTCCAAGTTGATCTTTTATACTCTTTTCCTTGATCCTCCTCTGTGTTGATCTCATTGGCATCTTCTTTTCCAATTTGAATGTTGTCCATGACGATTAATTTTTCAGAATTCTTGTATTCGTTGATTAAAGGTTTAATTGGAGTACATGTGTTTCTCTCTTCATATGCAAGCTTCAGATGCTCAGGTTCATCCTCAAACCATGCACTCTTTAATTAACTTCCAATACTGAGCACCATCTTTAGGTTAAATCCCTTTGATTTGACGAGCTAAAAAAGGAATTCGAAGTTTTAGGACTCCTATACAAAGTTCAAGTACCGCTGCTCAAGTGAACACATTTTCTCTAGGGTGATGGACATTTTTTCTATGGCCGTGGACATAATTGAAAGTTATAGGACTGAGTTGTCAAAATTTGGACCTTCGAAATTGATTTGGAAAGCTGCAGGGGCTGAACTACAGAACCTGGATTTCAGGCTGTATTGCAAGATCTGAAACTTCAGGGACTGAACTGCAAATAAACTAAACTGCAGAGGCTGATTTTAAAATGTCAAAGAATGTTGAGGCAACAAACTGCAGTTTTCCCAGGACCTAGGGTTTTTTTGTCTTCAAAAGGAAACAAAGCAGCAGCTGTGAGAAAGGAAAAGTAGCAATGACGGAATCGATGAAGCAGGAACCAAAATTCAGAATAGAGAATCTCTGACGGCGGCCCGACAAATCTCTGACAGTTTTCTGACGACAGTCTGTCGTGGAGACCTGACAGATGACCTATGACCTGATCACTGCAGCAACGAGCAAACTGTTTGTTTTTTTTTTCCTTTTTCTTATTGAGGATAGATTTGAGACTACAAACAGCAATTTCTCTTGCAAAATCGATACTCAATCTCAGATGGGTGTGCCGACTCTTGGAAAATACCAGAAATTTTGGGTAAGAAGAAGGTGAAATCAAAAGAGCACCAGGATTTCAGCTCTTGATGCCAATTTGATGTAGGACGGAATAGGAGAAAGGAAAAACAAGGGGATTAGAGAAGGATAACTAGGGCAACAACCTTCAAAACACAATAAATCAATTCTTAATTCAATTCTTCATAATAATGTTTAAGGTTTACATCTTTTTGTATGGTACTAATATGACTGAACGACCAAGAAAAGATCACGAACATACCTGCTAGACTTAATAATAAACCCTAAAATCTTTCATAATAATAAGTATCAACGTACTATTGTAGAATATTCCTAATAATAAATAAATGTAATTCCTGATTAATTATATCAATAATTTTATATCGAACCAATAATACAAAATAATTTAAAACCAATAATTTAATCTCTTGTTCTGCATCAAATCGTCTCTTCAGTATATATACTCCCTCAAGCTTTGGTTCCACAAGCTTGGCATATGTTAATGCCATAGTTTTGTATTTGATTAATGATTTTATATGTTTGTGAATCTGATGATTGGTTTTTTTCAATCATTTCAGCTTAGTTGCAGCTATGGACTCCCTGGGATATTTGCTTGCGTTAAGGTATATTGATCTTCATCTTTTTGTGTATTTCCAGCTATTGAATCTAAAATCATTCAAATTCCAAAGGGAGGTTCAAATCCCAATATATTGGTTGCAGATATTACAATACTAAGTGTGGAGTCTTTAGTTTCCTTTGTATCCTGGAAATAACCATTTGTAATGTGATCATATATATGCTCAGAGACTTCAAATCGTTGCTGGTCCTGCACTTGCAATAATATTGGATGTTTGGGTCTTACTGTTCTGTAGCTCCATTAACTTATGCGAAAGTGTTTGTAATGCTGAAACCAGTTAATATGTATAGTACTCCAAACCCGCCCCGCACCGTTAACGCTTCTACCAAACCCGCCCCGCTCCGTTAACGCTTCTACCAAACCCGCCCCCCTCCGTTAACGCTTCTACCAAACCCGCCCCCCTCCGTTAATGTTTCTACCGCCTCCGCCCTGTTACCTCGATTATTTTTTTATTTTTTCCCTTTGTTTTTTTTTATATTTTTCTCTTACAAAATTTTCTAAAATCATTAGAAAATATGTTTTATATATAAGCACATCGGAGTTGGGATTAAATGGGGTGAGATGGTAAATCTCATATCGTACCCTAACCTTGTAGGGTTCAAATAATCGGATTCCATTAGGGTCGGAGTGGGTGGAGTGTTAACGGGTTCGGGTGAAATTGCCATCCCTAGTTATGCCACGTATTGTCTGAAATATAGTTTAGTAGTTTAAGGTTGGCATTGAACATGTTCTGGTTAATATTCTTGGAGGGGTGTTTACGGAAGGAGGGTATGCTTTGTTGATAAGCTGGTACGTATGTTCTTAATTTTTCCATTTCTCCCACCCATCGACCAACATTAACTAACATCTTTTTGCTGAACAAGACATGTAACAACCACTAGCCTTTCTTTATTTTGGCTAAAGTTAATAGCCATAATTCAATTCACTTTTTCGGAAAAAAAGAAAAAAAAGAAAAAAAAATCAACTGGACAAACTTGAAGGATATTAGTTAATACAGCAAGACTATTTGACATAACTTAAAATTTTCCAATCATCATAAATAAACATTACTGCAAAATACATCTACTTGTTTGATATATAGGTAGGCGTGAAGTATATAGAGTACGTTCAATTTTACTTTGTGTGCATGTACTGGGGTTCAGGCCCTTTTTCTGGTGCTTGCTTTACGTATGATTGAGAAAACTGAAATATGTCAAACTTATATATTGTGGTATGAATAACTAGACCACATAGGTACTCAAAATTCATTCCATTGTCCAACATAAGCTGTACCATATTAAATTATTATTTTTGTAAGGACGGATATGTCCTAAGTTGAGAAAAAAAATGTGGATTTTGCAAATGAACCACTCTTAGGGAGATAGATATTGCCAAAGCAAAAATTATGCATCCATGGCAATTATACTTTTAAACAACACTTTTATAATACATTCAGTGATAGTTGTCTTTTTCAGCAACGATTATTGCTCTGGTAATGTCATTTGCCTGTTTTTATTATTTTATTAGTCCCTTAAATGTTATCTTAATCACATTGCAGGGAGCTTCTATAGTGCATTTTCAAGATTTGAATGCAGAAACTATAAGATGTACAACTATTCCAAATGTCCTGGCCAATCTTGAGCTAGCTCGAGACAGGCAGAGCCGCCAGCCGGAGAGTCCCTTGACTCCATCAAGGCAGCCTCTTTCCCCAGCAGTGCATTTTTATGCTGGGGAGTGGGAAGAACTCCCGACGGTTTTGTCCATTGTAAAAACTGATGTACCTGATGTGCCAACTGGTATGAGTTTGAGCTTTTCTGAGGAGGATTTCAATGATGGATGTAGCAGCCAAGATGGTAGCATTATGGGGCAAGATTTCTCTTTGAGGAGATCTAGGAAGCTCTCAGGAAGCCGGGCATGGGAGAGGGCTACTGAGACAGACCAAGGGGAAGGAGGCTATGATGTTATTTTGTTGACTGAGATCCCTTACTCAGTGACCTCTTTGAAGAAGTTATATGCTCTAATAAAAAAGGTGAGTTGCGCTTTCTTTTTTTCTTTTTGATCAATGGATAGGAGATGCAAATGTTATATCAAGGCTATCGATCTCCCTCATGATAGTTCAGTATACTCAAATTACACTTGACAAACTATTGGAACTTGTATGTCGTTTTTTAGGATAATACTTGTAATAAAACTGAATATAAAATTTAAGGGTTTTCAGTGCAAGGAAAAAATTCATTACAGAAAATACAAGAACAATGACCACTTTCTAATCAACTAGGCTGTTTATTTGACACAATTCATTTGTGATTGTTTATATATAGTAATAGAACACTGGAAAGGGAATTAATGTTTCTACTAGTAAAATTGATATTTTTTACAAGTTGTTCCTTTCATGAGTATTAAGTGGCTTCTGCATTCATTTGAGATTGATGTGGAATTTAATTTTACTTGTGAGATGTGCTTATCTTAGTATGTATTTTTTTGACATGAACAGCTAAATACTATAGTTACTCTAAATTAGGGATATCAAAAGAGAATTAGGAACCCCTCCAGACTTGAGCAATTTAGACCCAGGACTTTAACTTGCAACCTTCCAGCTGTCCAGACCAGGGAATAATATTAGTGATACAACTCCATTCATTTCCTGTAGGCCCTTCTTCCCCATCTCTTTTAAGAATCTATAACAATCTGTAGATATAGATCCGTTAATTGTTCTTGATAGCACCTTCCCCAGTAGAGATCTCTCGATTTAGAAATGTATCTGGGCCTCGGAGGGTAAAAACAAAGTGTGTTTCCAGGATTGCCCACCCATAGTCATTCAGCTCAGCCTCAATCCCCACTTTGTTTCCAGGATTATATTTCAGGCATAGTTGTATTATTACGACTAAGGCTTAAACCAGTGATCACTGCCCCTCTGACTGAATCTCTTCCTAATTCCCATTCCCCAAAAGCCCCGCCCTGCCCTCTCCCCCAAATTGATGCCCTCTTAAATCTACTGAAGTTTACTATAGATCGAACAGAAAAGTGAAGCTAAAATTTTAATCATCTTATTTAATCAAGAAATACATCAGTATACCAGTCAAAAGACCAAATGATGAAAATGAGAATGAAGCTTCAGCTATAGGCTGCTGTGCTAATGGGAAGAAACTGAATTTAGTATTGCTGAATGCATGTAAAAATTCCAAAGTACACGTGGGATCCAATAATCCTTCGTAGACAATCTATTGAGGAATAAAGCTGTAAATAGAAGTCTCGGGAAGTTTGTATCACTTTAGTTTGGACAGGTGCCTGGTCCCTTAAAAAGTTTACAACACTGAAAAATAATGTTCTACACTGAATTGTCCTAGCTTACAGTGCTTCTTTAAGGTCAAGACATAAGGCTCAACATCTTCCTCTCTTCCTAGTTCTTATTTTTATATGGTTTCATCTGTGGATCTTCTTTGTTTTATTTTATTTATAATAGGTAAGTACTCCCGAGTTGGGGGCTATTGTGCAGATCGTAACCTTTTCTTCCAAGAATAGATGATATTTAACTTATCTGTTCGTATTATTCTTATATCATTTGCTTTCCTTCTCTGTTCTTAATCTTCAGTGTTTGAGGCCCCCATATGGAGTATTGTACTTGGCCACAAAGAAGAATTATGTTGGCTTCAACAGTGCAGCGAGGCACCTGAGAAGCCTGGTAGACGATGAAGGCATTTTTGGAGCTCATTTGATTAAAGAAATGACTGATAGAGAAATTTGGAAGTTTTTTCTTAAATAAACTGAAAATTAAGGTTGAGGCACGGATATAAGTAATCTACTAAAAATAGGGTTGCATTTATCTCACATTGTTTTATTTTGCACGATACACCACCACGACTGTTATGTTTATTCGTTCGGCTAGTTATAACGAAATAGAAGTATTGTTAGCTAGGCATCCATCAAGCATGGATGGTGTTATTATCTTTTTCCTATTTCGACTTCACAAGGTAAACACGATTAAGCTGTTGTATATCAAAAGATCTAGTAAATACTATTGTTCGCTAATTTTTATAATCTGCATATTATTAGACATTTCGTGTCGTTAACCATGGAAGTGTATAATGTATACTAGCCTAAAGGCAGGCGCCTAAGCGTGAGCATGCAGTTTATAATTTATTAAATTTATTATATTAATTAGTATAATGCAGGTTATGTTTTTCCTTGAACATGATTGATCACTGACCTAAATTACAACATCCAAAGTGGAATAAAACATGGAAGTTAGTGGGGAAGCGGTTCCTTTATAGCAGTGGAATTCAGTTTTTATTCCTTTTATTTTTCACACCATAAGCCATGTAACGTCAATAGGAGTTGTCGTTTAATCATATATAAAATCTGGCCCAATATTGCACCGTTTACCACCTTTCAGGAAAACGGAAAAAAGTAATTCTTCCCTCTGCAAATTTCTGTTCCGTTGCTCGCGAAGTGATCGGCCGTCTTTTACCTCAACTCCACCATCCTAACTACTCATGGGCCGAGATCATGTCCCTCACCATTATTATTATTTGCACGATACATCGATAGAGGTAAACCAATACAACCAAGTAAATGAGGGGTTTTCTTATCTTGAATGACCAAATTGGCAAATCCTTTTCTCATCCACTTCAATGTTTTTTGAGTATTTCGTTCATGTTTCTTATGATATAATCGAGGGTCTTGTGGAAATTTTGTTTTGAAGACCCTAAATCCTTTGTGTATTATGTATTTAACATTTGGGAATAAATTAAAAAGAACATGGAAAAGAAAGCGAATCCCAAGCACGAGTTTACTCGAGTGGAACTGTGGAAGAGAGAGTAAGGTCCAAAATAGTTAAGATAAGGACTCACATCAGACATATTCTTCAAGAGTAAAAAATGAGCAAAGAAATGGAAAAAGAGAGTAAACAGGGAGATCAGAGATGAAAAAATTTTCAAAGAGAATTTGAGAAAGATGTGTAGACCATGTTTAGAACTTGGAAAATAGAAGGGAAAAGAAAAGAAAAGAAAATGGAAGGAAAAGTAAAAAGAAATCAAACTTTTTGAGGTTGTATGGCAACTAAGGAAAAGGAAATGGAAAACTAGAATTCACTTTTATGTTTGGAACTTGGAAAACTAGAAAGAAAAGGAAATTTGGAGCAACAATTACAAAATCATTAATCATGTTTCCAATAGATTCGCACTAACGTATCAATGAAAACAATTACAAACTGATTGATATGAGATGTGACCTACTTTAGTGTAATTAATATAACCCATGTTATTGGGCCAGCTCAAATGGGACCAAAAGGGTTAGAACCCACGAATGAAACCCTCGGGAATAATTCAGATGACATTGTCTAGATACAGACGAACTAACATGTTTGGACTGAAAATCTAAACCAATTCGAATTGTCATGGCTGCTTTATTTCCTAACAAATGTGTGCAGCAACTAACATTTGAAACAATGAACAATGAATGCTAACTCAGTCTTCACCCTTATAAACGTACAAAATTTATAAAATAGTTAAGTACGAAAATGAAGGAAACACAATAGAACTTGAGAATTACTTGAATTCTTGTTTTCTTCTTCTTAGTTACAAGTGAGGTGCTTGGGGTTATTTATAGTTGGCTTCCCAAACTTTTGAGTTTTTTAGAATATTCTATACAAGTATTGACACTTGATAATTCTAGAATATTATATACAAGTATTGAAGTATCTTAACTTCTAGACACTTCTATACACAAATCTCCCTATAGTTCTAGATTCTTCCGGATATTTTCACAGGGCTTCGAAATCTTCTAGATCTCTCTACACGGTTCTAAAATATTCTACACGGCTCTAAAATATTCTAGATAGTTTCACATGGTTCTAAAATATTGTTAGAGTTAATTGATGATGATGATGATTGGAGAATAAATTGTGCATCTGTAAATACTTAAAGTACTTTATAAACCTTAATATTAACACAAGTTTTGCATCCACTGATGATAAAATTATTCATCAGGGGATGATCAAACACTTCACAAGACAAGTCGTAAAATGGATCATCTAAAAAACTTGACAAAGTGAAGAGGAATGTCTGTTGTTACTCTAAAAAGACTGAAGTATTCCGCACATTAGATATTTCAAACAAAGCTTCAATGATTAAGAATCATCAGGGAAACCCATCAGGAGAACCTATCAGTAGATGACTGAGGCAGACTAATCCATTAGGGAAACGTGTCAGGGTATGACAGTGGCTGACCAAACTCATCAGGGAAACGCGTCAGTTTATGACAGTGGCTGACCAAACTCATTAGGGGGAACGTGTCAGGGCATGAACAAGACATGTCACCTGTCAGGGTAAGACATCATGATATGACAGTGTCAGGCTAACCCGTCAGGGGGAAAGCTCAACATTGCATCAGTTGAAGCCATCTGTGTATGTCTAAAGTCATAACATCACTGGATCAAAGAAGCACTGAGTAAAACTCAAGTGAAGATTGAAGCCCTGATCCATTCTTTAACAAGACTTGCCATCAGGGGATCCAGAAGCACTGATCAAGTTCATCAGGGCTTGTCGTCAGTGGATGGTTATGACAACATGCACCCGTCATCAGGACTTACACTCAAATCAATGAAGCTTGTTATAGAAGCAAGAGATATTAACTGGAAATATATTTCTTGAAGTTTGTATTGGTCCAATGAGAACTCTCGGACATTAAATGTGTTGTTGCACCCCTGCTTATATAATCATTGCTTAAAATATTATTTATTTATTTTTATAAGAATTGATGATGTAATATAGTCCTTGCTTAAACATTGTAAAAGGACTTAGAAAAATATTCAACTTGTTAGGTGGATATATTACTTAGTTAAGTAAGGAGTTTGATCACCATTGAAATCTGCTGAAGAAGGTTGCTGAAGATGTAAGAAATATTCTAAGTATAGTCCTGTTTAGAATGGAAATAAGCAAAGACCTTTATGTACTTAGAATATCCCAAGTCTAGTTCTCCTTAGAATGAAAATAAGTAAGGACTAAGTTGAAGAAAAAGTTCGTTGATCTTTATCCCTGCTTAGTCAACTTCTAGAAGACTGTTCACGAAGGCACTAGAAGAAAAAATAACGGCTACCTTTTTGAACTAAGCAAGGACAAATATAAAGATAGAAGTCACATCAAAGTCAGTACAACTCCAACGGATCTAATTTCAAATTTCCAATGGATAGATTTTCTAGAGGAGTATAAATAGGAGTCATAAATTACATTTATGACTAACCTCCAACTAACTGAGCAAAGTCTGAACAACCTCTCTGACATATTAAAAAACTTCAGCAAGACATCAAAAAGCTTGAACAAGTGCTATCAATCTGCTCAACTAAGGAGCAATCTACTTGAAGATAGCAAACAAGATTTTCTCAAATCTACTTAGAGTCTGTGTGACATTTGGTCTAAGTGACCTATTGTAAATTGGACTAAATGTCTTCCTGCTGATTGTTCTGTGTGAACAAGTTTTAGTGATAGCCTTCTCAAGTGAAAGAGAAGAAGAGTGGAGTAAGCTTAGTCTGAACCACTATAAAAATTCTAATCTCTATTCCTGCTTATCTTTCTTATTGCTTACTTGCTTAGTTCTATGCTTTGCTTAAATCCTGCTGAACTCCATCAGCAAAGACTTACTATCTTTGCTATTTTTAGCCATTAAGCCTTGCTACAAAAACTAAGGGGTGCTTTGCTTAAACAAATTCCGCTGCTAAACTTTTTCAAAACATAAGAAACTCTTTTATAAGCAAGAAGTGTTTTAATCAGTAAAGTTTTCTGAGCAATACTTAATTTTTGAAAAATACTATTCCCCCCCCCCTTCTAGTATTTTTACCCCTTTGGGACCTAACAAGTGGTATCAGAGCCTAACACTCTTTGCTAAGCACTAAAGCTTGAGAGGATCCTAACTTAAATTTTCTAATGGCTTTAAGAAGTGATTTTAGTGGCAAGCCCCCAATGTGTACCAGAGATAGATTCGTTAACTGAAAATTACGAATACAGGTATACATGGATGCCATTGATGTGGAACTATTTGAAGCAATAAAAGTTGGATCATACATACTAGAGAAACTATTTGCTGATGATCCAAATAAGCTCATTCCTAAGCAAAGGAATGAATGGACTGATGAAGAGAAGAAATTAGTAGGCTACAACAAAAAGGCAATGAACATTCTCTTCATGGCTCTTGAAGAAGAAATGTTCGAAAGCGTGTCTAACTGCACCTCTACTAAAGAGGTATGGGATGCCTTGCTAGTTCTCAATGAAGGAAAGGTAGAAGTCAGAGAGAATAAGCAATCCCTACTTATTCAGCAATATGAAATGTTCAGCATGCAGCAGGGGGATAATCTCACGACAATGTATGAAAGATTTACTGTCCTGCTTAATAACTTGCGTGCTCTAGGGAAAACTTATGACACAAAGGACATAAATCCCAAATTCATGAGATCATTACCAAGGCAGTGGGATCCTAAAACCACTGCTGTTAAGGAATTAAGAAATTTGCGTACTACTGATCTCTAACAACTCTATGGAAACCTGCTTACATATGAAATGGAGTTAGCTCAGAGAAATGCCACATCTGAGCCGAGGATGAAAGATACAGGAGTTGCATTGAAGGCTGCTGAGCCAAAGCAACTAGCAGATTCTGACTCAGAGTCTGCTGATAGTGATGAAGATATGGCTATGTTAGCCAGGAAGTTCAGAAGGTTCATGAAAAAGGATAGAGGAAACTTTAGAAGGAACACAAGCAGCAACAAGAGAGATTCATCAAAAGATCTTTGCTACAACTGTAAGAAGCCAGGACACTATGCTGCTGATTGCCGAAGCACAACAAGAGAGGAAAAGAAATTCCCTGCTAATGATAAGAGCAAGGGAAAAGAGTACTACAAAAAGAAGTACTAGCAAAAGAACAATTCCTCAAACTTTAAGAAAGACAAGGGTCTTCTTGTTGAAAAGTCATGGAGTGAGAGTGAAAGTGACTCAGAAGACTCAGGACCAGAAGTAGCCAACCTTTGCTTAATGTCTAGAGAATTCGATCTCAGCAAGGAAGTCGACCTTACTAAGGTATTTGATTTTGACTCTCCTGATATTACTGAAGCTGAGTTGCGCTCTTTGCTCAAAGATGTTGCATCTCAGTGGCATAGATATAGAAGATTGCTGAAGATTGCTTCAGCAGAGTCTGATCAACTAAGGAGCAAGAACTTTGAAATCTTGCTTACACTTGAAAATGTACAAGCTGAGAATTTGGAGTTACGTGCTGTTGATGATGAGAGGACTCTGTGTAGATAGCATCTTAGAGACTCTCAAGAGAGAGAGTCTAAGTTAACCTCCCAAGTTGAGGAATTAACTATTACAATCTCCACATGGAACAAATCTTCTTCAAATGCATGTGCTTTGCTGAAAAGCCAAAGAAGCTTGCTAGATCGAAGTGGAATTGATTTCGGGACTTGCGAAGTCCTTGCTGAAGAGAGTGAAGAAAGTGATGTTGAGTCTATCAGCAGAACAATCTCTGTGCATTCAGCAGAGTGTGAACCTTCGACTGCAACCAGGGGTAACATAAATGTTACCTTGCTAAAGAACAAATTCCTCGCTGACCGTAACTATAAGCAGGGATATGGTGCTAAACAGACCAAGGGTGGAAAGTTTAGCAAGAACCGTGTTCCTCTTGCTTATAATTACAACCATGCGAGGAATTTGAAATTTAGCAAAGGTTGGGTTAAGAGCAAACACTGAAAACCTCAACCTAAGAGAAGAGGTAAGCAACACACACATCACAACATGATGTATCTGAGATGCTATAGTTGCCATAGGATTGGCCACATAGCTTCTTTTTGCCTTGCTGACCCTTACTATACTGGTTGGTCTCAAAAACCTAAAATGAGACAATTATGGGTCCCTAAGGGTACTAACCTAAATGGACCCAAGTCTTACTAGGAACCAAAGTGATTGCTTATGTTTTGCAGGTTATGAGCAAGGAACAAATTTGGTACTTGGACAATGGATGTTCAAGACATATGACTGGAGATAAAGCCTTGCTCACCAATTTTAAAGAAAAGGATGGACCTCAAGTGATCTTTGGAGATAATAGTGTTGGAAGAACTAAGGAAATGGGTTAATCTGCTTCAACAAGGTTGCTTACGTGGAGGGTCTCAAGCATAACTTGCTTAGTACAAGCCAATTGTGTGACAAAAGGGCATAAGGTCACTTTCCTAGACAATCAATGTCAGGTAAGAGATCTTCAAACAAATACTCTGAAGCTTTCTGGTTCAAGAAATGAGAATGTTTATGTAGTAGATTTGGCTAAGCTAAGTCCTGTTGAAACAACCTGCATTTTTGCTAAAGCTTCAGCAGATGCTAGTTGGTTATGGCATAAAAGACTTTCACACTTAAACTTTAAAACTATTTCAAAACTCGCTGCTAAAGATCTTGTAAAAGGTTTGCCTAAATTTTCCTTTGAAAAAGAAAAACCATGTAGAGCTTGTCAATTTGGTAAGCAAACAAAACAATCATTCTTAAGCAAACCTGAAAAATCAAACTCTATGCCCCTCCAACTATTACATCTTGATTTGTTTGGCCCTATATCAAGTAGTCTTGGTGGAATGAAATATACATTCACTATTGTGGATGATTTCACAAGATTTACATGGGCATTATTTCTTGCTCACAAGAATGATGCATTAGCAGAGTTTGAGAAATTCAACAGACAAGTGCAAAATGAGAAGGAACTCAGAATCAAGTTAGTAAGAAGTGATCATGGAAGAGAATTCGACTTTGGAGGCTTTACTGAGTTCTGTGATGAGCAAGGAATTTCTCATAACTTCTCTGCACTAAGGACTCCACAGCAAAACAGAATGGTTGAAAGGAAAAATAGAACCTTGAAAGAAGTTGGAAGAACATTGTTTGCTGATGCTAGACTTCCTGAGTACTTCTAGGCAGCAGCAGTGAACACTGCTTGCTATACTCAAAATCGATCACTCATTCATCTAACACTAAGCAAAACTCCATACGAGCTATGGAAAGGAAGAAAATCGAACATAAGCTATTTTAGAATCTTTGAATGTCCCTGCTATGTTCACAATAATGGTAAGGAGTACTTAACTAAATTTCAAGCAAAATCTTATGAAGGTATTTTCTTAGGGTATTCTACTCACAACAAAGCTTTTCGTATTTTTAATAAGAGAATTCTAATAGTAGAAGAGTCAGTTCATGTAGTATTTGATGAAACTAACCATGAAGAACCAAGTGGTTCACTCCCTCTTATAGCTGAGCAGGAACCAAAAGAGAATTAACAAGCCGCAGAGACCAAGGAAGTCCCTGCTGAAGTACCATCAGAAAGCACTGCTCCATTGGATAGCGCCCGTGCTGAAGTAAAAGATGATGAACCCAACGTGGAGGAACTAAGACAGCAAGACAATTGAACAGATCTACCAAGAAGGATGAAATGGACCAAGTCTCACTCAGAAGACTTGATAATTGGAAATCCTACAAGTTCAGTAAAGACTAGAAGATCTGCTCAAAATGAAAGTAGTTTTCTAAGCTTCCTATCCCAAATGGAACCTAAGAAAATTGAGGATGCTCTTGCTGATGTTGATTGGGTCCTTTCTATGCAAGAAGAGCTAAACCAATTCAGCACAAAGTTTGGAATCTTGTTCCTAGGCCAAGAAATCATGCAGTAATTGGCACCAAGTGGGTATTCTGAAATAAGATGGATGAAGATGGAATCATCACAAGGAACAAGGCAAGACTTGTGGCTAAGGGCTACTCTCAGGAGGAAGGAATCGATTATGATGAAACCTTTGCTCCAGTAGCAAGGCTTGAAGCCATAAGGATTTTTCTTGCTTACGCTGCTTATCAAGATTTCAAGGTGTTTCAAATGGATGTCAAGAGTGCATTTCTCAATGGAGAACTTCAGGAGGAAGTCTATGTGGAGCAACTCCCAGGTTTTGCTGATCATGCTAATCCTGACCATGTATATAGGCTTGATAAAGCTTTATATGGTTTTAAGCAAGCTCCACGTGCATGGTATGACACTATATCTTCCTTTTTAATTGATGAAGGGTTCAGTAGAGGTAAAGTAGATACTACACTTTTCATTAAAAAGCATAAAGATAATACTTTGTTAGTACAAATTTATATAGATGATATAATCTTTGGTTCTGCTGATGAAAAACTTTGTGCAAGATTTGCTAAGCTTATGTAGAGTAAGTTTGAGATGAGCATGATGGGAGAGTTGAATTTCTTCCTTGGACTCCAAATTAAGCAAAGTTGTGATGGAATTTTCATCAACCAATCCAAGTACACTAAAGACCCGCTGAAGAAGTTTGGATTGGAAACAACAAGTCCAATGAAGACTCCCATGTCATCAGCAACAAAGTTGGACAAAGACGAGCAAGGTAAATCCGTAGATATAACAAGTTATCGAGGTATGATTGGATCCTTGCTATACTTAACTGCTAGTAGACTAGATATTATGTTTGCTACATGTATTTATGCACGTTTTCAATCTAACCCCAAGGAATCACACTTAGCTTCTGTTAAGAGAATTTTCAGATATCTTAGAGGAACTCCTAACTTAGGAATATGGTATCCAAAAGATTCTAACTTCAACCTTGCTGGATACTCAGATGCTGTCTTTGCTGGGTGTAAAATTGATCGAAAAAGCACCAGTGGTACATGCCAATTTCTAGGAGGAAGACTTGTCTCCTGGTTCAGCAAGAAGCAAAACTCTGTGTCAACATCCACTGCTGAAGTTGAGTACATATTAGCAGGAAGTTGTGTAGCACAAATTTTGTGGATGAAGAATCAACTTGCTGATTATGGGTGTGATTTCAAGTCTATCCCTATATTCTGTGATAATACTAGTGTTGTAGCCATTGCTTATACTCCTGTTTTACACTCTAGAACTAAACATATAGAGATAAGGCATCATTTCATTAGAGATCACATTCAGCAAGGTACAATAGAGATAAACTATATTCCTACTGAAAATCAATTAACATATGTTTTTACAAAACCCTTGGATGAAAATCATTTTAATAAACTAATAAGTGAATTAGGCATGTTAAATTGTGAATAAGCTTTTTGCTACTAACATCTTGTTTGCTTAAGCAAGGACTTTCGTTCTTAGCAAGTTAATTTCAGAAGAAGATGATGTACTACTGATGTCTCAACAGACCTCTTAATCCCTGCTGAGAGAAACATTTCACTTTGTTGAAATGATCAAAGATGCTGTTGATAAAGTCCATGCTGATCAACAATGACCTTGCTGAAAAATTCTGAAAAAGGGGAGACCTCCAGACAAAAGAGCTATTTCAAGAACTATGTAAATCTCCTGCTGAAGTGTCAAAGATGTTGCTGAAAGAAGAATCCCTGCTGACAAAGTACAGCACATGCTGCTGCAAATCTACATCAACCCTGTTAAGGGAAGGCCTCTCAATGGCGCCCTTTGAAGTCCAAGTTAAAGACTGCTGATATTAATCAATGGGAACCCCTGTTGTCCTTAAGCAGGGTAAGTTCATGTTTATCCTTTCGCATCAGCAAAGATGTGATAGTAAGTCTGCTCATTTCCATCATTACCACCGGAAAAATAGGTCATCATATCTAGCCATAAATTTTCTCTCTCCTCATTTAATGTCACTCTGCCCGATGATCTTTTACAGCTGTTGTCTTTTTGGTAATTAATTCTCAACACTACCCATATTTTTCTACCACTAACTCTTCATCTTCTCATATTAGTTACCACTCTCTAAACCGTTCAACTTCTTTTACCTCCTATATAAACTCATTTCACCCTTCTCAAATTTTTTACCGAAGAAATTACTCTCAGATCTTTCTCTATAATCACTCCACAAACCCTTCTGAAATCTACCGAAAACCCTCTCCGACAACCTTTTCCGATCACCATCAGCAGACATGGCCAACTGGTTAGACAAGATCGAGTCTGAGTCAATCATAGACTTGGAATCCTTTGCTGATATCCAAGATGAAGAAATCATTGAAGTCATAACCCTACTGAGGAACAGTGGGGTACGATATGTAATCTCTGCTGATACTCCCATATATGGGGAAGTAATCGGAGAGTTCTGCTCAACCATACAAGTCCATGATCACAACATTATCGGACGTGCAAGTGGTCAACTGGTTCTTATCATTCCAGCACGCATTGCTAAAGTTCTACAGATGCCAAGTCAGGGCTTACTGACTCCACCCACAGTAACTCCAGCTGTACTTACTGAGCTGGGCTATGTCAAGACTCATGCCAACAAAAAGAAGAAGGATTTCCCAAGGAAATGGGACCTTCTGATGGACATCCTTCACAACACCTTACTGTGTAAATTCACCTCCCAGGATGAGGCATCAACAAGGGTCATTTCAATCGTCTATCTGCTGAAGTCAGGGGAGCCAGTTAACTGGGCTCAGATATTTTTTGAAGTCCTTGCTGAATCATTCTCCAGCAAGAGGAAGATGAAGATTCGTCATGGACGAACTGTGTCCCTACTGATCAAGGGGATTCTCGGAGCAAACTTCCCAGCAGGGACCCAGTCCAAGAAGCTGATCAGCAGCAAGGTTATTACCCCTTCTTTGCTGAAAAATTATGGGCGCAACCCTGTTGCCCTTGCCAAAGCTGTTGCTGAAAGTAGAGCAAAGAGATCAGCAGAGTCCCAAATCCAAACATCTTTAACCCCGAACGCTAGAAGTGACGAACATATTCCTACTATCCAACCCAACAAGAAGAGGCGAGCAGCGGCTCAAATTCAGAGTCCCAAAAAGAAATCGAAGGCAACGCATGCTGAATTTGATCTCTCGACTCTGAATGAAGAGGAGAGGGAGGTTTATGAATTCTTCATGGAACTCTACGATGAAGACTCTGCTGTTGAAGCTATCGCTGCTGGAGGATTTGACGTAGAGGCTCCCTCTGAAGACGAACAAGAAATTCCCACCGCCGTTCCTCTCATACCTGAGTCAGCAGGGGATGACATCTTTGATGAAATTAACAACTACATCCCTACTGACCAGTCTCCAATGCCTGCTGATAATCATAAGAGTTCTTCCAACAAACTCTTCAAAGAGATTGATGAAGTCACAGAGGAGGTTGTTGCTGCTGACCAACTGATCCCTGCTGAGTCTTCAGCAGCTGAGCCGGCCACTCCCACTGAAGTTCTGGAGCTCACCGAGGTCTTGGAGTCTAATGATACTCCAGACTCCATCACAGGACCTGCTGAAGTGGAGATTGCAATCCACATTGCAAATAAAGTCAATCCTCCTCCTGCTTACGACACTGCTGAAATTGATCGATCAACAGTGTCCCCAAAAGAGCCAACAGCAGAGCCTACAGAGACTACTGAGCCTATCACTAAACCTGTTGTTGCAAGAAGGTTAGTCCTCCCAGGTTTTGCCATTCGAGACCCTGCTGGTGCTCCAAGAACAAAACATGTTGATGTCAAGGGCAAAGGCAAGGGAAAACAAACTCAAGTATCAAGCGGCAGTGAGTCCGACAGTGACTTTGCTGATGTTCCTGCTGAACGAGAAAAAGAAAAGCAATCAGAGGAACTCATCAAGGCACTGCTGATCGAAGATGCCTTGGCAGCTAGCTTGGATCCAAAGGTTTACCCTGCTGAGAACATTCAAGAAGGCCCCAACCACCTTTCTCCAGCAAGGGTACTGACCGAGAGGGAGCCCACTCCAGAAACATCTGCTGAAGAGTTGCTTGCAATTGAGGGGGAGCTTAAGGACACTGCTACTGAAAGAGAGGCAACTCAGGAAGAGCAACCTGCTGAATCTGAACTACATACTACTGATAGCAAGGTTTCCTCCCCATCCTCGCAAAAGCCTGCTAAACTTGAAGCCCAATTGGAACAAGTTTTAGCAAGACTTCCTGCTGAGAACACTGCTGCCGCTAAAGCCACCTCTACTGATTCTGCCTTCGACTTCTGGCTGACTAAAATGGAAAATAAGCTTGAAAAGCTTCAGCAAACTCTAAATAAGCTGATTGACTTCCTCCCCATTATGGCTGATGATATCAAAAAGGGGGAGAGAGGTCATGAAGCCCAGCAAGAACAAGCAGATCAAACTCTTATCCTTGCAACCTCTGCTGATCTTCCTACTGAAACTACCCTTGCTGTTGCTTTGGTTGCAGTACCAAAAAGAAAAAGACTTCCAAAGCACATCCCTGAGTCTACTGTGCAAATCATGAGTCCTCCGTACATAAGACTTCAGAAGGCCCTTGAAGAAGTTGATGTCATTTCAATGAAGTCAGGGCCTGCTGAAAGCCTCAAATTGATTGGTAGTATCAAAGAATCAGAATCAAAGATCAAGCAATACGAGTTGGAAATGAAGCAACTCAGGGTACAGGAAATTTAGCTGGAGTACAACAAAAGAAAAGAAAGGATGCAGAAGAGGAAAGAAGAAAAGGAAGCGCTGAAAAGAGAAAAGAAGGAAGCAGAGGAAAGGCGGAGGCAAGAAATGCTGAATTTTGGCAAAGGAGAAGATCAGTAGGGTTTAGAAGAACCTGCTGAATAGTTATATCTTGTAATTTCATTTCATCTTGTAAATTCAAATATTCTGATATAAAATGAAATTCTTTTTGGTTCTTGCTATGGTGATCAAAATAACTCGTTTTGACATCATCAATTAGGGGGAGATTGTTTTTGCACCCTTGCTTATATAATCATTGCTTAAAATATTATTTATTTATTTTTATAAGAATTGATGATGAAATATAGTCCTTGCTTAAACATTGTAAAAGGACTTAGAAAAATATCCAACTTGTTAGGTGGATATACTACTTAGTTAAGCAAGGAGTTTAATCACCATTGAAGTCTGCTGAAGAAGGTTGCTGAAGATGCAAGAAATATTCTAAGTATAGTCCTGCTTAGAATGGAAATAAGCAAGGACCTTTATGTACATAAAATATCCCAAGTCTAGTCCTGCTTAGAATGGAAATAAGCAAGGACTAAGTTGAAGAAAAAGTTCATTGATCTTTATCCCTGCTTAGTCAACTTCTAGAAGACTGTTCAAGAAGGCACTAGAAGACAAAATAACGACTACCTTTTTGAAGTAAGCAAGGACAAATATAAAGATAGAAGTCACATCAAAGTCAGTACAACTCCAACGGATCTATTTTCAAATTCCCAACGGATAGATTTTCTGGAGGAGTATAAATAGGAGTCATAAATTTCATTTATGACTAACCTCCAACTAACTGAGCACAGTCTGAACAACCTCTCTGACATATTAAAAAACTTCAGCAAGACATCAAAAAGCTTGAACAAGTGCTATCAATCTGCTCAACTAAGGAGCAATCTACTTGAAGATAGCAAACAAGATTTTCTCAAATCTGCTTAGAGTCTGTGTCACATTTGGTCTAAGTGACCTATTGTAAATTGGACCAAGTGTCCTCCTGCTGATTATTTTGTGTGAACATGTTTTAGTGATAGCCTTCTCAAGTGAAAGAGAAGAAGAGTGGAGTAGGCTTAGTCTGAACCACTATAAAAATTCTCATCTCTATTCCTGCTTATCTTTCTTATTGCTTACTTGCTTAGTTTTGTGTTTTGCTTAAATCCTGCTAAACTCCATCAGCAAAGACTTACTATTTTTGCTATTTTTAGCCATTAACCATTGCTACAAAAACTAAGGGGTGCTTTGCTTAAACAAATTCCGCTGCTAAACTTTTTCAAAACATAAGAAACTCTTTTATAAGCAAGAAGTGTTTTAATCAGTAAAGTTTTCTTAGCAATACTTAATTTTTGAAAAACACTATTCAACCCCCCCTTTTAGTACTTTTACCCCTTTGGGACCTAACAAAATGCATGCAGATCAGGGGAAGAAAAAGAAGCAACAAAAAGCAGCAGCAGCAGTCTGTCTCAAAGGACAACGATGTGACATATATATGGTTGAGTTGAGAAAAGTAGCACGTCTACAACACTTGGGTTCAACCACTGAGCTTCTATATATGCAAAAGAGTTCTCATTACAAAAGGAGTCAATCCAACAGATCAAACAAACACTACAACACACAAATCACTAGATAGAAGCTTCGTAATAGATCTTGAGAGATATATTCAAAGAAAAGAGAAGCTAGTGTGTGTGACTTAGAAGCTGTAATTTTATTATAGATTTTGTAGCTGTTTAATCACATTTGTGATTATTCAGATTTCCAGAAAAAACATCAAGTTTTAATACAACTATTTTAACTTGAATCTGTGTGTTCATATTCTATAGTTTTTCTGTTCATTGTAGCTGTTTTCAGTCAGTGCCGACTAAAGTTTAAAAAGAGCAAAAAGTTTTTAGTGTTTGTATTCATCCCCCATTTCTACAAATACTTGAGCTTATATTGCTCTAACAAATATTCTAAATACTTCTACACGATTCTAGAATATTCTAGATAGTTCTACATGGTTGAAGAATATTCTACATATTTCTAGAATATTGTAGATGGTTCTAGAATATTGTAGATGGTTCCATATGGTTCTCGTATCTTTGGGAAGTTTCTAGATAATTCCACGCGCTTCTAGAATCTTCTAGAAGTTTCTAGAGAATTCCAAACCCAATTTCGTATTTGTGTAGAATTCAAGATTCTTCTAGAATCCAATACTTAGATTATTTTCTAGAAACTTGCCAAAGTAGCAAGAACTACCAAAATTGTGGGGGTAGAATGACTTGCTCAAATGCGAGAAAATTTGGGTTGTGTCACCCTCCCCCACCTAAGCGATGCATCGTCCGTGATGCATCTTGTGCTTCAAATTCTTCTAGTAACTTGGTGAATTGCCAGAGCTTCTCGACTGGCTCCCATCTAGTCTCGCTCATTGGTTGTCCGCTCCATTTCACCAAGTACTCCTTTGTTGGTGCCCCGTTTTGCCCACGAATGATCCTCCTAGAAAGGATCTCCTCGGTCGTCTTCTAAAAGTGCTCCCGTATCCCAGTGGGTGCTCTTATGGCGACGTTTTGTTCCTCATAGGCAATCGGGTGACCATTTTGCATAAGAACGCCTCCTATGGCGAAGTCCGAAGTGTTGGTGCACACCTCGAAAGGTTTGTCAAAATCCGGGAGAGCTAGCACTGGCTCTCAAGTAACAGCATCCTTCAGGGCTTCGAATGCCATTTGATGCTTGGTCGCCCAACTCCAAGCTTGTCCCTTCTTGAGTAGATCGGTTAATGAAGTTGCTATGGCGGAATGCCCTTCAATGAACCACCGATAATAGTTGACAAGCCCCAAGAATGATCGAAGCTCTGTTGGCTTCGTGGGAGGCTTCTACTCTATGATAACATTAATTTTAGCTAGATCTATGCGAATCTTCCTATCTCCTATGATGTGCCCCAAGAAAAAAACTTGACTCAAACCAAATGAGCATTTCCCCTGTTTGACGTAGAGTTGATTCTCCAACAAGACTTGGAGAACGGCTCTAAGATGCCCCTTATGTTCGTCAAGAGAGTTACTATGGATGACTATGTCATCTAAGTAAACTACTATGAACTTATCAATGAAATCCGCTAGCACACATTGCATGAGAGTACAAAACGTGGCTGGGGCATTAGTAAGACCGAACGACATAACAAGAAATTCATAAGACCCGTACATTGTTACACATGCCGTCTTTGGCTCATCTCCTGGGGCTATCCTCACTTAATAGTATCGCTTGTGTAGATCCAACTTGGAAAACACTTTCACCCATTGCAAATGGTCAAACAAGTTAGCAATGAGAGGAATTGGGTACTTGTTCTTTACCATTAGCTTGTTCAATGCTCGGTAGTCTATGCAAAAGCGAAGAGTCTCATCTTTCTTGCATTGGAACAAGACTGACACACCCCATGGACTCTTGGAAGGCCTCGCAAATCTCGACTCGAGTAACTCCTTGATTTGCACTTTGAGCTCCTCCAGCTCACTCGGGGACATGCGGTAAGGTACTTTGGCTACTGGCTTAGCACCTTCCACTAGTTCTATGGCATGATCAATCTCTTGTCTTGGTGGAAGACTCTTAGGCAAATCATCGGGCATAACGTCCTTGAATTCACCAAGGACCGACTCTATCTCCTGCAGGATTGGTTTCTCCTTTGTCGTCTCCTCCGTGGGTGGCTCTTCCTCGAACACCATGGCAGTAAAGGTGTGTTCCCCATGTCTTAGCCCTTTGTTTAGCTGGGTCGAGCTAAGTTCTTTCTCCCGCTTAAACTTCACAACACAAGGATTCTCTCCTTGTAGGATTACCATAGTATTGTTCCCCGACATGAGAATTGACCTAACTTGATCTAGAAACTCCATACCAAACACAAGACTATAATCATCCATAGGAGCAATAGAAAAGTTAGCCATACCTTTCCAAGTGCTGATTTGAAGTGGGACATCTCGAGCTTCTCCCACGAGCTCTGTCCATTCGCTATTTACTCCCTTGAAATGGCCATTGCACGGTGTCCACTTCATGCCAAGGGATCGGGCAACTCCCTCGTTAATATAGCTTGTATCAGCTCCGGTGTCAAGCATCCCCCATCTTGCACCGTTGGCAAATGTAGCCTCCATATACAAGCATCCCCTTAAGGTCTCGAACTTAGCACACACTACATCCAAACGCTTCATGCATGCGACCCGTTTCTCCTCATTTTGGCGTATGCCTTGGGCAATGGTTGTCAATTGAGAATGTGTGGTGCAATCACGTGCCAAGTGTGATCCCCCGCACAAGAAACACCCTTGAAACTTCTTCAGCTTATCCCCCTTGGATGTGTTGCTCGAAGAAGGTTTCGCTTCGGCTGCTGCCTTGGATTAAGACCTACTCTTGTCTCCCCCACCCTTACCCTGGAACGACTTATTGCCCTTGTCTTTGGTACTATCCTTCCTTTGGAATTCCATTAGGGACTCGACTACTTTTAAAGCTTTATCAATATCTTGAACTTCCCTCCATTGTAGCTCAAGCTTAGCCTAACGGTTAAGGCCGTCCATAAATGTAAATAGTGTCTCCTTGGGTGAGAGATCCAGGATTTCTAACATAAGATCCTAGAACTCACGCACATACTCCCGAATTTGCCCCTTTTTATGATGCAAACGATGAAGCTTGGCCCTTGCTTTGTCCTCTGCATTACTGGGGAGAAAGTATTTTCTAAACTCCTCCTTAAAACCATCCCAAGTGGTGAAGACTGGTCCTTCTTGTCCAATCGGCTTCATCATACATTTCCACCAAGATAAAGCACTATCTTTTAAATAAAGAGAGGCTTGATAAAGTCTTACCGAGTCATCCGTTAAGCCAATAGCACCAAAGTACCGTTCCATTGTGTAGATGAAGTTCTCCACATCCTTGAGTTTGTAGCTGCCTTATCATCTGGCTTAGGCGCTTCAAGCCTCGGAGCTACCCCCACATTTGAGAATTTTTTTGCAGGTTTTGTAGATTATGAATAAGTGACTTTCTTGAGGTGAATTGACACCTCAATTGGCGTCGCTTGTGGGAATTTGAGTAGAAAGCTTAATCCATGACAATGGTGAACACAAGATCATCGTAGCAAGTGAAAGCATCCACTTCTCGAAATCCACCTCATGTGCTACCACCAATGGAGCAACTCAGGGTTGTTACACAAACCCTGCAGAAAGACATCCCAACTGCTTAACCAGAACTGAATTTAAACCCACGAAGAGATGTCCAAAAAGGAGATAGGAAGCCCCTACCAAAGGAACCCCAGTGAACTCATGAGGATCCTGTAGATACAGATATAAACACAGTGGTAAAGGAACAAAGAAATGAGCTACATTGCCGCCAAAATGATCTCCGCAAAGATTTGGAATAAAAACGGAGAACATGGGACCTCTGCGATCAGATTCGTGGCCGATGAGAAAGGGGAGATCACCGTAGTAGACTCGCGCGCCAAATACACGAAATGAGTTAAAAAATAGCCTTATCCAGATCCAAAATCGTTTGAATTGGTTAGAGCGAACTAGTGTAAGGGAGCATTCAGTAAATTCTAGAGTAGTAAGGGAGGACGAGTTAGAAGAATTGATTGAAATGGAAGTGTAGAGTAGGCTTTGGGAAAGGTAAATGATTGTTACAACTGGGGTGCAACCACATCAACTGCAATCTCAAGTTACCTCAATTCTACAATCCAATCTCTCTCCTGCCACTTAAGGGTCGTAGTCCCACCATTCACCCTGCAAATCATGGAGGAACCCTTTTTAGAGGGGTTCAAGGTTAGGTAACCCCAACACTCACGTACATCGATTTGAGGCTTCGATTCAGATGCAATCAAGTACAAGGCTTTTCCTCAAACTTTAAAAGGGTCGAAGGGGTCCGGGATAATCTAGAGGGGGCTGAATACATTATCTTAATAATATACATTTTTTGCGGTTTAAAAATTCAATTTTATAAGTTCTAGCCGTAAAGTTTGATACTTATTCACTTGTGGAAATACATATTAAGTTAATTAATGATTACTTTTTTGTTTTACTTATAAATTTTTTTAGATGTAAATATGCAGCAACAATTTATACTAGTTCAGTGATATATTTACTTGATATATCCTAACTCCAGTTTTCAGACTCCTATCTAGAATCCGAGACTATCCACTAAAACAATAAACCCTCTCTTGTTAATAGGCGAAGAAACCTTTACAACCTGTCTCTTTAATTTGTTACAAATATACACAATATCTAACGAATTAAATTACAACCCTTGTAAACAACAAGTAAAAAATAAATACAAATACAACTATTTTGTCTTGGATGAATACTACATGTATTCTCCTGAAAAATCAGCTTGTATTCCCCCCGAGTTTGTACTGCTTTTAAAGCCTTGGTCTTGGTACCTACAAATTTCCTAGCTCTCACTAACTCACTAAACACCCACATCCCATTGGCGTATTTATGTCTTAGGTCTTAAGTTGTGGACAACCTACACTACCTCACAATCTCTAAAGGATACTAACTCAAAAATAATCCCTTTTTAATTTAAGTGTGATTTGGTGATCTATATGCTTCTTGTTAATGCAATTGAAATAAAATGCAAACAAGAATAATTAAATAGCAATAAATAATCAGAAATTAATACACCAAAAAATTAATTTATTTAAGCCATTTAAAGGTGTTAGAGTTAATTGATGATGATGATGTTTAGAGAATAAATTGTGCATCTATAATACTTAAGGTACTTTATAAACCTTAATATCAACACAAGTTTTGCATCCACTGATGATAAAATTATTCATCAGGGGATGATCAAACACTTCACAAGACACGTCGTAAAATGGAACATCTAAAGGACTTGACAAAGTGAAGAGGAATGTATGTTGTTACTCTAAAAAGGCTGAAGTATTTCGCACATTAGATATTCCAAACAAAGCTTCAAAGATTAAGAATCATCAGGGAAACCCGTCAGGAGAACCCATCAGTGGATGACTGAGGCAGACCAACCCGTCAGAGTATGGCAGTGGCTGGCCAAACTCATCAGGGGGAACTCGTCAGGGCATGGACACGACATGTCACCTATCAGGGTAAAACTTCAGGGTATGACAGTGTCAGGCTAACCCATCAGGGTAACCAGTCAGGGGGAAAACTTAACACTGCATCAGTAGAAGCCGTCAGTGTATGTCTTAAGTTATAACATTAGTGGATCAAAGAAGCACTGAGTAAAACTCAAGTGAAGGTTGAAGCCCTGATCTAGTCTTTAATAAGACTTGTCATTAGGGGATCCAGAAGCACTGATCAAGTTCATCAGGGCTTGTCGTTAGTGGATGGTTATGACAATATGCACCCGTCATCAGGACTTACACTCAAATCAACGAAGCTTGTTATAGAAGCAAGAGATATTAACTAGAAAGATATTTCTTGAAGTTTGGTTTGGTCCAATGAGAACTCTCAAACATTAAATGCACGCAGATCAGGGGAAGAAAAAGAAGCAACAAAGAGCAACAGCAGTTTGTCACAAAGGACATCGATGTGACATATATGCGGCTGAGTTGAGAAAATTAGCATGTCTATCAGCACTTGGGTTCAACCACTGATCTCTATATATGTAAAGGAGTTTTCATTACAAAATGTACAACACACAAAAGAGAATACAAGAGAGAGATCAATCGAGTACATCAGATCAAACAAACACTGCATCATATAAAAATTACTAGAGAGAAGATTTGTAATAGATCTTGAGAGATATATTCAAAGAAAAGAGAAGCTAGTGTGTGTGACTTAGAAGCTGTAATTTTATTACAGATTTTGTGGCTGCTTAATGACATTTGTGATTATTCAGATTTCCAGAAAAACATCAAGTTTTAATACAACTATTTTAACTTGAATCTGTGTGTTCATATTTTATTGTTTTTTTGTTCATTGTAGTTGTTTCCAGTCAATGCCTACTAAAGTTTAAAAAGGGCAAAACGTTTGTAGTGTTTGCATTCAACCCCCCCCCCCCCCCCCCCCTCTACAAACACTTGAGCTTATATTGTTTTAACAATTGGTACTAGAGCCTTTTAGCAGATTACACTTGCTAACAATGATCAACATTTATGGCCAACAAAGCTGGAAACAGTAAAGTCCCCATGTTGGAAAGGGGAAAATACTTCTTCTGGAGGCAAAGAATGATAGTTCATCTGAGAGCTATTGATGATGAATATTTGCAGATTCTAGAAGAAGGCCCTCACATTCCCAAGAAGTTCATCCCTTAGGAGGTTGTTAATGGAGTCAGTGTTCCGAAAAAGTTAGTTCCAAAGACAACTGATGAAATAACACTAAAGGAAAGAGAGAAGGTGAAAAAAGATCTCAAAGTCACAGTCATCCTATATAATGGCTTAGACGATGATATGCTGAATAGTATAATGAATCTTACAACGTCTAAATCTATATGGGATACCATACAAATCCTTTGTGATGGAACCGAGGAAGTGAGGGAGAATAAACTACAGCTGTTGACATAACAGTATGAGTGGTTCACAATGAAAAATGGTGAAAGACTCACTGAAATGTTTGACAGATTTAACAGGTTGGTAAATGAACTGAGATTATATGGGAAGGCCTATGCTAACAAGGATGTGAACAAAAAGTTCATGAGAGCTCTTCCCATATCATGGGATCCTAAGACGACAACCATCAGGGAATCCAAGGATATGAATCTCCTAGACTTGGATAGGCTTTATGGTACCCTCAAGACATATGAACTAGAGTTTCAACAAAGATCTGAAATGTTAGGGGATGCCAGAAAGCTTAAATCTGTAGCCCTGATCGCTGCCAAGAAGGACAACCAAGAAACAAGACCTAGTGTCTTGATGAAGCAGCAGTCAGGAGATGCTGAACTTGAAGGGGACAATGAAGCTGACTCAAGGGAGGATGAACATACTCCTGAAAAGTTAGAGGAGCTGGATGAAACCATGGCCTTTCTTGCAAAAACGTTTTCCAAGCTGAAATTCCAAAAGCCTGCAAGATTCAAAAAAATTTTCAACAAGGAAGCCTAGTAGCACTAAAAACTTTATTGACAAATCAAGAATAAAGTGCTACAAGTGCAATGAAATGTGCCACTTCGCAAATGAGTGCCGCAAGGCCACAAAAGAAGGTGAATCCAGTGGCAAGAAAGCTAAAGTGGATTACAAAAAGAAATATTTTGACCTTCTCAATGCCAACAAGAAGGGAAAAACATATATTGCTGAGGGAAAGGACTGGGCTGACTCAGATGAAGAAGATGCTGAAGAATATGTCAACCTAGCCCTGATGGCCTCATCCACTGATAGTAGCAACTCACAAGTAAGCTTGAAATTTCCTCTAACATGTCTAAAAGTGATTCTGTTAAAACTGTTAAGGAAATGACTTGTGAGATAAAGGTTCTCTATGACACCCTGAGGAGTGTAGTAGCTGAAACTGAGAGAATGTAGAAAATAAATGAACATTTGACTACAAGAAACACTCTTTTAGAATCAAAACTCTCCAGACTTGAGAGTCTTGAAAACGAACTCTCAAGGACAAAAATTCTTCTTGACTATGTTATCAAAAGAGAGGAATAGACCTCAAATCTTTTAAGTCTAGAAAGGGAAGTCATAAAGAGATGGAATGAGTTTTGCAAGAAACTAGAGGATCAATTAAAAAGTCAAAAATCTGATCCCAAATCTCATTTAGGCCTCTTGTGCAGCAACCTCCCATTGAGGTTGAAATTACAGCTAGCTTTGGAAAAAGGCTAATACAACCTATAAAGTTTGTAAAGGTTGTAACAAAGTTAGAAAAAGGGAATGTTTTCCCGACGAGTGAAGCTTCCACAAGTGGTGGGAGTGGCAAGAAACCTATTCTTGCCAAAGCACTCTGTTTTCCCAGTGAGATGACCTAGAACTTGTAGAAGGGGGGTTGAATACAAGTTCTCACAACTTTTTTGATTTCTTGTTCTTTTAGAAATTAAACTCTTCTGCGGAATATAAAGAACAAGATCAAAACTTTATAAACAATTGCTTTTATTGATTTAACAATTGATTACAAGTTTTTTAACAATCAAAACAAGCTTTGATCGTCAGCTTCTATTCTGTGTATATATAAAATACAACACTTTCAATTCTCTCTCTCTATACACATCCACAGCTTCGTATTCCTTTTCTGTAATTTATAATTACAGCTTCTAAAACTAAGTTATCAAAAACCTAGCTTCCTAATTCAAATCAAATACAATCTTTCCAATTGAAAGATTTCTAACAAGTTTCCTTATCAGCTACGTCTTCAATAAAGTCTACGTGGTGCATGGAAGACTTTCCTTCTTTGATTTGAACTCTAACTCCATCAGTGATTAAGTCTTCGACTAATCTCCGATAGCTTCTTTAATTAGTCCCTGATCACTTCGAGTAATCTCCGATGCTTTACAACGTGTAATCTCTGATGCTTTACTTCGTGTAATCTCCGATGCTTTGGCTTTAGTCTCTGGTGATGTCAGCTTTTAATCTCCGAGGTATTGTTTTAATCTCTGATGATGTCAGCATTAATCTCTGACTCTTTAGTTACAATCCCCGATGACGTAAGCTTTAATCTCCGATGACCAATCCTTCAATCTCTGATGAACAAAACATTTTAATCTCCGATGAAGGATTCTTCAATCTCCGATGGGCAAAGTCCAATCTCTGATGAACAAAACTTTATTCTCTGATAGACTTTTCCCTTAATCTCCGACAAGCCAAAATCAATCTCCGAAGGACTAATTAATTTAAACAACTTGTTGAACAAACTCAACAAGTATTCCAGCAGTACATACAAAAGAAATGAACCTATCTCTTTATTATAATGACTAATTTACAAACAAGAGATACTACTGCTAGCTACAAAACTAAAGTGTCACAAACCAACACTTTTCTGTACATTTGTATTCCTAAGTATTCTAAAGACAATCATCATCAAATGTTCATAAAACCTAACACACTCAAACCTTCAGTCAGAAAAGAACCAGACTGTGCATCAGTGGATACACAGTGATTAGGGGGAAAGAGTGCATCAGGCCGTCGTAGCCCTTCAAGGGAAAAAGGTCTATCAGGGAATATTAAAAAGAATAGGAATGGTAAGCTAGGTGTAAATAAGGATAGCAATTACACTTTCATTCACGAAGCCCCTAGGAAAGTGTGCTGGAATTGTGGTAACAATAATCATTTATCTTTTCAATGTAAAGAGAAACCACAAATTTTGTCTGGCATAATTTTATATGCTGATGATTTACCAACTGCTAAAGCTTGCTCCTCCAAGGATAAAGGCAAGATAACTGTTGAGAAATCAAAAGCATATGTTGAAGCTCCTAAAAAGGAGAAAGTTTTAAATTTGCCAAAACCTAAAGTTATTCATAATGAAAAAGTTGTATCACCATTAACTGTGACTAAACCTAAAGGACCCAAAGCCACTTGGGTACCAAAAACAAATTAAATGTTTCTTGTGTTTAGGGAAAAGTCAAAGGCAGTCAAGTCTGGTTTCTAGATAGTGGTTGCTCAAGACACATGACAGGAAACAAAGCCCTGCTCACATAATTTCAAGAGAAGGATGGTCTAGTGATTTCATTTGGTGATAACAGCAAAGGACTGACTCTTGGTTATGGCAAAGCAGCAAATGAGAATGTCTCATTTGAAAATAGCACTAGTTGATGGGCTTAAGCATAACTTGTTAAGCATAAGTCAACTATGTGACAAAGGATACATCATTTCTTTCAGGGGGGATCAGTTCTTGATCTCAAACAAGGATGATGGGAAGCTGGTCTTTTCAGGGATAAGAAAAGGAGATCTCTATATTGCTGATTTCAATTCAGTAAGTGGAGAATCATGCTTCTACAACAAGGCAACACCTGATGAGAACAGATTGTGGCATAAGAAGCTCTCTCACTTAAACTTCAAGGCTATAAATGATTTGGTGAAGAGAGAGTTGGTAACTGGACTACCTCAAATGGAATTCATCCAAGAAGGATTATGTCCAACTTGTCAACAAGGGAAGCAAAGGAAAACATCCTTTGTCAGCAAGGAATCCACAATGATTAAAGATCCAATTCAATTACTACATATGAATCTCTTTGGCCCTGTCAATATTATGTCAGTGTTAAAGAAAAGATTTACAATGGTCATTATGGATGACCACACCAGATACACTTGGGTGAAGTTTCAAAATACTAAATCAAAAGTACCTCAACAAATCATTGACCATATCAAGAAAGTGGAAACTGAATCAGGGTCAGTGGTTAGAATTTTAAGCACAGACAATGAAACTGAATTCAAGAATACAGCTGCTGATGGATTTTGTGTGGAGAAAGGCATCAATCATACATTTTCTACTCCAAGGACTCCTCAACAAAATGGTGTAGTGGAAAGAAAGAACAGAACCCTGATAGAAGCTGCTAGATCAATGCTAGCAGAGGCAAGGATTCTTATCTATTTTTGGGCTAAGGCAATTTCCACTGCTTGCTTCACTCAAAATAGATCCTTAATCAACAAGGCTCACAACAAGACACCATATGAGCTAATGACAGGGAGAAAGCCAAGCATCAAGTTCCTCCATATCTTTGGATGCAAATGTTTTGTTCTGAGGAATTTTGGTGAGAACTTAGGAAAATTTGATCCAAAGGCTGATGAAGCAACTTTCCTGGGTTACTTCTTGACATCTATAGCCTACAGGGTTTACAACAAGAGACTTCAAGTGGTGTTGGAGTCTATAAATGTAGCTTTTGATGATCAAGAGATTTCTAGACTTGAAGACCCTGGTTTTCATGAAGAGCTCATATTTGAAAATGAAGATGAGACTGATTATCAAGAGATTGAAACTGATGAGTGCAGAAAAATGGAGAACTTATCCATTCTTGATGTCAATCCAAATACTGTAGAAGCCCTTTCAACAGATAGAGTCAATTTCCTGGACAACATACTCCATCAAGGGATTATGTGGCACCCCCGAAAATCCCCCAAAGCCGAGCCTCAGACACTGTCAGCAATTTGGGCGACAGTCCTCGAGATTTCCAGGCTGGAACCCCGGGCTACACTAGAAAACTACAACTCAACATCACATAACAGCAAAGCAAACAACACAGCCAAGCATTTACAGCACTCATGTGAGAAATACATTCTCAAATACATCATTATAAATTCTTACTGTCCACATCATCTTACAAAACCTCAAAGCTTGAAAATAAATAAGCTACAGCGGAAACAAAACTTTAGATGGCCCATCTGGCCTTATAATCTAAACATTTCTATGATGGCCTCACGTTTCATTCTCCCTCTAAAGGCCATCCAAAGGAGAGATATCAGGAAGCTCTCACTATGCCATTTTCTCCTTTCCTTTACTAAGCGACTCGACCTTCTTGACATAAACTGTAAAACATTTAATAACATTCCACATGAGTGCTTATGCTCAGCAAGTATATATTCATAAGCAAGAAGAACAGATAATTCCAAAGCTTTAATATTCTTCGAGGTTGGGCGAAACAATGCCAACACCTGGTGATAATCAATAAACATGTATTATTTAGGGTACCCGAGTGATATAAAGGGTTAATCCTCTTTCAATAAATCATGATTCGCCATCTCTTTATCAGATAATGCATCACCTGACCAGACTGATCATTTTCTGACTTCCTTTAACGATCAAATTTTATCCCAGCTGGTCAGCCTAGTCGTTTGATCCATTATTTAACATACATAATCACTTGTAGAAAGCATATGGTCTGCGAAAAGTCTGATTACCGATGCCTTGCGTTGGTCTATCATTCTCTATTACCATTGGCCAGAATACCAGGCGAAAGAATTCAACAGCCCTTTAACTTCCCAAATGGAATATATCTGCTTGAAAACATTTTCTCATTTTAAATTGGCACGATCAATAATTAAAAGCAGTGATTGCCAAACACATTGGCGTGCTCAACATATAAAAGTCGACTATCGATGATTTTTCTATATACCCATATGGAAGTTGCTCAAGTGTGCATACAAGTTCATGACTGCAACACCCTTACCTCATCATCATCATCTTTTGGTGTGCTAGCGACTTTAAACAGCTAGCAATCACCCAATAACATATAGCTCAATCATTAACATCTTTTCACATATATCAGATCAATGATCTTACGTTACTTAATCATAAAAGAGATCATCATCATACATAAGTTTTAACATCATTCATTTACGTAAATCGAAATAATGATTTTATGTAATCAGTAAGGAAGAAAATAGAATGAGTATATACTTGCCTTGCTCCTTAGCTAAAATCACTATATTGGTTGCAAAAGGGTACTGTAAAACATCATTGTGGGTATAACATGATCGAGAAATCCATATTTAAAAGATGAACATTCAGATTAGAAAATGGTTATCAGGGCATGAGGTTGCCCATCAGAGAAACTTTTACTCATCAGAGACTAAAAAATATCTCATCGGAGACTAATCATGTCATCTTAACCCATCGGAGACTAGGGATGACATCATCAGAGACTAACTACCCAAACGAGACTAATGACGTCATCTTAACTCATCGGAGACTAAGGTTGACATCATCATCAGAGACTAATTAACTCATAAGAGACTGATGATGTCATTTTAACTCATCAGAGACTAAGGCTGACGTCATCATCAGAGACTAATTAACTCATAAGAGACT
>CM025780.1:7967803-7978730 GCA_014636745.2 Centella asiatica | reverse complement strand
TTAGTCTCTGATGACGTCATCCTTAGTCTCCGACAGGCTAAGTTTAGTCTCTGATGACGTCAGCCTTAGTCTCCGACAGGCTAAGTTTAGTCTCTGATGACGTCATCCTTAGTCTCCGACAGGCTAAGTTTAGTCTCTGATGATGTCAGCCTTAGTCTCCGACAGGCTAAGTTTAGTCCCTGATGACGTCATCCGTAGTCTCAGATGAGTTAAAGTGAAGTAATTCTCTGATGCATAGTTTGTTTTTGAAACTATAAAATATTATTTTCTTAAATTATTTTAAGATGTCTTAATTGATTTCTTAACCTCAACAGCTTTTATATCAAATTGAGACGTTAAAAGTTAAGGACATCACATGTGCATTTTCTCTCATACGTTAACCAAGATATTAAATTCATCTTGTGATATGTATATTCTTACAGAATTTTCCACTCACGAGTAAATTAAATTTGATTGAGTGCAAAGGACCGAGGCAAGTATATTCACAATCTTATGTTTAATTGCAAGTTGATGCAAATATATACATTCAATCTAATGTTTATTTCAGTTTAACGCATTATCATTTCATTCGATATACGTGCAAGGCTTGAATTATGTTTCAATTGTTTTTTTTTATGAATGAGCATGCTATGCTTTAAATTCCGCTAGCATGATATGAATGATGATGCATGGATAAAAATGAGCTTTGAATTTCAGCTATGTTACAATCTTATATCTGTGCAAATGAATGAGAATGATGTCCCTTAAATGGGTTATGCCACATGGTTGGCAAGAGGAAAGGAAAGGTGCTGATGTGTTCTTCACCTGACCTAGAGGAATGATAAGTGACTACGTAGTCCACACAAGAGGGATCATGCAGTCCAGTTTGGCCAGCTGTGTACTGTATGGTTAGCAGATCCACGGGTTTAGCCCCCGATGGATATTTTGAGAAAGTTATGCTCAGGTGTATACCTGTCTTTCTTCAAGGAGGATCACATGTTGTGTATCATTAGTGAATCCTCAATGATCTTTGAAGGTTTCCGAGGCCTTGGCATTGTTTCACCAAGCCTCATAAACAGACTTGAACTTCCTTCGATGTTCCAGATACATTCTTTTAAATTTCTTATATACTTCTTCGATGTGTATATACTTGCTGAGCGTAAATCGCTCACCCATGTTGAATTTTAATGTCTTGCAGGACAGAACGCTAAGGCTGAACCCTCTGATAAGGGGAAAGCAAAGATGATAAACTACTAAGTTATTTACTCTTTTGATAAGACTGAGGAAGGAAGGAAGGAAGATATGAAGGAAGGGAGGAAGATGTTAGAAGTAGTGTTGATTTTGGTTTGTAATTAAAGATGATGTAATAGCTTCTGCTGTAATTGTATTATTCTTGGGTTGTAATAACTCTCTAATACTGCCCTTATCCAGTATTTATGCTATGAATGGATGTATGGTTATCTTTTCCTTTTTTTGACGAAGCCCTTATCCATTAAGGGATTTTGGGGTCATCACACTCAGACTTTAAAAGGGTTGACGGGGTCTAAGATACTCTAGAAGAAGGTTGAATAGATTGTCTTAATAATATGCGTTTTTTGCAGTTTAAAAATTTGATTCCATTAATTCTAGTTGTAAAGTTTGATTCTTATTCACTTTTGGAAATACGAGTTAAGTTGATTAATGATTTTTTTTTATTTGTAAAATTCTTTTGATATAAATATGTAAATAAAAGATAAAGTAAACACGACACAACAATTTATACTGGTTTTAGTGATATATCTACTTGATATACCACTACTATAGTTCTTGGACTCCTCTTCAGAATTTGAGACTATCTACTAAAACAATAAACCCTCTCCTGTTAGTAGGCGAAGAAACCTTTACAACCTGTCTCTTTAATTTTTTACAAATATACCACAATATCTAACAAATTAAATTACAACCCTTATAAACAACAAGTAAAAAATAAATACAATACAACTATTTTGTCGTGGACGAATACTACGTGTATTCTCTGAAAAAATCATCTTGTATTCCCTCTGAATCTTGTAATTCTTTTAAAACCTTGGTCTTTGTTAGGAATTATAGTATTTGATGATAACGTATAATACTTAGAATTGTTAGATTTGAAATTGTACTAAAAACTGTTGATGTGTTATACAAATATTAGTAGATAAACAACAACTGATTTTGTCTAATTATTATTCTCTGACAGTGTAAAGTGTTCATTAGTAGATAATAGTCAGGCCAATGGATTTATCCTCCGATAGTGTAAAATGTACATTAATGGATAATCAGAGGATAAATCCTAAAGCAGCTAGTCAAAGGATGATTATGTTTCTTGTGGATAAAGTATTCATCAGAGAATATTCTGCAGTAAAGGATAATATGGCTACCTGAGAATATTTTGCAGAAACATGGTCATCGGCAAATAAAGATCTTAGTAGATAAAGTTTTTCATCAACACATAAATGGTCATTGGCAGATATTGGTCATTAGAGGATAATTTTTTCATCAGCAGATAATGACCATTGGCAGATAAAATAACCATCAACAGATACAGAGTTATCAGTCGATATTGAAGATGACGTATGACTGACTAGAATGTAGTAAAGTCCTAAATCAATTAGTGTTCTGAAATTAAAAAGGAAGTTGGTACAATACAGAGAGATTACATAATAAAGACATTACATAATAGAGATAACGTAACAAAGATATTATGTAACAAAGACGTTATGTAACAACGTTATTACAAGTACCAAGACAAAGATATTTTTCAAAAAGGTAATAATGCAATTGTTCACCTATGAACAAATTGAAGAATGAAGATGTATATATATCATAATATAGAGCATAACAAATATACATCTCGAGAGATAAAAAGCATCAATTCATAGAAAGAAGCTGTAATTGATTTACAGAGAAACCATTTATATTAAATACACAAAGAGTTACATATTGAGAGACACAAAGAAGCTAGTTCTTAGAACTTGAGAAACAAGTTTTTAACTTGAGTAGCTAGAAATGATTTTCTAGGTTTGTAGTTGTTCATCACAGGGCAAATTTAAAGAAGCTGGTATCAATAGTTTTTGATTACTAGATTGTATTTTAGATTCAAGATCAATAAAAATCATTCTTTATTGATTGATATAATTTATCTTGATTTTAATTCCGAAATTAATTTACAGATTTATTGTGATCTTTACATTGGGCAAAAAATCTGAAAATTGTAAACCCCCCTTCTATAATTACTCATCCAAGAATAACAATTGGTATCTGAGATTTCTAGTTGATGTATATACTAGACGATCAAGATGAGTGGGTAATATAAAAATCCCACTATTGGTGAGGGATGAGTATTTCTTATGGAAAAGAAGGATGTATATGCATCTAGAATCTACATATACTTCTTACATAACGATTTTGGAAGAAAGACCTCTCAATCTAATGAAGCTTTTTCCAGTGGCAACAATAGATGACCAAATAGTCCCTGAGCATACAATCCCCAAACTCCCGAAAGATATGACAACTGAAGGGAAGGAAGACTCCATGAAGGATTCTAAAATTGTGACCATTCTTTATAATGGTTTGGACAATAGCATGTTCAATAGTTTCATTAATTGTGACTCTGCCAAAGAGGTTTGAGAGACAATACAAGTGTTGTGTGAAGGGACTAAGGAAGTTAGAGAAAACAAGCAGTCGTTGTTGATCCTATAGTATGATCTGTTAACAAGCAAACCTAGTGAATCACTAACAAGTCCGTTTGATAGATTCAACATGTTGATAAATGACTTGAGGATCTTTTGCAAAACATATGCCAACAAGGATGTGAATCTGAAGTTCATAAGGGCATTACTAAAGATTTGGGATGCCAAGACCACATCTGTAAGGGAAGCCAATGACATGAGCTCTGTGTCCTTGGAGAAGTTCTATGGGAACCTTAAGACTTATGAGTTCAAGGTTCAACAAAGAGAAAGTTTAAGTCAAGACCACATAAAAGAAAAATTAGTGGTACTTATGGTTGGAGGAACGAGCAAGAAACTTCATGGGAAGGCAATTCTCATTAAAGAAGAGAGCGAAACTAAGGCAAGTGGAATTGAGAGTATATATAGTGATGATGAAGAGATCTACACTCCAGAGGAACATGAGGCTGTTGATGAAGCCTTAGCCTTCTTGTTAAGAAAATTCAAGAAGTTGAGAGGACTTCAGAAAGACCACACCAACAAAGAAGCCTACCCAATCCAGTGCTATTAACATATCAAAGATCAAATGCTATAACTGTCAAGAGGCTGGACAATTTGCAAATGAATGCAACAAGCAAACGTCTGCCAAAACAGACTAAAGAAATCAAGAAGGATGACGACTACTACAAAAATATTTTAAAGTCATCAAAAAGAAGATTAAAACATTCATTGTAGAGGGAAAGGACTGGGTAGATTCAGACCAATCAGATGATAAGGAATTCACCAATCTTGCACTTATGGCAATATCAACTTGTAAGGTCCAAAATGGGAAAATGCTAGAAGGCCGTTGAATAGTGCTTTCCAAAAATTAAATGTTTTCTTATAAAAACAACAGATTAAAAAAATTCTTGCTTATAAAGGATCTTGCTTAAGTTTTCAAAACAATTAGCAATGGAATATTAGCAAAATATCCCTTAGTAAAACAAACAAAATGGCTTAAAGTGGTAATGTTGGTAAAGTCTTTACTAAACAGGATTAGCAAAGACTAAACAAAGTAGGGATAGAGGAATGAGTAGACTAAATAAAGAGAAATAAGGAATAGAGAGCAAGAAGATTTTTATAATAGTTTGATCTAAGCCTACTCCACTCTTCTTCTCTTTTACTTGAGAAGGCACTCACTAAGAGAATTGTTCGCACAGAACACAATACAACAAGACACTTAGTGCTAAACACAATAGGTAACTTAGACCAACTTAAGTCACACAGACTAAGAGAAGATAAAATATCTTGTTTGCTATCTCTAAGTAGTAAGCTCCATGTTTAGTAGATTAGATAGCACTTGTTCAAGCTTGTAAGTTTGTGTTTTGTTGAACGCTTAAGATGTCAGATTGTCAAAGTAATTTCTTGGTTGTTCAGTTGTCATAAATGAAATTTGTGACTCATATTTATACTAGTCCAAAAATCTATCTTCATGGGAATTTGAAATAGATTTGTTGGAGTTGAACTTCTTTTAACAATGACTTGTGCCTTTATAGTTGTTCCTTTTGACTTGTACTGATCTTCAAGCAGTAGTATAGATGTTCGGCCATCAACAGATAATTTAGCCTTCAGTGGATAATTAGCCATTAGTAGATAATTTGGTCTTCAGTGGATAATAAGCCATCAACAGATAATTTGGCCTTGTCTGATACATCTGATACATCCTTGCTTGGATCTTAGTAAAGGATCTTACCGTATAGAACCTTTCTTATTTCCATTCTAAGCAAGTATGTCCTTCGAAGGTTTCTTCACAGCTTCAACATCCTTATCTTGATTAATTAGCAGAGTCTTCACTTGTAAGAAAAATCCTTGCTTAATTAAAAATTATATCCACCTAACAAGTTAGATATTTTTCTAAGTCCTTTTGCACAGACTAAACAAGGACTATATTACATCATCAATTCTTATAAAATTAAATTCAATGTTCTTTAAGGAAGACTAATATAAGTAGGGGTGCATTAACAATCTCCTCCTAATTAATGATGTCAAAATAAGTTATTTTGATCACCTTAGCAAACAAGAAGTTATATTTTATTTCATAAAAAAAATATAGTATGCTAACAAATGAAATTCAAAAAATGAAAGAGAACAATAAAACAAAAACAAAAAAGAAATTATTCTTACTACTCAAGCTTGCCTTCATCATCACTTTGATCTTTAGAGTCTTGTTGTTCCATTCCGAAGTTCAGCAACTCTATCTTTCTTCTTTCTTCAGTATCCTCTTTTTGTTTCTTTAATGCTTCTTGCTCTTGTCTATTTCTTTCCATCCTTTCTTTTTTATGCGCGTATTCCCTTTCACATTGTTGATCTTTGAGTTTCTTTATTTCCAACTTGTACTGCTTGATCTTGGATTCAGAGTCTTTGATACCTGCAAGCAGCTTAAGACTTTCAATGGGCCTTAATATCAACTTCCTCAAGTGCCTTCTGAAGTCTCATACAGGAAGAAAGATTTAGAATCTACATAGCAAAGTCAAGGATAGGTTTGAGAATACTTCTTTTAGTAGCAAAAACTAAAGCAACATGAATAGGAGTAAGAGTCAGAGCTTGATCTTATTGCTATTGTGTTTCTTGATCTCTCTCCCCCTTTTGATATCATCAACTATAATAGGGAGAAAATCAATCAGCTTCTTAAGAGTTAGTCAGATCTGATGTTGCATATGCTCAATTTTAGTGATTCTATCTTCAAGCTTAGAATCAGCAGAAGCAACCTTGAAATTTGGAACAGAGTCAGCATGAGCAACTTGATCAACAGCCTGAAGGTTAGAAAGACTGGCTAAAACTTTATCCATCTTGGAATCAAGTTCAGCAAGCCTTTTCTTGTTTGCCCTTTTGGTGTAAGAGCGAGATGATTGAGCAGACTTGGAGGCAGTAGTTGGAGGTTTGGAATAATTGGAAGGATAAGTGTTCTCAAGCATAACAGGAATAATGGACATATCTGAAGAGAAGTCAACATGATGAGCATATCCTTCAGCAGCAGGAATGTAGTCAATAGAAATCACATGAAATTTATGTTTCTGCATATCCATGCAAAACCTGCTTACAAAACCAGCAACATTGTCATCTGAATGGGGAGTAGAGACTACCATATTTATATTTGTTTTCCCAGTAAGACAACCTACAACATGTTGGGGGTGGGGGGGGGGGGGGGTTATGAAAATTTTTGAATTCTTATTCTTTAAAATAATATAATTTGCAAAATAAAAAGAACAAGACAAATTTATAAACAATTGCTTTTATTGATTAACAATTGATTACAAATTCTAACAATCACAAATTGATTGTCAGCTTCAATTTTTTGTACCCTATATATACAAATCTATGAAAATATATAGCTTCTAGGATTTCTGTAAAATCAATTACAGCTTCTAATTCTGAATCATAATTCAGCTTCTAGTCCTATTCTATAATATAATCCTATGTACAATCTGAATATTAACTCTAATTCAATAAGAAACACAACTCTGTTATCTTTCATAACCAGCTTCGTCTTCAACACAACTTCTTTGTCCATGTGGAAGTCAACTTCTAATCGAAACAGAACTCTGTACTACATCAGAGAGTATGTGACGACCCAAAAATAAAATTAGTTTATGAATGATTTATTTTGTATAAAGGATTAATTCCCTATGTATGTGAATAAATATTTTATATCTTGAAAGAGAGTATATATATTTTATTGGTGTTGTTCGTAAATTCCTTAAAAGGATATAAGTATGAGGATTAGCAAATCTTATGTAGGAATTGAGATAAACAACTTGGAAGGATTATGTAAGGATTACATCTGATGAGTACATATGTTGATTGATTAATAAATTGTTTGTGTGGCAACAACTGATTAAGGTTAAGTGCATGTAAGACAACAACTACTTAGTATGTTACCAGCTGTTAAGATGTTATGATGAGCAGCCGTTTTACTGCCCAAACTGACCAATCATTTTATCTCAAAGTATAATCTTAGCCTACTGCTCTAATCAACTCATGAACACTATAAATACCTCATCTGAGATAAAATTTTAATCTCTTTTCTAAAACTTCTCTCTTAGAACTTCTCTTTAACTCACCATCTTCATAAATTTCAAGTTCTTTCTCTTAAGCGACTGTCTTTTAGAACAGATAAGCTTTCAAATTCTTCCTTAAAGATGAAGAGGTAAAAGTTTTATACTCTGCTCTGATTTCTTTCTTGCATAACATCTGAGAGTATTTGTCGTGCATGCTAAGTTTCAAAGAAAGAATAAGCTTTAAAGAGCTACGGTAATACTCTTTTTCTTATTTATGTGTGTAAAAATACATACAACAGATAGGATGTTGATGCACCCTAAGTTGGGTTCGTTTATTATTAAGCATCATCCATGATCTTATGAAAGGTCTTCCATCATAGCGGAGACAAGTCTTAACTTAGTCTCCGATGAGTTAATGGTAGTCTCTGATGAAAAAACATGCTAGTATCTGATGACTAACAATGTTAGTCTCTAATAAGCATCAAAGATTAGTCTCCGAAAAGTTTGACACTGAACAAATGAGTTTGGCACTGAACAGTTATCCACTAATGGGTTTGGCGCCGAACAAATGAGTTTAGTGCTGAACAAATACCCAGTAAAAAGTTCAGTGCTGAGTTTGGCGATGGCTAAACAGTTGGCGATAAGTTTGGTGACAGCCAAAAGAGTTTGGCGATAGTCAAATTTGTCCCCGACAAGTTTGGCGATAAACAAATTCATCCCCTGACAATCGAAGGTCATCCCCTGATGACCAAGGACTATTTCCTGACGGGTAGCCTATTCCTTGACTGGTAGCCTATTCCCTGACGGGTAGTTTATTCCCTGAAAGGTAGCCTATCCCCTGATGGGTAGTTTATCCCCTGAAGGGTAGCATATCCCCTGACGGGTAGCATATCCCTTGATGATTATCCCCTGATAGAGGATTATTTCCCTGACGGGAAAATCTTTCCCCTGATGGCCATCCCCTGACGGTAACCATCCCTTTGATGGCCTTTCCCTGATGCGTAGCCCGTTCACTGATGACCATTTCCTGATGGCCATCCCCTGTTTATGCATAGTTTCATATTATCTTCTAAGACATGGATTTCTCATGTTATACCAATAACCATATTTTTTTTTTCAGAATCTCTCACGTACTAGTAACTACCAAAGAAGCTTCAAGGAGATAAGTTATACATACACACATGTGTATAAAGTTACAAATGTGAAAATTACAGGAATAACTTATAAAGAAAATAAGGAGATAAGTTATACATATACACAACATGCGTATAAAGCTGTTGGTGTGAAATCTGTAGAGATAACTCATACAAACTTGAATAGGAAAATATGAAAGCTGGTACAATAAAAACCAGAGAAGCTCATAGAGATAAGTTATATGTTGTAGAGATAACTTATCATGAGAACTCCAAGAGAAAAATAAGGGAGCTGGTGCAGTAAGAAGAGAGTATACACCAAAGAAGTTACATAACAGGTTGGCATACAAAGAAGGTTATGCAAAAGAGAAGTTATGTGATAGGGCTATAAATACCCAAGAATATCTAGATTGCAGCTGTTCTTCTTAGAACAAAGTAAAACAACTGGTATCAAAACTGTTTTGATTACTAGGTTGTAATTCAAATTCAACATCAATAAAATCCATTCTTTATTGATTGGTAATATTTTTTGTTTATTAATTTTGCAATTAATTTACAAATTATATCTGATATCTTTACTTTGGGAGAAAAAATGGTATTTGTTTTCCCCCCCCCCCCCCCCCCACCGCCCCCACACACACACAAATACTCATCTGGCAATAATCATTGGTATTAGACCTTTTTAGTTAATATATCTACTAGATGATCAAGATGAGTAGTAAAAGTGGCAATGAAAAGATTCCTCTATTGGTGAGGGAGGAGTACTTCTAATGGAAAAGAAGGATGTGTTGGAGTGTATGCCCTAGGAGCCAATTATTTGATAATTGTCACAGCACACTTGTACTTATGTTTTGATTTAATAAATAATGTTTAGTTTATTATGCTTCAATTTACTGTATGATATAATTGTTAAGATAATAAATGTCCCTAGAATAATGAATACAGAATATATTGGTTCAAATATGTGACTTGGAACATGAGATCATGTAGTTGTAAAATGTATCAATATTCTTTGTGAAGACCCAGATTTGTAAATAAATTTCGTTATGAAATTTAATTATTTTAGCTTATTTTCTTCATGAAAATTATTTTCTTATAAGTTGTGAATATCGAAATTATATATTTCTTTTTATGAAAAAAAAAAAAAAAAAAAATTTATCTGCAATGTGATGTCCAAAAGATTTTTTTTATTTTTATTATTTTGTAAAGCTCATGAGATTATGAGTTGTTCTACCCTTAAAAGAGTGTTTCGCGGGTAGCTACAGTACTCATCTTCTTTTTAAAATACTTCACTGCTGGGGGGGAGACAGCAGCATTAAATGCTCATCATCCCTATCATTACCCTAGAGTCAGCTATGAAAGATGACCGAAGGACGCAGCAGCCATTTCAATCACTCTCTCCTTCTTCAGTCATTTCCTTTCTTTTCATAACCAACAGCTGAGATCAAGTTGATCCTACGGTTCTTGTTGTTCAACCAAGTGATATATATACACATCACGCTGTTGTAACCTTGATTCTACCTTTCTAAACTTCCATCAAACTTAAATTTGATTTTCGAGACAGCAGTTCTTCTTGAAGGATAAACCGGAGCATTTATTTTCTTCCTACAGTAAGGAGGTAAGAGCATCTTATTTAAGTCTTGCTAAATTTCTTGCGTCTCTGCTCTGCCTACCACCTTTAATACCATGTTCATTTATTTTCAAAAGTATGACTTAATGCATATTCTAACGATCGGAGTAAATGTCATTTATTTCAAGTTGTCTAGATGGGTGTAGTGTTGTTGACAACCACCTGATGGACAAACCTTTAACTACCAAACATTCTGTTGACAGTAGTCGCAACCCCATGCTTGAGTATTCCTTAACCTGATTTTCTTTACCCTAAACCGTGTTTAGGATGGCATGCAGACCAAAAGAAATGTTATGTATCACTGAGAGAATGATGAGTTTTGACCTAAGTGTGGATTTGGTTGAGGGCACCACACATGGAGGAGTGAGGAAGACGACCCTGTATCTGAGACAGACTTTAACTTAGTCTCTGACGGGTTTGAGTTAATCCCCGATGGGTTATTAATCCCCGATGAGTTAATCCCCG
>CM025780.1:7916773-7967793 GCA_014636745.2 Centella asiatica | reverse complement strand
ATTAATCCCCGATGAGTTAATCCCCGATGGGTTATTAATCCCCGATGGGTTATTAATCCCCGATGAGATATTAATCTCCGATGAAATTAAAGCGTAGTAATTCCCTGATGCGCAGTTTGTTTTAAAACTATAAAATGCTATTTTCTTAAATTATTTTAAGATGTTTGAATTGATTTCTTAACCTTAATAGTTTTTATATCTGATTGAGACGTTAAAAGTTAAGGACATCACATGTGCATTTCTCCCTCATATTTTAACCCAGATAATAAATTCATCTTGTGATATGTATATTCTTACAGAACTTTCCACTCACGAGTAAATTAAATTTGGTCGTAAGCAAAGGACTGAGGCAAGTATATTCACAATCTCGTGCTTATTTCAGTTTAACGCATTATCATTTGTTCCGATATGCGTAGAAGGTTGGATTTATACTTTAATTGTTCTGATGCATGAGCATGCTATGCTTTTGATTCTGCTAGCATGATATGAATGATGATGCATGGATATAAATGAGCTTTGAATTTCAGCTATGTTTTCAATCTTATATCTGTGCAATGAGAATGTGAATGATGCCCCTTATGGGAGTTATGCCACATGGTTGGCAAGAGGAAAGGAAAGGTGCTGATGTGTTCTTCACCTGACCAAGAGAAAATGCTATTTGACTACGTAGTCACTCAGAGGGATCATGCGGTCCAGCCTGGCCAGCTGGGTACTGTATGGTTAGCAGATCCGCGGGTGCAGCCCCCGTTGGATATTTGAAAGTTATGATCCGGTGTATACCTGACTTTCTTCAATGGAGGATCACAAGTTGTATATCATCAGTGCATCCTCAAGGATATGTGAAGGTTTCCGAGGTCTTGGTATTGCCTCACCAAGCCCCACAAACAGAATTTGAATTTCTCTCCTTTGATTCCAGATGAAATCCATTGATTTATTCATATTTTCCTCAATGTGTATATACTTGCTGGGCGTAAAACGCTCACCCATGTTGAATGTTAATGATTTGCAGGACAGAAAGCTAAGGCTGAACCCTCTGACAAGGGGAAAGCAAAGATGATAAGCTGCTAAGTGTTTATCCTTTTGATAGAATTGATGAAGGAAAGAAAGGAATGAATGAAGGAAAGAAGGAAGACGTTTGAAGAGTTGATGAGATTTATTTTGTTATTAGGAAATGATGTAATAGCTTCCGCTGTAATTACTTAATTCTTGGGTTGTAATAACTCTTAAATGCTGTTTTTATTCAGTATTTATTTAGGAATGGATGAATGGTTATCTTTACCTTCTTATGATGATGCCCTAGTCCGGTACGGGATTATGGGGTCGTCACATTCTTAAACATCCCTAGTCAAGTATTATTGTTAATGAGACAACAATGATACATTGAGACTAGTATGTGGGTTGGCTGATGACCAAATCTCATTGGACATAGATATGTGAGATATCAAGTCAATACATAGGCACATGTTGGAGAACAGTGTACTGGATTGACCCACTATGAGAATTCTACATGTAAGTGAAGTGTCATAAGATATTCTCATAGTGAAAATGATGTAATGGTCTTTCAACTTGAAGTCATTACATTTCTATACGAGGATTCATATGGTTTGATATCACCAAAAGTCATCTTTACCCTGATGGACCATAAATGTGACTGTTGGCTATATTATTAGTCGTGTGAGGAATGTGAATGATCTAGATAGGATTTGTCCCTCCTATGTATTTTAGGAGTGATATCCTTGGGCCTCTTGATTGAGTAGAATTATGAAATGCATGACCATGCTCAAATAGTGATTTGTCTATTATAGTTTACTCATCGATCAAGAAAACAACAATTAAATTATAAAGAGGATGACACACTTCATGCCTTGAGTTTAATCTTGGATATTAAGGGCAAAAGGAATTATATTACATTGAAACATTGGTCACAAGAAAAGGTTATGTTAAATCACCAACATTATTATTACTTGGGTAACAATGATGTATTACTAGATGCTACTCACTGTTTATAATTTTATAATATGATTATAAAACTATTGTCAACGTAATAATAACCTAGAGGGTCTCACACTAAGAGTGTAATTAAAAGGAGAATTAATTTGGATATTAGATTTTAAATAAATGAATACAATTGGCTTATTTAAAATTATAGTTGAGAATTAATACTAGTAATTGACTTAATCAATTGTAACAGCCACTGCAGAGTATTAAATGTTAATAGCTGCTTGCAAGAGGTGGTTAGCCACCTCTGTCTAGGTTCATTGTATCTAGACACACCTCTATCTAGGTTCATTGTATCTAGTCACCTCTATCTAGGTTCATTGTACCTAGACACACCTCTATCCAGGTTCATTTTATCTAGTCACCTCTATCCAGGTTCATTGTATCTAGACACACCTCTATCCAGGTTCATTGTATCTAGTCACCTCTGTCCAGGTTCATTGTATCTAGTCACCTCTATCCAGGTTCATTGTATCTAGACATACCTCTGTCCAGGTTCATTGTATCTAGTCACCTCTATCCAAGTTCATTGAATCTAAATATATATATATATATATATATGATGATCTATTGGTTGAAAAGGGTGGTGGAAAAGGAAGTTAGTTGCCTATAAATACTCCTCTTACTCTTATCTCCTTTATGAGATATGTTTGAGATATACATAGATAGAGATATATACTAGATATACAAAACTTTTAGTTCTTTCTTGTGCTCTGTATAGAAAAAAGTAGAGAAGAAAGAAATAGATTAAACAAAGAGAGTGAGATAAAAGATGTTCTTTGATTTCCTTTTGGCTAGTACCATATAAGGGAAGTCATTCATCTCCTTAGTTGAGTTATATACGCTCGTGTGGATACCTATAGAGGCTTGGTTCAATTGGATTGAGCTTGTGGTTTATCACTATCTCCACCAAAGTTCAGAATCTACAACTTGAATAGATACTCTTTTATCAAATTTGTATTACATGTTTTTCATGGATCCTAGTTGGGGTTTCAATAAATTGTTTTAATTTATCGCTTTCACTGCATTTATGTGCTTGAAACCCCAACAAGATGTACATGCATCTAAAATATACAAATCCTTCCTACATAAGGAACTTGGAAGAAGGACCTCCCAATCCATTAAAGCTTGTTTCGTGTGGCAACTATAGATGGCCAAGTTGTTCTTGAACACATGGCACCTAAACTCCATAGTGATCTCACTGATGTGGAAAAAGAAGACTCCATGAAAGATGCAAATATCACAACCATTCTTTACAACGGTTTGGACAATGACATGTTCCACAGTGTCATTAATTGTGAGTCTGCCAAAGAAGTTTGGAAGATAATAAAAGTGTTGTATGAAAGAACTGATGAAGTGAGGGAGAACAAGCAATCCTTATTGATCCAACGGTACAAGCTTTTCACAAGTAAACCTGGTGAGTCTCTAACCAAGTTTATTTGATAAATTCAACAAGTTAATCAATGACTTGAGGATCTTTGGCAAGAGTTATGCCAACAAGACCACAGTTGTAAGGGAAGCCAAGACCACAACTGTAAGGGAAGCCAAGGAAATGAGCTCAATATCCTTGGAAAAGCTTTATGGAAACCTCAAAACCTATGAACTTGAGGTACAACAAAGAGAGAATCTGAGTCAGGACTACAAAAAGGAGAAATCTGTGGGGCTTATGGCTAGAGGTACAATCAAGAAGCTTCATGGGAAGGTAGTTATTATTGAAGAAGAAAGTGATGTTGAGATGAGTGAAATTGAGAGTATAGATAGTGACGATGAAAAAATCTATACTCCAGAGGAGCAGGAGGTTGTTGATGAAGCCATGGCCCTTTTGGCAAGAAAATTCAAGAAGCTGAGATTTAAGAAGGGCAAGGACTTCAAAAGAACAACATCAATAAAAAAGCATGTCTGGTGCTTTTGACAGAACAAAGATCAAATGCTATAACTATCAAGAGCCTGGACACTTTACAAATGAATGCAAAAGGCAAAGGTTTGTTAGACAGACTAAAGAAGTAAAGAAAGATGATGACTACTATAAAAAGAAACATTTTGAAGTCATCAACAAGAAGAACAAAGCAAAGCATCATTGTAGAAGGAAAGGACTGGGCAGATTCAGACCAATCAAATGATGAAGAACTTATCAATCTTGCACTAATGGCAATATAATCTGATGAAGTCAAATCTAGATCAAGCAGCAAGCCTTATGGAAATAAGGAAATTCCTAATCTTACCACTGATACCTCTAAAATGTCTCTTGTAGATTGCAAAGAAAATATAAGAGAAATGAGAATTGAAATTAAAAATCTGTATAATACATTAAGGTATTCTGTACATGAAAATGAAAGAATTCAAAAAACTAATGCTCTATTAGTTGCTTGGAATCCCTTAATGGAAACTAAACTAATCAATCTAGATGAGGTTAGAGAGGAATGTAGAAAAACTAAGGAGAGATTTTGTATCTCCCGTGGAGTAATTGTAAAGGGGGGTTGAATACAATTACTAACTTTTCTTTGAATAAAACTCTTTAATACAATTTAAAACTTAAGAACAGTTAAAACAACTTTACTGAAAACATATAACATATGAAATAGTAAAGCAAATTGCAAGATATGAATACTAATCTACAATATGTATATTTATTGTAAATTAATTTCAATCTTTACAATTTTTTGTGGTAGTGATTACCAGCTGCAGACAATCTTTGTTTAAAATAACAGTTGCACTCTAGAAAAATGATTTCTAGCTTCTCTCAAGTTTATGAAAACTTGCTACACTTTCTATAATATAATTACAGCTGCTATTAATATGAGATGTGTTTGATTTATTGAGATATGTTCTTGCAGTTTATAGAAATATTGTGTATTTCAGTAATCATATGATGTTTGTTATCTCAGTGTATTAGTGTATTTTCTCTGTTGTTCTATGTCTCTATCCATAGACATAGATCCCTTGACCTCCAAGCTTTTTTGTATGAGTTGCCTCCAAAAATATCTCTGAATTTTTTTGGTAATTGTAGCTCTATTAAATAACTTCTTCTTTTTGCATGACTTTCATTTCACACCAACCTATTATGTAACATCTCAGGTGTAGCAGCACACCAGCTCCCTTAATTTCCTCTTGGAGTTCCCATGATAAGTTATCTCTGTAGTGAATAACTTATCTCTAGGAGCTTTTTAGGTTTTGATTGGACCAACTTCCAAATTTTCTTCCATCAAGTTTTTATAAGTTATCTCTATAGTTTTCACACCAATAGCTATATATGCATGCTAGTGTATAAGTATGACTTATCTCCATATTTTACTTTATTAGTGTTCACACCTGCAGTGTATAACTTATCTCCTTGAAGCTTCTTTGGTATCCAATCTCTCCTTATTGGACCACCATCTATATTTTAATTCTACTGCTTTTAAACTTGAGTTAGTGGATTTGTGAACTCAGCCATATATCATCTCATATGTCATCTTTAGTCTCTGATCATTTATCTCCTGATGAACAGTCTTTGGTGCCAAGAAATCCATCCCGGATGATGAGAAACCTATCCCTGATGCCAAGAAATCTATCCTCTGACACCAAGAACTTGTCCCTTGATGTTGAGAACTTGTCCCCTAATGACGAAAGATTTATCCCCTGACGCTCGAGCACTTTGGTGCTTCATATTTTATCCACTGATGCCCGAGTACTTTGGTGCTAATGTAAATTACCTGACGACTTTGGTGATGAATAATTTTGAGTTTGGCACTGCTGTTGATTTGCCCAACGGCTTTGGTGATGGTCAAATTTTCTCAAGGCTACTTTAATGCAATAAAGAGTCTTTTCCTTAGTCTCTGATAGTTTTAACATTAGTCTCTAGTAGATCAAACCTTAGTCTTTGATAAGCTAAAATTTTAGTCTCCATCTCTTAGTCTCTAATAGGCTCAGTTTTAGTCTTCGATAGGCAAAAACTTAGTCTTCAAGTGTCTAATTTCTTAGTCTCTGAGAGACTAAATCTTAGTCTCCGATACACAAAAATGTAGTCTCTAATAGGCTAATTTTTCTTGACCAATTTTGACTTTTGTTAAACTCTCCAAATGCATTCCTTGTAGTCTCTAATGCTCACATGCAGTCTCTGATAGTAGTTTCTCATAGTGCACTACTGCAGGTACTTGTGCAATTACAAATCAAACAATTCTAATTGTTTATACATCATCATCAAATGCTATAATTTCTTAACAATCTCCCCCTATTTATGATTATCAATAATAAACATAAATCAAGGTTTGATGATGATGTCAAAACACAACCTTATAACACCATTACTTAGAATTGAATTTAAACATGTAATAATTGTACATGAACTTAACAGTGATGGTTTTGATGTTTCAGTTGCATAATGCCCATCCATCATTTTGTTAATATTTTTAACAATTCTCCCTCTGTCTTTATCAGAATTACTCTTTGCTCCCTCTGCCTTGATCATTCTCGCCCTTTTTGACATCGATATCTTAATGTTGGACGGTAGAAATCACCATTATAGGTTGACTAGTAGGAAGTAATTGTTTGAGCTTTGTTTGAAGGCCATTAATTATGAAGTGTTGGAGCTTCATTTTGTACTTTCTTTTATCAATGCTTTAAAAATATTATGTGAGTACAATTGCACTTGACTTATATATATATGATCAAATATTCTGATATGAAGTGCACTACTACATCATCCAATAATCTTGTGTTGCTTGCATCTAACCAAACATTCACAAGTTCTTTTCTCAGTATCCTCAGATTTGGTGATCAGAGAATACGTGAGCTGCAAAGGTAATGTGTGAAACAATTTCTCTCTATTCTTTTCTTCAAGGATCTCATCCTTGCTCACACACTCTCCTTTTGTCTGACTTTTACAAGTCAGTCTCTCATTCTTACTTTCCCAAAAAAATTACTTTAATTTATTTTTCCTCCACGAGGTCTGAGTCTCATTTTGAATTCTCTCAGCTCATTAGAAATATGAAATCTTTCTATTTTAGGTGACCCTGAGTGGTGTAGGAGTATAGAAAGTAATTTTTTGTATCAGTGGATGTTTGATAAAGTACAAGTGTAGGATCCACTGATTAGTTGAGAGCTACTATTTGTTTCAGCTTCAAGAATTGGCTTCTTTGATGTTTGAACTATCAAAGAATCTGAAACCAATGGAATTAAGAAATTTTCCATTTGTTCTTAAGAAATATCAAAGAGAGAAGAAAAAAATAATAAGGGTAAAATTTGAATATTGGTTGCTCCTCTTGAATAGAGAAAGGAGAAGCATCATTGTGAGACCCTGTGTGTGCATTTAGTGATAGGTTAATCATTGATTAAAGCTTATTTCTTCTTCTTCCTTTGAAAGGTATTTATAGATGTGATCATTGTAGACTCAAATACATGTGTCCTTGGAGGTGAACTATTTTTAATAGATACATCCTTTTGTGAGGTTGCACCTAGAGATGCGTTTTTTTCCTTTTAGAACTTAATATCCATTTGAGAGAATATTATGTAGTCTCCAAGGATTCTCATTGTTCTTTATTTCTTCCTTATAACTTCCTCTAAATGCTCACTCTCCCCCTCAGCTATTGTTGGTTCTTGTTGTTTTCATTTTACGACCTTTATCTTTTGAGAGATAAAGAATGTGACTTTTGATATAGACTTGTTTTTAGAGGGTTTTGATACTTGGGTAGAAGGAGTTGGATCATTACTAACATCCTTCGTTGTAGCAAAATTAGACGAAATAAAGAATAAAGTAGTAGAGAGTTAAGACATACCTGAATCAGCTATGACAAGATCCTCAAATAGATGATGAATAATAAATATAGGGAATCCTGCATAGTATAAAAGTTTCTCTACTATATATATAATCAGGAGTTAATTATCCACTGACAGTTAAATTGTTGGAGGATAATTAGTCATTGTTGCATTATCATCAGTTAATAATTATCCTTTAATAAAAACAATTATTGACTAATGCTTCACAATGTTATTATCTTTATGAACAATTAATTTTGTCAAAAGATAATTTCAACTGCTTCATTCAGTTGTTAATTAGTCTTTGGTAACTAAGTTATCAGAAATAATTAACTACTGCTGCAAACTAGACTTGCACAAAATTTTCAAAGAATCTTATTCACCAAAGCTGAACATATCTAGCTCACTTACCAACCTGTTAAAGGTTGCTTCATCTAATGGTTTAGTGAATATGTTTGCAAGCTACTTCTCTATTGGAACAAAATGAAGTTCAACAGTATCATTCATCACATCTTCCCTGATGAAGTGGTACCTGATGTCTATGTGCTTTGTTCTAGAGTGTTGCAAAGGATTTTCTATAATGGAAATAGCACTGATGTTGTCACAATAAATATGAATTTGATTATACACCATACCATAATCCATTAGTTGATTTTTCATCCATAAAATTTGAGCACAACTTCAACTTCAGCTTCAATTACAATGTATTTTGTTTCAACTGTTGAGGTTGACACAAAATGTTGTTTCTTTCTAAACCATGATACTAATTTATTTCCAAGAAATTGAAAGCTTCTTGTTGTGCTTTTCCTATTTAATCTGCAACCTGCATTTGAATAACCTATTAGATCAAATCCAAAATCTCTAGGATACCAAATTCCAAGATTTGGAGTACCCTTGAGATATCTAAATATTCTTTTTACTGCAATCAAATGAGCTTCTCTAGGATTTGACTCAAATCTAGGACATAAAGAAGTTGAAAACATTATATCAGGTCTACTTGCAGTGAGATATAATAGAGAGCCTATCATGCCTCTATAACTTGAAACATCAAACTTTTTACCAGTTGATTCTTTATCAAGTTTAGTGGTTGTTAGCATGGGAGTTTTAGTAGTTGCAACATCTTGTAAATTGAATTTCTTTAAAAGGTCTTTTAAATATTTTGTTTGACTAATGAAACTTCCATTAGTTGTTTGATACCTTGTAAACCCAAAAGGTTGTATCTAATGAAAATGTTGTATCTATTGAAAATAGTCCACCTCCAAAGACACATGTATTTGAGTCTACCATGATCACATCTTTAAATACCTATCAGAGGAAGAAGAAGAAACAGGTTATGATCAATGATCAACCTGTTACTGAGAGTGTACACACGAAGTCTCAAATTGATGCTCCTCTTTTTTATATTCAAGTAAAAACTACCAAAACTCAATTCTATAATTTGATTCTTTCTTCTTCTCTCCTTGATATTTCTTTAGAAACAATGAAAAACTAATAATTCCATTGGTTTCAGATTCTCTGATAGGTCAATCATAAAGAAGACAATTCTTGAAGCTGAAACAACTAATAGTAGCTCTCAACTCATCAGTGGATAATACAACTATTATTTCTCAAGCATCCACTGATAAAGAACACTTACTTCCTATATTTCCTACACCACTCTAGGTCACCTTAAACAGAAAGATTTCATATTTCTAGTGAGTCTGAGAGAATCCAAAATGCGAGTCAGACCTTGTGTTTGAAAAAAGGTGAGGAGGAAAGCTTAATAACAAGTAAAAAGAGTGAGTGTGAGAGGCTGACATGTAAAATTCAGGCACAAGGAGTGAGTGTGAGCAAGGATGAGATCTTTGAAGAAAAGAATAGAGAGAAATTTTATGTAGGTTCCCTATTTCATCTTGTTTCATACACTACTACCTTTGCAGTTCATGTATTATCTGATCACTATTCTAATCAGATATCAGAGGATACTGAAAGAAGAACTTGTTGATGTTTTGTTGGATGCAAGCAACATAAGATTATTGGATGATATAGCAACACACCTCATACCAAAATATTTGATCACACATGGATCAAGTGCAGTTGTACTCATAGGATGTTTATGAAGCATTGATCAACACATAAAAGAGAAATATGAAGCTCCAACACTTCATGATCAATGGTTTTCAAACTAAGCTCAAACATTTCTTCCTACTAGTTCGAGTATTTGCACAACATGTCTTAACACAGATCGAGTCAATGGATCAAGCGTTTAATTGCAATAAGCATCATACTACATGTATGCCTGTATAAATAGTTCTGCTATATGTTGAAAATTTTATGTCTAATGGAACATATGAGGTACAAGTTGGAAGAATAACAAACACATTACTTGCCTTGATTAGGGTGACAACGTATGTTTGGTTTAAGTGTTCCTGCGGGATCTATTTTTGATCCATAAATGATCAAAAGTTAGAATTATTGTTATGTAAAAGTAACAAGGTTCTTTATGTATTGTCTATGCAATTGTGTCGAGTTTATAACTATTACTTCTCTAATGCATCTGCATAATCGTGAAATGGTTACATTGGTTATTGTGCATTAGGGAATGAATTTCTTAATTATCAGGGGATAAGGTCTCGACCATCAGGGGATAGCTCTTTTTTTTTTATTATCGCCAAACTCGTCGGTAATCTATTTGACTACCAACAAAGTTACTTGGTTATTGCCAAACTCATCGCCAAACTTAACAAGTCAGTGCCAAACTCATCGGTGGATAATTTATTTAGTGTGAAACTCATTGGTGGATAATTTGTTCAGCGCCAAACTCATTGGTGGATAATTTGTTTAGCACCAAACTCATTGGAGACTAGTATTTTTGTCTCTCCGAGACTAAGAAAAAGTTTGCTAATCGGAGACTAACAAAATTTGCCCAGAGGTGGATAAATATCTTTCGATAGCTAAAACAACCCATCGATAGATATTTATCATTCGATGGCTTACAGTCGAGTCTTCTTGTATTTGTTCCATAATGAAATATGTTTGTTTAAAAAAAATTTGAAACATTTATTTATGTTGAACGTGGACTTCAAAACGAAAAATAATTATCTTTTTAGAAACTTAGTATTAAATTGATCTCTCTAATTTAAATATATAGGGAGTGTTTCTTTGAGTATTTCAAGAGAATATAGATTATCCATGTAGTTTATCTCTATGAGAAAATTTGGGGAAGGAATACGTTTTTAATTAACCAAGGTTTCATATAGATCCCTCTTCAAGTTAAGCGACCAAGTAGTTAAAATAAATAACTTAATCAAAGCTTTTAAGATTACCTTGAGAGCTTTTCAATTTTGCAGCACACGCTGTAAGGATATTATTTTAAGTTTGAGAGTGTTTAGAGAGGAAGAGTAGTAAGACAAGGGACTTCTTTATATAGGAGAGCCAGAAAAACAATTATGTATGATGTGGAGTATTTTCCACTTTAGATTAGCATCAGACATAAAATTCATTAAACCACTATATTATGATAAACAATTACTTGATCATTATATTCACATGTATGTGTGTACTTCTCACAGTTGTCACAAGGTAGTACTTGTAGTACTAATGACTCAACAACTAACATGCTTATTCATTAAGTAGAATCATTATTTAACTCCCTTCCTTTGTAATCACAATAGTAGTAATCCATATTATTATTATTACTACATAAACTATTATTGTTCAAGATAATATCATGAACTAAAATTTGTTTCCTACAATGTTTATAAAGGAATATTTTATCACAAATGCAACTAAATTATGACTAAAGTTTATTTAATAAAAGCTTTAATATTATAATAATGGTTACAAAAGTCTGGGGCTTTACAAATCATCAGGGATAAATACCAACTGATGAACAAAGTCACGTTAAGGGATAAATATCCACTGATGAATAAAACATCAAGGTATAAAATATCCACTAACGATAAAGACGTATCACGGAATAAATATCCACTAATGATTAAGTCATTAAGGGATAAATGACTATCACCAAAGCTAGCACAAAAGTTTTACAAAGCGCCAAACTTGAAGATAACTATTGTCAAAGTCATTTTGCTCAGCACCAAATTTTGTTCATCAGGGGATGTTAGAACAAAATAAGCTAAAGTGTTTATAGAAGGGGGATTGAATACAAACACTACAAATTTTTGAACTTTTAAAGATTTAATGAGAACACATTGGAATAGCTATAATACATAGAAAAACAGTAAAGATACTTGTTATGAAAACACTCAGATTCAAGTTAAAATAGTTGTATTATAACTTTTGTTTTTTTGAGAATCTATTATAATCACAAAGTGATTAAACAACTACAAATTTGTAAAGGTTTACAGTTTCTTTTCTCACACACTAGCTACGTTTTTCTCTTTGAATTTTTCTCTTAAGAACTATTAGAAAGATTCTCTCTGGTGTGTAAGTTAGGTGGTTTCGTCTACCAACCCTTACATATATAGGAGAACAAATTTGGAACCCATGTATAAGATATGCTTCTTTTTCAACTTAGCCGATGTATGACCTGTCATTGTCCTTTCGAAGATATACGTGTCACACTGCTATAGTCTGTTGTTGCTTCTGTGTTTGTTCCTGTTCCCCGTGCATTTAAAATATAAAAGTTGCTATTGGACCACCATATTTCAAGGAATATCTTCCCAGTTATACCCCTTACTTCTTTGCAAAGTATTAGTGAATGTCTTTTAATCCCTGATGACATGTGCGTTAGGTCTTTACAATCTCCTGATGACAAGCCTTGATATTGACTTTATCAGTGCTTCTGGATCCCTTGATGACAAGCACTACTGTAGACTTGATCAGTGCTTCACTTTCAACTGATGACAAGCCCAGATGTAGACTTGATCAGTGCTTCTTGATCCCCTGATGTTAAGACCCAATGTTGTCCGTTGATGTTATCCACTGATGTAGTACATAGGATATCCCTTGACGGTATTCCCTAATATACAGACAATACCCTGATTGTTTCCCCTAAAAGTCAAGGTATCCCGTGACATTTAAGCTATCCCCTGACGGTTAATTTATCCCCTGATGGTTTCCCCTGATAGTTAACTATCCCCTGATGGTTTCCCCTGACAGTAAAGCTATTCCCTTATGCCTTTTTGTACACTAACATTTTTGATAATTGATACTTTGCTGGATTTATCTTGAATGTCTGATGTGGGGAATACTTGACTTCTTAAGTATTATCAGACCTTCCTTGACACTATCAAATCCTTGAGATATCCACTGATGACTTGCCTAGTGCGATGCCTACCATTCCCTGATAGACTAAGTTATCCATCAGTGAATACTTATTTGTGCAAATATACTAAGGTTTGACAACAACCTTGAGTATTTATAAGTGCACATTTATTAAAGGAAATACAGAATAAAAACATCAACATCATTCTCAAGATTAAGCCTAACAATCTCCCCCTATTTATGATTATCAAATTGATAACCATAAATTTAATTAGTACATTGATGATGATGTCAAAACCAAAACTATACAAGATAAAAAATGAGAAATTCAATTGCATTGATCTAACTGTATTTGCACAAATTGAATGAATCATTGTATACAAATGTTTACAAATCTCTTATAGTATTTACACTTTAGACTTCAGGATTCATCTTTTTGTTGAGCAGAAACAAAAGGCAATGGATGACTTAATTCAATCGGTTGTGAGTCACTTCCAAGGCCTTATCTTCTCTTATCTAGATTTTGATATGGAATCCTGAGTTTGTTGTCTTCCCCTCCTACCTTCAATTGCTCTAGCTCCTTTTGAAGTAGTCTTTTAAAGTTAACAATGTTGAAGTTCCTACTGGATTCCAAATCTTCAAGGACAGACCCAATCTCCTACAAGTTGGCTGCAACAAGTTGTGATCAGTAAAAGGTGACAATCTCCCCTTTTGAATTTTTGAACTCCACGCCCATGAGATTTGTGATCATCTTTGGATATTCTTTAAATCTTTTTTTGGGGGAACATCCCTTACAACTATTGAGTTCCCATCATTAGCTCTGGTATGTCCTTCAATACCTTCTTTACAAGCAAGGATTTGAACTTGATGACATGTTCATTTTTGTGATAAGCACTTTGTCTTAGAACATGCCTCGCCTCTTCCAGGTCAAGCTCATCAACTTCATTAGTCCTTATATTCTTCTCTTGCCCATCAACAGTTGTGTAGTATAGCTTCAAAGTTTTCTACATGGCTATGGGCAAGTTTCTATTATCGTTGATGGCTTTCCTCAACTTCTCAATTACCCCCCTCAAGTCTCTACTCAATTTAGTGGTGTTTGGCACTGCCCTCATGGTAAGTGAAACTTGTTCAACATCCATCCTCCTGAACCAGTCAAGAGTGTAACGACCCAAAATTTTATTTTCTTAAATAAATAGAAATAAAATGTTTATGAAATGATTTCCTTTGAGGTATGAGGTATGAATTTTAAATGCTTGAGTATTATGTCAATGTGATGTCCAAAATTCAATGATTCCAGTTCCTTTGTAAAACCATCAAAGGGATTTGAGTACATTAATCTCAAAATCTTATATGGAATTAATTTAATCAAGCATGAGCAAAGATATTTTCGAGCTTACTTGAGAAGGAGGTTGTTGCGGGTAATCGGAGGATTTCGTGTGTTTAAGGAGATTGTATTCAGATGTTTACATGTGTTATTATTTGGTTAGTAAGCTGCTTGTGTGCCAGCAGCTAGTAAGATTGAATTTCATGAGTGTCATCAGCTGATTAAGGATTGAGTTGCATGTGTGACAGCAGCTACTTGTTTAAACACAAGCAGTACTCGTTAACCATGGTGTCCAACCATGCTTGTAAAGATATTTGTTAAGAAAGAGTGTTGCATAAGGCACCAACAGGAGGAGAATTTTTGCCCAATAGATTGTCGGCTATCATAAGTGATTGGATAATATTTTGGCAGCCGCTACACCAGCCAAGCAAGCCAATCACAGTATTCCAAGGACATAATTCTAGCCAACTACTAAGAATTATTCTTCAAAATGATCCAACTGCTCTAGTCGGTTTACGAACACTATAAATACCCCATTTGAGACAAAATTTTAATCTCTCTTCTCTTTCACCAATCATTCTCATAAATCTCAAGCTTATTCTCTTGAGTGACTATCTTGTCTAGAGCAGCCAAGCTTTTAATTTCTTCCTTAAGAGACAAAGAGGTAAGAGCTTTATAATCATATACTCTACTCTATTATGTTTTATTCTCTCATGCATAACATTTGAAAGTATTAGTCATGTATGCTAAGTTTTCAAGAAAGAATAAAGCTTCAAAAACTGCAGTAGTATTCTTTTGAATATTTGAGTGTGTGTATTGTGAGAAGAAACAGTACACATTGCAGAAAAGATGAGGACGAGAGTATGATCCATGTATGGTTATCTGTTGATAACACCACCTATAAAGGAGTGAAGAAGACACCACTGTATTTGAGACAAGTCCTAACTTAGTCTCCAACGAGTTGGAGTTAGTCTCTGATCCTATAAAATAGTTCCTGAAAAATTCTATGTTAGTCTCTGATGAGATATATGCTAGTCTTTGATGAGGTATAATATTAGTCTCCGATGAAGGAAAATTGTTAGTCTCTGACGAGGAATTCCTTAGTCCCTAATGAAGGAAGTTTACATTAGTCTTTGACGACGTCATCCTTAGTCTCCGACAGGCTAAGTTTAGTCCCTGATGACGTCATCTGTAGTCTCTAGTGGGCAAAGTATGCTAGTCTCTGATGACTAAAGTTCTTAGTCCCTGAGGAGTTTAGCGATGACTTAGCGAGTTCAGCGCTGAACAACTTTTCTTCGAGAAGTTTGGCGCTGAAGAAGTTATGCACTTATGAAGTTCAGTGATGATTACTAAGTTTGGCAATGAACAAATTATCCCCTGATGGGTAAGTCATCCCCTGATGACTATCCCCTGATGATTGAATGATACCCTGATGGTCGAGAGACATCCCCTGACGGCTAATTATCCACTGATGATTGATTATCCCCTGATGAACAGAGCTCATTCCCCTGATGGATGTGTAACAGTCTGAAAATCCCTCAAGCTTGTTTGTATGAAAAGTCTCAATTTTCCGACGCAACAAATGATTACATTAAAACATCAAGAGATTAAGAATGCTAGGACATCACAGACATCACATTTGTACATACTCACATTTATATTCAAGCTTAGATTCTCCTTCTAAGTAAGCATATGTATGTTTTTCAAACATTTTTCACCAAGTAAGTGAATTAGATTTAGCTCAGCTAAGGACAAAGACAAGTATATTCTCATTCCTATGCTTATTTCAATGCATGGTCAATTGATCCGACGTGCATACAAGGTTATGACTTCTATGTCTTGATTTCTTTGTGAATCAGAATGCTATGCTTTAATTTCCGCTAGCATGATATGAATGAAAGTGCATGGATATAATTGAGCCTGAATTTGTTAGTTATTATTTTCAACTTTATATCTATGCAAATGTATAAGGATGTTTACAGATGTGTAAGTGCTTATATTAGTCTTAAGAGGAAGGATGTCGTACGTAGTTTACGAGAACCTCCTTTAAACTAAATAAGACATGCAAGATGGTTAAGGAAGGAAGGAGGAGTTCAAAATCTCAAAGTCAAAGATATTTTTTCAAAAGTGCTAGAGGTTTTGAAAATTGAATCCGTCATACCTCACCAATAGTTTGAACCCTTGTTACCCACCATATATGATTATATGCTTGCTGAGCGTAAATCGCTCATCCTTGTTGTTCTTAAAATGTTTTACAGGTGATAAAGGTAAGATATACATACATAAGGTCATTGCGAGTTAACTGTGGGTAGTGATGAGGAGAAGAAAAGGATTGAAGATGTAAGGGCACAATTGTAGTGTTAAGTCTGTAAGACCTATGGGTCACAACTTTGTGTAAGGATGATGATTAAAGTTGTGGTAATAGCTTAGTTTTCTCTGCAAGATTTATACTCTGAATATTTCTAAGGACGTACTATTAATCACTTTGGTACATTAGTGTTGTATGGATGTGTTGTTGTTTGTTTCCTTCCTCTGACGGTGCCCGGGTCCCGTGTGGGATTTTTGGGGTCGCCACAAAGAGTGATTGTGAATTCTGACCTACTTTTCATCACAATGACAATTATTTTCTCTTTGTTGCTCTTTACCCTGACATTTATGCTTTTTATGGAGTAAATAAATGTTAGGCTCTTTTGTCTATCATCCCTCAGGGTTTCAACAAGATTGAGTGGTCCATACATTATAAGAGTAAGAGCTTGAGCTTTAGCTTTAGATGAATCGGGTTTGGTAACATCAGGGGATGTTGGATTTTCTTTGTTTTTATACCCTGATGCACCTTTAGGGGCTTAGATTACTTGGGCTGAGTTTTCCTGGAGGTTCTCGGCTTGACACTTCTTTTCTTCTTCTTCCTTCTCCTTCTTCGCAGTCATCTCCTCTTCCTATTGAAGTTTATGTGCATAGAGTGTATCAGCTTCCACCAATTTCTTGTCTTGAGGAAAAACAAGCTCTACTTTTTCATCAATTAGGGCTTCAACCGGTGTTGGCAAGTGAGTTGTCTTCTTGACATCTCCAAGTAGCTTGGGTCCTGATTAAGTAAGGGTTTTCTTTTTGGGTTCTTCAATCAAGATACCCTTGCCCTTGTCCTTGGCTGTTAGAGCTTGTTATGAAGAAAGAACAGTCACATTCCTTGATGGTTGACTTGTAGGTTTCTCAACAACAACCCCTGACAATGGCTTTGAAGATTTCTCCCCCTATTCGACAGCATCATTAGTGGAAGTTAAGAGTTGTGATGTGACTTGAAGAATTTGTTGAAGAGTGTCAGCCACAGATAGTTGTAGAGTTTTCATGCTTGTGAGTTGGGTGTTGAACATAGATAATTATTGGTCAACATTGTCTGTAAGCTTCTTGAATTTGAGCAAAGAATGACTAGTGGCAAAAGAATCAAAAACTGTTTGTACATTTTGTATCTTCTCTATAACTAATGTATGTATTTTATGAGATTCAACGTCCATAGACTAACCTAACATGATCTGTGATTTTAGAATCTTGACTAGGACAGGATCTGTGGCACCTGAGAGCTCCTGCTTGAGCAGTTTTATTGTATCTGACATGTGATTCTTCTAATAGTATAAATCAACTCCTATGAGTTGAGAAAAATCACATATATGAGTGTCATCTTTATCACTACTGGAAGAGTTGGGTGAATGTACAATATTTATGTTTTCTCTATGTTCTTTATTTACAAGGATCTTATCTCCCTCAAACTCTCCATTTTATGTGGCTTCTAAGGCATCACCTTTTATCTCTCCTTGTTCATTGCCTTCTAAGGTAGTACTCTCTGTCTCTCCTTTTGCCAAGGTCCTCTCAGAGGGTTGACCTTGCCTCTCTTCACTATATATTTTCTCACCCTCAGTCAAAATTGTCCTAGTAGGGCTCCTATGGGCTGTGATCTCATCAACTGTGAATAGTGTTAACAAAGCATTTACAATTTAAGAATTCACAGTTGAGAGTTGAGAAATGGAAGGAGATTTGTTTGTATGTACAATTGGGGATGTATAAGTGTTTATTGAGGAAGTATTTGCAATGTTTCCTATATCCCCTAATTGATCATCAGTGATTAAGTCATTTAAAAAAGAATCAATCATTAATAGATCATGACTCTCAATCATTGAATCATTTCGAATAGGCTCCTCCATGAAATGAGAAATTAGAGGATCTGATGTCATGACACTTATTTTTTAACATCGGAGGAAATTTGAGGTAAAGAAAAAGACGGGGGAGGTGTAGAGAGGAGTGTTGGCTGAATCACAGAATGAGGAGATGATCCATCAAAAGAAGTTGTGTGTGCACTTACTGTGTTCATTATCTGCAAGTGGCTCTCAGAGACCCTGATGAGAATTTCATCAGGGCCTGTGGCCAGTGTATGTGTCTCACTCAACTTTGTCCCTAGTTAGGGATTTTGTTCAATAACTGGGTCCTTTTGGGAGGAAACAACTAGAGATGTGTGTGATTCCTTATTAAGGTTAGTATCCTTTTGGGAGGATACTACCTGGTCCAGTCTAGGGTCAGCTCTTTTGGCTTTCTTCTTCTTCTTTGACTTTTCCAAGTCTGCCACTCTTTCTCTTTGCTCCCCCTCAATTGATGAGGTTACTTCTAAGGATTTTCTTTATTACCCATAGTATTTTGGAAGGCTAAGGGTTGGGGTGTAGAGAGTTGTTGTGTAGAAATTGGTGATACTACTTGGGCAAGCTGAGAAGTGGTAATGATCTCAGCCATAGAAGTTGAAATAGAAGAAATAGGAGGTTGAGAAGGAGATTGTGTTGCGGTTACCTGTGACATGTGTTATGGAAGCACAAAAGGGGCATCTAGCTATGCCTTCTTATTGATTTTCATGAAAAATCTTTTTGTTTGCTTTAGGCACTAGATTGTCATGTCAACATTCTCAACAGAAATATTAGGCACTTGAGCGTTAATAAGTAACATAAGAAATCTCATGTAATATACCTTTGATTTCCTAGAGGTTTTCTCTCCAAGTTTTGTTACTAGGTAATCAAAAATTAGTTTGCCTATATTTATTTTAACATTTTTTTAGTATGACAGAAGCAATTTTAAGCGTTAGTGATGTGATGACTTCAAAATTACTAGATTTTCCTGAAAAAACCTAAGTTATAGTGTCAAAGAGATATAATAGTTCCCTATTGACATTTATGTGCTTTAAGTCCTTGAACTTAAGGGCTTGAGGGTTATCAGTCCTATAGCCTAGTTCAACTAAGAAGTTTAACAAATCTGAGTCTAAGGGAATGTCCACAAACTCAATGTTGGGCAAATCTAGTGCAATATTTAAGAGAGAATGAGAGATCTTACCATTTTGTCCTTTCACAAAAAAGGAGATTGACTTTACCTTTGTAGGGTTGGAGGATGAGTGAATGAATTTTGCACTGCTCACAAGTCTGAAATTGCCTCTTCATACACTGTTGGCTATGAGAATATGGCCTTTAAGCAGAGTCCAATAGGTATTGCATCACCAGCTTATAGCATGCATTAACTTCTTCAACTGTGGAAAACCCCACGAAGTTTGTTTGTGGAACAATGAGTCCACTTGATAACATTTGGGTTAAAGATTTGGGAGCCATTGTTCTTAACGAGAGATTAGGGTTTCTTAAAAAGAGAGAGAAAATCTCAAGCAGTTATTAGTAATGAAGATTAAAGGCTTAGCGTGTCATCAACGATTATGAAATTGCATATAAATAGTTTTTTCAAAAGTCATTGATGCCACGTCATCAGGAGTTAGTTATTACTCCTTGATGTCACGTCATCAAGGGTTAGTTATTATCCCCTAATGTTGTGTTATCGAAGGAAAATGACTATCCCCCTGATGCAGTGTTATCAGGGAAAGATGAATATCCCGTGACAAGCCCAACAGCAAACACAACCCCTGACCCAGTTTTTTTTTTAATTTAATTATATACAGAACATATAAACATACAGATATTTCAATATCAATGAATGACATGATGAGTTAGAGATACCAACATATTAGCACATGATCATTTGTACCATTTCACCACCTTGTCTGTCAAACTCTTTACTTTGAAAAATTCACCATTCTCAGCTCTGCCACCAGATTGTTGAAGGTGGCTTCATTAAGATCCTTGGTAAAGATGTCTATCAGTTGCTTGTGTGTTGGTACAAAGTGTAGCTCTATGATCTTATTCATGACATGTTCCATAATAAAGTGATATCTGATTTCTATATGTTTGGTTCTAGAATGTTACACAGGATTCTCAACAATAGCTATGGCACTTGTGTTGTCACACAGAATTGGAATCTTGTTGTAAGTCAGGTCATAGTCCATCAACTGATTTTTCATCCATAGGATTTGTGCACAACAACTTCTAACTGCAATGTATTCAGCTTCAGGAGTAGATAAACCAAGTACAAGCCTTCCTCCTAGAAATTGACAGCTTCGTGTGGTACTCTTTTTGTTAATTTTGCATCCTCTAAAGTCAACATCTGAATATCAATGCAATTCGAAACCAAACTCCTTTGGATACCAAAGCCCTAACTCTGTAGTGCCCTTGATGTACCTCAAGTTCCTTTTCACTACAATGAGATGAGACTCTCTGGGTTAACTTGATATCTTGCATAAAGACATGTAGCAAACATAATATCAGGCCTACTAGCTGTCAGGTATAACAGTGAACCAATCATTCTCCTAAAAGTCTTTAAATCAACTTTCTTTCCAGCTTTGTCAAGGTCAATCTTGGTTGCTATAGCCCTAGGTGACTTTGCTACTTTTGGCTCCTCCATGTCAAATTTTTAGAGAAGGTCTTTGACATACTTTGATTGATAAATGTAAAAATCATCAGTGAGTTGTTTAACTTGCAGTCCCAAAAAATAAGACAGTTCACCCATTAAACTCATTTCATTGTTTTTTTGCATGAGCTTGGAAAATTTTTCTCACAACTTAGTATTAGTGGATCCAAAAATGATATCATCAAAATAGATTTGTACCAAGATAAGATGACCTTGGTGTTTTCTAAAAAACAATGTTTTGTCAATGGTACCTCTTGTAAACTTGTTTTACACCAGAAACTTCAGTGCATCATACCAAGATCTAGGAGCTTGCTTCAGTCCATAAAGTGTTTTCTCTAGATTGTAAACATGATTTGAAGATTTAGAATTTTCAAACCCTGGAGGTTGTTGGACATACACCTCCTGGTCTAATTTCCCATTGAGAAAGGCATTTTTCACATCCATTTGATAAACCTTGAAGTTTGAATGTGTTGCATAGGCTAATAAAATTCTTAGAGCCTCAAGACTGGTCACTAGTGCAAAGGTCTCATCAAATCAATCTCTTCCTCTTGAAGATATCCCTTTGCCACCATTCTTGCTTTGTTTCTTATAACAATGTCAGCTTCGTCCATCTTGTTCCTGAAGACCCACTTGGTGCCAATGATAGTTCTATCTTTAGACTTAGTCACCAGCTTCTATATGTGATTTCTTTCAAATTAATTCAATTCTTCTTGCATAGCCATGATCCAATCAGCATCTTTGGCTCATTTTGCGAAAGAAAACAAACATATAGGCACTCATTAGATGAAGCTTTCCTGGTTTGTACTCTTTGGTTAGGATCATTGATGATTAAGTCTGTTCTATGACTTCTAGACCATTTGGGTTTAGGGGAGAGTCTAGATGAGCTTGCATATCATTTTCTCTGCCTAAGTCTATGTTACCAACTTCTAAGAAAACTCCCCCTGAATTTGTGCTTCTTTCTTGTCATTAGCTCATATGGTGTCTTGTTGTGAGCCTTGTTGATCAAAAACCTATTTCGGGTGAAACAAGCAGTCGTAATTGCCTCAGCCCAAAAATAGGTAGGAATTTTTGTCTCTACTAACATTGTTCTAGTAGCTTCTATCAGAGTTCTATTCTTCCTTTCCACTACACCATTCTGTTGATGAGTTCTTGGGGCAGAAAATGTATGATTGATGCCCTTCTCCACACAACCCATCAACAGCTACATTCTTGGATTCAGTTCCATTGTCTGTTCTAAAAATTCTAACTACTGACCTCGACTTAGTATCCACTTTATTTAGATGGTCAATGACATGTTGAGTCACCTCTGATTTAGCATGTTGGAACTTGACCCAAGTATACCTAGTGTAGTCATCCATAATGACCAACGCAAATCTCTTCTTTGATACTGACATGATATTGACAGGACCAAATAGATCCATATGAAGCTTTTGAATTAGATCTTTGATCATTGTGGCTTTCTTGCTAACAAAGGATGATTTTCATTACTTTCCTTGTTATCATATTGGACATAACCCTTCTCAAGTAAACTCCATTTGAGGCATTCTAGTTACTAATTCTCTCTTCACTAGATCATTGATTTTTTTGTAGATTAGGTGAAAGAGCTTCTTGTGCCACAATATACTCTCATTAGGGGTTGCTTTAGTATAGAAACATGATGCTCCATTTGCTAAGTCAAAGTCAGCAACATAAAGATCTCCTTTCCTAACCCTTGATAAGACCAGTTTTCCATCATTTTCGTTAGAGATCAAGCACCTATCCCCTTTGAATGAAATGATGAATCCCCTATCACATAGTTTACTTATGCTTAATAGACTGTGCTTTAGCCCATCAACTAGTGCTACATCTTCAAATGTGACATCTCCATTTACTACTTTGTCATAATCAAGTGTCAGTCATTTGCTGTTGTCATCTAAAGAAATCACTCGACCAACCGTCTCATGAAACTCTGTAGGCAGAGCTTTGTTTCCTATCATATGTCTTAAACAGCCACTGTCTAGAAACCAAATTTTCTTGTTTTTGACTTTCCCCTGCATACAAAGAGCATTTAATTTATTTTTGGTACCCAAGTGGATTTAGGTCTTCTAGGTTTAGTCACATATAAAGGTACAATAGTACTTTAATTATTTTTCACTTTTGGTTTAGGCAATATACAAACTTTCTCCTTATTAGGAGCTACACTAGATGCTTTAGATTTATCAACTACTTTTTTTTCTTTATCCTTAAAGGTGCATGCATGAACAGAAGTTGATTTAGGTAAATCATTAGCATATAATATTATGTTAGTCAAAATCTGTGGTTTTTCCTTGCATTGAAAAGATAAATGATTGATATTTTCGTAATTCCAGCACACTTTCCTTGGGGCTTCAGAATTAGGAGCATAGTTTGTAGCTTTGTTCACTCCTAGCTTACCATTCTTATTCTTTTTCTTGTCCCCTAATAGGCCTTTGTCCCTTAAGGGCCTCAATGGCCTTGATGATCTGATGCACTTTTATACCCTGATGACTGTATATCCACTGATGCACAATCAGGTTCCTTCTTGGAGGGAGCTTTGAGTGTGTTGGCAAGAATAGGCTTCTTGCCACTCCCACCACTTGTGGAAGCTTCACTCATTGGGAAAATATTCTATTTCTCTGTCTTGATTACAACCTTAACAAACTTGGCAGGTTGCATAGGCCTTTTATCAAAGCCAACTGTATTTTCAACCTCAATAGAAGGTTGTTTCACATGAGTCTCCTCATAGCCTAAACCAGTTTTAGAATCACATTTTCTATTGTTTGGTTGTTCCTCTAGTTTTTTACTAGACTCATTCCATTTTCTTATGACCTCCTCCTCTCCTTTGAGCTTTTTGGAGTCTACTCTTCCCTTTGATGGCACTGTCAAGGTGGTTTCTAGTCCTATTGAGTTCTATTTCTAGATTTCCAAGCCTAGTCAATTTTGATTCTAAAAAATCGTTTTTGGTTGTTAAATTTTCATTTATCTTTTGCACTCTTTCAGTCTTAGCTACAGTACTCCTTAATGTGTCATAAAGGTCTCTAATCTCACAAGTCATTTCCTTAACAGTTTTAAAACAATCAGTTTTAGACATGTTAGAAAAAATTTCAAGACTAACTTGTGAGTTGTTACTGTCAGTGGTTGAGGCCATCAGGCTAGGTTGACATATTCCTCAATTTTTTCTTCATCTGAATCAACTCAGTCATTTCCCTCAGCAATATAAGCTTTGTCCTTATTATTTTCATTAAGAATGTTAAAGTATTTTTTCCTATAATCCACAACAACTCCTTTCCCTTTGGGCTCACCTTCATGGTTGGCCTTATGGCACTCATTAGCAAAGTGTCCTAACTCATTGCACTTGCACTTGATTCTTCATTTGAAAATAAAGTTGTTTGTGCTACTTGGCTTCCTTGCTATAAATTTCTTTGTCCCTTTTGGCTTTTGAAATTTCAGCTTAGAGAACCTTCTTGCAAGGAAGACCATGGTTTCTTCCATTTTCTAACTCTTTAGGGTTGTATTCAGTCCCCTTTGAGCTAGTTTCTTCATCCCCACTTTTCTCTTAACTTTCATCAGCATCTCCCAGTTGTTGCTTCATCAGGACACTTCATCCTGCTTCTCTTTTGTTTTACATACTAGCCATTAGGGCTACAGATTTAAGCTTTCTAGTATTCCCTGACATTTCAGATCTTTGTTGAACCTCCAATTCCTATGTCTTAAGGGTACCATAGAGCCTATCCAAGTTTAGGAGATTCATGTCCTTGGATTCCTTAATGGTTGTAGTCGTTAGATCCCATGATATGGGAAGTACCCTCATGAATTTTTTGTTGACATCCTTGTTGGTATGTCTTCCTATACATTTTCAGTTCATTTACCAACCTATTAAACCTATCAAACATTTCAATGATTAATTCACTAGATTTCATTGTGAACCACTTATACTATTGTTTTAACAGTTGTAGTTTGTTTTCCCTCGCATCTTCCATACCATCACACAAAATCTGGATGGTATCCCATATTAACATAGACATGGTAAGATTCATGATGTTGTTAAGCATATCATCGTCTAAGTCATTATAGAGAATACATGTGACTTTGAGAACTTTTTCACCTTTTCTCTTTCCTCAGAAGTCATTTCATCAGTACTCTTTGGGACTAGTCGTTTGGGGACATTGACTCCATTTACCACCTCTTGAGGAATGAGCTTCTTGGGTGCGTGAGGATTTTCCTCTAGAATTTGTAAATATTTATCATCAATAGATCTGAGATGAACAATCATGTGTTACCTCCAGAAGAAATATTTTTCACGTTCCAACAAGGGAACCTTATTATTTTCAACTTTGTTTGCCATAGATATAGATCTTCTAGCACATGTAATTTGCTAGTTGTCTCTAATACAAATTGTTAGAACAAAATAAGCTAAAGTGTTTGTAGAAGGGAGAGTTGAATACAAACACTTCAACCTTTTTGAACTTTTAAAAGCTTTAATGAGCACACACTGGAATAGCTATAATACACAGAAAAAAACAGTAAAGATACTTGTTATGAAAACACTCAGATTCAAGTTAAAATAGTTGTATTATAACTTGTGTTTTTCTGGGAATCTATTATAATCACAAAGTGATTAAACAACTAAAAATCTATAAAGGTTTACATCTTCTTTTCTCACACACTAGCTATGTTTTTCTCTTTGAATATTTCTCTCAAGAACTATTGCAAAGCGTCTCTCTGGTTTGTAAGTTATATGGTTTCATATAGCAACCCTTATATATATAGGAGAATAGATTTAGAACTCATGTACAAGACATGTTTTTCTTTCAACATAGTCGTAGTATGTCATGTCATTGTCTTTTTAAAGATATACATGTCACACCACTATAGGTTGGTGGTGTTTCTGTTTCTGTTCTTGTTCTCCATGCGTTTCAAGTATAAAAGTTGCTATTGGACCACCATATTTCAAGGAATATCTTCTTGGTTATACCCCTTGCTTCTTTGCCAAGTATTAGTGATTATCTTTTAATCCCTAATGACATGTGAGTTAGGTCTTTACAATGCCCTGATGACAAACCTTGATATAGACTTGATCAGTGTTTCACTTTTAACTGATGATAAGCCCTGATGTAGACTTGATCAGTGCTTCTTGATCCCCTGATGTTAAGACTCAATGTTGTCCACTGACTTTATCCACTGATGTAGTGTATAGGCTATCCCCTAATGGTATTCCTTGATAGTCAGACTATACCCTAATGGTTTCACCTGATAGTCAAGGTATCCCCTGACAGTCAAGTTATCCCCTGACAAAGAAGTTATCCCGTGACAGTTTCCCTTGTAGTCAAGCTATCTCCTGACGGTTTTTCGTGACAGTCAAGCTATTCCCTGATGCATTTTTGTACATTAACATTTTTGATAATTGATACTTTGTTGGCTTTATCTTGAATATCTAATGTGCGGAATACTTGACTTCTTAAGTACAATCAGACTTTCCCTAACACTATCAAGTCCTTGAGATATCTACTGATGACTTGCCTAATGCGATGCCTACTATTCCCTGATAGACTAAGTTGTCAATCAGTGAATACTTATTTGTGCAAATATACTAAGGTTTGACAACAACCTTGAGTATTTACAAGTGCACATTTATTGAAGGAACTACATAATAAATACATCATCATCATTCTCAGCATTATGCCTAATAGGGGATAAATGATCAAAGTCTAAAAATGACATAAGGGATGACATATGGTTGATTACACAAGTCCATTAACCCAAGTTAAGGTGATGAAATTAAAATAAAGATGGTAGTCAATAAGGAGAGATTTTCTACCAAAAAAGCTTCAAGGAGATAAGTTATACATGGACACACATGTGTATAAAGCTGCAAATATGAAAACTGGAGAAATAACTTATAAAGCAAAAAAGGAGATAAGTTATACATATACACAACATACGTATAAAGTTGCTGGTGTGAAATCTGTAGAGATAACTTATACAAACTTAAAGAGGAAAATATGGAAGTTGGTCCAATAAATACAAGGTAGCTGGTGCAATAAGAAGAGAGTATACACTAGAGAAGTTATATAATAGGTTGGTGTGCAAGGAAGGTCATGCAAAAGAGAAGTTATATGATAAAGCTGCACTTACCCAAGAATATCATAGATATTTTTTGGCGCAACTTAAAGAAGAATCTTGGAGGACAAGGGAGCTGTGTCTATAAATAGAGAAATAGAGCAGCTGAGAAAAATACACAACAATATCTAAGAATCTATGAGAACACATATCAACAACATATCTCAGAACTCATCTCATATCTCAAAGCATCAAATACATCTCATAACATAAAGAGAGAAATATAGAGAGATAGTAGCTGTAATTAATTTATAAAGAGAGTAGCAATTTCTTAGAGACTTAAGAAGCTAGAAATCATTTTCTAGATTGCAATTGTTCTTCTTAGAACAGAGTAAAGCAACTAGTATCAAAACTAATTTGATTACCAGGTGTAATTCAGATTCAACATCAATAAAATCCATTCTTTATTGATTGATATAATTTGTCTTGTTTATTAATTCCGTAATTAATTTACAAATTATATATGATATCCTTACTTTAGGAGAAAGATTCGGTATTTATATTCAACCCCCTCCCCCTTAAAATGGAATGGAAACATGAGTTAGTTTTTCAAGTATCTTGAGCACTGTGAACTATCTGCCTCAAATAGTTCTACAAATACTCATCTGGGAATAACACAATATATCTTATATGTGAGAACCCAAAAATTTTAAATAGGTTCTATTGTATGGATAATAAATTCATATTATGATTAATACATTTTATGTGTGAAGGTTTAATTTACATTCGGTATGAATAATGAATTCATATCTTAAATGAAAATTCTATGGCAATGTGATGTCCAAAAAGTTATAAATATATTTTTGAACTCAAGTCTTTAAATGATTAGTTTATCCAAGTACTAACAAGAAATTAGTGTAAGTTATCACGTGTGGAAGGCAATACACGGGTGAGCTACAGTGTCCATTTTTGAACCAAGGACTGCAGTGAGGCAAGTGATATAATTATATTATATCAGGGTTGAGTTGCACGTGACCTGTCAACTTGTAAATCAACTCCAACAGTACACTAGATTGTTGGCTATGATAGATGACTGACTGACTGACTGACTTTTACCAGTTGTAACACCACCCGTTGCTAACCAATCATTTCATTTTGAAGCTTGTTAATGCCCAATACAACCAACGACTGAGAACTACTCTCAAATAATCCAACTGCTCTTGTTGCTCGAAAAGTGATATAAGTATATCATTTGGAATACAACCTTAATCCCACTTTCATAAATTTTCTATACAGCCAACCACCCACATAAATCTCAGGTTCACTTTCAAGAGCAACTGTCTTTCTCGAAAAACAACCCAAGCTTTTAACTTCTTCTTCACAGCCAAAGAGGTAAGAGCATTATATTAAAGCCCTGCTCTATTCTTGTACTATTCTTTCCTTTTGTTCATGCCGTATTTTTTAAAAATACTTGTTTGTTTCACTTCCAAAAGTACGATTTAAAGCATGCTTTTAACATCAGGAGTTATTGTCTTTTATTCTAAATAGGCTACCCAAGATGAGAGTAAGAAATGTCAATGACCATCGTGTAAACAAACTATTAACTTCCAAATATTGCTTTTTATTAGTAGTTAAAACACCATGCTTGTGTCTTTGTCAACTAGAGTTCCTGTAGTCTATCGGTATTCATAAGAATAAGAAGCCAATAAGAAATGATATACATTGCAGAAAAAATAGTGAGGGTGGACCTATGTATGGTTATCTTTTAATAACACCACCTCATTAAAGTTGAAGAGGTCACCACTATATCGAAGACAAGTCCTAACATAGTCTCTGTCATCATGAAATTAGTCTCCGATATTATTGAAAAGTTAGTTAGTCTTTGAGGAACAAAATTTGTTAGTCCCCTATGAACAATTTTTCTTAGCCTCTGAGAGTCACATATACTAGTCTCTGATGACTTATGAGTTTGGCGACAACCAAGAGACTTTCATAATAGTCAAATAGATTTCCGATGAGTTTGGCGCTGAACAAACTATCCACTGATGAGTTTGGCGTTGAACAAATTATCCACCTATGAGTTTGGCACTGAAAAAATTATCCACTGATCAATTTTGCACTGACTTATGAGTTTGGCGACAGCCAGGAGACTTTGGTGATAGTTAAATAGATTAACAACGAGTTTGGCAATGAACAAATTCATCCCCTGATGACTGAGGACCATCCCCTGATGGTCGAAGGTCATCCCCTGATGGTCGAGAACCATCCCCTGATGGTCGAGGGTCATCCCCTGATGGTCGAGAACCATCCCCTGATGGCCATGCACATTCCCTGATGACCGAGAGCCATCCCCTAATGGCCAATTCATCCCCTGACGGGTGAACCAGTCACTGATGACAAGTCTACCCCTGACGGGTAAATTATCCACTAATGACAAGTCACCCCCTGACGGGTATATTATCCACTGATGGTTGATTTATCCCCTGATGGTCATTCTTAGTCCTTGATGAACACTTTTATGTTTTAAAGACTACCCACTGATGTGCAATTTATCTTTAAGGGTATAAAATATCATTTTCTTCAATTATATAAGACAATTTTAATTAATTATTAAACCTCAATAGTTCAGATGTCAAATTAAGATATTAAAAGTTTATGGACATCACATGTGCGTTTTTTCTCATATCTTTGTCAAATGCATAAATTTCTCATGTTATGTCAATGTAAATGTTTTATAGAGTCTTTCGCTCACAAGTGATTTGAGTTAGTTTTAGCTAAGGACCAAGGCAAGTATATACTCACTCTACTTTCTTTCAATTAATACATATGATCATTCATTCGATATACATAATGTATCCAAGATGTTATTATGTCAATATTCATAATTCAATTTCTTCAAGTTAAGTAACGTACGATCTCTTGATCCGATATACGTGAAAATGTTGTACTAGAATCAAGCATTCTTTGGGCGGATATTAGTTATTCAAATTCGCTAACACGCCAAGGTAAATCCTATACAGATAAAAAAAGACTAATTTTTTCCCACCCCATACTTGTAAAGTATATCCGTGTAGGTAACTAAAGGCTAGTGGGTTGCATCTGCCTGCCACCTTGGGCCTAGGAATGATAGGGAACAGAAATTGAGGCATCGGTAACCGAACCCTCGTAGATAAAAGATTTTTGTTTTGACTACGTATTGCATTATGATGAAGTCAGATGGTGGTCAGGCTGGCCAACTGATATACTGTTTGATATGGAGTTCCTAAAAGCACGTGCCCCAAATGGATGTGGTTACAAGGTGCATGTGAATTATTCAAGTTTCTTTCAAGTAAAGGGTCAAATCCCTCGTTGTCACTCGGGGACCCTGGAACCTATACATTTTTCAAATTTATTAAGAGGTGTCAACATTGTCTCCGCCCAATCTCACAAACACTTAAGCCCTATAAATTTTCCATCTTTCAAATTTCACCCAATACTTGATTATATACTTGTGAGCGTAAATCGCTCATATTGCTATTAGCTGATGTTTTACAGGATATGGTGAGAAGGTCGAGCCGTCTGATAAAGGCAAGACGAGAATGGCATGATGAACTTTTCATGATCACCCTCTTATAGATGACATTCAAGGGAAGAGTGAAGCGTGAGACGATTATTGAAATGTTTAGATTGTAAGGCCTGTGTGGGCCCTTCATAGACTTCCACTGTTAGAATTTTATTTTGGGATGAATGTAATAGAGATTACTATTTATTTCTCTTAATTAATGATATACATGTTTGGATGATGTTTCTTTTCTTTTGTCAATTTTTGACGATGCCTAAAGTTCAGTATGGGATTTTTACGGCTACCACATTAGGTTACACCATCAATTTCCATAAAAAGTTCCATCAAATGAACTTGTTATTGGAGTAGTAGCAATAATCACTGGTGACTTCTCAGCAGCTTGATAGTTGTCGATTTCGACAAATAATTCATCATCTTTTTCTTCAGCAGATATTGTAGTGATGGGCACTAGAAAAGGGATTTTCTATTGGCCATCTATTTCCTCCTCATCGTCTAAAGGTGGTTCAATGTCTGATCCTCCTTTGGCAATTGTTTCAGCAGCATCATCCTCGTCGTACAATTCCATGAAGAAATCATACATTTCTCTTTCTTCAGAATTTAACGTGGTTGGATCAAAACGTTCACCAGCAGCACTAGACTTCCTTTTCTTTTTAGGTCATGGTACTAGAGGAGCAACACGCTTTTGTTTGGTGGATTAAAGTTCTGTTATTCTTCAGCAGCCTTCAGAGCAAAATCAGCAGCAACTTTTTGTTTTCCCAGTGAGATGCCGAGAACATGTAGAAGGGGGGGGTGTTGAATACAAGTTCTTTGAATACTTTTTGAATTACTTGTTCTTTAAGAAATTAAATTTTCTTGCGGAATATAAAGAACAAGAACTCAAATCAATTTATAAACAATTGCTATATTGATTTCACAACTGATTACAAATTCTAACAATCATAATAAATATGATCATTAGCTTTTTTTCTATTCTGTATAAGAAAAGATACAAACTATGAAAAAACCTATACAACTTCAAATTACAATTTTCTGTAAACCTAATTACAGCTTCTCTCAAAAACTTAACTCTTTTTTTTCGAACTAAGTTTCTAATTCTAAATCAATCCTGATATGGCTTCCTCATTCGAACCAAATACAATCTTTCCTTTTTGATAGGAACAGATTTCTGGTTTGTTTCCTTACCAGCTACGTCTTCAATAATATCTTGCTTTATACGAAAGACATTCCTTATTCAATTCGAACTCTGTATCAATCAGAGAATAAATCACATCTTAGTCTCTGACACTTCATGTTTTAGTCTCTGATGACGTCATCACTAGTCTCTGGTGCTTTTAGTCCCTGATAACGTCAGATTGTGTAGTCTCCGATAGAGTTATTTAGTCTTCGATGCTTTAAGGCTTAGTCTTCGATGACGTCAGCTTAGTCTCTAATGCTTTTAACTTTAGTCTCCGATGACGTAAGCTTTAGTCTCCGACTCCTTTAGACTTAGTCTCTGATGACGTAATCCTTAGTCTCCGACAGACAAAACTAGTCTCTAATAGATAAAAAAATCCTTAGTCTCTGACAAGTTTCCCTAGTCTCCGACAAGCCTTTTTGTAAGCTCCAACAGATCAAATACACATTTCGATTTGCTGAAGCTTTGATACTCCATTCCAGCAATTACTTACAAATAAATAATAATTATATCTCTTTACAAAGAATGAATGAAATACAAACAAAGAGATAACTACTGGCTACAAAACTTCACTGTTACTAATTAACACTTTCTATACATTTGTACTCTAAGTAATCTAAAGACAATCATCATAAAATGTTCTAAAACCTAACAATCTCCCCCTAATTATGAATATCAGAATGATAAGCATAATTTCAAGGTTGATGATGATGTCAAAACTTAATTTACAATTACATAGAAAAAGAATAATGAATTGCTAACTATAAATGTATTCTGAACTAAGATCTTTGATCTTGTTGTTTAGCTTCCACCAAGACTCAGGTTTAAATCCTATAAGTCTGGCTTAAAAGATTACAACTTTTATAGCAAACAATATACCTTTAGCTCAACAACTTTTCTCTTTTCTTATGTTTTCCCTTAGTCGTTCAAACCTTTCCATCAGCAGCTTTTTGAGAACAACTTCAATTGCTTCTTCTGCATCCCTGAGAAGTTTAATGAATCCTTCAATATGATTTTCACTCACTTTGTTGATGTCTCTATTGTAGTCAAAGAATACTTTATCACCATGGAAAGTCTCATACCACAATCCAAGAGGTACTGGTTTAGGAAGATCGGTTGGCACTTTGTCCTTACTCTTTATCTCCTTTATTGCCTTCTTGATCTAACTTCGAAATTCCATGTTGAGTTTTGTAGTTACAAGTACTGTAAACAACAACCATTCCAAATCTTCTTTTGATTGCCCCTCCAAGTCTGGCTTAGTATAATTCACAGAATCTCCATCTTTGAAAAAGATATGAAGTAAATCTTTGTCGTTTACACCCTTGACCAGATTAATATACCTTGTATTCTTTTTTAGGGCTTTGATCATTTCACTTGTGCTGGCCATATCAACTTTATAAGACTTCCTTGATGGAGCTGTTCGCGGCTTTGTTGATCCCCTTACAGCCACCAAGGCAGTCTCAGTTGACCTTGGAGGTTCTTAATGTGTAGGTTTTATTCTTGAAGTTCTTTTCTTGGTCATGACTACCTTCTTTGCACTTGTCTTCTTTGTTGAGTATTTCTTCTTCTTAGTCTCCTCCTCCTTTTCTTGTTCTGCAACCATGTCTTCCTCTTGTTCAAGTTTTTGAGCAAGCATTGCATCAGCATTTATTAATCTTGGATCTCGAGGATTAACTAACTCAACTTTCCCTCCTAGTTCAAGTTCAATAGGGGTGGGAAAGTGAGCAATCTTCATAGCATCCCCCAATAACTTATGTTGTCCTGGTTGAGTAAGAGTATGTTTCTTTGGACCTTCAACCATGAAACCTTTGCCTTTGTCTTTTGATGACGTTGGGGTTTCTGCAGTTGGTTTGGAAGAAAGAGGAATTGTTGTTGCTGCTGGTGTTGTTGTTGTTGATGATGTTGTTGTTGTTGTTGTTTCAAGATCAGCATGTTTCTTTAGAATTTTTTCTTTGTAGGCTTGCAGTGCAACATTTTCTTTCATTGTTTTTTCTTTCAATGTCTGCAACTCCATCTGCAAGGAAGCATTTGTTGAACTTGGAACAGTGTTCGATTTGAATTGTTTAAGATGATCACTCTCCCCCTTTTTGACATCAGCATCTTGGGGTATGGAGGAGGTAGCCAAATGTGGTAGTGCCTGCATCAAGAGTTGTTCCATTCGATCATGCTTCTGGATAAGGAGATTGATTTTGGCTTCAAGGGCTTGAATTTCACTGTCAGTCTTGGACTTGTCGTTGATGAGAAAATCAATTGCAGTGACAGTCCTTCTTGGCAAGTGTCCTTCATAGCTCCTTCTAATCTTATCAGTCTCAATCTCCATTTGCTGCTTCATCTCCTTGACTGTCGTATTTATGCTAATAACCAAAAAGTGGTGAAACTTGGTATGTTTCTTTTCCACTTTGGTTATTTCTTCAAGTAAGTCCTTGGGAAATGGTGCAGCTGCTGTTGACCCTATGTTGGTCACATAATCCTGCCTGAGTTAAGCAGTTGCATCCTCTAGAGGATTGCTGAACTGTGCATCAAGCCACACATCCACATTCTCTTCTTCAAGTTCTCCAGGGATAGGTTCATTTGTCAAAGATTTCTTTAACGCAGAGATGTGATCTTGAGACTGTTGTAAGCCATAGAGTGTCTCGAAGTCTGCATTTGACATTTCAGATATTACTTGTAATGTGGCATCCCCTGTCCTGGAGCTTCCTCTAATGTTCTCTGTTGGTATTGATGGTGGAGTAAAGGAAATTTGGGCTTCATGTGTGGTGGATGTCTCAACAGGTTTCAAAAAGTCACCCTGTTGAGAATTTCTCTTTTATTTTCTTCAAGGATCTCATCCTTGCTCACACCCTCTCTTTTTGTCTGGGATTGGGCACCCAGCTTCTTTTGCTCTCTTTTTTCCGAGCTTTCTAAAGCTTAACTCTCAAGTTTGTGTATATCCTCTCTTTTTTCAAGGTCAGGAGCCTGACTCTCACTATTTATTCTCACTTCCTCACTCATTTGGATAGGTGCACTCTGTCCTACAAAAGTGGGGGTTTGAGAAGTACTTGTGACTGCATGGATAAGGGGTTCCCTTTGTATATCTTGGGCTAGGGATCTATCCATGGAATGTGTGGGAGAGCTTGTCTCGAGTATTGGCTCCTCTTGGGAAAAATCAAGAGGATTTAAATGTATAATATCAAAAGAATCAAGTATGGGAGAAAAAGGAGAAGAATGTACAGTGTGGAGTGTTGGTTGTTCCTCGGACATTGAAAATTGAGGAACATCAATTGATGACTCTGTGTGTGCACTCCTTGTGTCACTCTTTTCTTGTATTTTCTCTCTTTGGGTTTCCTCTTATTGGTGAACAAGAGGTTGTGCGGACTCTGTACAGTGTGTTCCTGGTTGGGAACTTTCTTCAATGTCAACATCCTTTTGGAAGGATGGTGACAGTTCACTGTTTTTCCTTATAACCTCCATTGCCTTTTGGGAAGCAATGGATTGTTGTTGGCTAAGGGTTATAATTCTCTTCTTTCTCTGAAGTGGTACTTCAGTTTCTGGTTCTCCCTCATCCTCACTTCCTCCCTCAATTATGTTTCTCTTTATTGGGAGTTTTGTGATGGTTGTCTGAGTTTTTACAACCACAGTCTTTTGGGAGACTGTGGAGGGGGCTGTGGATTGTTGTTGTGAAGTGGTTGGAGGATTTATAGGGTTTTGGCTTTCAATACCCTCAAAAGATAACAAAGAATAAAGGTTTGGAAGCCTGTCAATGAGAATAGATCTCATGATAGGAGAGAAAAATAAAGGAACCTTTACCTTTGCAGATTTATGCTTCATATCAGTAAAAATCCTTTTACTCTACAAAACAGTTGGTACAACTTGCATTCCAGTAATATTAAGGTTAGGGATTAGATAATAAGCAATCATCATCAAACACCTAGCGTAATAAATTTTATTTTTATTACTGGATTTTAGTTTTACCAAAAGATTTTGCAGAATTAAAAACCCAATGTTTAGATGTCTATCATACAACACACTAAAAGCAATTTGTTGTGTGAGTGTAGTGATAGCATCATAGCCACTGCATTTAGACGTAAAAGCTTTAGTGATTATATCAAAGAACAGTGACCACTCTTGCCTTAGATGGGGTCTTGTTATAGACTCAACAGAACTAATTTCACCAGAATAGTGTAAATTTTTTAACATAGAAAATATTTCTTCATCAGAGGCAAGAGAGTCAAAGTTTTCATAGATTGGCAAGTGTAAAGCATTATTAACTACGGTATGATCTATATTATAAACAGAGTTTGCACACCTGAAACTTACCACAGGAGAGTCAGTGTTCTCATCCTGGATGGTAGCAGTGGACTAGACAGCCGTGAGAACTTCAGCAGCTTGGACGGGAGCTTCATAAATGGCATATGATAGAGTGGAGTTTTGAAGAAAATCCATGAAGGGGTGGTACTGGGCTTTAAATTCATGCTTGTTAGCCACCCCTGCATGGTTAATCTTGATGATGTCAAAGTCTCCAAACTTGAAAACAATTGTTTTAGCGGCCATTTGAAAAGATCTGTGAACTTTGAAGAAACTTGAAATAGGGTTAGATTGCAGAGAATTTGCAAAGAGAAAATAATTTCAAAGCTTGAGAGATTGTGATTGCAAATGTGTTTGATTTTACTTTTATCAAAGTATTACAAACGTTTACAATTCAAAAGATAGTGAACAGTTTTTGATCGTGGGTATGAGTAACTACCAGATTACCCTCGTTCGGAGATTGTCCTAATCTCTGATATGTTCACTCTTAAGAGACTAGACTCGATTAGTCTCCGATAGTTCATTTTGATTGAGTCAGAGACTAATCAAAATGACGTTGGTGACTAAGGTAGTCTCCGATAGTTCAGTTTTAATTAAGTTGGGGACTAATTTAATAACAACTGTCGAGGACTAGTTAGTCTCCGATATTTCAATTTTTAATTGAGTTGGGGAGTAATTAAAAACAACTGTCAGGGACTAAGTTAGTCTCCGATAGTTCAATTTTTAATTTAGTCGGGGACTAATTAAAAATAACTGTGAGGGACTAAGGTAGTCTCCGATAGTTCAATTTTTAATTCAGTCGGGGACTAATTAAAAACAACTATCAGGGACTAGTTAGTCACCGATAGTTCAATTTTTAATTAAGTCGGGGACTAATTAAAGACAACTATCAGGGACTAGTTAGTCTCTCTCTCTAAAGCTTTTCAAAATATTTCCAACAATCTAATTAATGATTATTAGCTTCAAAAATTCTGTTTAAATTAAAAAAAATAGCTTCAATCTAGAAAATAAGTTCTAGCTTCTCAAAATCTGTTTAATTAAAAACAGCTGCAATCTAGAAAATAAATTCTAGCTTCTAAAAATCTATTTAATTGAAAACAGTTTCAATCTAGAAAATAAATTCTAGCTTCTATAAATCTGTTTAATTAAAAACAGCTTCAATCTAGAAAATAATTTCTAGCTTCTCACAACTAAACAACTTGTTTTCTCATATTTTAATCAATTTTTAGAGACATAGTTCAACATTCCTAACTCATAGACTACTCTAGTAAATGTAGATTCATCTAATGTAGATTCATCTAAGGGTTTTGTGAATATGTATGCAAGTTGTTTATCAGTTGTAACCCAGTGTAATTCGATATTACCTTCACTTACATGTTCTCTTATGAAGTGATATCTAATATCTATGTGTTTTGTTCTTGAATGTTGCACTGGATTTTCTATTATAGCTATGGCACTAGTTTTATCACAATAGATAGGAATTTTAGATAATGACATACCATAGTCTAGGAGTTGATTCTTGATCCATAGGATTTGAACACAGCAACTCCCTGTTGCGATGTATTTAGCTTCTGCTGTTGAAGTACAAACTAAATTTTGTTTCTTGCTAAACCAAGAAACAAGTCTGCCTCCAAGAAGTTGACAGCTTCCACTTGTGTTTTTCCTATCAAGCTTGCAACCTGCATAGTCAACATCAGAATAACCAATTAGTTTAAAATCAGATTCTTTGGGATACCATAAACCAAGGTTTGGGGTACCCTTTAGATATCTGAGTATTCTTTTTACAGCAATCAAATGTGACTCTCTAGGGTCAGCTTGAAATCTAGCACATAAACATGTAGCAAACATTATATCAGGTCTACTTGCAATTAGATATAAAAGTGAGCCTATCATGCCTCTATAGCTAGTAATATCAATTTTCTTTCCTTTTAAATCTTTATCTAGCTTAGTGGCAGTAGGCATGGGTGTTTTTGTAGATGCACATTCAACCAAGTCATATTTTCTCAATAAGTCTTTGATGTACTTGGACTGACTGATGAATATTCCATCAGTTGATTGTTTTATTTGCAAACCTAAGAAAAATGTTAATTCTCCCATCATACTCATTTCATATATAGACTGCATGAGTTTTGAAAATTTTTCACAAAGTTTCTCATTTGTAGACCCAAATATAATGTCATCTACATATATTTGCACCAATATAATGTCAGAGTCTTATTTTCTATAAAATAAAGTTTTATCTATGATACCTCTAACAAATTTATTTTCAAGTAAAAATTTAGATAGAGTATCATACCAAGCTCTTGGTGCTTGTTCTAATCCATAAAGTGCTTTGTCTAACCTGTAGACATGATTTGGAAATTTGGAGTCCACAAAACCTGGGGGTTGGCAAACATAGACTTCCTCTTCCAATTTTCCATTCAAGAAAACACTTTTGACATCCATTTGGTACACCTTGAAGTTCTTGTAGGCTGTAAAAGCCAAGAAGATTCTGGTTGCTTTAAGTCTTGCTACTGGTGCAAAAGTTTCATCATAATCTATTCCTTCTTCTTGAGAATATCCTTTTGCAACCAGTCTTGCTTTATTTCTTGTAATTGTACCAGTTTCATCCAATTTATTTCTGAAGACCCACTTGGCACCAATTATTGATCTATTCCTTGGTTTAGGTACCAGCCTCCAGACTTTGTTTCGAGTGAATTGGTTTAACTCCACTTGCATGGCAATTATCCAGTCAGGATCTTGAAATGCTTCCTCAATTTTCTTTGGCTCAATCTTTGAGAGAAAACTGAGATATAAACATTCATTTTGAGTTGCACTTCTAGTCTTGACTCCATCCTCTAGACTTCCAATAATCAAATCTGGTGTGTGGTCTCTCAACCAAGGAATTGCACGTGACAGATTTGACCTTGAAGTGGAGGCTTCATTTTCTAGATTGATGTTATCCAATCTAGCTTCATGATCAGAGACTACTCCCCCTAAACCATTGACTTTTTCATTATTAGCTCCCCCTGAGTTGTTTATCTCTATAGTCTCTGGTGTCAATATAGTCTCCGATTGTGCATCAGTGACTCTAGTCTCTGGTGAGCCATTAGTCTCCGATGGGATACTAATGTCACAAGTCTCTTGAGTTTCATCTAATACTCTAGTCTCTGATAGAGTATTAGTTCTTGGTACTTCATGCACAACAGTTAACTCCCCCTCAATTATGTAGGGATCATTGTTATCTTGGGGTTTTTCAGTAGTATCTGATGGATATTCCCATGCATCCAATTCATTCTCAAAACTTAGAGGTTCATGCAATCCTTGTCCAGTCATTCCTAGAATCTTTTTATCAACAAACACGACTTGTATTGATTCCACAATGACCTTTGTTCTTAGATTATATACTCTGTATGCTTTACTTGACAGAGAATAACCTAAGAAGATTGCGTCATCAGACTTATTGTCAAATTTTCCTCTTATCTCTGATGAATCTCTCAGTACAAAGTATTTACAACCAAACACATGTAAAAACTTGAGAGTTGGTTTTCTTCCAGTCATTAATTCGTAAGGTGTTTTGTTGTATGCTTTGTTTATCAAGGATCTATTCTGTGTAAAACAAGTTGTGCTAATAGCTTCTTCCCAAAAATAAGTAGGAAGCATAACCTCTTGTAACATAGTCCTTGCTGCTTCAATAAGGGTCCTATTTTTCCTCTCAACAACTCCATTTTGTTTAGGGGTTCTTGGAACTGAGAATTGATGAGTTATTCCTTTTTTAGTGCAGAATTCAGTAACTTAAGAATTCTTGAATTCTGTTCCTCTATCACTCCTTATCACCCTTACTGTTTTTCCTGACTCAGTTTCTATCTTCTTGATATGGTCAATTATCAACTAAACAGCTTCATCTTTTGTATGGAGGTATTTTACCCAAGTATACCTCGTGTGATCATCCACAATAACCAAAGCATATCTATTTCTTAAGATTGACATCACATTCACTTGACCAAATAAATCCATGTGCATCAACTGTAAAGGGTCAGTGATTGATGTTGCTGGTTTACTTTTGAATGACACACTTCTTTGTTTCCCTTTCTGGCATGAATCACACAATCCATCTTGTGTAAATTCCAATTGTGGAATGCCAGCTACCAATCCTTTCCTCACAAGCATGTTGATATTCTTGAAATTTAAGTGGGAAAGCTTCTTGTGCCAAAGTCAACTTTCATCAATTGAAGCTTTGCTATAGAGACATGTGATTTGATCAATAAAAGAACTAAGATTTGCAATGTACAAATTTCCTTTTCTTTTTCCTATCAAGATCACATTCCCTGATTCTTTGTCACACACCAAGCATTTATCTTCTTTGAAGGTGACATCGAATCCCTTATCACATAGTTGACTCACACGTAATAAATTGTGCTTTAAGCCATCAACTAGTGCTACTTCAGTGAAAATGACATCTCCATGTTCAACACTGCCATATCCCCTCATATGGCCTTTGCTGCCATCTCCAAAAGTGACTCTTGGGCCACTTTTCTCTTCATACTGTTTTAGCAGGGACTTATCTCCAGTCATGTGCCTTGAACAGCCACTATCCAAGTACCATATTTTTTTCTTTTTGCCCTTCACAGTAGAGAGTAACTAGTTTGAGATTTTTGGAACCCAGACTTTCTTGGGTCCTTTCTCACTAGTTGTAGACTCAAGACTTGACTCAGATTGAGTTGATTGTCTTTTAGCTGTTTTGATTTTAATTGGAAAATCATTAGTCTTGCTACTTGTTTGTGAGAGATTGCCAAGCTTAGGTTTTTCATTGTTAATCCAGAGATTATTTAACCTTTTTACATGTGATTTATCTTTTATTCTCTTTGAAGGTGCAGTCTCAGTTATAGGAATTTTATTTTTGCTCCTACAGTTAACAGCTATGTGGTTGGGGTTACCACATACATGACATGTCTTTCTAGGAACATCAGGCATTCTAGCATAATTTGTATATTTATTAATGCCAATTTTTCCATTCCTATTTTTCTTATTTCTGCTTAACTCCACTGACTTTTCAGCCATTTTATCTAGAAGATTTTCCAATTTTTTACTTAACTATGTCTTTGTCATGAACCCAATATTTAATCTTTTATTCTCACTATTATCAACAATATTCACTGTCTTTTGATCAATCTTTGATATTGCAGTGACTTGTTGATATTGAGTGTTAATAATTTTGGGTTCAATAACGGGAGAGAAAAAATTAATTCTTTTTAAAATATTTGGCTTACTAGTAGTGGAATTAACAGCTTCAATTTGATCATCTAAATCTGAACTCTTGTCTAAGTTTTCATCATGACCTAGTCCAGATTTTTGACGTATTGTTTGGCACTCTACCAAATCTGTCAACTTTTTAGAGGAAGTAATCCATTGTTTAATCTTAGCTTGAGCATTTTCAAGTTGCTCTACTAAGTAATATTTCCTCTTTTTCAAAGAATCAATCATATGATGAGTTTTGTTTAAGTCAGATTTGATGGTGTCAAACTGTGTCAATCTCTCTTCAAGAAACTTATTTCTTTTCAAGAGATTTTCACGTGATTCTTTCACATTGTTATATTCGATAGTTAAAGATCTAAAACTAACATGCAAATCAGACATATCTTTTTGTATGCTTTCAATGCTAGATGTGTCAAGTAAATTAAGCACATTAAAATTCTGATTTGCATCACATACCTTTGTAGAATCACTTGACTCGTCATTTTGAGCCATCAGGGCAAAGTTGACAACTTCTTCATCAGAGTCGCTGTCAATCCAATCTTTTCCCTCAGTAATCAAGGCTTTGCTCTTTGATTTGACTTTCTTGTTAGCAAAGTTATACTCTTTCCTTGATTTTTCATCCTTAGATCTATCACTAGATATTAGCCTCCTGCACTCATTGGCAAAGTGCCCTAACCCATCACAATTGTAACATCTTATCTTCTTTAAGTCGAAGGTGACTTTTTGACCTTCACGTTTAGTGTTAGGCTTCCTTGATGATTTTCTTCCTTTCCTGTTGGCCCTAAATTTCTTGAACTGTTTGACTATGAATGCCATGAATTCCTCCATGTCATCATCAGAATCCAGTTCATCTTCCTGATCAGTCGAGCTAGCATTGGAAGATTCATCATCAAGCTTCTCTTGAGACTTGCTTGTCTCAACCGTCAACGCAGCTCCTTTGTCCCTGCCATGCATGCGTTGTCGTTGTTCTACTTCGAGTTCATATGTCTTTAAATTCCCGTAGAGCCTGTCCAGTGTGAGTATGTCCAAGTCATGAGCCTCTCTTATAGTTGTTGTTTTTGGATCCCAACTTGGAGGAAGAGATCTCATGAACTTGGTGTTGACATCCTCATTGTCATAGGACTTTCCAAGTATTTTCAAATCCTTGAGCAAAGTGTTGAACCTATCATAAACTGACGTTATTGGTTCACCAGGCTTTGCTTGAAAGAACTCGTATTGTTGTGTCAACAATGACCTTTTGTTCTTTCAGACTTGGTCAGTTCCTTCACATAGGACTTTGATGGTATCCTAGATTTGCTTAGATGTTGTGAAATTGATGATGCTTGTGAACATATTTTTATCAATTCCATTATAAAGTATGTTCATCACCTTAGCATCCTTCAACACTTGAAACTTGTCTTCATTTGTATAATCACATTCTGGAGCAAGTTCAAAGTGTTCGCCACAACAGATCCATCGATAGTTTTAGCAGGAATAAATTTCCTGGGTAGATAGGGACCCTTCTCAATCCTATCAATATAATCTGGATCTGTTGCTCTTAAGTGCATGTACATCTTTTGCTTCCACATCAGATATTCTTCTCTTTTAAGAATTGGAATTCTGGTACCACCATCACGACTTCCCGCATACGTTATTATGCTAGAGCTGCTTGCTTCATCGTTGGCTATCTCTTGGAACATGCTAATTGAGTAAATTCAATTAAGGGCTCTGATACCAATTGTTTTCCCAGTGAGATGCAGAAAACTTGTAGAACGTCTCAAGCCTGTCAATATAATCTTTTTTTAATTACTTTTTCTTTAAGAAATTAAATTTTCTTGCGGAATATAAAAAACAAGAACTCAAATCAATTTATAAACAATTGCTATATTGATTTCACAACTGATTACAAATTCTAACAATCATAATAAATATGATCATCAGCTTCTTTTCTATTCTGTATAAGAAAATATACAAACTATGAAAAAACCTATACAGCTTCAAATTACAACTTTCTGTAAACCTAATTACAGCTTCTCTCAAAAACTTAACTCTTTTTTCTGAACTAAGTTTCTAATTCTAAATCAATCCTGATTCGGCTTCCTCATTCGAACCAAATACAATCTTTCCTTTTTAATAGGAATAGATTTCTGGTTTGTTTCCTTACCAGCTACGTCTTCAATAATATCTTGCTTTATACGAAAGACATTCCTTATTCAATTTGAACTCTGTATCAATCAGAAAATAAATCACGTCTTAGTCTCTGACGCTTCATGTTTTAGTCTCTGATGACGTCATCACTAGTCTCTGGTGTTTTTAGTCCCTGATGACGTCAGATTGTGTAGTCTCCGATGCTTTAAGGCTTAGTCTCCGATGACTTCAGCTTAGTCTCTAATGCTTTTAACTTTAGTCTCTGATGCTTTTAACTTTAGTCTCCGATGACGTAAGATTTAGTCTCCGACTCCTTTAGACTTAGTCTCTAATGACATAAGTCTTAATCTCCGACAAGCAAAACTAGTCTCTAATAGATAAAAAAATCCTTAGTCTCTGACAAGTTTCCCTAGTCTTCGACAAGCCTTTTTGTAAACTCCAACGGATCAAATACACATTTTGACTTGTTGAAGCTTTGATACTCCATTCCAGCAGTTACTTACAAATAAAGAATAATTATATCTCTTTACAAAGAATGAATGAATTACAAACAAAAAGATAACTACTGGCTACAAAACTTCAGTGTTACTAATTAACACTTTCTATACATTTGTACTCTAAGTAATCTAAAGACAATCAATCATCAAATGTTCTAAAACCTAACACTTTTGCTAAGGCAACAAGATTCTTTTCGAAAAATCAATGGTTTGATGATTTTGTTTTTGGGAGTTTCTTGGGTATAGTACCTGCTGGAAAATTATCTCCAAGAATTCCTTTTAGCAGCAGAAACAAGGTTCGCCCATGCCTGATCTTGGTTTTCTTCTTGTTGGAGAAGAATTCCTTTAGCTCGTCGAAGAAGATTTAAGCATAGTTAATCTCCTGCTCAGACTTTAGCAGGACCACAAGTGATATGACCTTTGCTGACGCTTCATCTTGTGAATCTACAAAACAAGTTTTATGTAGAATATCCATAAGGAGATTCCATTTTCTCAGGAAGTCTTTTCTTTTCTTGATACTGTGGTTTTTGACATATCCAAGCTCTTCTAATACAGTATAGCTTAGTGTGGGCGGAGTCAGCAAGCCTTGACTTGTCATCTAAAGAGAATCCATGATACTTACTGGAGTAATGGACACCTGCTATCCATTTACATTTCCCTTGATGCTATTGTGGCTTACCTCGACCCTGGGATAGAACTCTCGGATTACTTTGTCATAAATTTGACAGTTAGCATAGAGGACATATCTGATGTCAGTGTTCCTCAGCAGCCTTATAACAACTTGAATTGTCGTATCTAGTTGATCATCAAAAAAGGAATCCAAGTAGATTATTAACTCGAACTCAATTTTGTTTTACCAGTGAACCATCTTATTGTATTTGGTCAAAAAGAATGGTGGTTTTAAGACTGAGTCTCGGTGGTTTCGGTAGCAATTTCTAGAGAGAGAATTTTTACTAGAGAGAGTTAAGAGAGTTTTGGGTGAAAGTAAAAAGAATGAGAGGGGTGAATAGAAGTTGAAGAGATTTAGAGTCGTTACTAGTATGGGAAATGAAAGAGTTAGTGGGAGAGGAATATGTGGGTAGTGGTGAGAATTAATTACCGAAAGGACAACAACTGTAATTTTGATAATGGGGCAGAGTGGCATTAAATGAGGAGAGAAAAAACAAGTGGCTACAGTTATGACAGCTATTTTTACTGCTAAAAGAGTGGAGATGACCTCATTTTTTAATGAGTCATGGAAATGGATAATTGAACAAAAGGGTTTAGGTTATCATCAAACATCAGCAGGATGGTCACAAGTCTTTGTTGGTATCATGGTTTTTCACATATTGATAGGATTTAGCAGGAGTTTGCACTTATATTTCTTATCGACAGTAGGCAACTGTCCTTGTTGTACTCATAGTCTCTATAAGTCTTCCTTGGGAACAAGAGTCTTGAGTAGAGAATGTAAATTTGTGAGCAACGAGAACATCCTTTGCTTACAATGTAAGCAAGATTTTAAACTTAGTTTCTGGAACTGCATCTTTGTTCAAGAGTCTCCCCTTTTTGACAAACTTTTTAGCAGTGTTGATATAGATCGAGACAGCAAAAGAAATATCCTCCAATGAAATATCTGCTAACCAGGATTATCCTCCGATGACAGCTTTGATGAATGTTGCTTAGTTGATGTCAGCAAGATCTTTTTCTTCTCCTAAGCAAGGAGTTCATTGTTTTGCTAAAGACGGATATCTTTGCTTAGAAGATCGTTAGTATAGCAAAATACTAGTTCAAATTTAGCATGCCTAGTTCACTTATTAATGTGTTAAATCTCGAATCATTAATAGGTTTGGTGAAAACATCAGCTAATTGATTTTTAGTAAGAATGTAATGTATTTCTATAGTACCTTGTTGAACATGATCTCTAATGAAATGATGTCTTATATCTATATGTGTAGTTTTAAAGTGTAAAATAGGATTATAAGCAATGACAACAACATTATATTATCACAAAATATAGGAATAGATTTGAAATCAAACTCATATTCAGCAAGTTGATTCTTCTTCCATAAGATTTGTTCACAACAACTTCCTGCTGATATGTATTCTGATTCAGCAGTGGAAGTTGATTTTAAATTTTTCTTCTTGCTAAACCATGATATAAGTCTTTGTCCTACAAGTTGGCATGTTCCACTAGTGCTTTTCTAGTCAATTTTACACCCAGCAAAGTCAGCATCTAAATATTCAGCAAGGTCAAAGTTTGATTCTTTTAGGTACCAAATTCCTAAGTTTAGTGTACCTTTGAGATACCTAAAAATTATTTTTACATATGCTAAGTAGGATTCTTTAGGATTATATTGAAAATGAGCACATATACAAGAAGCAAACATTATATCAAGTCTATTGGCAATTAAATACAACAAGGATCCGATCATACCTCTATAACTTGTTACATCTACGGATTTACCTTGCTCATCCTTATCTAGCTTCATTGTTGATGACATAGGAGTCTTCATAGGACTTGCGATCTCCATTCCATATTTCTTAAGTAGGTCTTTTGTATACTTTGATTGACTTGTAAATATATTTTCCCTATTTTGCTTAACTTGAAGTCCTAGGAAGAAATTTAACTCTCCTATCATGCTCATCTCGAACTTGTTTTGCATAAGCTTAGAAAATTTTGCACAAAGTTTTTCATCAATAGACCCAAATATAATATCATCTACATATATTTGTACAAGTAATGTTTTATCTTTATGCTTTCTAATAAAAAGAGTTGTATCCACTTTACCTCTACTAAAACCTTCATTAATTAAAAAGGAAGATAGAGTGTCATAACATGCCCAAGGTGCTTGCTTAAGTCCATATAGAGCTTTATCAAGTTTATATACATAGTTTGCATAAGAGTGATTAGCGAAACCTGGGGGTTGCTCAACATAAACTTCCTCCTGAAGTTATCCATTTGGAAAGGCACTCTTGACATCTATTTGAAATACTTTGAAGTCTTGATAAGCAACATAAGCAAGAAATATTTTTATGGCTTCGAGACTTGCTACTGGACCAAAGGTTTCATCCTAGTCGATCCCTTCCTCTTGTGAGTAGCCTTTACCCATAAGTCTTGCTTTGTTCCTGGTGATGGCTCCATTTTCGTCCATCTTGTTTCTAAATACCCATTTGGTGCTTATTACTGGATGGTTTCTTAGCCTAAGAATTAAGTTCCAAACTTTGCTTATGTTGAATCGATTTAACTCTTCTTGTATAACAATGATCCAATCAGCATCGACTAGGCCTTCCTCAATTTTCTTAGGTTCCATCTAAGATAGGAAACTTAGAAAATTACTTTCGTTTTGAGCAGATCTTTTTGTCCTTGCTGAACTTGTTGGATTTCCAATTATTAAATCCTTCGAGAGGGACTTCGTTCAATTCATCCTTGTTGGTTGATCCTCTTAGATATCTTGCTACCTTAGTTCCTCCAAGTTGGGTTTATCTTTTTTGACTTCAGCAGGGGTGCTTGTAATGGATTCAGAAGGTTCTATAACTCCTTCAGCAGAATCATTAGGGGTTTTATCCTACTTACTTGGATCTTGTTCCTGCTTAATTATAAGAGGGAGTGAACCACTTGGTTCCTCATTGTTAGATTTATCAAATACTACATGTATTGATTCTTCAACAGTTAAAATTATTTTATTGAATAAATGATACACTTTGCAATGAGTAGAATAACTTAAGAAAATACCTTCATCATATTTAGCTTGAAATTTAGATAAATACTTCTTACCATTGTTGTGAACATAGCAAGGACATCCAAAGATGTAAAAGTAACTTATGTTGGGTTACCTTCCTTTCCATAATTCATATGGAGTCTTGCTTAGAGTTGGATGAATCAGTGAATGATTCTAAGTATAGCAGGCAGTGTTGACTACTTTTGCCCAAAACTATTCGAGGAGTCTAGCATCAACAAGCAATGTTCTTCATGTTTCTTCTAAGGTACGATTTTTCCTTTCAACCATCCTATTTTTCTGTGGAGTTCTTGGAGTAAACAAAATTGTGAGAGATTCCTTGATTATCGTAGAATTCAATGAAGCCTTCGAAATTGAACTCTTTTCCATGGTCGTTTCTTACTTACTTGATTATGAGATCTTTCTCCTTTTGTATATGTCTGCTGAATTTCTAAAATTCTAGCTAGTGCATCATTCTTGTGAGCAAGAAATAATGCCTATGAATATCATTTAAAATCATCCACAATTGTGAATCCATATTTTATTTCTGTTGGGTTTTCGTATCATCATACGCAGCGGAAAAATACGGTTTAAAATAAAACAAAAACGAAACCCAAACCCGAGGATCTACGCGAAACAGTTTAATACAGATAGTTCAAGATTTTTACCGATTAAAAGTGCGAATCTGAAACTTTGGTAAAGGTGTTGATCGTCTCCAAATCTTTAACGCAACCCAACTGGACAGCGTCTCTACGGTATCCACACGAACACCCGCGAACCGTCTTACGATTCGAGTAAAGAGGATAACAGTACTAGCTGTAAATAATCTGTATCTCTTTTATCTCTCTTAACCTTAGTCTCTCTCTTATGAGCGGCTACGTCAGAACGTTGGTTATTCCAGAGAAAAATTCTATATATCTTTATATATATCACAGAGAATAGCTGATATATCATATATATATAGCCTTCTATAGAGTAGATTCCAAAACCTAATCTAATTAGGAGATTAGAATCCGAATCCTATATTCATTATATATTTAATCAAGTCTCACTTAATTAATATATGTACAAATAAATATATATTTGTATTTCCTTCCAAATGACTCTTCTTCATACAGATTACATATATATATATATGTATATATATATATATAATTTAAAGTCATGATTTAATTAAATCAATCTTATTGATATATTAAAATCATTGACATTTAAATTATATCTCCTTGACGAATGTTCTATGTGTGTGACCCTGTAGGTTATTATTACGTTGGCAATAATTTTAAATCATATTATAAAATTATAAACAGTGAGCGGCATCTAGTAATACATCACTGTTACCCAAGTAATAATAAAGTCATAGATTCGACGTTACCTTTTGTGACCAATGTTTCAATGTAATTTAATCCTTTTAACCATGATATCTAAGATTAAATTCAAGGCATGGATGTGTCATCCTCTTTATAATTTAATCTCAGTTTTCTTGATCAATGAGTAAACTATATGAAACAAATCTCTATTTGAGCATGGCCATGCATTTCATAGTTTCACTCAATCAAGAGGCCTATAGATATCACCCCTAATTTATAGGAGGGTTAAATTCCATCTACATCATTCCCATTTCTCACATAACTCATTATGCATCCAACAATCACCTTTATCGTCCACCCGGTTAAAGGTGACTTTTGATAATGTCAAAACGCATAACTCCTTATGTAGAAATGTCATGACTTCAGGTCGAAGGACCATTACATCATTGTCACTATGAGAATTACTTATGACACATAGCATAACGCTCCATGTAGAATTCTCATGGTGGGTCTGTCCAGTACTATGTTCTCTAACATGTACCTATGAATCAACTTAATATATCTCGTATATATTTATGACCAATGAGATATAGCCATCAGTTAATCCACATACTAGTCTCAATGTATTATTGTTGTCCCACTGACAATGATACTCGACTAGGGACATTTAAGAATAATGATACTTTACATATTTATATGGTCTCATATTCAAGTCACATACTTGAATCCATATAATTAGTATCATTCTTCTAAGGACATTTATTATGTTAACATTTATATTACGCAGTAAATAAAACATAATAAAAGTAATTATCATTTAACCAAAAAACATAACATAAACATAGTGTCACAATCATTACATAATTGGCCACTAGGGCATACACTCTAACAATTTCACCAAGAAAAATTGATATTGGGTCAAATAAATCAAGATGTAATAGTTAGAGAGGCATAGAGTTTGATTTTTCAGGTTTGCTTAAGAAATATTCTTTTGTTTGCTTATCAAACTAACAAGCTCTACATGGTTTTTTCTTTTCAAAAGAGAGTTTTGGTAAACCTTTTACTAAATCTTTAGCGGCGAGTTTTGAAATTGTTCTGATGTTTAAGTGCGAAAGTGTGAGAACCCGAAAATTGTAAATTTGTTTTATAATATGAGATAATATATTTTGTGGCAAATTTTATTTTATGTTATCTTATTTATGCATGAAGTCTAATTCTTTCGGTTATGAATGATAAATTCATATATTTTCAAAAAGAATTTAATAATAATGTGGTACTCATAAGGTTAAATCCTTGAGAAGGTATTAAAGGGGATTAGCAAATCCCATATAAGATTATTTGATCTACAAGGAGGAGAATGAAAGGATTACGTAGCTTTATAACTACGTGTATGATTTAGGTGGCAAGTTTGTGCATGAAGGACAGCAGCTGCTTATACGTACTTAGCTGCTAAGAGATCATGATGAGCAGCCGTATTTACCGTCCAAATCAACCAATTAACTTATTTCAAGTTTAATCGTAGCTTACTGCTTTTTAACTCTATAAATACCCCATCCGAAGTGATATTCTAACTCTTTACCAAATTTCTCTCCTAAGAGTTTCATCAAAATTGTTATCTTTGAAAACTTCCGAGATTTTCTTTCGGAGAATTTTCTCAGAAAAGCTTTGATTCCACTTTGGGAACGAAGAGGTAAGAACTTAGTGTTCTATTCAGTTTTCTTTCATGCATAACATCGAAGATTTATGCTAAGATTAATGCTCTTTGCATCATCATGGGACATCATAATCAGAGATGTTCATGTTAAAGTCTTCCATTGTAGCAGAAGCAGTCTCTGCAGTTAATCTTTGATGAGATATTGTTGATCTCTGATGAGATATTGCTACTCCCTGATGAGATGGTCGAAGTCTCCGATGTGATATTCTGATATTCCCCGATGGGTTATTTATTCCCCGATGGGTTATTTATTCCCCGATGGGTTATTTATTCCCCGATGGGTTATTTA
>CM025780.1:7880644-7912751 GCA_014636745.2 Centella asiatica | reverse complement strand
ATAATAATAATAATACTAGATATAATAATAATAATAATACTAGATATAATAATAATAATAATAATAATAATAATAATAGTAATAGTAATAATAATAGTAATAATAATAGTAATAATAATAGTAATAATAATAGTAATTTAATAATATTAACATTATTAATATTAATAATAATGTTACAAAATTTAAGCAATTTTGCAATAAAATTTTGGAGTCAGTTTTGAAAAAGTTGATATACGCCATCATAATGTCAAAAAATTATTAGAATCAACTATAATATTATTGTGCCAAAATTTATCAAAATAACTCTAAAAAGAGAATACTAGTGAATCTGAATTGTAAGATTATATAGTGAAAATATCTAGGATATTTATAGTAATTGGGTTTCGTATCAACAAACACAGCGAAAAAATACGATATAAAATAAAACAAAACGAAACCCAAACCCGAGAATCTATGCGAAACAATTTAATACAGATAGTTTAAGATTTTACCGATTAAAAGTGCGAATCTGAAGCTTTGTTGAAGGTGTTGATCGTCTCTAAATCTTTAACGCAATCCAACAGGACAGCGTCTCTACGGTATCCACACGAACACCCGCGAATCGTCTTACAATCTGAACAAGAAGAGTTACAGTACTAGCTGTATGATCTGTATCTCTTATCTCTATCTCTTTTAACCCTAGTCTCTCTTTTATAAGCGGCTACGTAAAACGTTGGTTAGAGAGAATGGCTGATATATCTCATATATATAGCCTTTTATAGAGTAATTCCAAAACCTAATCTAATTAGGAGAATTATAATCCGAATTTTATATTTATTAGATATATATCTTTAATCAAGTCTCACTTAATTAATATATATATGTACAAATAAATACTCTACTTCATACAGATTACATATATAAATATATATATATATATATATATATATATATATATATATGTATATAATTTAAAGTCATGATTTAATTAAATCAATCTTATTGATATATTAAAATCATTGACATTTAAATTATATCTCTTTGACGAATGTTCTTTGTGTGTGACCCTGTAGGTTATTATTACGTTGGCAATAATTTTAAATCATATTATAAAATTATAAACAGTGAGCGGCATCTAGTAATACATCACTGTTACCCAAGTAATAATAAAGTCATAGATTCGATGTTACCTTTCATGACCTATGTTTCAATGTAACTTAATCCTTTTAACCATGATATCTAAGATTAAATTCAAGGCATGGATGTGTCATCCTCTTCATAATTTAATCTCAATTTTCTTGATCAATGAGTAAACTATATGAAACAAATCTCTATTTGAGCATGGTCATGCATTTCATAGTTTCACTCAATCAAGAGGCCTATAGATATCACCCCTAATTTATAGGAAGGTTAAATTACATCTACATCATTCCCATTTCTCACATAACTCATTATGCATCCAACAATCACCTTTATCGTCCACCCGGTTAAAGGTGACTTTTGATAATGTCAAAACGCATAACTCCTTATGTAGAAATGTCATGACTTCGAGTCGAAGGACCATTACATCATTGTCACTATGAGAATTACTTATGACACATAGCATAACGCTCCATGTAGAATTCTCATGGTGGGTCTGTCCAGTACAATGTTCTCTAACATGTACCTATATATCAACTTAATATATCTCGTATATATTTATAACCAATGAGATATGGACATCAGTTAATCCATATACTAGTCTCAATGTATTATTGTTATCTCACTTGCAATGATACTCGACTAGGGATATTTAAGAATAATGATATATTACATACTTCTATGATCTCATATCCAAGTCACATACTTGAATCCATATAATTAGTATCATTCTTCTAAGGACATTTATTATGTTAACATTTATATAACGCAGTAAATAAAACATAATAAAAGAAATTATCATTTAATTAAAACATAACATAAATATAGTGTCACAATCATTATATAATTGGCCACTAGGGTATACACTCTAACAATCTCCCACTTGCACTAGAGTCAATCACTCATGTATCTAATACCAATAGCAATAGTGTGACCTTCGTGCTTCTGCTGCGACAAAGCCTTGGTCAATGGGTCTACAACATTTTCTTCTGTCGGTATTTTGTAAATATGTACATCACCTCTCTCGATAATTTCTCGAATGAGATGAAAACGCCTAAGTATATGCTTGGATCGTTGGTGAGATCTAGGTTCCTTCGATTGTGCAATGGCACCATTGTTATCACAGTAGAGGTCTACTGGATCAACAATAGAAGGAACAACACCAAGTTCAACAATGAACTTCTTTATCCATACAACCTCCTTTGCTGCATTGGAAGCAGCAATATACTTCGCCTCTGTTGTAGAATCGGCAACTGTCTCTTGTTTTGAACTTGGTATATTATTGTTGTCCCACTTGCAATGATACTCGACTAGAGATATTTAAGAATAATGATACATTACATACTTATATGATCTCATATCCAAGTCACATACTTGAATCCATATAATTAGTATCATTCTTCTAAGGACATTTATTATGTTAACATTTATATAACGCAGTAAATAAAACATAATAAAAGAAATTATCATTTAATCAAAACATAACATAAATATAGTGTCACAATCATTATATAATTGGCCACTAGGGCATACACTCTAACAAATATAATTTTATAATGAAAATATTTAAGATATTTTATTACAAATATGATATTATAATGAAAATATCATAATATTTATTGCAAACAAGATATTATAATAAAAATATTCAAGATAGTATTACTAATAAGATTTTATAACCAAGATATCTAAGATATTTACAACAAAAAGATATTATAATAAAAACATCTAAAATGTTTGTAGTAAAGAATATTTTATAATAACAATATTTTTTTCCTTATTAGGGTTATTACGTAAATAAGATTTACTTAGATTACTTAGTATGCAGATAACATTTATTTAGAATAATCAGTATGCAAATAATATTTATTTAGAGAACTCAGTATACAATTATAAAAAAGTTTTCTTTTTTAAATAGTTAGTTCTAGTTTTATTTTTTCACAACTTTCAATATAATCGTATTTGAAAAGAGAGAGAATCAGCGATAGAAAGAGAGTCAACCGATCTTTTAAGAAAAGTAGGGATAATCGGTCATATATGAGAAGAAAGAAAGAGAACAAGTGGCTTAGAGATCACATATGATGCAAGTCAAGTATTTACTAACTTCAAATATTAGTTTGTATGCAAGTATTTATACTGTCATTTCTTACGTATATTTTTGTTTTATATATGCAGCGAAAGAGAATAATTTGGTTAGTTTCAGATACTAAATTTATACAAATATTCATATTATTATTTGTTACGTATATTATTGCTTTTACAAACAACCTGAAGAAAATTATTTATCTTTGTCAAATAACAGCCTAATATGCAAGTATTCAAAATATTATTTTCTGTATATATTTTATCATTTTTTATACGAACCAATAAATGTTATTCTCATAATAATTATGGAGTATATTTCTAATGATTCACTTACATGAACTTAGTTTCGAAAACTATAGTTATATTTGATATAAGATCTCTTTTGCAAGTACGCAAATTATTATTTCATGCCTATAATTATTATTTCATATGCAAGGAAAGAGATTATACTCAAATAAATCTAGTTTCAACTATAAAGTTGATATTTATATTAACTGGAATTTATATTTCAATGAAATCCTTTTCAGTTATATTTGTGGAACTATGTTGTTAAGTTAATAATTATTATTATGTTAATCAGACTTGATATTTGGGGTAATTAATTGAATATGGAATAATGTTAAACTTGTGTAGACAATCATCATTAAAGCCTGCAAATTTAAGATTTTGCCGTGAACATATATACTGTATAATTGATGTTATGCTATACTAAGCTAGTTAGCTAGGCTGACTGATTACTAATAGTTAAATTGTAGTAAGTTGTGTGTTTAGTGGATGTCATTTATATGTCCTCTGTAAAATATAATTTTTCTAATTATGGAATGATCTGTCAAGTGTATCTATATAAATTGACGGGTCTTAGTTTTTGACTATCTAATATTTAAGGATTCAATTTAATTTTGTGAATTATTAATAATTTAGACATAATATTTTTAATATTATATTTTTAATAGTAAATTTTAATTTACTTTAAAGTAAAGTTGAAACTTTAATTTACTTTAAAGTAAACTCTTCTTTGCTATAATTTAGATATTATTCACGCTTATTTCATTAAAAATTAGATTGTTTATAAGTTATTTTAAACATTTAGACTTTATATGTTCAGTAATATATATATATATTGGACATTAAGATTACCGTTAAACTGTAAGTTGTTCTATATATTTAATATTATTATGTGGGCAGTATTTGTTATTCGCTCTCACAAGTATATTTGCTCTATAAAAAAATATTTCAAAACTTTAAAATGTATAATATTTTATGAGCATTTTTGCTCATTCTTGCATCAACTCCCTTTCAGATATTACCAGTAAAACGTAGTCTCGTAAAGATAAAATGGATGAATTCCTGAGCAGAAATCATGGGGACTAGAAAGGCTTTCGTTACACAATTATTAATGCCTTTGAAAGACCCTGTTGAAACGAAAGCATTAATAATTGCGTATTGTGAACAAGGTAGACCGACGTTTAACTTTCTTGAAGTGAACCGACACATCACCGACTTATTGCGACATTACCTGGGCATGTTTGTTTGAAGGTTATAATGTTATTCACCTCTTTGGCCATATTATTTGTCTCGTAGATTGCATTCTTCTAAGAAGTTTCATAAACTTGGCTCAACAATCCAGGCAAAGAAGAGTTCTTTCCGTTTGCTTCTAGTTCCTCTTGTCGAGGAATGTCAGTCACGGGTCTTTTCTCTTGGGTGTACTCCTTATAGCCTTTGTCTTTCATTTCTTCTATATGCATCTAAATTAGCAAGAAAGAAAAAAGTAAAGCATTTATACAGGTCTTGCATGATAATCTTGAGACTTTCATGTAAACCTGTGACTAAATCATTCATGTATGCCTCCTCGATTAGTTTGAATATTACTCATAAACAAGGTTGAAAAGAAAAACAGGACACTTGTACATTAGTGTCCTGTTAATACTCTTTATTGCCTGCTTTGGTTGTCTGTCAGCCTTCTCCAAACCATCTTTCCACAATGTACTAATGTTAAGCTAGCCACGAGATACAGTACAGGAATTCCGATGATGCAACCTCCAGAACGAAGATTAAGTAACGTCTGCGCAAGTAAGAAAAATTAATAAAATAAGCTATTTTCTCATGTAAGATGAGGTATTTCGACAGTATTTCAATTGTCTAATTTCAACTATTCCTTTCCGTATTTCTGTTGAATAAGTACTGTTAAACAAATATAACCACTTGGGACACTCCAAACAAGTATCTCAAATGAGTATTCTTTCAACATAATATGACTAACTAAATAAACCCAATAGTCCACGGCCACTGAACAAATGACAAACAGATAATACATGCCATGATAATTGAATTGCGGACAACAGCAAGAGGATGAGATGCACTGCCTCTATATGAGCACAGGACACAAGAACAGCTAACATATGAACAGTAAAAATAAAAAAAATAAAAAAAGGATAACAGTAAACATAAAATTACAATGGTCATTATCATGATCAACCTAAAACCGAAACATACTCCACATACAAGAATAACTGAACACATTATCCTGATTTTTAGGTAGTATTTTAAATTTCGATGACAGTTTGCACCTAAAACAACAATTGTTCTTTAACCAGAAAAGTTTACTGCCACATCAAGCTGCACTTTTGTTGCAAATTGAGACAAAATTAATTTGACGGATCATATTATCTAATATGGCCGGTGACACTGATGGATCAACATTCTTATATGTACACAACTTTCAATCCCAAACTAGTCACAATAAGCTAAAATGAAAATTAGAAATTGAAAAGAATGCTAAATAACTATTCCCCAGTTTGTCCTATTGTAAAGTAAAAAGTTTATACCCCATCAACCTTCTTCCAAGTAACTTTTGGCTAACCTCTTCTCTTCCTCAAATCTTGCTCTTTATAACTCCTTTTCTGACTAAAGTATCTAAAATCTCAATCTATACTCCCTCACTTTAACTGGAACTGCTCCAACTTCCCTTCAATTATCTTTGTTTTCTCATGCTGTCCACCCTTACCTATCCACACATCAACGTAAATTCTTCCAACTTCTGCAAACTCCAATCGAATGCATGTTCATTTGGTACCCAACTTTTAGCTCTATGTAGCAATTCTGGACTCATTGATGTTTTAGAAAATATATCTTTAGTTTGACATAAATTTTACAATTGTACGGGAATGTGATGCATAAATACTTGATCTCTTCTTCTGGCAATGGCAAACTCACAGTACATGCATTAAAAAAGGAAAATAGAGGCAATTACCAACGTTCCCGCAACCAGGTGAACTATTGGAACAAATAATTGATCAACTTTCGTGCCTTCTGTATATCCATTGAATGCAATGACCATGGAGAAAGTATGGATCGTAACAAATGCCAGAGCAATTGTTGCTGCAGGTAGAAGACATGCAGTAAAAAGGATAACTTCATATCAACCAAAAACTGAAATGCACAGCAGTTTTGCAGAAAATTGACTTGTACGATAATGATATAAGGTGTCTGAAAGGTTTCCATCTTGTGTAATATCTACCTCTTTTATGCTCAACAATTTATCAGCTTTATAGCACAACCTAGAATCAAGATCTCATTCCGTAAGTCCAAGGTAATAATAAAACCTGGCTCAACTCACCAGAAACAAGGAAAAATGGCATTTGTGAACATTTCTCTACATAAAAAGTTGCTGGACCAAATGCAGGCGTTAAGAGGCTAAGGCAGAAAAAGACAGCATGGGCGACACCATGACCCAAACCACCAGCTGAACACAGTTGAATCAAACTACATAAGATTAGCAATCATAAATAGCAAATACAACCGATATAAGGATACCATATATGCCACTTTATCCAATACTACATGCAAATCCATAATGAACATAACAGAAATAATTAAGGATGCCGACTCGTTGAGAGATCTCCAGTCCAATTCTCAAAATAACTAGCCGGACTTGATTTAATATTCATTTAAAATGAAGAGCAGAACCACCCTGACACCATCACAAAGTAGACGATATAAGCCAGACCTTGGTATGTTCGATCCTCAATTTGCAAACTAGCTGAACCTTGGAAGAAGGTTGATGAATTCTGCCAAGGAATGTAATTGCCGAATATTTATTTTTCTTTTGGGAAGTGTGTGTGTTGGGTGTTTTGGGGGGGGGGGGGGGGGGTTCCGGAAGAGTAATAAAAAGTTTATGAATTGCACAAATTCTAATGCAACTGGAATGCAAAAATAGGTAAAGATGGAAAAATTAGCCTTATTCTCTTTAAGCAGCTGGGTTTCATAAATGGGTAAAGCTGGGAAAAATTATATTCTTCTCTTTAATTTGCATGCTAGGTTACACTTCAACCATCATTTTAAGGATGTAAAAGCATTTCCCTTTTCTACAGTTTGTGGATTATGGGGTAAAATATGATGACAGTCTTGGTACAGGCCTCGGAGATAGGTATCCCTGAGCTGCCATAAACCATCTAGAATTTATTGGGGCACTAAAGCTCTAAAAACATACTTATGGCCACTTAAATTGATTTAAGGCGTCAATGAAAACCTAAACAACACTGAAATAAAGAAAATTAAGTAGCTAAACTTTTCCCATAATAGAGTTTCATCGTTTGTCTTATATAACAGAAGAACAGACTACTGAACTAGAATAGCAATACATACTGGAAATCCCTAGTGTAACTCAACAAGTCATGGGAAGGTTTTTCCTACTTTTAAACACAGCAATGTTTAGAGACTTATGGAGTGAGTTAGAATCAGACTAAAGACGGCCACAACCCATCAACAACAGATTCATTATACCAATAAAGTTTTCGGTACTCACGAGAACTTGAATTTAGTGCTCTCCCTAAACTTATACAGTTAAATTATAACACGTCAACCATGCAAAAAAGTTTATCAAAGCAATTTCCTTATAAATTAGCATATGTTATTCATAATTTGTAAGTACCATGGTCCTCAATATAAAGCAATATCATCATAAAAGAGCTCGAAAAGGCACATACTTAGACACAAGGGGACAATATTAACTACTTCAACATTAACAAAGTTGAAGATCTCTGGAAGGCGTACCAAGAGCAATTAGCATCTTATCTGTTAGATAGAGGCGAGGTTTAGAGACTCTGTCAGCAAAAGAATCCAATACATCTTCCAGCCTCCTATTAGGAAATATTAAAAGAAGAAAAAGGCTTATGAAAAATCATTGAGAAAATCAACAAGTTTTATCCCAAATTCAAATTCATAAATATTTGCATTCTACGATTTCAGATTCAAATAATATCCTATTAGCAATTACTCATTATTAAAGACATGTTACATAAACTCGTGAGAATGTTCCTTCTAAGTTACCAGATCCACAATAGTGGTCGACACGGATACATTACCCTCAACCAAAGAATCTACATAACCAGCCTTTTACCGTGCATATTTTGTTATTGTTCCAATATATAATCTGCTCCCATAGCATTCTTAATAATCCTCATCTCATTCATTCTACTTCTATAGCCATATTTCTTTAGTAAGACCTATGAAAAACCATTTACTTAGGTACTGCCTTACGGAGAACAAGTAATGCTATATTATCCATTGCTTAACAGTGTATCTACAAGTGCTTTATCGGTTTTAAGTATAAATTTAAACTAGTGAAAACGTAAATAATTGGTCTTATAAAGCTAAATATAATCATGTAAAAGACCATAAACATCAAAGTTGTGTTGTGATAGAAGAATGAATACTGCCAACAAGATGGTGGTCATCTGAGATGTACCACATATGCAAGAAAGTAAGGTACAACTTACAAGTATGTTCATAAGCACCACACAAATCCTACGTAGCTAGCATACTTGTCAATGTCTTCATACGTTAGGTTAATGCCAACATACTCATCTGAATGATTAAACATAGGAATGATTATTTCCACACTCATTTTTGTTATTTCCACACATGAGTACAATCTTTAATACACATGGTACAAGTTTTCGAGCACAAAAAGTGGAACCCATGTGTGGAAAAAATAAAAATAAGTATGGAAACAACAATTTCCTCAAAACATTTGTAGGGGTGGATGCAGCCTATCTTTGTTTGAAGAGGAAGAGGTCAGCTTAGAGGACACGGTATGATAGGTGCTTTAAATGAATGAAGTTACGCGAGATCATTTTTTTAATCTTTAAATTTTTATTTCTAATATTTCCCCCTTCTATGGCAGGTACTATTGGATCAGGTATGAGGTTTAGAACCAGCAACCTTAAGGTTATTCCTCAATGTCACTCCAAGTTCTCACCCAATGATGTTAAATTCATTTGTAATGTCCTGCTTGTATTCTAGAAATTGATGAGTATCCTGATCCACATATCCTGTCTTTTAAAATATGTTCATGTAATTAGTGCTATGGTAAGTTACTAAAGAAGAAGCTTTAATTTGAGAAGAAAAAGGTTATAAAGGGAGTAAAGAATACCCTTCAAGAAGACAATAAATCAGCACTAGTGGAACCTCATACATAGTCTTTAATGTAGGAAAGCCCTCTCATGGCAATGAGGACCCTAGTTGCACAACATGAAACACTATAATCTTCAATTTAGAAAAGCCTCCTACCAAAATGAAGAGCCGAATTGCATAATATGAGGCGCAGAAAGATATTTTACATCAGGGAACAGTATCCATAAATCACCAACAATAACTTATGCAATTCTCTCTATTATACCTAAATCAAAAACAAAAACAAAAAAGGGAATAGTTTTTTGTCTCCCCTCATACGGGTTGGTTCCACATTCATGTATTTCAAGGGAAAAGTATTTCCCTGAATAAAAATTGGAGGCTTATTTTTTCGGTAGCCCTAACCTTTTCTTTCCTATAGAAACTTTTGTCAGGCAAGCATAAGAAACTCAGCTATTTCGAAAAATCATCCAATCAAGTTTATTGTTAATTCAATCACACACTACAGCACTTTTCAAGCAATGATCTGCTATTACATATATAGTTTGAAAAGGGATGACCAAGAGAACTTGTAAGAAATCTATTGTCTTCTCTCATTCAATTACTATAGCTTGGCAAGTTATTCAATCCTAGCTATGGGTACAGCATGGAGAAAGTGCCAGGTAACGTGATATTACAAGTTCAATTGATGACCTAAATATGGATGTTTTGTTATATGCAGACAATGGATATGAATATTTCTTTCTTCTTTCTTTTTTTTAATAAGAAACTACTACTGATAATCATATTTGAATGCTCTTTCCATTTACACTTATGTTGACGAAATATTACAATCTTGAAAAATTAATGGCGTCATGGTCGATGCTCTGGCACAGTGTACAGACAATATTTGTAGCTAAAATATTGTGAGGAGCCCTTTCAGTCAAGTTTTTTGGAATTTCATTGAGTGTAAAAGAAGTTACAAATTGAGCTTAATTGTTCATTCAGTCACCTAAAACGGAATAATTACGTTCATCAGGCTTTATCTATCTTTACAACTCAGAATTATCGAATTCTTTTAACTCGTCAAAGTTAAGAGTAAAGCAAAACATTGTTAGAATAAACAGAAAGGGGAACACCAAGAAAAAGAAAAACAATACCTGTAAGCTCTCCAGAAGAGAATGCGAAGCCCTTCTTGAAACCCTATAGAAGTGATTATAAGAACCGAATATGGCCACCATGCTGTTGTTTTAAGCGGAAGAAAAGCCCTCCAGAATCCCGATAGCACGATCAGACTAATCAGCCAGAGCAAGGTGCTACAAGCCATGGATTAATACAATTACCATCAAAGCCTAACCATGAATAGAATCCACAGTTGTATCAATTTGAATTTTATATACCACAGTTGTATCAATTTGAATTACATATATATAGGGTTACAAACAGACAGAGGAAGAGAAACTGACATAAAAATAGGCCTTCAAATAGATTTGATAGGACAAATCATGGGGGGGAAAACTCATATAATAGAAAAGTTGTAAATTATTACCATCAGAAGTGATATGTAATAAGATGAACAAGATACATCAGAGATTCAGGTAATTATATAACAGAGTTTTGCATCCGGAAATTTGAATAACATATAACAGAATCCCAAATGCAAATTAGCTGATTTATGTGTAGAAATACAAAATGAGGTAAAATATGTGAGTGAAATAAGCTGAAACCTACTGAAAGAAGAACATGTAATAGTGCAGAATATACATACCTGGAGAGAAGGGTGAGGATGAGGAAAGGCTTTCTGGAAATGACGGCAACGAAAATGGAAAGAGAAGGGCCTAACGCTATCAACGCATATCCGATCCCTGCTGCCACTGTCATATCTCTCTCTCTCTTGTTCCCTCTCTGTCTCTCTCTCTCTCTCTCGTTCCCTCTCTGTCTCTCTCTCTCTCTCGTTCCCAACACAAGCCTGATATTTGGAACAACTGATTTTGTCTCCGTTTCTTACTTTTCAATTGGAGATTAAATTTAAAATTAAGTTAAATGTATTTGGTCGGACGGAACGACGTGAAAATAGAAATAGATAACAAGAAAGTAGCGACTGATGATAAAGTTCATAAAATTACTTGTACCAATATATTGTGCATAAAATTTTGATTGTTATAAAATGAACAAGTTTTATCTCGAAGAAATGATGATTATTCATTATTTTAGGTAAGAAATGTATTATATAAAAATTATATGTTTTATTTTTTGGATTGTATTATACAAATTCATTTAATTGAAACACATATCATAGTAAATCAGAAGTTTATTGATAAAAATAATTTTATTACTTGGCATGATCGGTTGGGATATCTGTGATGAATAATGATGTGAAAAATTGTTAAGAATTTACATGGGTATCCGTTGAGAAACTAAAAGATTTTTCAAACAAGTGAATTCTCATGTGCTACTTGTTCTTATGATAAACTAATTATTAGGTCATCTCCAACTAAAATTGGGTTTGAATCCCCTAAATTTTTGGAACGCACTTAAGTTGATATTTGTCATACCAATGATAATGAGAACAAATCTTCATGTTACTATTTGGGAACATGCTATATTACATGCAGCAACTCTTGTACACATCAGACTAACAAGTTATCATATATTCTCTCCCTTGCAATTGGCTTCTAGACATCAGTCAAATATTTTTCATCTTAAAATTTTTGGATGTGCGGTATATATTTCAATTGCTCCACCACAACATACTAAGATGGAGCCTCAAAGAAGATTGAGAATGTATGTTGGATATGAATCTCCTTCTATTATTAAATATCTTGAACCATTTACAAGAGATCATTTTACTGCACAATTTGTCGACTATCATTTTGATGAATTAGTATTCCAAAATTAGGGGGAGAAAATAAACTATCCCCAATATTAGGGAGAGTGAATGTGAATAAAAGACTAGATACATAATTAATATGGAATGCATCATCGTTAAATTTTTTTGATCCTCATATAAGTTAATGTGAACTAGAAGTTCAAATAATAATTCATTCTAAGTCCTTTTACATCATACAAGTAAGGATTATATTACATCATTAATTCTTATAACAGTAAAGATAATTCTTAAAGTAAGAGTAATATAAGCAGGGGTGCATCAACAATATCTCCCTAATTGATGATGTCAAAATAAGTTATTTTAATCACCTCAACAAGCAACAAGATATATTTTATTTCATAAAAAAAATGAGGTACATGAGTAAATGAAATTTCAAAGACATAAAAAAAACAACAAGGAAATTAAAATACTATTCTTGCTTTCCTTCGCCATCTACAGATCCTTCAGACCCTTGTTGTTCATCCATTCCAAAACTCAACAGCTTTTGCCTTCTTTCTTTGGTCTCCTCCATTTCTCGTTTTAAAGCTTCTTTTTCTTGTTTTCTCCTTTCCATCCTTTCCTTCTTCCTGTTGTACTCCCTTTCATTTTACTGATCTCTGAGTCTCTTCATTTCTAACTCGTACTGCTTAATCTTGGATTCAGAATCTTTGATGCTAGCAAGCAGTTTAAGACTCTCAGCAGACATTGACTTCTTTGTCATCACATCAACTTCCTCAAGTGCTTTCTGAAGTCTCATGTATGGAGAAGGATTTAAAATTTGTACAGCTGAGTCAGGAATATGTTTGGGAACCCTTCGTTTAGCAGCAATAAGAGTCGCAACAGGAGCAGGAGTCAAGACTTGATCTTCTTGTTACTATGCATCTTAATCTCTTTCCCCCTTTTTGATATCATCAACCATGAGAGGGAGAAAGTCAATCAGCTTGTTGAGGGTGAGCAAGATCTGATCCTACTTACGCTCAATTTTGTTAATTCGGTCTTCAAGCTTAGAAACAGCAGGAGGAGCCTTGGAACTCTATGCAATTCAGCAGGCTATGAGTTGAGACTAGCCAAGAATTTATCCATTTTGGAGTCAAGTTCAGCAAGCCTTTTCTTGGTTGACTTGGAGTGCGAGTGAGCTGACTTTGTAGGCTTGGACGCAGTAGAAGGAGGTTTGGAAGGATAAGAGTCCTTAAGCCTGACAGGGACAACAAATTTGGAGCGAATGTAGACTTTGTGGCGTGCACAGGAAAAATCTTGTGTGGAGGGATCAACAGGATGAACATAATTGTTAGCAGCGGGGAGGTTGGCAGTAGGGATCCCAAGTAATTTATGTTGGTGCATGTCAATGTGAAACCTACTGGCAAAGCTGGCTGTTGTTCGATCAGAGTAAGGAGTTGATGTGATCATGTTCCAAGCAGCTTTCCATGGATTTTCAATGAGCGCAAGGAAATTTGGGACCCTTCTGAAGGAATCTGAAATGGTGGCATCCTCATTCCACAACAGTAGGCATGAACATGGGCAGGAAAAGTAGGAAGTCAGTAGGGAGCATATATGAGAAGAAATCATCATCATTTAGTCCAAACCATAATCTTCTGCTGTTTGATGAGGCTTTAGAGGGAATGATTTCTTCCTAAAGTTCTCTCCTTTCTATAGCCGTCTTCCCATAGATGTTGCTCATATTTTTAGCATGAATATCCTTTGTTCTTTGCTCGACCAAATGTTGTAGGAAATGTTCATAGAGCACAATTTCTCTTTTAGTGTGGATGTAGTAGGAGTTGTGTTGGACGGGTGCATCGAAACCCAATTCCTTGAGTCGTTCTAGTAGGATGTGTCTGAAGTGTCTTACTGTAAAGTCAAGATCATACTCAAGGAGGCAGTAGTCATTCTGAAGTTCAAAGATATTGTCCTCGGTGAGATCTCTCTTGACCATCCTGATAGCAGCAGCCTTGGTCATTCTATCTTCAGGAGATTCTTCAGGTATGGCCTGCTCCCCCTCAGCAGCTTCTCAGATAGTATGGAGAATTATAATATCTTCTTGTTCAGTAGGCTCCCCCTCGATAAGTACTTGTGATGGTGAAAGACGGCTAGGGCTTTCTAGCATTTGCTCAGCAAGGTATGCATTGGGATCCAAGCCAGCTTGTTTCGCATCTTCTATCAGCAGTGCTCTGATGAGTTCTTTTGATTTTTGTTCCATTCTTCTTTTAGCAAGAACCTCATCAGAGCTGCTATCAGAGTCATTGCTGGTGGACTCTGTTGTCTTCTTTTTTTTGCCCTTCCCTTTAACAACACTGTGTTTTCTTTTGGAAGAGGGCATATCTTCCGTAACCGCAATGGGAGGCAACAACCTTAGTTTTCTTTTTCGGTCACTATATTTGAGCAGCAATACGTCTTTTTTGGCTAGGTTTGAGCTGGACAGCAAGGACTGTTGCAGTAGACGTTTGCTCCTCAGTAGGACGGTGAACATCCTGTTGTTCTTCAACAAGATCCATAATATAGTTTGCTTCCTTCTTTGTTCTTCTTTCAGCAACAACTTTTGTAAGGGCAGCAGGGTTGCATTCGTAATTTCTCAGAATGGAAGGGGTGATGACTTCGTTCTCTGGCAGTTTCTTAGATCTGGTTCCTATTGGGAAGTTGTCTCCAAGAATTTCCTTGATCGGCAGGGACAAAGTTCGTCCATACCTGATCTTGGTTTTCTTCTTGCTAGAGAAGAATTCCTGTAGAAGATCGAAGAAAATTTGGGCCCAGTTTATTTCCCGCTCAGACTTTAGCAGGGATACAAGGGAGATAACCCTTGCTGATGCCTCATCTTGGGAATTGAATTTGCATAGCAAAGTCTTATGGAGGATGTCCATGAGGAAATCTCATTTCTTTAGGAAGTCCTTCCTCTTCTTGGTGTTATGGGTCTTGATGTATCCAAGCTCTGCTAGTACAGCAGGAACCAATGTGGGTGGGGGCAACAAGCCCTAACTTGTCATCTGGAGCGTGTCCTTGATGCTTGCTACTATAATTGAAACTTGATGTCCATTAACTTGCCCAGTGATGTTGTTATGTCCCACTTGGACACCCTGGTAGAATTCCCTTATTACTTCTTCGTAGATAGGGCAATCAACAAAAATGACATATCGGATCCCATTGTTCCTTGGCAGCCTTATGATATCACGAGTATCAACATCTTGTTGATCATCAGCAAAGGAGTCTAAATCAATAATTAACTCGGACTCAATTTTATCAAGCCAATTTGCCATCTTGTTGTATATAGTCAGGGAAAATGGTGATTTTAGGACAAACAACAGTGATTTCGACAAAATTTTAGAAAGAAAGAGAATTTTTATTTAGAGAGAGTTGAGAGCGAGTGAAAGTAAAAAAAAATGAGAGGGGTGAAAGAGTTTATATAGGGGGTCAAAAGAAGTTGAGGAGGTTTAGAGCAGTTACTGATATGAGTAGTGGAGGAGTTAGTGGGAGAGGAATATGTGGGTAGTGGTGATAATTAATTACCGAAAAGACAACAACCGTAAATGATAATGAGGCTAAGTGGAATTATATGAGGAGAGATAAATTAACGGCTAAAGTAATGATGGACTATTTTTACTGTAGTAAAAGTGAAAATGACTTTATTTTTGATAATTCATTGAGATGTCAGCAGGATGTGGTAGCAAGTCGTTGCTGGTGTTAAGGATTCATAGGATTCAACAATTAAAATATATCATACTTATAGAAAGTAGGAAAATATGTCCTTGCTGGTCTTATAGCTGCTATTGAAAGCCAGAAATAAGCAGGAAGTGCGAATTTGTAAGAAGCAAGAACATCTTTTGCTTACAGTATAAGCAAGGTCTTGGAGTTAGTTTTTGAAACAACATTTTTTTCAAGGAGTCTCCTTTTTTTTTGTGAAATTTGCAGTAGGGTCGATGTAGATTGAAACAACAGCATTGATGAATGTTGCTCATGATCAGCAGGTAACATTCACTAGCATATACTGTCCATCAGCAACATCTTCGAGGTTTCTCCTTTTTGATAGATTTCAACAAGAAGAAATGAATTGACACAGTAGCATTGAAAAGGGCAGCTTAGTTATTAGCAGGATCTTTTTCTTCACCTGAGCAGAGAGTTCATTGTATTGCTAAGGACGTATGTCCTTACTTAAGAGAAAATGTCAGTACAACAAACCCTTACTCTAAATTTAGCATGCCTAATTCACTTATTAGTTTGTTAAAATGATTTTCTTCCAAAGGTTTTGTAAAAACGTTTGCTAATTGATTTTCAGTAGGAATATAATTTATCTCTATAGTACCTTGTTGTACATGATCTCTAATGAAATGATGTCTTATGTTTATATGTTTAGTCCTAGAGTGTAACACAGGATTATAAGCAATGGCTACAACACTAGTATTATCACATAACATAGGGATGAACTTGAAATCAAACTCATAGTTAGCAAGTTGATTTTTCATCCATAGAATTTGCGCAATACAACTTCCTGTTGATATGTACTCAGCTTCAGCAGTGGATGTTGATACAAAATTTTGCTTCTTGCTGAACCATAAGACAAGTCTTCCTCCCAAAAATTGACATGTACCACTTGTGCTTTTTCGATCAATTTTACACCCAGTAAAGTCCACATCCGAATATCCAGCAAGGTCAAATTTAGAATCTTTTGGATACCATATACCTAAGTTAGGAGTTCCTCTGAGATATCTTAAAATTCTCTTAACAGAAGCTAAATGTGATTCCTTGGGGTTAGATTGAAAACGTGCATAAATACATGTAGCAAACATAATGTCAGGTCTGCTTGCAGTTAAGTAAAGCAAGGATCCAATCATACCTTGATAGCTTGTTATGTCTACGCATTTACCTTGCTCATCTTTATCCAACTTTGTTGCTGATGACATAGGAGTTTTCATAGGACTTGTTGTTTCCAATCCGAGCTTCTTAAGCAGGTCTTTAGTATACTTGTATTGATTTATGAATATACCATCATTACTTTGCTTAATTTGAAGTCCTAGAAGGAAATTTAACTCTCTCATCATGCTCATCTCAAATTTGCTCTGCATAAGCTTAGCAAATCTTGCATAAAGTTTTTTGTCAGCAGATTCAAATATTATATCATCTACATAAATTTGAACTAGCAGTGTCTTATCTTTATGCTTCTTAATAAATAAAGTAGTGTCAACTTTACCTCTACTGAATCCTTTATTAACTAAAAAGGAAGATAGAGTGTCATACCATGTTCGTGGTGTTTGCTTAAGTCCTTATAAAGCTTTGTCAAGCTTATATACATGGTTTGGATGAGAATGATCAACAAAGCCTGGAGGTTGCTCAACGTATACTTCCTCCTAAAGTTGTCCATTTAGAAAGGCACTTTTGACATCCATTTAAAAGACTTTGAAGTCTTGATAAGCAACATAAGCAAAAAAAATTCTTATGGCTTCGAGCCTTGCTACTGGAGTAAAGGTTTCATTATAATCAATCCCTTCCTCCTGTGAGTAGCCCTTAGCCACAAGTCTTGCTTTGTTCCTTGTGATGATTCCATCTTCATCCATCTGGTTCTGGAATACCCACTTAGTGCCTATTACTGTATGATTTCTTGGCCTGGGAACTAGATTCCAAACTTTGTTCCTGCTGAATTGGTTTAGCTCTTCTTGCATAGCAAGGATCCAATCAGCATCAGCAAGAGCATCCTCAATTTTTTTTGGTTCCATTTGAGATAGAAAACTTAGAAAACTATTTTCATTTTGAGCAGATTTTTTAGTCTTTACTGAACTTGTGGGGTTGCCAATTATCAAATCTTTCGAGTGAGACTTGGTCCACTTTATTCTTTTTGGTAGATCTATTCGATTGTCTTGCTACCTTAGTTCCTCCAAGTTGGGTTCATCATCTTTTACTTCAACAGAGGTGCTTTCTATTGGAATATTTCCTTCAGAAGGTTCTTCAACAGAATCTTCCTTAGTTTCTGGAGTTTGTTGACTTTCATCATGTTCCTGCTTAGTTATAAGAGGGAGTGAGCCATTTGGTTCCTCATGGTTAGATTCATCAAATACTACATGAATAGATTCAACTGTTAGAATTCTTTTATTGAAAATATGAAAAGCCTTGCTGTAAGTGGAATATCCTAAAAAAAAATACCTTCATCAGGTTTTGCTTGAAATTTAGTTAAGTACTCATTACCATTGTTGTGGACATAGTAGGGACATCTAAAGATATGAAAGTAACTAATGTTGGGTTTCCTTCCTCTCCATAACTCGTATGGAGTCTTGCTTAGAGTAGGGTGTATGAGAGAACGATTTTGCGTATAGCATGCAGTATTCACTGCTTCTGCCCAGAAATACTCAAGAAGTCTAGCAACAAGCAATGTTCTTCCTACTTCTTCCAAAGTTCTGTTATTTCTTTCAACCATTCCATTTTGTTGTGGAGTTCTTGGTGCTAAGAAGTTATGAGATATTCCTTGCTTATCATAGAATTCAGTAAAGCCTCCAAAGTCAAATTCTTTTATGTGGTCACTACTTATTGACTCGATTCAGAGTTCCTTCTCATTTTGCACTTGTCTGCTGAACTTCTCAAACTCTGCTAGTGCATCATTCTTGTGAGCAAGAAATAATGCCCATGTATATCTTGTGAAATCATCCACGATAGTGAATCCATATTTCATTCCACCAAGACTAGTTGATATAAGGTCAAACAAATCAAGATGTAATAGTTGGAGAGACATAGAGTTTGATTTTTTAGGTTTGATTAAGAAAGATTGTTTTGTATGCTTAACAAATTGGCAAGCTCTATATGGTTTTTCTTTTTCAAAGGAAAATTTAGGTAAAACTTTTACTAGTTCTTTAGCAGCGAGTTTTGAAATCGTTCTGAAATTTAAGTGTTAAAGTCTCTTATGCCATAACTAACTAGCATTTGCTAAAACTTTAGCAAGAAAGCAAGTTGTTTTAGCAGGACTTAGTTTAGTCAAATCTACTACATAAACATTACCATTTCTTGAGCCATAAAGTTTCAGAGAATGTGTTTGAAGATCTCTTACTTGAAATTGATTGTCTAAGAAGGTAACCTTATGCCCTTTGTCACACAACTGACTTATGCTAAGAAAGTTGTGCTTGAGACCTTCCACGTAAGTAACCTTGTTAAAGCAGACTATTCCATTTATTGCTGAACCATATCCCTTTGTTTTTCCAGAACTATTATCTCCAAAAATTACTTGAGGTCCATCTTTCTCCTTAAAATTCGTGAACAAGGCTTTGTCTCCTGTCACGTGTCTTGAACATCCATTGTCCAAGTACCAAATTTGTTCCTTACTCACAACCTACAATTTGTAAGCAAAGTCATTTTGGTACCCAGCAAGACTTGGGTCCAATCAGGTTAGTACCCTTGAGGACCCATACTTATGTTGTTTTTGGTCTTTGAGACCCAACAGTATAGTAAGGATCCGTAATTCGTAAGCAAAGTCACTTTGATACCCAGCAAGACTTGGGTCCAGTTAGGTTAGTACCCCTGAGGACCCATACTTATGTTATTTTTGGTCTTTGAGACCCAACAGTATAGTAAGGATCCGCAAGGCAAAGAGAAGCAATGTGACCAATCCTATGGCAACAATAACATCTCAAATGCAGCATGTTGTGTTGTGTGTGTTGCTTACCTCTTCTCTTTGGTTGAGGTGGTTCCCAATGTTTGCTCCTAACTCAACCTTTGCTAAATTCCAAATTCCTTGCATTGTTGTAACGATAAGAAAGAACCTAGTACTTGCTAAACTTTCCACCTTTGGTCCATTTAGTACCACGTTCCTGCTTATGGTTACGATCAACAGAGAATTTGTGCTTTATCAAGGTATCATTTCTATTACCCTTGGTTTTAGTAGAAGGTTCACACTCTACTGAATGAATGGATCTTATTCTGCAGATAGATTCAGCTTCACTTTCTCCACTTTCTTCAGTAGGAACTTCGCAAGTTCCGGATCCAATTCCTCCTCGATCTAGCAAGCTTCTTTGGTTTTTCACCAAAGCACATGCATTAGAGGATGATTGTTCCATGTGGAGATTGTTGTTGTTAATCCTCAACTTGGGAGGTTAACTTAGACTCTCTCTTGAGAGTCTCTAAGATGTTGTCTAAGCAGAGTCCTTTCATCATCAACAACAACTACCTCCAAATTCTCAACTTGCATTTTTTCAAGTGTAAGCAAGATTTTAGAGTTCTTGCTCCTTAGTTGATCAGACTCTGCTGAAGCAGTTCTCAGCAATCTTCTGTAACGATGCCACTAAGATGCAATATCCTTAAGCAAGGAGTGCAACTCAATTTCAGTAATGTCAGTAGAGTCGAAATCAAATACCTCAGTAAGATCTACTTCCTTGCTCGCTTCCGATTCCTTGGCCATTAAGCAAAGGTTGGCGATTTCTGCTCCTGAATCTTCTGATTCACTCTCACTGTCACTCCAAGATTTTTCAATAAGGAGTCCCTTATCTTTCTTGGAGGAGTTATTCTTTTGCTAGTATTTTTTGTAGTACTCTTTTTCCTTGCTCTTATCATTAGCAGGATATTTCTTCTCTTCTCTTGTTGTGCTTCGACAATCAGCAACATAGTGTCCTGATTTCTTACAGTTATAGCAGAGGTCTTTTGATGAGTCTCTCTTGCTGCTACTTCCATTTTTTCTAAAGTTTCCTTGGTCTTTCCTCAAGAATCTTAGAACTTCCTTGCTAGCATAGCTATAACTTGTAACTTTACAACTGTTCCTTGCTTAGTTCAAAAAGATAGTCATTATTTTATCTTATAGTGCTTTTTGGAAAACCCTCTAGAAGTTGACTAAGCAAGACAAAAGGTAGGGTCTTTTTCTAACATTCTTGTTGCATCAGTCCTTGCTTATATAACTATAAGCAAGACTATCCTTTGAAGTTTCTTCACAGGACGCAACTTCAAGATCCTTTCTGATTGATGAGCAGAGTCTTCACTTGTAATCAAAATCATTGCTTAACTATAATAGAATGTATCCACCTAACAAGTTGGATATTTTCTATGTCCTTTTACATCATATAAGCAAGGACTATATTACATCATCAATTCTTATAACAGTAAAGATAATTCTTAAAGCAAACATAATATAAGCAGGGGTGCATCAACAAATAAGATTGAGAAGGGTCCATACTAGCCAAGGAAATTTATTCCTTCAAAAACTGTGGAAGGAACAATAATTGCTGAGTACTTTGAACTTGCACCTGAAAGTGATTACACTAATGAAGACAAGTTACAAGTACTAAAAGATGCTAAAGTGATGAACATATTCTACAATGGCTGGATAAAAATATATTCACAAGCATCATCAACTGCACTACATCTAAATAGATCTGGGACACCATCAAAGTCCTGTGTGAGGGGACAAACCAAGTAAGAAAGAATAAAATCTAGGGTTTCAACAGATAAAATGCAGCAGAAAAAAAAAATGATTTAAAACAATAACGAAACCCTAACCTAAGGATCATGCGAAACAATTTAATACATATGGTTTAAGATTTTATCGATTAAACCTGTAGAATCCGAAACTTTGATGAGGGTGTTTAACGTTTCCAAATTTTTAACGCAATCTAACTGGACGACGACTCTACGGTACCCACACAAACACCCCATGAATCTTCTCATGATCCGAAGCAAAGATTAAATTCAAGGTATGAATGTGTCATCCTCTTCATAATTTAATCTCAGTTTTCTTGATCAATGAGTAGACTATACGAAACAAATCTCTATTTGAGCATGGCCATGCATTTCATAGTCTCACTCAATCAAGAGGCCTATAAATATTACCCTTAATTTATAGGAGGGTTAAATTCCATCTACATCATTCTCATTTCTCACATAACTCATTATGCATCCAACAATCACCTTTATCGTCCACTCGGTTAAAGGTGACTTTTGGTAATGTCAAAACACATAACTCCTTATGTAGAAATGTCATGACTTCAGGTCGAAGGACCATTACATCATTGTCACTATGAGAATTACTTATGACACATAGCATAATGCTCCATGTAGAATTCTCATGGTGGGTGTGTCCAGTACACTATTCTCTAACATGTACCTATGCATCAACTTAATATATCTCATATATATTTATGACCAATGAGATGTGGCCATCAGTCAATCCACATACTAGTCTTAATGTATTATTGTTGTCCCACTAACAATAATACTCGACTAGAGACACTTAAGAATAATGATATATATAACATACTTATATGATCTCATATTCAAGTCACATACTTGAATTCATATAATTAATATCATTCTTTTAAGGACATTTATTATGTTAACATTTATATAACGCAGTAAATAAAACATAATAAAAGAAATTATTATTTAACCAAAACATAACATAGATATAGTGTCACAATCATTACATAATTGGCCACTAGGGCATACACTCCAACATAAAAGGTCATTGTTAACACAACAATATGAATTCTTTCAAAAAAAAGAATGGTGAATCAATAACATCAGTGTATGATAGATTCAAAGCTTTGCTGAATGACCTAAAAATACTTGGAAAGTCCTATGATAAGGAAGATGTTAATACCAAATTCATGAGGGTTCTTCCACCAAGTTGGGATCCAAAAACTACTGTAGTAAGGGAAGCTCATGATTTGGATATTCTCACACTAGATAGGCTCTATGGACATTTAAAGACTAATGAACTTGAAGTAGAAAAAAGAAAAAAGATGCATGGCAGGGATAAAGGAGCTGCATTAATGGTTGAGACAAAAATGTCTAATGAGGAGCTTGATGATGAAACCTACACTGCAAGCTCGACTAATAAAGAATCTGAATCCAATACTGATGATGACATGAAGGAATTCATGGCCTTCATGGTGAAGTAGTTTAAGAAATTTAGAGCTAGCAAAAAAGGGAAAAGATCATCAAGGAAGCCTAACCCAAAACGAGAAGGTCAAACTGTGACCTTGGACAAAAAGAAAATAAGATGCTACAACTGTGATGGGTTAGGGCACTTTGCCAATGAGTGCAGAAATCCTAGATCTACAGAGAGATCTAAGGATGAAAAGAACAGGAAATTAGGGAATGATCTTGCTGACAAAAATTACAAATCAAAGAGCAAGACCTTGATTATTGAAGGCAAAAATTGGATTGACAGTGATTCTGAGGAAGAAATTGTCAACTTTGCTTTGATGGCTCGAATTGATGAGCCAAGTGATTCTACAAAGGTATGTGATGCAAGTCAAAACTTTAATATGCTTAATCTAATTGATACATCTAGTATTGAAAGCATACAAAAAGATATGTCTGATTTGCATGTTAATTTTAGATCACTAACCATTGAACATGCCAGAGTTAAAGAATCACATGATGAAGTCTTGAAGAGAGACAAATACAATTTGATACTATCAAGTCAGAATAGGATAAAACTCATCACAAGATTCATGCTTTGAAAATGAGGGAATATTACTTAGTCGAGCAACTTGAACTTGAACAGGCTAAGATAAAATAATATAACCAATCCTCTAAAAAGTTATCAGACTGGGTAGGAAGTCAAATGGTAGGTCAAAAATCTGGTATAGGTTATGATGAGTATCTAGGAAAGAAACCAGATATAGAAGAAATTAAAGAAGCTACTAACTCAATGACTCAAAAGCCAATTTCTATTAAAAGGATTAATTTTGTCTCACGAGTCAATGAACCTAAATTTATCAACACTCAAAGTCAACATATCATTGTTGTGATAAAGAATGATAAAAAATTAGTGAATGTTGATGAAAAGAATGGAGGCAAAAGATTGAACATAGGTTTCATGACCAATACACAATTAAGGAAGAAACTGGAGAAACTAGTTGAGTTCAAGAACGAAAAACCAATGGAGTCTAGCAGTGGAAGAAGGAATAGGAATGAAAAGATAAACAAACAAATATACCAATTATGCTAGAATGCCTGATGCCCCTAGAAAAACATGTCATATATGTAGTAACCCCAACCACATTGTTATACATTGTAGGAGTAAAAATAGAGTTCCTATAGTAGAGACTACACCAACAAAGATAATTAAAGAAAAATCACCTTTAAGAAGGTCTAACCATCTTTGCAACAATTGTGGAAATTCTAAATTTGGCATTCTCTCTCCTTCAAGAAGCAAGACTACTGATTGTCCTATAAAAGTTAAAAATTCTAAAAGACAATTAACTCCATCTGAGTCAAGTCTTGATTCTAAAACTAGTGAGAAAGGACCCAAGAAAATCTAAGTCCCAAAATATTCTAACTAGCTATTCTTACTGTGCAGGACAAAAAGAAGAAATCATAGTTCTTGGATAATGGGTGTTCAAGGTATATGATAGGAGACAAGTCCCTGCTTATACAGTATGAAAAAAAGAGTGGCCCTAAGGTAACTTTTGGAGATGACAACAAAGGCCATACAAAGGGCTATGACAATGTTGAACATGGAGATGTCATCTTCACTAAAGTATCACTAGTTGATGGCTTAAAGCACAACTTATTAAGTGTGAGTCAACTATGTGATAGAGGATTCCATCTCACCTTCAAAGAAGATCAATGTCAAGTGAGTGACAAGGAATCTGGAGATGTGATATTGACAGGGAATGTGAGAACCCAAAAATGTCAATGAAATTTTGATCATGAGATTTATTTATTATCTGCATGAAGGTTTAATTTCTTATTGGGTATAAATGATGAAACTGTATTTTCTTATAAAAATTCAATGGCAATGTGATGTCCAAAAGATTTTAATTGCATTCTGAAGCTCAAGTTTTTTTTTAAAGGTTATTACGTTCAAGATTTGTCTTGTGAGAGTGTGTGCTCATGTGGGAAAGGGCTCACCAAGTGTGAACAGGTTTAGCTACAGTATCCGTTTTTATTTTTTTTTTAAAACCGAACTGCTGGGAAACAGTAGCATTTAATGTACATCATCTCTGTCAGTACCCTAGAGTGGGCTATGATAAACGACCGATGGACAATAGCAACCGTTACAACCACCCTTTTTCTCACCAGTCACTTCTTTTCCTTTCATAACCAACGACTGATATCAAATAATTCGACGACCCTTGTTGCTCAACAGGTGATATATATATATATATATATAACGTTGTTATAACCCTAGTCCCACCTTTATAAATTTTTATACAGTATACCACCAAATCCAAGCTTACTCTCAAGACAACTGTCCTTTTTGAAAGAACAACTAGAACTTTTAACTCTTTCTTTTAGCCAGGGAGGTAAGAGCATTTCATTAAGGTCCTGCTCTATTTCTTACACTTCTGTTTTGTCATGCATACCACGTTTAATACCTTGTTCATTTATTTCCAAAAGATATGATTTAATGCATGCTTTTAACACCCAGAGTTAATGCCATTTATTTCGAAAAGCTGTCCAAGATGGGTGTAATGTTGTTGACAACCCCTGGTAAACAGACCTTTAACTACCAAACATTCCTTTTGTCAGTAATTTCGATGCCAGGTCTGAATATTTTCTTCAACCTGAGTTTTGAACCCTAAACCATGTATAGGAGGGCATGCAGACCATAGGAAATGATATGTATCGTTGAGAGGATGATGAGTTTGGACTTAAGTATGGTTTTGGTTAAGAACACCACCCTTCTGTATCTGAGACAAGTTTTAACTTAGTCTCCGACAGGCTAAGTGTAGTCTCTGATGACGTAAGCCTTAGTCTCCGACAGGCTAAGTTTAGTCCCTGATGACACCATCTGTAGTCTCCGATGAGTTAAAGTGAAGCAATTTCCCTGATGCGCAGTTTGTTTTTGAAACTATAAAATATTAATTTCTTAAATTATTTTAAGATGTTTTAATTAATTATTTAACCTCAATAGTTTTTATATCAAATTGGGTCATTAAAAGGTTTAAGGACATCACATATGCACTTTCTCTCATATTTTAACCAAAGTACTAAATTTATTTTGGGATATGTATATTTTACAGAATCTTTCACTCTCAAGTAAATTGAAATTGTTTGTGTGCAAAGGACCGAGGCAAGTATATACATTCAATCTGATGTTATTTCAATTTAACGCATTATCATTTGATTCGATATGCGTGCAAGGCTTGATTATATGCTTCAATTGTTTTTATGAATGAGCATGTTGTGCTTTAAAATTCCGCCAGCATGATATGAATGATAATGCATGGATATAACTGAGCTTTGATTTTTAGCTATTTTTTAATCTTATATCTGTGCAAATGAATGAGAATGATGTCCCTTAAATGGGTTATGCCACATGGTTGGCTAGAGGAAAGGTAAGGTGCTGATGTGTTCTTCACCTGACCCAGAGGAAATTTTAAGTGACTACGTACGTTCACATAAGGAGGGATCATGCAGTCACAGTTAGGCCAGCTGTGTACTGTATGGTTAGCCGATCCAACGGGTTTAGCCCCCGATGGATATTTTGAGAAAGTGTACACAGGTGCATACCTGTCTTTCTTCAAGAAGGATTACACATTGCTTATCATCAGTAATCCTAAATATTCTTCAAACATTTCAGGGGCATTAGTATTGTTTCACTGAGCCTCACAAAACAGAATTAAACTTCTTTAAATACTTCAGAATTATTTCTCTAAATTGTTTATATACTTGTTGGGCGTAAATCGCTCATTCTTATTGAATTTAATGTCTTGTAGGACTCAATGCAAAGGCTGAACCCTCTGATAAGGGGAAAGCAAAGATGATCGACTACTAAGTTATTTATTCCCTTTTTGATAACGCTGAGGAAGGAAGGAAGATATTAGAAGTAATAATGATTTTAATTTCTAATTTATAAAGATTAAATAGCTTTCGCTGTAATTACATTATTTTTGGGTTGTAATAACTCTTTAATATTGCCTTTTTTTTCTAGTATTTATACTATGAATGGATGTGTGGTTATCTTTTCCTTCTTTTGACGAAGCCCAGATCCAGTGAAGGATTTTGGGGTCGTCACAGGGAAAAGGAAAGGGAATTTATACATTGCAAACCTGACTTCTTCCACTGATCAAGTCACATGCCTCTATAGCAAAGTCTTTGCTGATGAAAGTTAGCTTTGGCATAAGAAGCTCTCCCACTTAAACTTCAAAAACATCAACAATTTGGTGAGAAAAAGGCTTGGTAGCTGGCATGCCACAATTAGAGTTTACACAAGAAGGTTCATATGATTCATGCTAGAAAGGAAAATAGAAAAGGTTGTCATTCAAAAGTAAACCAGCAACATCAATTACTAACCCTTACAATTACTACATATGGACTTATTTGGTCAAGTAAATGTGACGTCAATCTCAAGGAACAAATATGCTTTGGTTATAGTGGATGATCACACAAGGTATTCTTGGGTAAAATACCTACACTCAAAGGATGAAGCTGCTCAGTTGATTATTGATCATATCAAGAAAATAGAAACTGAGTCAGGAAAAACAGTAAGGGTTATAAGGAATGATAGAGGAGCAGAATTCAAAAATTCTCAAGTAAGTGAATTTTGCACTAAAAAAGGAATAACTCTTCAATTCTCAGCTCCAAGAACCCCTCAACAAAATGGAGTTGTTAAGAAGAAAAATAGAACCCTTATTGAAGCAGCAAGGACAATGCTAGAAGAGTCAAAGCTTCTGTTAGAGATAAATGATGATGATGATGATTATGTAATAAATTGTGCAACTGTAAATACTTGAGGTATTTTATAAACCTTAAGATCATCATAAGTTTTGCATTCACTGATAATAATCTTATTAATCAGTGGATGGTCAATCTCTTCACAAGACAAGTCAGAAAACAAAAACATTCAAAGGACTTGACAAAGTGAAGAAAAATGTCTGATGCTACTTGTAAACAGTCAAAGTATTTCGCACATCAGAAATTCTAAACAAAGTTACGTTGAATAAGTTCCATCAAGGGAAACCCATCACGAGGAACCCATCAGGGGGAACCTATCAGGGGAACCCATCAGGGGAAACCTATCAGGGGAACCCATCAGGGGGAACTCATCAGGGAAACCCATCAGGGGGAACCTATCAGGGTAACCCGTCAGGGGGAATGACCAACATGGCATCAGTGGAAGCCATCAGTATGCCGTCAGTCATAGCCATCAAGATCAAGAAGCACTGAGTGAAACTCAAGTGAAGGTTGAAGCCTTGATCCAGTCAATAAGCATCAGGGGATCCAGAAGCACTGATCAAAGTCCATCAGGGCTGGCTGACAGTGGATCGTTATGACAGCATGCACCCGTCATCAGTACTTACACGAAAATCAACGTAACGTGTTACAGAAGCAAGAAATATCAACTGGAAAGATATTTCTTGAAGTTTGTAACTCCTTTTAAAAGATAAAAAGAGAGAAAAGTTTGTAGTGTTTGTATCCACCCCCCCCCCCCCCTCTACAAACACTTGAGCCTATTTTGCGTCAACAATTAGTATCAGAGCCTCTTAGCAGATTTCACTTGCTAAAAACGATCATTATATATGGCCAACAAAGCTGGAAACAGTAAAGTCCCCATGTTGGAAAGGGGTAAATACTTCTTCTGGAGACAAAGAATGATAGTTCATCTTAGAGCTATTGATGATGAATATTTGCAGATTCTAGAAGAAGGACCTCACGTTCCCAAGAAGCTCATTCCTATAGAAGTCGTTAATGGAGTCAGTATTCCTGAAAAGCTTGTCCCAAAGACAACTGACGAAATGACGATAGAGGAAAGAGAAAAGGTGAAAAAGGATCTTAAAGTCACCGGAATCCTATATAATGGTTTAGACAATGATATGCTGAATAGTATCATGAATCTTACAACGTCTAAATCTATACGGAATACCATACAAATCCTTTGTGATGGTACTGAGGAAGTGAGGGAAAATAAATTGCAGCTGTCGACACAACAGTATGAGTGGTTCACAATGAAGAATGGTGAAACACTCACTGAAATGTTCGACAGATTTAACAGGTTGGTAAATGACCTGAGATTATATGGGAAGACATGCTAACAAGGATGTGAACAGAAAGTTCATGAGAGCCCTTCCTATATCATGGGATCCTAAGACAACAACCATCAGGGAATCCAAGGACATGAATCTTCTAGACTTGGATAGGCTGTATGGTACTCTCAAGACATATGAACTAGAGATTCAACAAAGATCTGAAATGTCAAGGGATACCAGAAAGCTTAAATCTATAGCCCTGATGGCTACCATGAAGGACAAACAAGAAGCAAGACCAAGTGTCTTGATGAAGCAGCAACTAGAAGATGCTGACATAGAAGGGGACAAAGAAGCTGACTTCAAGGAGGAAGAATATACTCCGGAAGAGTTGGAGGAGTTGGATGAAACCATGGCCTTTCCTGTAAAAAGGTTTTCCAAACTAAAATTCCAAAAGCCTTTGGGATCTAAAAGATTTTCAGCAAGGAAACCCAGTAGCACGAAAAACTTTATTGACAAATCAAGAATAAAGTGCTACAAATGCAATGAGCTGGGCCACTTTGCAAACGAGTGCTACAAGGCCACAAAAGATGGTGAATCCAGAAACAAAGAAGCTGTTGTGGACTACAAGAAGAAATACTTTGACCTTCTTAATGCAAACAAGAAGGGAAAATCATATATAGCAGAGGGAAAAGACTGAGCTGACTCTGATGAAGAAGAAAATGAAGAGTATGTCAACCTAGCCCTGATGGCCTTATCCACTGACAGTAGCAGCTCACAGGTAAGCCTCGAAATTTCCTCTAACATGTCTGAAACTGATTGTGTTAAAACTGTTAAGGAAATGGCTTGTGAGATAAAGGATCTCTATGACACCCTGAGGAGTGCTGTAGCTGAAACTGAGAGAGTGCAGAAAATAAATGTACAGTTATCTGCTAGGAATACTCTTTTAGAATCAGAAAACTCCAGACTTGAGAGTCTTGAAAAAGAGCTCTCAAGGACTAAAAATCTTCTTGACTGTGCTATCAAAAGAGATGAATGGACCTCGAATCTTCTTAGTCAAGAAAGGGAAGTCATTAAGAGATGAAGTGAGTCTAGCAAGAAACTGGAGGATCATTTAAAAACTCAGAAATCTGATCCAAAATTTGGTTTAGGCTATGAAGAGACTCAAGTGCAGCAACTTCCCATTGAGGTTGAGATGGCAGCTAGCTTTGGAAAAAGGCCAATACAACCTATCAAGTTTGTTAAGGCAGACACAAAGCTAGTATCAGGGAATGTTCTCCCAATAAGTGAAGCTTCAACTAGTGGTGGGAGAGGCAAGAAACTTATTCTTGTCAAAGCACTCAACCCTCCAGTTATGAAAGAACTAGACTGTGCATCAGTGGATACACAGTCTCAGGGGGAAAGAGTGCATCAGGCCGTTGTAGCCCGTCAAGGGAAAAAGGCCTGTCAGGGGAAAGCAAAAAGTATAGAAATGGTAAGCTAGGTGTTAATAAAACTAGCAATTACTCTTCCATTCATGAAGCCCCTAGAAAAGTGTGCTGGAATTGTGGTAACTGTAATCATTTATCTTTTTAATGCAAAGAAAAACCTCAAATTTTGACTGGCACAATTTTGTATGCTGATGATTTACCAACTGTTAAAGCCTGCTCCTCCAAGGGTAAAGGCAAGATAACTATTGAAAAATCAAAAGCATATATTGAATCTCCTAAAAAGGAGAAAATTTTAAATTTGCCAAAACCAAAAGGCACAAATAAAGATAAAGCTGTTTTACCAATTACTGTGACTAAACCAAGGGAACCCAAAGTTAATTGGGTACCAAAAACAATTTAAATGTTTTCTTGTGTGTAGGGAAAGGTCAAAAGCAGTCAAATCTGGTTTCTAGATAGTGGCTGCTCAAGGCACATGACAGGAAACAAAGCCCTGCTCACAGAATTCCAAGAAAAGGCTGGTCCAGTAATTTCATTTGGTGATAACAACAAAGGACTAACTCTTGGTTATGGCAAAGTAGCAAATGGGAATGTCTCATTTGAAAATGTAACACTGGTTGATGGGCTCAAGCACAATTTGCTAAGCATAAGTCAACTAAGTGACAAAGGATTCATCACTTCCTTCAAAGGAGATCAATGCCTAAATTCAAATGAAAGTGATGGGAAGCTGGTTTTGTCAAGGATAAGAAAAGGAGATCTCTACGTTGCTGATTTTAATTCAGTAAGTGGAGAATCATGTTTCTACAGCAAGGCAACTCCTGATGAAAGCAGGATATGGCACAAGAAGCTCTCTCACCTGAACTTCAAGTCAATTAATGAGCTAGTGAAGAGATAGTTGGTAACTGGACTACCCCAAATGGAGTTTATCCAAGAAGGATTATGTTCAACATGTCAACAAGGGAAGCAAAGGAAATCATCCTTTGTCAGCAAGGAAGCCACCATGATCAAAGATCCAATTCAATTGTTACATATGGATCTTTTTGGCCCTGTCAACATTATGTCAGTGTCAAGAAAAGATTTGCAATGGTCATTGTGGATGACTACACCAGATACACTTGGGTAAAGTTTCAGCATGCTAAATCAGAAGTATCTCAACAAATTATTGACCATGTCAAGAAGGTGGAAACAGAATCAGGGTCAGTGGTTAGAATGTTGAGAACAGATAATGGAACTGAATTCAAGAATGCAGCTGTTGAGGGATTTTGTGTGGAGAAAGGCATAAATCATACATTTTCTGCTCCAAGGACTCCTCAACAGAATGGTGTAGTGGAAAGGAAAAATAGAACCCT
>CM025780.1:7824503-7880244 GCA_014636745.2 Centella asiatica | reverse complement strand
AGGCACTTTATGGACTGAAGCAAGCACCTAGAGCTTGGTATGATACATTGTCAAAGTTTATGGTGGAAAACAAATTTTCAAGAAGTATCATTGACAAAACATTGTTCTTCAGACAACACCAAGGTCATCTGATTTTGGTTCAAATTTATGTTGATGATATTATTTTTGGATCCACTGAAACAAGACTGTGTGAAAAGTTCTCTAAACTCATGCAAAGCAAATATGAAATGAGCTTGATGGGTGAGTTATCTTACTTCTTGGGATTGCAAGTTAAACAAGTCTCTGATGGAATCTACATTCATCAGACAAAATATGCCAAAGAACTTCTCAAGAAATTTGATATGGAGGACTCAAAAGTAGAAAAGACACCTATGGCCACTGCAACCAAGATTGACCCTGATAAAAATGGAAAGAAAGTTGATTTGAAGACTTACAGGGGAATGATTGGATCATTGCTATATCTCACAGCAAGCAGGCCAGACATAATGTTTGCAACATGTCTTTGTGCAAGATATCAAGCTGACCCAAAGGAATCTCATCTCATTGCAGTGAAAAGGATCTTGAGATATATCAAGGGCACTACAGAGTTGGGACTTTGGTATCCAAAGGAGTCTAGATTTAAATTACTAGGATATTCTAATGCTGACCTTGGAGGATGCAGGATTGACAAAAAAAGTACAACGAGAAGCTGTCAATTTCTAGGAGGAAGGCTTGTATCTTGGTTCAGCAAAAAGTAGCACTCAATCTCTACATCAACTGTTGAAGCTGAATATATTGCAGCTGTAAGTTGTTGTGCACAAATTCTATGGATGAAAAATCAGCTAATGGATTATGGTCTGAACTATTCCAAGATTCCAATAAGGTGTGATAACACTAGTGCCATTGCAATTGCTAAAAATCCAGTGCAACATTCCAGAACTAAGCATATAAAAATCAGATATCATTTTATCAGGGAACATGTTATGAATGGGAATATTGAACTACAGTTTGTACCTTCAAATTAGCAGCTGGCAGACATATTCACCAAAGCTCTTGATGAAGCCACATTTGCAAATCTTGTGGGAGAGCTGGGAATGGTGAATTATGCATCAGGGTCAGAGTCAAACTCCTAAGATTTGGTATTTCTAACTCATTTCATAAGTTCTTGATAAAATCAATTGATATGTGGTTATATATGTTCAAATTGTAAATATGAATATACTTGTATATTCTGCATTTTGTTGTTTTGTTTTTGTTTTGTCTGATGCATCAGGGTCAGGGCTTCATTAAGGACGCATCAGGGTCAGGGTGTCCGGCTCTCTCGTCAGGGTCAGGGTGTTCGACTCGTTCGTCAGGGTCAGGGTATCTGACCTGTGCGTCAGGATCAGGGTGTCCGTCTTGTGCATTAGGGTTAGGGTATGTACATACAGTAAATCATCAGGATAAGTTTAAATTTTTTTTACTGCGTCGGGATTCAGGGCCAGTTAAGTGATGACAACTCATCATTAAGTTCTTCTCTCACTAATGATGAGTCATCACAGAAACTGAACTGACTCCCTGATGGCGTGTTTTCAGGAGAAGTTTTCAAACGTCAATAGGCGGGTATTAATACTCTATCTCTCCTACTTTTTAAAACTCCTCAAATCTTTTAATCTTTTTCTAATATTTGCTCTAGTTTTCTTCTTCTCTTTCTCCTATCACAACTGTCAAACCAGAATCTGTACATACATCACTTGAATTGGTCACAGTTGATGATTTCCAAGCCCATAAGAGCCCCTCTAGGACAATTTTGAGTGAGACTGAGAAAATACTTAGTGCAGAGAGGCAAAGTCAAACCCTTGAGAGGACATTGGCAAAAGGAGAGCATGAGAGTACTGCCTTAGTAGGCAAAGAAAAAGGAGAGAATACGAGTAATGCCTTAGACGACAAAGTAAAAGGAGAGAATGAGGGAGATAAGGATGAGATCCTTGTAAATAAAGAACAGAGAAAAAACGCAGTTACTGTATATACTACTTCTACCTCTGAAAGTGATGAAGATGATGCTCCACAAGATGATTTTTCCCAGTTCATCGGAGTTGATTTGTACTTTCAGCATAATCAAATGTCGGACACCGTACAGTTATTAAAGCAAGAATTAGCTAGGACCACTGATCCAATCTTGATCAAAGTGTTAAAGTCACAGATCATGATTGGTCAGTCAATCGATATAGAAAATAAAAAATTGTATACACATTTTTCTTCAAAGATACAAAATGTACAGCAAGTTGTCGACTCTCTTATCACCAGCTAGACCCTCCTCAGAATGAAGAAACAAGCTGACACTGTAGATAAGAAGCTTGCTGATCTCTCTTCCCAAATGACCAACTTGGAAACTCTACAACATTCTATGGCTGACACTTTGCAACAAGTTCTTCAAGTCACATCCCGACTCTTAACTCTCACTGATGATGCTGTCAAAAAGGGGGAGAAATCAACCAAGCACTCGTCATGGGATGTTGCTGAGAATTCAAGTCAACCATCAGGGGATGTGACTGCTCCTGTTCCTGCTCCAAAATCCAAGGATAAAGGCAAGGGTATCCTGATTGAGGAAACAAAGAAGAAATCCAACACTCAATCAGGGCCTAAGATACTTGGAGATGCCATGAAGACAGCCCACTTTCCAACACCCGTTGAAGCTGTAATTAATGGGAAAGTGGAGCTGGTCTACCCTCAAGATAAAAAGTTAGTGGAAGCTAATGCACTATTTGCACAGCAACTTCCAGAAGATGAAGAGAGGGAAATGGCAAAGGAACATGATGAAGTAAAGAAGAAGAAAAGTGTCAGGCCCAGGACCTCCAGGAATCCTCAGCAAAGAAGATCTCAGAACCCAAAAGGTGCATCAGGGGATAAAAATCAAGACAAATCTGAAGACCCTGATGCCACCAAATCCAAGTCATCTGAAGCCAAGGTTCAAGCACCTTCTCCTATTACCACAACATTTGGTCAACCCACTCTAGCTGAATCCCTCAGAGAAGAAAGGCGCAAAAACCTGTCATTTATGTTCTCCATAAAAAGCATAGATATCAGGTTCAATAATAGAAGGTATCAACTGATAATAGTGCAACTTAAAAGTGGGTCGCAATTCAATGTCACAATTGATTGGTTTAGGAGAATGGATACTGAACAGCTGGGATTAGTTCTGAATTTAATTTCAAAATCGTTAGTGGCTAACAGAGACTTGAGGGGTCTGATTGATAAGCTGAGGAGAGCCATCAGCGATGATAGGAGTCTACCCATAGCCTTGGAAAAACCTTTGAAGCTGTTTTACAAATCCACTGATGGGCAGGAGAAAAACATTAAAATCAAAGGCGTTGATGGTCTCCACTTGGAGGAAGCGATGCATGTTCTAAGCCAAATAGCTTATCATAAAAATGAACATGTCATCTAGTTCAGATTCCTGCTGACTCAGAAAGTATTGAAGGATATTGAAGAAACCAAAGATGATGATGGGAACACTACAGTAAGGAATGTGCCACCAGTGAAGGGATTTAAAGAATATCCAAAAATGATCACTAGCCCCATGGGTGTTCAATTCAAAAATAAAAAGGGGGAGATCATTACCTTCTACTGGTCACAACTTGCTGCAGCCAATGTTCAAGAAATAAAATCTGTCCTTGAAGCTTTGGAATCCAGCATCAATGTCAACATTGTCAACTTCAGAAAACTTCTTCAAAAGGAGTTGGAGCAATTGGAAGCAGGTGGAAAAGACAACAGACTAAGGATTCCTGATCAAAACCCAGATCAAAGAAGACAAGGCCTTGGAAGTGACTCTCAACCGATTGAATCAAGTCATCCATTGCCCTTTGTCTCAGCAAAAAGGAAAAGAGATCCTAATGTCTAATACAACATTCTTTTTGTAATAGTTATAAAAAAAAACTTGTACATAAATTCTTTTATTAATTCATTCAAAATTCTTTCATGTATTTAGTATTGGTTTTGACATCATCATCAGTGCATCTAGGGATTTATGGTTATCAAATTGATAAACATAAATAGGGAGAGATTGTTAGAGATAAATGATGATGATGATGATTATGTAATAAATTGTGCAACTGTAAATACTTGAGGTATTTTATAAGCCTTAAGATCAGCACAAATTTTGCATCCACTGATAATAATCTTATTAATCAGTGGATGGTCAATCTCTTCACAAGACAAGTCAGAAAACAGAAACATTCAAAGGACTTGACAAAGTGAAGAAAAATGTCTGATGCTACTTGTAAACAGTCAAAGTATTCCGCACATCAGAAATTCTAAACAAAGTTACGTTGATTAAGTTCCATCAAGGGAAACCCATCAGGGGGAACCTATTAAGGGAACCTATCAGGGGGAACTCATCAGAGAAACCCATCAGGGGGAACCTATCAGGGGAACCCGTCAGGGGGAACTTATCAGGAGAACTCGTCAGGGGGAATGACCAACATGACATCAGTGGAAGCCATCAGTGTATGCCGTCAGTCATAACCATCAGGATTAAGAAGCACTGAGTGAAACTCAAGTGAAGGTTGAAGCCCTGATCCAGTCAATAAGCATCAAAGGATCCAGAAGCACTGATCAAAGTCCATCAGGGCTAGCAGTCAGTGGATTGTTATGACAACATGCACCCGTCATCAGTACTTACACGAAAATCAACGTAATGTGTTACAGAAGCAAGAAATATCAACTGGAAAGATATTTCTTGAAGTTTGGTTTTAATCCAATGAGAACTCTCTCGCATTAAATGCACACAGATCAGGGGAAGAAAAAGAAGCAACAAAGCATGCAACAGTCTGACACATAGGGCTACGATGTGACATACTTGCGGCTAAGTTGAGAAAAGCAGCACGTCGATCTCAAGCACGTGATTTCATCAACTGATCAACATATAAGCAACGGAGTTCTCATTACAAAAATACACAGAAAGATTGAATCTAAAAATAGATCAAACAAACATAGAAGCATACAACACTAGGAAGCTCTGTAATATATTTCTTGAGAGATTTATTTTTCAGAGAAAAGTTTTCGTAGCTAGTGAGTGTGAGAAGCTGTGAATTTTATTTACAGAATTTGTAGTTGTAAATCACATTTGTGATTATACAAATTTCCAGAAAAACCCCAAGTTTTAATATAACTATTTTAACTTGAATCTGTGTGTTGATATTACATAAGTTTTTCTAATCTGTGCAGCTGTTTCTGGTAACTCCTTTTAAAAGATAAAAAGAGAGAAAAGTTTGTAGTGTTTGTATTCATCCCCCCCCCCCCCTTTCTACAAACACTTGAGCCTATTTTGCGTCAACAGCTTCCAACCTATTTTTGGAAGGAAGCAATTATCACTGCTTGCTTCACACAGAACGGGTCCTTGATCAATAAGACTTACGACAAAACACCTTATGAGTTAATGACTGGGAGAAAACCAACTCTCAAATTTCTACATGTGTTTGGTTGTAAGTGCTTTGTACTAAGAAACTCATCAGAGAGAAGAGGGAAATTTGATAATAAGTCTGATGAGGCAATTTTCTTAGGGTACTCTCTATCAAGTAAGGTATATAGAGTGTATTACCTAAGAACAAAGGTCATTGTGGAATCCATTCAAGTAGTATTTGATGATAGCAAGTTTCTAGGAATGATTGGTCAAGGACTACATGAGACTCTGAGATTTATGAATGAATTGGATGCATGGATGGATCCATCGGAGACTGAAGAATTAACCCTAAATGACCATGTTCCTTGAATTAGTGAGAGGGAGTTAACGGTTGTGCATGAAGTACCAAGGACTAATACTACATCGGAGACTAGAGTATTAACATCTAATTAAACACAAAAGACTAGTAATACAAATGCACAATCAGAGACTACTAAATTTAACAGTTAAGATGAGACTAATAACTCAAGGGGAGCTAACAATGAAGAAGTCACTGGTTTAGGGGGAACAGTCTCTAATCCAACAACTAGATTGCACAATGTTAATCTAGAATATGAAGCCTCATCTTCAAGATTAAATTTGTCACCTGCAAGATCATGGTTGAGAGATCACACACCAGATTTCATTATTGTAGATTTAGAGGAAGGAGACAAGACAAGAAGTGCAACACAAAATGATGTCTTTATCTCAGTTTTCTATTAAAAACTGAGCCAAAGAAAGATGAAAAAGCACTTAAAGATGCATTGGGGTAATAGCCATGCAAGAAGAATTAAACCAATTCACAAGAAATTAAAGTCTGGAGATTAGTGCTCAAACTAAGGAATAAATCAATAGTTGCTGCCAAGTGGGTCTTTAGAAAAATAAATTAGATGAAGTTGGTACGATCACAAGGAATAAAGCAAGACTGGTAGCAAAAGGGCTATTCTTAAGAATAAGGAATTGATTATGAAGAAACCTTTACACAGTTGCAAGACTTGAAACAACAAGGATTTTCTTGACATATGCAGCCTATAAAAACTGCAAAGGTGTACCAGATGGATGTCAAGAGTGCTTTCTTAAATGGGAAGTTAGAAGATGAGGTTTATGTTGAACAACCGCCAGGTTTTGTAGATCCCAAGCTTCCAAACCATGTCTACATGTTAGATAAAACACTTTATGGCTTGAAACAAGCTCTCAAAGCCTGGTATGATACATTCTCTCAATTTCTAATTGAAAATTAATTTGTTAGAGATATCATAGATAAAACACTATTTTATAGAAAATTAGGCTCTGATTTAATACTTGTGCAAATATATGTGGATGACATTATATTTGGATCTACAGATGAAAAACTATGCATCAATTTTTCAAAATTGATGCAGTCTAGATATGAAATGAGTATGATGGGTGAGTTAACATTTTTCTTAGGATTACAGATAAAAAAATCAACTAATGGAATCTTCATTAGTCAGTCTAAGTACATAAAGGACTTACTAAGTAAATATGATTTGGTTGATTGTGCATCTGCCAAAACACTCATGGCTACAGCCACTAAGCTAGATAAGGATACTAAAGGAAATAAAGTTGATATAACTAGTTATAGGGGCATGATAGGCTCACTTTTATATCTAACTGCAAGCAGACTTGATATAATGTTTGCTACATGCTTATGTGCAAGATTTCAAGCTAACCCTATAGAGTCACATTTAATTGATGTTAAAAGAATACTCAGATATCTAAAGGGTACCCTAAACCTAGGGTTATAGTATCCTAAAGAATCTAATTTTAAACTAATTAGTTATTCAGATGCTGACTATGTATGATGTAAGCTTAACAAGAAAAGCACAAGTGGAAGCTGCCAGTTTTCTTGGAGGCAGACTTGTTTCTTGGTTAAGCAAGAAACAAAATTCAGTGTCAATCTCAATGGCTAAAGTTGAATACATTGCAGTTGGGAGTTGATTTGCTCAGATCCTATAGATCAAATATCAACTCCTAGACTATGGGATGTCTTTGTCCAAAATTCTCATTTATTGTGATAATACAAGTGTCATAGCAATAACTGAAAATCTAGTATAGTATTCAAAAACAAAACATATAGATATTAGGTATCACTTCATTAGAGAACATGTTAGTGAAGGTACGATTGAATTGCACTAGGTTACAAATGATAAACAACTTGTTGACATATTCACAAAACCTTTAGATGAACTTACATTCACAAAGTTAGTCTATAAATTAGGTATGTTGAATTATGATTCTAAAAATTGAGTAAAATCTTAGAAAAGCAAGTTTTTAAGTTTGAGAAGTTAGAATTTAATTTCTAGATTGAAACTGTTCTTAATTGACAAAATTACAGAAGCTAGAATTTAATTTCTAGAATTCAAATTTTTTGATAAAAGGAGCTAATAATCATTGAATTGATTATTGTATAACTTTAAAAACAATGTTGCATCAGAAACTATTTTAATTTAGTCTCTGAGAATATTTGAGTGAGAGACTAAAATTAGTCTCTGAAAGTCATTTTTAATTAGTCTCTGACCAGTTAAAAATAAACTATCAGAGACTAGTTAAAATTAGTCTTTGATCGTTGTTTTTAATTAGTCTCTGACTAGTTAAAAATAAACTATTGAAGACTAGTCACATTAGTCTCTGATCGTTATTTTTAATTAGTCTTTGACTAGTTAAAAATGAACTATTAGAGACTAGTCAAAATTAGTCTCTGATAATTATTTTTAATTAGTCTCTTACTAGTTAAAAATGAACAATCGGGAGACTAGTTAAAATTAGTCTCTGATAAGTGAACGTGACAGAGGGTTCAATTGATGAAGATGAGATCAAGTTCAGAAAGTTGCTGGAAGAGAAGGTCAAAGAAATCAAAAAAAAAAAGTTGAAGTTGTAGCTGTGATGTTTATTTTTGAAGCCAGACTTATAGGAATTAAACCTGAGCCTTGGTGAAGCTGAATTTAGGATCAACGATCTTAGTTCAGGTACATTTGTAATTAACACATTTTTTAAATTTTTGATTCTAAGTTATTCTTGTAATTTTTGAGTTTTGACATTATCATCAACCTTGATTTATGTTTATCACTTTGATAATCATAAATAGAGGGAGATTTTTAGGTTTTATAACATTTGATGATAATTGTACTTAGAATACTTAGAAATACAAATGTATAGTTAGTCCTAGTTTATAGCATTTGAGTTTTATAGTTGGTAGTGTACTTTCTGTTGATTGTAATATATTTTTTTTAAGAGAGTAAGTTAATTGTTTATTATAAGAGACTACCAAAACTACATTAGAGATTTCAACAAGTCAGAGATTATGCTTAGTCTTATCGGAGACTAGGAAAAGTTCATCAGAGACTACGCTCAAGCTATCAAAAACCAAGCTTAAGTCATCACAGACTAAACTTAATGCATTGGAGACTTAAGTTGTCGGAGACTAAACATATTTGATTAGAGAGTAAAGTTGAATCAGTCAGAGACTAAACTGAAGATTACTCTCTGATGCAGTACAGAGTTCTATTTGAATTAGAAGTTGACTTTGACATGGATGTTGAAGATATTTTTGAAGACAAAGCTGGTTAGGAAACTAACTAGAGATATAATTTTCATCACATATAATTGGTTGAATGTACATATTCCAATTGTACATAGAAAATCATTATTGAATAGGATAAGAAACTAAATTATGATTTAGATTTGGCACCTATAATTAAGTTTATAAAGTTGTATTAGAAGCTGTATATTTTCATAGATTTATATATATACAGTACAGAAATTGAAGCTGACAATCGATTTGTGATTGTTAGAATTTGTAATCAATTGTTAATCAATAAAATCAATTGTTTATAAATTTGTCTTGTTCTTGTTCTTTATTTTCCGCAAGTTATATTACTTTAAAGAACATGAATTTGAAAAAAAATTCAAGAACTTGTATTCAACCCTCCTTCTACAAGTTCTAGGCTGTCTCGCCTGGACAACACCTATTAAAACTAAATAAGCTCAAGTGTTTGTAGGGGGGGGGGGGGGGGGGGGGGAAAAAAAACACTCAAAACTTTTTGCTCTTTTTGAAAGTTATTAAAGACTGCTGGACATAGCTACAATATCAGAAAAACGATAACAAATAATAAGATGAACACACAAGCATTCAAGTTAAAATAATTGTATTGAAACTTGAGGTTTTTCTGGAAATCTGATTTTATCACAAATGTGATTAATCAGCTATAATTTCTGTAACAAGTTATAGCTTCTCTGTAAAACTACAGCTTCTAAATCATACACACTAGCTTCTATTTTCATTGAATATTTCTCTCAAGATATTACAAAGCTTCTTTGTAGTGATTTGTATGCTTCTGAGTTTGTTGATATGTTGGATTGATACTTTGTATAATGAGAACTCTTTTGCATATATAGAATATCAGTAGTTGAAACCACGTGCGTAGATGTGCTGCTCTTTTCAACTTTGTTGTATATATGTCACATCTTTGTCCTATGTGTCAGACTGCTGCTACTTTTGTTGCTCATTTTTCATCCCCTGATCTGCGTGCATTTAATGTTCGAGAGTTGTCATTGGACCAACAAACTTCAAGAGATATCTTTCCAGTTAATATCTCTTGCTTCTGCAACTAGCTTCATTGATTTGCGTATAAGACCTGATGACGGGTGTATGTAGTCATAACTATCCACTGATGGCAAGCCCTCACGTAAACTTGATCAGTGCTTCTGGATCCCCTGATGACAAGTCTTGTCAAAGACTGGATCAGTGCTTCAAACTTCACTTTAGTTTACTAAGTGCTTCTAGATCCCCTGATGTTATAACTCACAACATACACTGATGGTTTCCACTGATGCAGCATTGAGCATTCCCCCTGACGGGTTAGCTTCACACTGTCATACCCTGATGTTTTCCCTTGACAGGTTGACATGTTTTGGTCATGCCCTGACGCATTCCCCTAACGAGTTTGGCTTGTCACTGCCATACCCTGATGCGTTCCCCTGATGGGTTGGTCTGCCTTTGTCATCCCTTGATGGGTTCCCCTGATAGATTCCCCTGATGATTTTAATCATTGAAGCTTTGTTGACTTCGTTTGGAATATCTGATATGCGGAATACTTTAAATAATTTTAAGTAACAATAGACATCCCTCTTCACTTATCAAGTCCTTTAGAAGTTCCATTTTTGTGACTTATCTTGTGAAGTGCAGTTCATCCCCTGATGACTAAGTTTATCATCGGTGGATGCAAAACTTGTGCAGATATATTAAGGTTTATAAGATACCTTAAGTATTTATAGATGCACAATTTATTCTCTAAACATCATCATCATTGTTTAACTCTAACAACACCTACTTCTTAAATTCTATTTTGAGCACGAGTGTTGAAATTATATTATAAACTAGCTATTAAACACATCACACATGAGCTCTAAATGGGTTTCAAATTAAAAGACATTATTTCTTAAGTTATTGCATTGTGAAAGTCTATTAAAACTTTAGGATATACTTTGAGAGCTCCAAAATTCCCATAAAGACTTTGGGCACCGTTAATAATTGATAACATAAATATAATAACATTCAAGCATAATTGGTATTAAATAAGAGAAATTTACTCTCTATTAAAATATCCAAAAATAAATTCTAATAGTGGAAGTCGAAAGTGATCGAGCCCACATGGGCCTTACAATCCAAATATAAATCTTAAGTTGTCACATTTCACTCTTCCTCAGAAGGTGATCCACAAAAGGGTCAAGAGGAAACGTTTTTCACAACATTTTCTTCTTACCTTTGTATGACATCCCGAGCTTCTCGTCATAACCTGTAAAATATTTAAAATAGCAACATGAGCGACTTAAACTTGCAAGTATATAATCATGTAAGGGTGAGCCTTAAAAATGGATGAATTTCTAGGGTTTAAGTGTTTGTGAGTTTTGGTGGAACAATGCCGACACCTTGAGAGTAATTCGAAAGAATATAGCTTTTAGAATTCTTGAGTGATAACGAGAGATTTAACTCTTTACTTGAAAGAACATTTGAATAATTCACATGTGCCTTGTAATCAAATTTGTTTGGTACACGTGTCCTTAGTAATTTGCATGAAACAGTTCATTTTTGGATATTTACAAATATGGAGTGTGAAATAAGTTTCTACTTTCGTATAAAATTTGCTTTGATATGTTAGTGAATTTGAATAGTTAAGAACCACATAAAGATTTCTTGTTCTAGTATAATATTTTTACGTACATCAGATCAATGAATCGTACGTTACTTTTCTTGGAAGAAATTGAAACATGATATTGACATAATAATTTCTTGGCTAAACTACGTATATTAAAAGAATGATAGTACGTATTAATTGAAAGAAAAGTAGAATAAGTATATATTTGTCTTGGGTCCTTAGGAAGAGTAAATTAAATCACTAGTGTAACGAACGAAATTTTATAAAACATGTATATTCGCATAACATAAGTAATCACAACTTAATTACAACATGAGGATGCACTTGCGAAATATTTCTATAGTTCTTGAATATATGATCGACTAATTGAATAGTCATTCGTTAAATTGAGATTCAATTGAGACTAAATCGAAGTCCAACGAATTTTTTGGACCGATAATACATCGTTTGAAGGCTCCAAACAATTTATTTACTTTATTTGGGGCCTTAGATCAATTATTTCTTAATTAATCTTAGTTTAAATGGTTTATTAATCATTCATCATTAATTGAATATTTATTTATTAATTATTATTTAATTTCTCAAATTAAATAATAATATTTCTTAACTCAATAAATTATTTCTTAATTAAAATTTATTTCTTAATCATTCTTGACTTAAATAATTTATTATCAGTTATTATTAATTTAGTATTTATTCCTTAATTATTATTTAATTGCTTTAATTAAATAATAATCATTTCTTAATTATTATTTAATTTTTTTAATTAAATAATAATAATTTCTTAAGTAAATATTTTATTTCTTATTTATATTAATTAAATAAATTTATTTCTAAATTAATTACTCTTCATTAATAATTTAATTAATTCTTGATTATTATTTAATCATTTTATTTAAATAATTGTCATATATTAAATAACACCTTTCTTTAATTATCATAAATTTAGTTAAGTGCCAAATTGTTAATTTCAATTTGGTACTAAAAAGAGGCTTAAGGTGGGTTGTTCTCTACTTAAGCAAGTCCAACAGCAACATTGGGTATAAGGTTGGGCTTAACGCACTAATTTCATGTTGGGCTTTGTAAGGATTTAATCTCTTGTTATTTTAACACTATTGGGCTGATAACAATCAACTTGGGCCTATGAATTAAAATCTTAAACACATAACCAAATAGAAGGGCACATGGTTGTGGGGTTCCTGCTCGGTTCAGGTTCTAGGCTGGTCGCCCATGACCCATCTCTTTCTTCCTTCTTCATTTTCTGTAGAAACCCTCGCGCCGCCCACGTCGTTAGGTCTCCGCGGCTACTGCTAGGTCACCATACTCATGCACAAATCTAGGCAACGCGGCCACCACCCTGACAATCGCCATAGGAGATTGTGCCTTTTTCCCGGTCGCCATTGTCAGAAGTAGAGCTGAGGAGGGTGGCGAAGTTTCGCTGAAGCTTGTTTGCCATGGACTACGGCGAAGAGCTTTAGTGGAGACCATCCTTGGCCGTTCCTGATCATTTAGGCTGATTTAACTACGGAACCAACCCCAAATCAGTCCAGGAACACTAACATACATTTTGTTTCGAGTTTTAACAATAAAATTAATAAGATAAATCAAGGTTTCAGTTTGGTTTTCAAAACCCTTTGACCGAGATATGCACTTATACTTCATCATTGTTGAGGGAAAACATGTATATGAGTTTTAGAAACAAGTTTATAACACTAGATTTCAATCTCGTTGCATAGCTTCAGCATATTTTGACAAAATCCGTTTAGGGTTCATGCGAAGTTGATATATGTTCTTGTATATATATATATTTTTTGTACAACTTGTAAATTAAATATCTTCTAGATTATAAATGCTATACACATGTGTAATACATGAAAAAGATACTGCAAAATATTCTCTACACAATGGTGAGCTCGGAAATAACAATAAATTCTAGAATAAAAAGGACAGTGTGTTACCTTAGTGAGCTTGACTTGAAATAAATGCCTTTGTTCTTTAATAATGATAAAAAAATGCTAGGAACTTTTGTTTGGTGAAATAATTTGTTGAAGTTAAAGATGTTGTTGCACCCCTACTTATATTATCTTTGCTTAAACTTTTATTGTGTTTAATATATAAGAATTGATGATGTAATATAGTCCTTGCTTAGACAATGTAAAAGGACTTAGAAAAATATCCAACATGTTAAGTGGATATAATTTGTAGTTAAGCAAGGACCTTTGATCACCATTGAAGTCTACTGATAAGCCTGCTATGAAGGATTCTGAAGACGAAGAATTTTCCAAGTATAGTCTTGCTTAGAATGAAAATAAGCAAGGACTTTAATAAGTAAGATCCTTTACTTATCAAAGTAAAGATTGTCAGAAAAAACTATCTTATTCCCTGCTTAGTCAACTTCTAGGAATCTCTACTGAAGGGCACTAGAAGACAGAAAAACGGCTAAATTTTTTGAACTAAGCAAGGACTGCTGAAAAGGTACAAGTCACATAAAGGACAGTACACTCCAGCGGATCTGTTTCAAATTTTCAACGGATAGATTCTTTGGAGGAGTATAAATAGAAGTCATAAATTTCATTTATGACCAATCAATGAACCAACTACCTCTGAGCAAAACTCTCTGACATCTTAAAGGCTACAAGAAGACATCATAAAACTTGAACAAGTGCTATCTATCTGCTCAACCAAGGAGCCTTCTACTTGAAGATAGCAAGCAAGATTTTCTGAAATCTTCTTAGTGTCTGTGTGACAATTGGACTAAGTGTCTTGCTAAAGTGGTCTAAGTGACCCATTGTAAATTGGACTAAGTGTCCTCTTGCTGATTGTTCTGTGTGAACAGGTTATAGTGATAGCCTTCTCAAGTAAAAGAGAAGAAGAGTGGAGTAGGATTATTCCGAACCACTATAAAAATTCTCTCTTCTCCTACTTATCTTTTATATTGCTTCCTTGCTTTGCTGTGCTTTGCTTTAGTCCTGCTGAACTTGTTCAGCAAAGACTTACTATCTTTGCTACTTCAAGCCATTAACTTTTGATACAAAATCTAAGGGGTTCCTTACTCAAAACAATTCCGCTGCTAAATTCTTTAAAAATCATAAGAAATCCTTTTTATAAGCAAGAAGATTTTTAATCCAGTAAAGTTTTCTAAGTAAGACTTAATTTTTGAAAAACACTATTCAACCCCCCCTTCTAGTATTTTTACCCTTTGGGACCTAACAAAAGAGTAGCTAGGGTTTTATTTGTGAAGTTAGTGATATATGTATATCACTTAAAATTTACTTTTGACCATTTGATTAGTTTTAGCAAAATTTTACTTAGATTGACAACAAAATTTCTCCTTATTTTTGTCATTTAGGGTTATGCTGAAAATTTGAAGTTAAAGTACTGTTATGTTTATTTTAATGGTCATTTAATGGTTTGTTATTATATCAAATCACATTACTTACTATTACTAATATTTTGGTTTGCACCGGTGAGACGTATATGTGATTATGATATTTTCATAATGTTCAACCTCTCAAGTTAAGAAATGAAATTTTCGTTACATGATCTCATAAGTGGGCACGTGCGTCTTGGTTCGCGTGATTCGCACAAGCACACCATTTTAATATTCATTACTTGTACATGAAATTTTTTTTCATTATTATTGATAATAATATTCATGCATTTTTATCCAAATTTCTAGGTTCTCACATGCTATGTAATGATTATAGTAGTAACAAATAGAGTATGGTATACAATTGCTTATAAAATGCAGATCTTAAATAAAGCGTTTTTATTTTTGGTTGCAAGCTCAAATATATTTTACACATTGCTTTGATTAAGTAGGACTTTACTATTTACAAATCATTCAGAGAGTAATCAGAGTACCATATTGGCATATTTGTTGACGCAAAATAGGCTCAAGTGTTTGTAGAAGGGGGGGGGGGGGGGATGAATACAAACACTACAAACTTTTCACTCTTTTTATCTTTTAAAAGGAGTTATCGGAAACAGCTGCACAGATCAGAAAAACTTATGTAATATGAACACACAGATTCAAGTTAAAATAGTTATATTAAAACTTGGGGTTTTTCTGAAAATCTGTATAATCACAAATGTGATTTACAGCTACAAATTCTGTAAATTAAATTCACAACTTCTCACACTCACTAGCTACGAAAACTTTTCTCTGAAAAATAAATCTCTCAAGAAATATATTACAGAGCTTCCTAGTGTTGTGTGCTTTTATGTTTGTTTGATCTGTTGGATAGATTCAATCTCTCTGTCTCCTTTTTGTAATGAGAACTCCTTTGCTTATATGTTGATCAGTTGATGAAATCACGTGCTTGAGACGTGCTGCTTTTCTCAACTTAGCCGCAAGTATGTCACATCGTAGCCCTATGTGTCAGACTGCTGCATGCTTTATTGCTTCTTTTTCTTCTCTTCATCTGTGTGCATTTAATGCGAGAGAGTTCTCATTGGATAAAAAACAAACTTCAAGAAATATATTTCCAGTTGATATTTCTTGCTTCTGAAACACGTTACGTTGATTTTTGTGTAAGTACTGATGACGGGTGCATGCTGTCATAACGATTCACTGACTGCCAGCCCTGATGGACTTTGATCAGTGCTTCTGGATCCCCTGATGCTTATTGACTGGATCAGGGCTTCAACCTCATTGAGTCTTTTACATTCAGCTTAGTTTCCTGTAACTGAACTCCCTGTAAAACGAATTCCAGGCTTTACCATTTTATACGCAATTCCGGCTTTCCTCGCCCTGCCTTTGTCTTCTTCGCCGAAGCCTAAGAGCTTCCTCCAGTCTCGTTAGCGGTGTAAGGGCTTGGTGTTCCGTGAGGTAAGGAGTGATCGTGCTAACTCCTCTCAGTCCGAATCGCTTTCTGGGTCCCAGCTCAACAGCCGTTCCTGTGCCACTTTGAAGAAAGCCCACTCTAACTACATGTCATTATCTTTCCTTCTACCTCGCCGCCTGCCTTCCTAATGAGAAACGAACGCTTATTCGCTCAGGGGCGATCCTATTTATTAGGTAAACTCGATTGCAGATCTGTTCTGGGAGCTTGTCAATTTTCACTTGAGTTTCACTCAGTGCTTCTTGATCCTGATGGTTATGACTGACGGCATACACTAATGGCTTCCACTGATGCCATATTGGTCATTCCCCCTTACGGGTTAGCCTGATGGGTTGGTCTGACACTAACATGTCCTAAAGTGTTTTTTTGACGGGTTGGTCTGCCTTCGTCATACCCTGACAGGTTTCCCTGATGGGTTCCCCCTGATGGGTTCCCCCTGATGGAACTTAATCAACGTAACTTTGTTTAGAATTTTTGATGTGCGGAATACTTTGACTGTTTACAAGTAGCATTAGACATTCTTCTTCACTTTGTCAAGTCCTTTGAATGTTTCTATTTTCTGACTTGTCTTGTGAAGAGATTGACCATCCACTAATAAATAAGATTATTATCAGTGGATGCAAAACTTGTGTTGATCACTTGAGTTTCACTCAGTGCTTCTTGATCCTGATGGTTATGACTAACGGCATACACTGATGGCTTCCACTGATGCCATGTTGGTCATTCCCCCTGTCGGGTTCTCCTGATAGGTTCCCCCTTATGGGTTTCCCTGATGAGTTCCCCCTGATAGGTTCCCCCTGATGGGTTCCCTTGATAGGTTCCCCCTGATGGGTTTCCCTTGATGGAACTTAATCAACGTAACTTTGTTTAGAATTTTTGATGTGCAGAATACTTTGACTGTTTACAAGTAGCATCAGACATTTTTCTTCACTTTGTCAACTCCTTTGAATGTTTCTGTTTTCTGACTTGTCTTGTGAAGAGATTGACCATCCACTGATTAATAAGATTATTATCAGTGGATGCAAAACTTGTGCTGATCTTAAGGTTTATAAAATACGTCTAGTATTTACAGTTGCACAATTTATTACATAATCATCATCATCATCATTTATCTCTAACAATCTCCCTCTATTTATATTTATCAATTTGATAACCATAAATCCCTAGATGCACTGATGATGATGTCAAAACCAATACTAAATACATGAAAGAATTTTGAATGAATTAATAAAAGAATTTCTGTACAAGTTTTTTTTATAACTATTACAAAAAGAATGTTGTATTAGACATCAGGATCTCTTTTCCTTTTTGCTGAGACAAAGGGCAATGGATGACTTGATTCAATCGGTTGAGAGTCACTTCCAAGGCCTTGTCTTTTTTGATCTGGGTTTTGATCAGGAATCCTTAGTCTATTGTCTTCTCCACTTGCTTCCAGTTGCTCCAGCTCCTTTTGAAGAAGTTTTCGGAAGTTGACAATGTTGACATTGATGCTGGATTCCAAAGCTTCAAGGACAGATTTTATTTCTTGAACATTGGCTGCAGCAAGTTGTGACCAGTAGAAGGTAATGATCTCCCCCTTTTTATTTGTGAATTGAACACCCATGGGGCTAGTGATCATTTTTGGATATTCTTTAAATCCCTTCACTGGTGACACATTCCTTACTGTAGTGTTCCCATCATCATCTTTGGTTTCTTCAATCTCCTTCAATACTTTCTGAGTCAGCAGGAATCTGAACTGGATGACATGTTCATTTTTGTGATAAGCTATTTGGCTTAGAACATGCATCGCTTCCTCCAGGTGGAGACCATCAACGCCTTTGATTTTAATGTTTTTCTCCTGCCCATCAGTGGATTTGTAAAACAGCTTCAAAGGTCTTTCCAAGGCTGTGGGCAGACTCCTATCATCGTTGATGGCTCTCCTCAGCTTATCAATCAGTCCCCTCAAGTCTCTGTTAGCCACTGACGATTTTGAAATTAAATTCAGAAGTAATCCCAGCTGTTCAGTATCCATTCTCCTAAACCAGTCAATTGTGACATTGAATTGCGACCCACTTTTAAGTTGCACTGTTATCAGCTGATCCCTTATATTGTTGAACCTGACATCCATGCTTTTTATGGAGAACATAAATGACAGGTTTTTGCGCCTTTCTTCTCTAAGGGATTCAGCTAGAGTGGGTGGACCAAATGCTGTGGTAATAGGAGAAGGTGCTTGAACCTTGGCTTCAGATGACTTGGATTTGGTGGCATCAGGGTCTTCAGATTTGTCTTGATTTTTATCCCCTGATGCACCTTTAGGGTTCTAAGATCTTCTTTGCTGAGGATTCCTGGAGGTCCTGGGCCTGACACTTTTTTTCTTCTTTGCTTCATCCTGTTCCTTTGCCATTTCCCTCTCTTCATCTTCTTGAAGTTGCTGTGCAAATAGTTCATTAGCTTCCACTAACTTTTTATCTTGAGGGTAGACCAGCTCCGCTTTCCCATTAATTACAGCTTCAACGGGTGTTGGAAAGTGGGCTGTCTTCATGGCATCTCCAAGTATCTTAGGCCCTGATTGAGTGTTGGATTTCTTCTTTGGTTCCACAATTAGGATACCCTTGCCTTTATCCTTGGATTTTGGAGCAGGAACAGGAGCAGTCACATCCCCTGATGGTTGACTTGAATTTTCAGCAACATCCCATGACGACTGCTTGGTTGATTTCTCCCCCCTTTTGACAACATCATCAGTGGGAGTTGAGAGTCGGGATGTGACTTGAAGAACTTGTTGCAAAGTGCTAGCCATGGAATGTTGTAGAGTTTCCATGCTGGTCATTTGGGAAGAGAGATCAGCAAGCTTCTTGTCTACAGTGTCAGCTTGTTTCTTCTTTCTGAGGAGGGTCTGGCTGGTGATCAGAGAGTCGACAATTTGCTGTACATTTTGTATCTTTGAAGAAAAATGTGTATACAATTTTTTATTTTCTATATCGATTGACTGACCAATCATGATCTGTGACTTTAACACTTTGATCAATATTGGATCAGTGGTCTTAGCTAATTCTTGCTTTAATAACTGTACGGTGTCCGACATTTGATTCTGCTGAAAGTACAAATCAACTCCGATGAACTGAGAAAAATCATCTTGTGGAGCATCATCTTCATCACTTTCAGAGGTAGAAGTAGTATATACAGTAACTGCGTTTTCTCTCTGTTCTTTATTTACAAGGATCTCATCCTTCTCTCCCTCATTCTTTCCTTTTACTTTGCCGTCTAAGGCATTACTCGTATTCTTTCCTTTTTCTTTGCCTACTAAGGCAGTACTCTCATGCTCTCCTTTTCCCAAAGTCCTCTCAAGGGTTTGACTTTGCCTCTCTGCACTAAGTATTTTCTCAGTCTCACTCAAAATTGTCCTAGAGGGGCTCCTATGGGCTTGGAAATCATCAACTGTGACTAGTTCAAGTGATGTATGTACAGATTCTGGTTCCACAATTGTGATAGGAGTAGGAGAAGAAGTAAAGTGTGTATGTATAATTGGAGAAGTGTATGTTTCTATAGAGGAAGTATATACAATTGGGGGTACATAAAGAGTTATAGCTGTAGTATGTACAGTGGAGTCTATGTCCCCTGTTTGATCATCAGTGTTTGTATCAAGTAAAAATGAGTCAACCATTTGAGAGTGTTGACTATAAAACACTGTGTCAAAGAATGTTGGCTCCTCCACGAATTGAGAATGTGGAGAATCTGATTGTATGACACTTAATGTTTGTGTCATTATATCTGAAGAAATTTGAGGAACAGAGAAAGAAGGAAGTGGTGTAGATGAGAGTGTTGGCTGAATCACTGAACGAAGAGGTGATTCATCAAAAGATGCTGTAGAAGAATGCTTATGACTCATGTTGTGCTTATTGAGAAGCTTCTGAACTACAACATTTTGATTGGTGTGTGCACTCACTGTGTTAGATATCTGTAAGTGGCTCTCAGAGACCCTGATGGTAGATTCATCAGTGTCGATGGTCAGTGTATGTGCCTCACTCAGCTGTGTCCCGGGTTGGGGACTATTTTCAATAACTAATTCCTTTTGAGAGGAACTAGTTAGAAATATGTTTAATTCCTTATCAAAAGCAGTATCCTTTTGAGAGGATACTGCCTAGTCAGGCTGTTGGGTAACACTCTTGGCTCCCTTCTTCTTCTTACACCTGTAGCCAATCACTCTCTCTCCTTGCTCCCCCTCAGTTGATGTGGTAACTTCAATGGGTTTTCTTTTAATCCCAATAGTCTTTTGAGAGACTGTGGGTTGGGCTTTTGAGAGTGGTTGAGTGGAAATTGGTTGTTCTACTTGGGTAGGCAGAGAGGTGGTTGTTTTCTCTGCCATAGTAGATGAAGGTGAAGAATGTACAGTTTGAGAAGTAGAAGGTGTAGAATTTACTACCTGTACCATATGCGATGGAAGAGCAAATGATTCAGCTGTAAATGATTTCTTTATTATTTCTGCAAACAGTTTCTTTGTTTGCTTGTATGTCTGTACATGTATATCATTCTCAAAAGAAAAATTAGTAATTTGGTCTTTAATAATCATAAGCAAAAATCTTGCATAATATACTTCAGTTTTCCTATTATTAAAATTACCTAATTTATTTACAAGATCATCAAAAATTATTTTACCTATATTTATTTTTACATTTTTAATTATTGCGTATGCTATTTTCAAAGTTAAAAGAGGTAATAGCCTCAAAGTTAGAACACTTACCTGAGAATGCCTTGGTGATTGTATCAAACAGATAAGAGATCTCTCGCTTAACATTCACCCTCTTGAGGTCTTTGAACTTTAACACTGCGTTGGGAGCAGCGTTATAGCCCAATTCCCTCAAGAAATCCAGTAGGTTTGCATCACTAGGTGCATCCACCAGATCTTGAGTAGGTAGCCCCAAAGCAGAGTTAAGTCTGGAAGGGGTTATTTTCCCTTTCTCAGAGGAAACTTTGATTGAGATTCCCTTAACCGCATCAGGCCTAGTGGTGGAGTACATGAACTTGACACTCGTCCAAAGTTGAGACAATGCTTCCCCCGACATTTCTTCATTGGTAAAGATGGCTTTTCTATACTCTGAGTTGAGTAGATAGTTCATTATTGGTTTAAAGCATTCACTTACCTCATCAATGTCAGAGAAACCCACATAGTTCGTGGGTGGGACTGTCAAGTTCCTAGGAATCTGTTGGCGTGCCATGGATGCTTTGAAGATTTGAAGTTCTAGGGTTTCTGTAAAAACGAGAGAGAGAGAAGAAGAAAACTCGAGCAAATATCAGAAAAAGATTAAAAGTTTTGAGGAGTTTTAAAAAGTAGGAGAGATAAAGTATTAATACCCGCCTACTGACGTTTGAAAACTTCTCCTGAAAACACGCTATCAGGGAGTCAGTTCAGTTTCTGTGATGACACGTCATCAGTGAGAGAAGAACTTAATGATGAGTTGTCATCACTTAACTGACCTTGAAACCCGATGCAGTAAAAAATTTAAACTTACCCTGATGATTTACTGTATGTACATACCCTGACCCTGATGCACAAGACGGACATCCTGACCCTGACGCACAGGTCGGATACCCTGACCCTGACGAGAGATCCGGACACCCTGACCCTGATGCATCCTTAAGGAAGCCCTGACCCTGATGTATCAGTCAAAACAAAAACAAAGCAACAAAATGCAGAATATACAAGTATATATACATTGACAATTTGAACATATATAACCACATATCAATTGATTTTATCAAGAACTTATGAAATGAGTTAGAAATACCAAATCTTAAGAGTTTGACTCTGACCCTGACGCATAATTCACCATTCCCAGTTCTCCCACCAGATTTGAAAAAGTGGCTTCATCAAGAGCTTTGGTGAATATGTCTGCCAGCTGCTGATTTGAAGGTACAAATTGTAGTTCGATATTCCCATTCATAACATATTCCCTGATAAAATGATATCTGATTTCTATATGCTTAGTTCTGGAATGATGCACTGGATTTTCAGCAATGGCAATGGCACTAGTGTTATCACACCTTATTGGAATCTTGGAATAGTTCAGACCATAATCTATTAGCTGATTTTTCATTCATAGAATTTTTGCACAACAACTTCCAGCTGCAATATATTCAGCTTCAGCAGTAGATGTAGAGATTGAGTGTTGCTTTTTACTGAACCAAGATACAAGCCTTCCTCCTAGAAATTGACAGCTTCCCGTTGTACTCTTTCTGTCAATCCTGCATCCTCCAAAGTCAGCATCAGAATATCCTAGTAATTCAAATCCAGACTCATTTGGATACCAAAGTCCCAACTCTTATCTCAAGATCCTTTTCACTGCAATGAGATGAGATTCCTTTGGGTCAGCTTGATATCTTGCACAAAGACATGTTGCAAACATTATGTCTGGCCTGCTTGCTGTCAGATATAGCAATGATCCAATCATTCCCCTGTAAGTCTTCAAATCAACTTTCTTACCATTCTTATCAGGGTCAATCTTGGTTGTAGTGGCCATAGGTGTCTTTGCTACTTTTGAGTCCTTCATATCAAATTTCTTGAGAAGTTCTTTGGCATATTTTGTTTGATGAATGTAGATTCCATCAGAGACTTGTTTAACTTGCAATCCCAAGAAGTAAGAAAACTCACCCATCAAGCTCATTTCATAATTGATTTGCATGAGTTTGGAGAACTTTTCACACAGTCTTGTGTCAGTGGATCCAAAAATAATATCATCAACATAAATTTGAACCAAAATCAGATGACCTTGGTGTTGTCTGAAGAACAAGGTTTTGTCAATGATACCTCTTGAAAATTTGTTTTCCACCAGAAACTTTGACAGTGTATCATACCAAGCTCTAGGTGCTTGCTTCAGTCCATAAAGTGCCTTTTCCAGTTTGTAGACATGATTTGGAAATTTTGAGCATTCAAAACCTGGAGGTTGTTGGACATACACCTCCTGTTCCAATTTCCCATTTAGAAAAGCACTTTTCACATCCATTTGATATACTTTAAAATTTGAATGTGCTGCATAGGCTAAGAAAATTCTTATAGCCTCAAGTCTGGCTACTGGTGCAAAGGTCTCATCAAAGTCAATCCCTTCTTCTTGAAGATATCCTTTTGCAACCAGTCTTGCTTTGTTTCTTACAACAATGCCAGCTTCATCCATCTTATTTCTGAATACCCACTTAGTACCTATTATGATTCTTTTCTTGGGTTTAGGTACAAGCTTCCATACTTGATTCCTTTCAAATTGATTTATCTCTTCCTGCATAGCCAAGATCCAGTCTGCATCTTGAATAGCTTCTTCAAACTTCTTTGGCTCAATTTGAGAAAGAAAACAAGCATATAGGCATTCATTAGATGTTTCTTTCCTGGTCTGCACTCTTTTGCTTGTGTCACCAATAATCAGATCTGTTGTGTGACTTCTGGCCCATTTTGGATTAGAGATGTGTCTTGATGAGCTTACTTGACTATCATCTCCTCCCACTAAGCCTGTGCTCCTAGCTTCTGAAAACTCTCCCCCTGAATTAGTGGATAATTCAAGGTTCAAGTTATCCCCTGATGGTGCATGTCCTGATGAATGATCCCTTGATGGAGTACCCCCTGATCTGTTGTCCAGGAAATTGACTCTATCTGCTGACGGGGGGACTACATTGTTTGGATTGACTTTGCATCCAAAGACATGGAGGAACTTGATGCTTGGCTTTCTCCCTGTCATTAGCTCATATGGTGTCTTGTTGTGAGCCTTGTTGATTAGAGATCTATTCTGAGTAAAGCAAACAGTGGAAATTGCTTCAGCCCAAAAATAGGTGGGAATCTTTGCCTCTGCTAGCATTGACCTAGCAGCTTCTATTAGGGTTCTATTTTTCCTTTCCACTACACCATTCTGTTGAGGAGTCCTTGGAGCAGAAAATGTATGATTTATGCCTTTCTCCACACAAAATCCCTCAACAGCTGCATTCTTGAATTCAGTTCCATTATCTGTTCTCAACATTCTAACCACTGACCCTGATTTTGTTTCCACCTTCTTGACATGGTCAATAATTTGTTGAGATACTTCTGATTTAGCATGCTGAAACTTTACCCAAGTGTATCTGGTGTAGTCATCCACAATGACCATTGCAAATCTTTTCTTGACACTGACATAATGTTGACAGGGCCAAAGAGATCCATATGTAACAATTGAATTGGATCTTTGATCATGGTGGCTTCCTTGCTGACAAAGGATGATTTCCTTTGCTTCCCTTGTTGACATGCTGAACATAATCCTTCTTGGATAAACTCCATTTGGGGTAGTCTAGTTACCAACTCTCTCTTCACTAGATCATTAATTGACTTGAAGTTCAGGTGAGAGAGCTTCTTGTGCCATATCCTGCTTTCATCAGGAGTTGCCTTGCTGTAGAAACATGATTCTCCACTTACTGAATTAAAATCAGCAACATAGAGATCTCCTTTTCTTATCCCTGACAAAACCAGTTTCCCATCACTTTCAGTTGAAATTAGGCATTGATCTCCTTTGAAGGAAGTGATGAATCCGTTGTCACTTAGTTGACTTATGCTTAGCAAATTGTGCTTGAGCCCATCAACCAGTGCTACATTTTCAAATGAGACATTCCCATTTGCTGCTTTGCCATAACCAAGAGTTAGTCCTTTGCTGTTATCACCAAATGAAATTACTGGACCAGCCTTTTCTTGGAATTCTGTGAGTAGGGCTTTGTTTCCTGTCATGTGCTTGAGCAGCCACTGTCTAGAAACCAGATTTGATTGCTTTTGACCTTTCCCTGCACATAAGAAAACATTTAAATTGTTTTTGGTACCCAATTGACTTTGGGTCCCCTTGGTTTAGTCACAGTAATAGGTAAAACAACTTTATCTTTATAGGTGACTTTTGGTTTTGGCAACTTTAAAACTTTCTCCTTTTTAGGAGCTTCAATATATGCTTTTGATTTCTCAACAGTTATCTTGCCTTTATCCTTGGAGGAGCAGGCTTTAACAGTTGGCAAATCATCAGCATACAAAATTGTGCCAGTCAAAATTTGAGGTTTTTCTTTGCATTAAAAAGATAAATGATTACAGTTACCACAATTCCAACACACTTTTCTAGAGGCTTCATGAATGGAAGAGTAATTGCTAGTTTTATTAACACCTAGCTTACCATTTCTATTATTTTTGCTTTCCCCTGGCAGGCCTTTTTCCCTTGACGGGCTACACCAGCCTGATGCACTCTTTCCCCCTCATGACTGTGTATCCACTGATGCACAGTCTAGTTCTTTCATAACTGGAGGGTTGAGTGCTTTGACAAGAATAAGTTTCTTGCCTCTCCTACCACTAGTGGAAGCTTCACTTATTGGGAGAACATTCCTTGATACTAGCTTTGTGTCTGCCTTAACAAACATGATAGGTTGTATTGGCCTTTTTCCAAAGCTAGCTGCCATCTCAACCTCAATGGGAAGTTGTTGCACTTGAGTCTCTTCATAGCCTAAACCAGATTTTGGATCAGATTTCTGACTTTTTAAGCGATCCTCCAGTTTCCTGCTAGACTCACTCCATCTCTTAATGACTTCCCTTTCTTGACTAAGAAGATTAGAGGTCCATTCCTCTCTTTTGATAGCACAGTCAAGAAGATTTTTAGTCCTTGAGAGCTCTTTTTCAAGACTCTCAAGTCTGGAGTTTTCTGATTCTAAAATAGTGTTCTAGCAGATAACTGTCCATTTATTTTTTGCACTCTCTCAGTTTCAGCTACAGCACTCCTCAGGGTGTCATAGAGATCCTTTATCTCACAAGCCATTTCCTTAACAGTTTTAACATAATCAGTTTTAGACATGTTAGAGAAAATTTCGAGGCTTACCTGTGAGCTGCTACTGTCAGTGGATGAGGCCATCAGGGCTAGGTTGACATACTCTTCATTTTCTTCTTCATCAGAGTCAGCCCAGTCCTTTCCCTCTGCTATATATGCTTTTCCCTTCTGGTTTGCATTAAGAAGGTCAAAGTATTTCTTCTTGTAATCCACAACAGCTTCTTTGTTTCTGGATTCATCATCTTTTATGGCCTTGCGACACTCGTTTGTAAAGTGGCCCAGCTCATTGCATTTGTAGCACTTTATTCTTGATTTGTCAATAAATTTTTTCGTGCTACTGGGTTTCCTTGCTGAAAATCTTTTAGATCCCGAAGGCTATTTGAGTTTCAGCTTAGAAAACCTTTTTGCAAGAAAGGCCATGGTTTCATCCAGCTCCTCTAACTTTTCTGGAGTATATTCTTCCTCCTTGGAGATAGCTTCTTTGTCCCCTTCTATGTCAGCATCTTCTAGTTGTTGCTTCATCAAGACACTTGGTCTTGCTTCTTGTTTGTCCTTCGTGGCAGCCATCAGGGCTACAGATTTAAACTTTCTGGCATCCCTGACATTTCAGATCTTTGTTGAACCTCTAGTTCATATGTCTTGAGAGTACCATATAGCCTATCCAAGTCTAGAAGATTCATGTCCTTGGATTCCCTGATGGCTGTCGTTTTAGGATCCCATGATATGGGAAGGGCTCTCATGAACTTCCTGTTCACATCCTTGTTAGCATATGCCTTCCCATATAATCTCAGGTCATTTACCAACCTGTTAAATCTGTCGAACATTTTAGTGAGTGTTTCACCATTCTTCATTGTGAACCACTCATACTGTTGTGTCAATAGCTGCAATTTATTTTCCCTCACGTCCTCAGTACCATCACAAAGGATTTGTATGGTATCCCATATAGATTTAGACGTTGTAAGATTCATGATACTATTCAGCATATCATCGTCTAAACCATTATATAGGATCCCGGTGACTTTAAGTTCCTTTTTCACCTTTTCTCTTTCCTCTAACGTCATTTCGTCAGTTGTCTTTGGGACAAGCTTTTCAGGAATACTGACTCCATTAACGACTTCTATAGGAATGAGCTTCTTGGGAACGTGAGGTCCTTCTTCTAGAATCTGCAAATATTCATCATCAATAGCTATAAGATGAACTATCATTATTTGTCTACAGAAGAAGTATTGCCCCTTTCCAACATGGGGACTTTACTGTTTCCAGCTTTGTTGTCCATAGATAATGATCGTTTTTAGCAAGTGAAATCTGTTAAGTGGCTTTGATACCAATTGTTGACGCAAAATAGGCTCAAGTGTTTGTAGAAGGGGGGGGGGGGATGAATACAAACACTACAAACTTTTCGCTCTTTTTATCTTTTAAAAGGAGTTACCGAAAACAGCTACACAGATCAGAAAAACTTATGTAATATGAACACACAGATTCAAGTTAAATAGTTACATTAAAACTTGGGGTTTTTCTGGAAATCTATATAATCACAAATGTGATTTACAGCTACAAATTTTGTAAATTAAATTCACAGCTTCGCACACTCACTAGCTACGAAAACTTTTCTCTGAAAAATAAATCTCTCAAGAAATATATTACAGAGCTTCCTAGTGTTGTGTGCTTTTATGTTTGTTTGATCTGTTGGATAGATTCAATCTCTCTGTCTCCTTTTTGTAATGAGAACTCCTTTGCTTATATGTTGATCAGTTGATGAAATCACGTGCTTGAGACGTGCTTCTTTTCTCAACTTAGCTGCAAGTATGTCACATCGTAGCCCTATGTGTCAGACTGCTGTATGCTTTGTTGATTCTTTTTCTTCTCCTGATCTGTGTACATTTAATGCAAGAGAGTTCTCATTGAATCAAAAACAAACTTCAAGAAATATCTTTCCAGTTGATATTTCTTGCTTCTGAAACACGTTACGTTGATTTTCGTGTAAGTACTGATGATGGGTGCATGCTGTCATAACGATCCACTGACTGCCAACCCTGATGGACTTTGATCAGTGCTTCTGGATCCCCTGATGCTTATTGACTGGATCAGGGCTTCAACTTTCACTTGAGTTTCACTCAGTGCTTTTTGATCCTGATGGTTATGACTGACGACATACACTGATGGCTTTCACTGATGCCATGTTGGTCATTCCCCCTTACGGGTTAGCCTGATGGATTGGTCTGACACTGACATGTCCTAAAGTGTTTCCCTGACGGGTTGGTTTGCCTTCGTAATACCTTAACAGGTTTCCCTGATGAGTTCCCCCTGATGGGTTCCCCTGATGGGTTCCCCCTGATGGGTTCCCACTGATGGGTTCCCCTGATGGGTTCCCCCTGATGGGTTCCCCTGATGGGTTCCCCTGATGGGTTCCCCCTGATGGAACTTAATCAACGTAACTTTGTTTTGAATTTCTGATGTGCGGAATACTTTGACTGTTTACAAGTAGCATCAGACATTCTTTTTCACTTTGTTAAGTCCTTTGAATGTTTCTATTTTTTGTCTTGTCTTGTGAAGAGATTGACCATCCACTGATAAATAAGAATATTATCAGTGGATGCAAAACTTGTGTTGATCTTAAGGTTTATAAAATACCTCAAGTATTTACAGTTGCACAATTTATTACATAAACATCATCATCATCATTTCTCTCTAACAATATTTCTATTTACAATTCTCATTATTAGTTTAAAAATCTCAATCCTTGTAAAGAAATTATTGATTACTTTAGAATGTAAGCAATTTTGAGAAAAAGTAGTGTAATATAATTATTCTATAATTTTGCAAAGAGACCTCTCATATACTTTTTCTACGTACTAAAAGGCATTATGATATAGCATCAAATTACTCAGAATAAGATGCAAAGTACAACATTTGAACTCAAATCAAAAAACCTACTGACAAAAGAAGTATATACTAAAAATACATGAACTAATTAGACAATAAAAGGAAATGTCTTTATACTAAATATTATTAGCAGATAAAAAACAAGAAAAAGAAATAATGTCGAGCAGTACACCCCGTATGAAAGCAACAAAAATATTCGTAATACAGAGCTTAGTGTCAAAAAATGATTCAAGTGTCATCTCAAACTTCATATATCCAACATTAAAACTTGTCTTTTAGAGTACTGAAATGTCAAAACATAAACTTGTGTCAATATCTCGTAAATATTAATAAGCATTATTAAAATTTACTTGACAATAAAATATACTTACTAGCTTAGAATAAGCTATTGAGATCAGTGGACATAAAATTTAAGTCAATTGTGTCCATAGCGCTATCAAGACATTTAAGAAAAGAGGAATGACCACATTTTGAATCTTCTTTTTTGCATGGACATGTGCGTACATTATGATCAACACCCAGACAATGTCGATTTGATTCCACAATTTCAAACCGTGAAGGATCCCTTCTTGTAGATGACAAATCCTTTTGTTTCTTTAACGAACATCCTCTTGTCACTTGAATATTTGGCTCAATCAACATACAAGATGATGAAGAACTTAGGAGTTGATTGTTGTTGAGAATTTTCTTTTTGCAAAAGGCCATCGACCATATTGATCTTGAACTTCCTTTATTAAACCTTCAAACTCAAGTTCATCATTTATTAAACTACTTGAATCACAATCAATGGACATTTTATCTAACCTCTAATGTAGATGTCCAATGGCATTTTATATCTATTTGCCTTGTAAGTGAAGTCCATTATAAATATAGTAAAATAATTTCCACACAACTTAATGGACAAAGGGTGCACAAAAAATAAATTTGACAAGTGCCACTTATCATCTTGTGTCATGTTATGCTTGAAGACAACTTAACCAAGTCTTTCAAATAAAGTTTGAATCAGTTTACGACCACCCAAATTATCCTTGTACAATTTTTCTTTCACATTGTATATGGTTTGTGATTTTATTTGAATATTTGTGGATTGTGTTTTTCACAGTATATAAGTTATCTCTACAGTTTTCACACTAGCAGCTATATATGCATGCTAGTGTATAAGTATGACTTATCTCCATATTTTACTTTATCAGTGTTCACACCTGCAGTGTATAACTTATCTCCTTAAAGCTTCTTTGGTAGCCAATCTCTCCTTATTGGACCACCATCTATATTTTAATTTCATCGCCTTTAATCTTGAGTTAGTGAATTTGTGAACTCAGCCATGTGTCATCCCAGATGTCATTTTTAGTCTCTGATTATTTTATTCCCTGATAGACAATCTCTATTCATCAATGGATATTTATCCCTTGATGAACTATTTTGTTCATCAGTGGATATTTATCCCCTGATGAGTTATTTTGTTCATCAGTGGATATTTATCCCCTAATGCTCGAGTACTTGACTTCAGCGATACACATTTTTTCGATGACTTTGGTGACAGTCATTTTTGAGTTTGGCGATGTTGTTGATATGCCTGACGACTTTAGCAATAGTCATTTTAAGTTTGGCGTTGTTGATTTACCCGACGACTTTGGCGAGAGGCAAATGACTTTGGAGACAGTCAAAATGACATTGGTGTTAAGTAATGTTTAAGTTTGGCGTTAGCCAAATAACTTTGGCGACGGTCAAATCTTTTCAAGGCTACTTTAATGCATCGAAGTGTTTTTGTCTTAGTCTCTGGTAGCTTCAACATTAGTCTCTGATGAACAAACACTTAGTCTCTGAAAGACTTAGTCCCCGATGAACAGAAACTTAGTTCCCGATGAACAAAAACTTAGTCTCCGATGAACAAAAACTTAGTCTCCGATGATCAAAAACTTAGTCTCCAATGAACTAATTTTGCCTGATCAATGTTGACTTTTGTTGAACTCTCCAAATGCAGTCTTTGTAGACTCTGATGTGCACCTACAGACTCTGATGGTAGTCTCTGATATAACACTATTGTGGGTACTTTGTACAATTACAAAATCTAATAATTCTAAGTTTGTACATCATCATCAAATGCTATAATTCCTAACATGATGCTTGTGAACATATTTTTATCCAAATCATTGTAGAGTATGTTCATTACTTTAACATATTTTAGCACTTGTAACTTGTCTTTATCTGTGTAATCACTTTCAGGTGCAAGTTCAAAATGCTCAGCTTGTATTGTTCCTTCCATTATCTTTGAAGAATAAATTTCTTTGGTTGATATTGACCCTTCTCATAATCTGTCAATATAATCAAGGTTAGTAGCCCTCAAGTACATCTACATCTTTTTTTTCTAGATTAGACATTCTTCCCTTTTAAGTACTAGAATTCTGGTTTCACCATTGCGGTTACAAGCATAACTCATTATGTTGGAGGTCTTTCCTTCTTCGTTGGCCATCTTTGGATCTTTTGAATTAAATCAAGAGGCTCTGATACCATTTGTTGTCCCAGTAAGACAACCTAGTACTTGTAAGGGGTGGGAGGTTTGAATACAAGTTCTATAAATCTTTTCAAATTCTTATTTTTTTAAATAATATAATTCGCAGAATAAAAAGAAAAAGACAAATTTATAAACAATTTCTTTTATCGATTAACAATTGATTACAAATTCTAACAATCACAAATTGATTGTCAGTTACAATTTTTTATATTGTATATATATAAATCTATGAAAACATGTAACTTCTTGTATTTCTGTAAATTCAATTACAACTTCTGATTCTAAATCATAATTTAGCTTTTAATCCTATTCGATAATATTATTCTCTGTATAATCTGAATAGTAACTCTAATTCAATAAAAAAAAAATAACTCTGGTATTTTTCTAACCAGCTTCTTCTTCAACACAACTTCTTTGTTCATGTTGAAGTCAACTTCTAGTTGAATTAGAACTCTGTACTGCATTAGAGATTAAACTTCACATTAGTCTCTTATGGCTTCAACAATAGTCTCTGTTCGAGTAAACTTAGTCTCAGACAGACATAACTTCGTCTCCGATAGACTTAGCTTAGTTTCTGACATGCTTAATCTTTAGTCTCCGATAAGCTTAGCCTTAATCTCCAACAAGCTTAATTAACTTCAATAAATCTTCAGTCTCTGGCAATTAGTCCTTGATAGACTAAATTTAATTCTTGAATTTGTTGAATTCTTCAATGCAGTTCTGGTAGTCTCTTACAATACAAATTAATTTACTCTCTTAAAAAAATATATTATAACAATAAAAAAGTAAACTACAAGCTACAAAAATCAATTACTATAAACTAGCACTAACTGTACATTAGTATTTCTAAGTATTCTAAACACAATCATCATCAAATGTTCCAAAACCTAACAATCTTCAGGTGACTCTTATAGACCTCGATAAGAGTTTCATCAGGGCTTATGGTCAGTATTTGTGTCTCACTCATATTTGTCATTAGTTGGGGACTATTTTTAATATTTGAATCATTTTGGGAGGAAACAACTAGAGATGTGTTTTGTTCCTTATCAAGGTCAGTATCCTTTCGAGAGGAAACTACCTGGCTTGGTTTGGGGTCATCTCTCTTGGCTTTCTCCTCCTCTTGCTCCTGCTCCTCCTGCTCCTACTCCTGCTCCTGCTCCTGCTCCTCCTGCTCTTGCTCCTGCTCCTGCTCCTCCTGCTCCTGCTCCTCTTGCTCCTGCTCCTGCTCCTCCTGCTTCTGCTCCTATGCTCCTGCTCCTGCTCCTATGCTCCTGCTCTTACTCCTCTTCCTCCTCATGCTCCTGCTCCTGCTCCTGCTCCTCCTCTTCCTCATCCTGCTCCTCATCCTGCTCCTCATCCTGCTCCTCATCCTGCTCCTCCTCCTCATCCTGCTCCTCTTCCTCCTCTTCTCCTCCTGCTCCTCCTGCTCCTGCTCCTCCTGCTCCTCCTGCTTCTGCTCCTGCTCCTGCTCCTGCTCCTCCTGCTTCTGCTCCTCCTCCTACTCCTCCTTTTCCTCCTCCTACTCCTCCTTTTCCTCCTCCTACTCCTCCTGCTCCTCCTCCTGCTCTTCCTGCTTCTGCTCCTCTTGCTCCTACTCCTCCTGCTCCTGCTCCTGCTCCTGCTCCTCCTGCTCCTCCTGCTCCTGCTCCTCCTCCTTCTCCTCCTCCTGCTCCTCCTGCTCCTCCTCCTGCTCTTCCTCTTGCTCCTGCTCCTCCTGCTTCTGATCCTCTTGCTCCTGCTCCTCCTGCTCCTGCTCTTGCTCTTGCTCCTGCTCCTCCTGCTCCTGCTCCTGCTCCTCCTCCTGCTCCTCCTGCTCCTGCTCCTCTTGCTCCTGCTCCTCTTGCTCCTGCTCCTACTCCTGCTCCTGCTCCTGCTCCTGCTCTTGCTCCTGCTCTTGCTCCTGCTCCTCCTCCTCCCCCTCCTCCTGCTCCTCCTCCTACTCCTCTTCCTCCTGCTCCTCCTCCTCCTCATCCTACTCTTCATCCTGCTCCTCATCCTCCTCATTCTCCTCCTCCTCTTCTCCTCCTCCTGCTCCTCCTGCTCCTGCTCCTGCTCCTGCTCCTCCTTCTGCTCCTGCTCCTCCTTCTGCTCCTCCTCCTCCTTCTGCTCCTCCTCCTCCTTCTGCTCCTCCTCCTCCTCCTGCTCCTTCTCCTTCTGCTCCTCCTCCTTTTCCTCATTCTTCTCCTTCTCCTCCTCCTTCTCCTCCTTATCCCCTCCTTCTCCTCCTTCTCCCCTCCTTCTTCTCCTCCTCCTCAGGTGACTCTTTTAGACCCCGATAAGAGTTTCATCAGGGCTTATGGTCAGTGTTTGTGTCTCACTCATGTTTGTCCTTAGTTGGGGACTATTTTCAATATTTGAATCATTTTGGAAGGAAACAACTAGAGATGTGTTTTGTTCCTTATCAAGGTCAGTATCCTTTTGGGAGGATACTACCTGGCTTGGTTTGGGGCCATCTCTTTTGGCTTTCTTCTTCTTCTTCTTCTTCTTTTTCTTCTTCTTCTTCTTCTTCTTCTTCTTCTTCTCCTTCTTCTTGTCCTTCTACTTCTCCTTCTGCTTCTCCTCCTCCTCCTCCTTCTTCTTCTCCTTCTTCTTCTTGTTATGTTTCTCTTTCTCTTTCTTCTTCTCCTTCTTCTTCTCCCCTTCCTCCTTCTTCTTCTCCTCCTCTTCCTCCTCCTCCTCCTTCCTCCTCCTCCTCCTCCTTCCTCCTCCTCCTCTTTCCTTCTCCTCCTCCTCCTCCTTCCTCCTCCTCCTCCTCCTCCTTCCTCCTCCTCCTCCTTCCTTCTCCTCCTCTTTCTTCCTTCTCCTTCTCCTCCTCTTTCTTCCTTCTCCTTCTCCTCCTCCTTCCTCCTTCCTCCTCCTCCCCCTTCCTCCTCCTTCTCCTTCTCCTTCTCCTTCTCCTTCTCCTTCTTCTTCTCCTCCTCCTCCTCTTTCAAGCCAACCACTCTATCTCCTTGCTCCCCCTTAGTGGAAGTGGTTACTTCTGAGGTTTTTCTTTTAGTACCCTTAGTCTTTTGGGGGACTAAGGGTTGGACTAATTAGAGTTGTTGTTTAGAAGAGGGTTGCACTACTTGGGTAGGCTAAGAAGTGGTAGTTGTCTCAACCATTGTAGTAAAAGTTGAAGAAATATGAGGTTGAGAAAAGGATTAGGCTGCAGTGTTTACCTATGCCATGTGTTGTGGAAGCACAGATGGCTCATTTGTGTAGGCTTTCTTGCTTATCTCATTGAATAGCCTCTTTGTTTGTTTATAAATCCGTATTGCTGTATTATTGTTCGCAAAAGAAAGATTAGGTATTTGATCTTTAATAATCATGGATAAAAATCTGACATAATATACTTTTGAGTTCTTAGAAGTATGACTACCCATTTTAATAATCAGAACATCTAAGATTAATTTACCTATATTTATTTGGACATTTTTAAGCATAGCATATGCAATTTTCAAAGTTAAAGAGGTAATTACCTCAAAGTATGAAGACTTACCTGAGAATACCTTAGTAATGGTATAAAAGATATAAAAAACCTTTTTCTTCACATGCACCCTTTTGAGATCCTTGAACTTCAATGCCGCAGGGTTTGGGGTGTTGTAACCTAGATCTCTTAAGAAGTCTAGTAGTTCTGTGTCAGTTGGCACTTCAACAAAATCATTTGTGGGCAACCCAAGAGTATAATTAATTCTAGAAGGAGTAATTTTGTCCTTCTCAGATTAAATTTTGAATGAGATTTCCCTCACTGCATCTGGCCTTGTGGAGGAATGGATAAATTTGGCATTAGAGCAGAGTTATGAGATGGCTTCTCCTGACATCTCAGCATCGGTGAATATTTTCTTTGTATACTCAAAGTTGAGTAAGTAATGCATCATCAACTTGAAACATGTGTCCACCTCTTCGATATCAGAAAAGCCAATGAAGTTCGTTTGTTGAATCACGAGATCCCTAAGGATCTTTTGAATAGTGTTGGGTGCCATTGATTATGTTTAAAGATATGAGAAAATAAACTAGGGTTTTTATGAATAAGAGAGAATAAATCTTGAGTAGTTGTTAGAATAAGCAAATAAATGTTTGGTGTGTCGTCAGGGAATATGAAATCTAATATAAATAACTTTTTCATAAGCCCTAATGCCACGTTATCAGAGATTAGTTATTATCTATGATGCCATGTCATCAGACATTAGTAATTATTTCATAATGTTGTGTCATCAAAGATTAGTGACTATCCTCTGATGCTGTGTTATCAGGGATTAATGAATATCCCCTGACGAGCTCAACTGTAAACACAACCTTTGACCAATTTTTTTTAACTCTTCGTACATGGCCATGATCCAATCAGCATCTTGCATGACTTTTTCAAATTTCTTTGGTTCATTTTGAGAAAGAAAACAAGCATATAGACATTCATTAGATGTCGCTCTTCTGATTTGCACTATGTGGCTAGGATCACCAATGATCAATTCTGTTGTGTGGCTCCTAAACCATTTGGGCTTGGGGAGAGTTTGGATGAACTTATGTGATCCTCATTTCCTCCTCCTAAGTGTGTGCTACCAGCTTCTGAAAAAACTCCGCCTAAATTATTGCTTAAATCAGGGTTTTAGTTATCTCCTGATGGTGCATTCCTTGATGGTGTATCTCATGATGCTCATCCTAAGGAAAGTACAATGAAGGATATTAGTAATTGTTCCTTATTTCTTCCTCTAAACTTCCTCAAAATGCTCATCCTCCCCCTTAGCTATTGCTGGTTGTGGTTGTTTTCTTTTAAGAGATAGAAAATAGAAGATGTTTTCCTCTAAACTGTTTTCCTCAAAATGTTCTTCCTCTAAACTGTTTTCTTTTAAGAGATAGAAGATGTGGCTTTTGTCATAGACTTGTATTTAGAGGGTTTTGCTACTTAGGCAGAAGAAGTTGGATCATTACTAACAACCTTTATTGTAGCAGAATTAGAAGAAATAAAGAATCAAGTAGTAAAGAGTTAAGAAAATGCCTGAATCAGCTATTACAAGATCCTCAAATAGATGATGAACAATAAACATAAGGAATCATGAATAGTATATTAGTCTATTTACGATATATATATATATATATATATATATATATATATATAATCAGCAGGTAATTATCTACTGACAGTTAAACTGTTGAAGGATAATTAGTCAATGTTGCATTATTATTAGTTAATAATTATCCTTTATTAAGAACAATTAATGACTAAAGCTTCTTAGTATGATTATCTGTTGATCAATCCATTTGTCAAAAGATAACTTCTACTACTTCAATCAGCTATTAATTAGTCTCTGATAACTAAATTATCAGAAAATAATTAACTACTGCTACTGTTTACCAGCCTTACACAAAATTTTCAAAGATTTTATTCACCAAAGATGAGCATACCTACTCACTTACCAACATGTTGAAATTGGCTTCATCCAATGGTTTGGTAAATATGTCTGCAGGTTGTTTCTCAATGGGAACAAAAAGAAGTTCCAATGTACCATTCATCACATGTTCTCTGATGAAGTGGTACCTGATGTCTATGTGCTTTGTTCTAGAGTGTTGCACAAGAATCTTTGTAATAGAAGTAGCACTGATGTTGTTATAATAATTAGGAATTTGATTACACACCATACCATAGTCCATTAGCTGATTTTTCATCCATAAGATCTGAGGACAACAACTCCTAATAGCAATGTATTCAAATGGTAGTTGGAGTCGGGACCAGTTGCCCATTGGCAGCGACATTGTCCCAAAACTTTCGCGAAAGAGGTGGAGTCCTGTATGACAAACCTAGCTGTTGAGGTTGACACATAATGTTGTTTCTTACTAAACCATGATGCTAGTTTGCCTCCAATAAATTGACAGCTTCCTGTTGTGCTTTTCCTATATAGTTTGCAACCTACATAATCTGTATTTCAATAGCATTTTAGTTTGAATCCAGATTCTCTAGGATACCGAATACCAACATTTGGAGTACCTTTGAGATATTTGAATATCCTTTTAACAACAATCAAATGAGATTCTCTAGGATCTACTTGGAATCTAGCACATAAACAAGTTGAAAATATTATATAAGGTCTACTTACAGTAAGATATAGGAGTGAGCATATCATGCATCTATAACTTGAAACATCGACCTTCTTACTAGTTGAGTCTTTGTCAAGTTTAGTGGTTGTTGCCATTGGAGTTTTAGAAGTTGCAACATCTTGTAAATTAAATTTCTTTAAAAGGTCTTTTACATATTTTGTTTGACTAATGAAAATTCCATCAGTGGTTTGTTTAACCTGTAAACCTAAAAAGAAAGTTAATTCCCCCATCATGCTCATCTCAAATCTACTTTGCGTAAGCTTAACAAACTTAAAGCATAAGCTCTCATTACTACAACCAAATATAATATCATCAACATAGATCTGAACAAGTATTATGTCACCAACATATTTTCTATGAAATAAAGTTTTATCTATGATACCTCTAGTGAATTTATTTTCAATTAAAAACTGAGATAGAATATCATACCATGCTCATGGTGTTTGTTAAAGTCCCTAGAATGCTTTGTCTAACCTGTAGACATGATTGGGAAATTTTTGATCTTCAAAGGTAGGAGATTGCTGGACAAACACCTCTTCTTATAGTTTCCCATTCAGAAAGACACTCTTTACATCCATCTAGTACACATTGAAATTTGCATGAACATCATAGGCAAGGAATCTCCTGATTGCTTCCAATCTTGCTACTGGTGCAAAGGTTTTATCATAGACAATCTCTTCTTCTTGTGAATAACCTTTTGTAACCAATATGGCTTTATTCCTTGTCACTATACTAGTTTCATCCAGCTTGTTTCTGAAGATCCATTTAGTACCAATGATATATTTATTCCTTGGTTTTGGCACTAGTCTCCAGACTTTGTTTCTCTCTAACTGATTGAGCTCTTCTTGCATAACAATTACCCAATCAGAATCCAGTAATGGCTCTATAACCTTTTTATGTTCAATCTTTAATAGAAAGTTGAGGTATAGGCATTCATTCTGAGTAGCACTTCTTGTTGTCACACCTTTTACTTGGATCCCCTACAAGCTACTCCATAGGATGATCTCTTGTCCATTTTTTTTGTGAAGGTAATCTTCTTGAAGAAGAAGATTCATCATTGTAATTTCCACCATGGTGTTCAGTGGTCTTAGCTTCATGTGAAGATCCTCCTGAATCAGTAGATATTTCTGAATTGGAGTTTGAGATATCCTCTAATTCATTATCCACTAATTGTTCCCCATCAGTGGTTGAAGGGATATCCACTAGTGGAGTAGCTTCTTGAGGTTCAGCTTCATCATCTAATGAGTCAATTTCAGCATATTCTGACTCATCTTCATTTTTAAACCTTAGCTTCTCATGGCTTCTTTCTGCATCATCATAAATTCCTTCAATCTTTTTATCATCGAAGGTTACATGTATTGATTCCATAACAATGTGGAGTCTAAAGTTGTAAACTTTATATGCTTTGCTTGTCAATGAATATCCTAGGAAAATTGCCTCGTCAGCTTTGGCATCAAACTTTCCTAGGTTTTCTCCTTGATTCTTAAGAACAAAACATTTGCAACCAAATACATGAAGAAACTTAAGTGTAGTTTTTATATCTTTCAAGAGCTCATATGGAGTCTTTTGATGAGCTTTTACTATCATTGATCTGTTCTGAGTGAAGTAAACAGTAGAGATAGCTTCAGCTCAAAAGTTGGTAGAGAATTTAGCTTCTTCAAGCATGGTTATTGCAGCTTCAATCAAGGTCCTATTTCTTCTTTCAACAAATCCATTTTGTTGAGGAGTTCTTGAAGATGAAAATATATGTGAGATTCCTTTTTTCCACAAAAAACATCTCAACTGTTGAATTCTTGAATTCAATCCCTTTGTCATTCCTTAGGCTAGACTTTCTCACCAGCTTCAAGTTATATCTTTTTGATGTGAGCAATGATCAGTTGGGGAGTTTCATCCTTGGTATGTAGATACTTAACCCATGAGTATCTTGAGTAGTCATCAACAATTACAAATGCATACCTTTTCTTGGATATAGACATCACATTAACATGACCAAATAAATTCATGTGTATTAGATGAATTGATCTTGTTATTAATAATGTTTCTTTACTCTTGAAGGAAATTTTCTTTTGTTTTCCCTTCTAACAAGATCCACAAAGACCATCTTGATAAAATTTAAGTTGTGGTATTCCTGTTACTAATCCTTTTCTCACCAAACTATTAATAGTCTTGAAGTTTAGATGAAACAGTTTCTTATGGCATAGCCAACTCTCATCCATGGATGCTTTACTGTAAAGGATTAAATTGAGTTGTCAATGGATAAATCCAAATTGGTTATATAGAGATTACCTTTTCTTACTCCAGACATAATAATTTTTCCTATTTTCTTGTCACTTATCAGACATTATTTATCTTCAAAGTTGACATTGTAACCTCTATCACATAGTTGACTTATGCTCAGCATATTGTGTTTGTTCTTTTCAACTAGAGCTACATCTTCAATGATAACATTTCCATTTTTCACTATATCATATCCCAATATGTATCCTTTGTTGTCATCTCCAAAGGAAACAATTAGACCAGCCTTTTCTTCAAGGTATGTTAGCAGGGTTTTGTTTCCTGTCATATGCCTTGAACATCAACTGTCCAAGATCCAAGCTTGTATCTTCTTTTTACCGTGCACACATATTTAAATTATTTAGATCTTTGAGGAACCTAAGCCTGTTTGGGTTTTGATTTAACATATTTAATTAGAGGCTCAATTTTAACATTTGATTGCTTCCACACTTTTTTCACTGATGTAGAAGTGTCTACCTTTTTCTTAGGAGGACAGGTATGAGCCGTAGATCTTTGAAGAGATCTTCTTCTTTCTTTATTATTGTTATTATCACAATTATGCATGTTATACTAATTATAATTAGGATGTGCATGCATATTACAATCATGATTATAATAATTATTATTATATGCATTGTAGGCAAGAGAGGGTTGCCTAATGTAACCACCATAAGGATAAGACATTAATTGTGATGACATCATGCATACAGGTAGTGGATAGAATTTTTCAACAAGAACAACTCTTTCAGGAAGTTTAGTGCAAAGTGGTTGGTGTTCCCACACTTATGACATGTCTTCCTAGGAACATAGGACATTCAGATATAAATATTAAATTTGTTTATTCCCATTTTCTCATTCCTATTTTTCTTCTTATTTTCATCCACAGATAGGTGTTCTAACCTTGATGTTAATTAATTGTTGGTTAGATGTCCTATATTTTTCTTTTTCTTTCCTAACACAGTTTTATTGACATCCATTAATTTATTGACAAGAGGAGCAATGGAAGTCATTTTCTCAATTTTATAATTATTGTTAGAGCAATATAAGCTCAAGTGTTTGTAGAAGGAGGGGTTGAATGCAAACACTACAAACTTTTTGCCCTTTTTAAACTTAGTCGGCACTGACTAGAAACAGCTACAATGAACAGAAAAACTATAAAATATGAACACACAGATTCAAGTTAAAATAGTTGTATTAAAACTTGATGTTTTTCTGGAAATCTGAATAATAACAAATGTGATTAAACAGCTACAAAATCTGTAATAAAATTACAGCTTCAAAGTCACACACTATAGCTTCTCTTTTCTTTGAATATATCTATCAGGATCTATTACAAAGCTCTTCTTTAGTGATTTTTGTGTGTTGCAGTGTTTGTTTAATCTGATGTACTCGATTGATCTCTCTCTTGTGTTCTCTTTTGTGTGTTGTTCTTTTTGTAATGAAAACTCCTTTGCATATATAGAGATCAGTGGTTGAACCCACATGCTGATAGACGTGCTACTTTTCTCAACTCAGCTGCATATATGTCACATCGACGTCCTTTGTGACAGATTGCTACTGCTTTTTGTTGCTTCTTTTTCTTCCCCTGATCTGTGTGCATTTAATGTTCGAGAGTTCTCATTGGACCAAAACAAACTTCAAGAAATATCTTTCCAGTTAATATCTCTTGCTTCTATAACAAGCTTCGTTGATTTAAGTGTAAGTCCTGATGACGGGAGCATGCTGTCATAACCATCCACTGACGACAAGCCCTGATAAACTTGATCAGTGCTTCTGGATCCCCTGATGACAAGTCTTGTTAAAGACTAGATCAGGGCTTCAACCTTCACTTGAGTTTTACTTAATGCTTCTTTGATCCACTGATGTTATGACTTAAGACATACACTGACGGCATCCACTGATGAAGTGTTGAGCTTTTCCCCTGACGGGTTACCCTGATGGGTTAGCCTGACACTGTCATACCCTGAAATTTTACCCTGACAAGTGACATGCAGTGTCCATGCCCTGACGCGTTCCCCCTGATGAGTTTGGTCAGCCACTGCCATACCCTGATGCGTTCCCCCTGACGGGTTAGTCTGCCTCAGTCATCCACTGATGGGTTCCCCTGATGGGTTTCCCTGATGATTCTTAATCATTGAAACTTTGTTTGAAATATCTGATGTGCGGAATACTTCAATCTTTTTAGAGTAACAACAGACATTCCTCTTCGATTTGTCAAGCCATTTAGATGATCCATTTTACGACTTGTCTTGTGAAGTGTTTGATCATCCTCTAATGAATAATTTTATCATCAGTGGATGCAAAACTTGTGTTGATATTAAGGTTTATAAAGTACCTTAAGTATTTACAGATGCACAATTTATACTCTAAACATCATCATCATCAATCAACTATAACAATCTCCCCCTATTTATGTTTATCATTTTGATAACCATAAATTTCTAGATACACTGATGATGATGTCAAAACCAGTACTATATACTAGAATGAATTGTGTATGAACTAATAAAAGAATTTATGTACAAGTGTTTCCTATATCTATTACAACACAGATGTACATTCTTAGACATTAGAACCCTTTTCCTTTTAGCTGAGACAAAGGACAATGGATGACTTGATTCAATCGGTTGAGTGTCACTTTCAAGGCCTTGTCTCCTTTGTTCTGGGTTTTGGTCAGGAATCCTGAGTCTGTTGTCTTCCCCTCCAGCCTCCAGTTGCTCCAGCTCCCTTTGAAGAAGTCTTCTGAAGTTGACAATGTTGACATTCTTGTTGGATTCCAAAGCTTCAAGGACAGATTTAATCTCTTGTATGTTGGCTGCAGCAAGTTGTGACCAGTAGAAGGTAGTGATCTCCCCCTTTTTATTTTTGAACTCACACCCATGGGGCTTGTGATCAATTTTGGATATTCTTTGAATCCCTTCACTGGTGGCACATCCCTTACTGCAGCATTCCCATCATCAGCTTTGGTGTCTTCAATTTCCTTTAGCACTCTTTGTATCAGTAGAATTCTGAATTGGATGACATATTCATTTTTGTAATAAGCAATTTGGCTTAAAACATGCATCGCTTCCTCCAGGTCGAGGCCATCAACGACTTTGATCTTTATGCTTTTCTCCTGCCCATCAGTGGATTTATAGAATAATTTTAGTGGTCTTTCCAAGGCTGTGGGCACTTTCCTTTCATCGTTGATGGCTCTCCTCAGCTTCTCAATCATCCCCCTCATGTTTCTATTAGCCGCTGATGTTTTGGAAATCAAGTTCAGCATCCATTCTCCTAAACCAGTCCATTGTAACATTGAATTGAGACCCACTCTTTAGTTGCACTATTATCAGCTGATCCTTTTTATTGTTGAACTTGACATTTATGTTTTTTATTGAGAACATAAATGTCAGGTTTTTACGTCTTTCTTCTTTGAGGGATTCAACTAGAGTGGGTGGACCATATGTTGTGGTTATAGGAGAAGGTGCTTAATCCTTGGCTTCATATGACTTAGGTTTGGTGACATCAGGGTCATCAGTTTTGTCTTGGTTCTTATCCCTTGATGCACCTTTAGAATTTTGAGATCTTCTTGGCTGAGGTTTCCTAGAGGTCTTGGGTCTGACACTCTTTTTCTTCTTTTCTTCCTCCTGTTCCTTTGCCATTTCCCTCTCTTCTTCTTCTTGAAGTTGTTATGCATAGAGTGCATCAACTTCCACGAGCTTTTTGTCCTGAGGGTATACCAGTGCCACTTTCCTGTCAATCATGGCTTCAACAAGTGTTGGAAAGTGAGTTGTCTTCATGGCTTCTCCAAATAGCTTAGGCCCTGATTGAGTGTTGGATTTCTTCTTTGGTTCCTCAATCAGGATGCCTTTGCCTTTGTCCTTGGGTTTTGGAGCAGGAACAGGAGCAGTCACATCCCCTGATGGTTGACTTGTAGATTTCTCAGCAACATCCCTTGATGATGGCCTAGTAGATTTCTCCCCCTTTTTGACAGCATCATCAGTGGGAGTTGAGAGTTGGGATGTGACTTGTAGAACTTGCTTTAGAGTGTCAGCAATGGATAGTTGCAGAGTTTCCATGCTTAACAGTTAAGTAGTGAGATCAGCAAGTTTCTTGTCTACATTGTCAGCTTGCTTCTTTATTCAGAGCAGGGTCTAGCTGGTTACTAGGGAGTCAACAACCTATTGTACACTGTTGATTTTATCTGTAAAGTGTGTATATAATTTTTTGTTCTCAATATCTACAGACTGACCAATCATGATTTGTGATTTTAACACTTTTATCAAGATTGGATCAGTGGTCCTTGCAAGCTCTTGCTTGAGTAAGTGTACAGTGTCCACCATTTGATTCTGTTGAAAGTACAAATCAACTCCAATTAACTAGGAAAAATCATCTTCTGGAGCATCATCTTCATCACTTTCAGAGCTTGTAGTATTATTTACAGTATCTGTATTTTCTCTCTGTTCTTTATTTACAAGGATCTCATCCTTATCTCCCTCATTCTCTCCTTTTTCTTTGACTACTAAGACAGTACTTTCTTCCTCTCCTTTTGCCAAAGTCCTCTCAAGGGTTTGACTTTGTCTCTCTTCACTAAGTATTTTCTCAGCCTCACTCAAAATTGTCCTAGAAGGGCTCTTATGGGCTGTGAGATCAGCTTCTGTGACCAGCTCAAGTAATTTATGGTTCCACAGAAGTGATAGAAAAAGGAGTAGAAGTAATATGTGTATATACAATTGGAGAAGTGTATGTCTTTATAGAAGAAGAATTTACAATTGGGGGAACATAAAGACTTATTGTTGTTGTATATACATTTGAATTTATGTCCCCTGTCCGATCAACAGTGATTATATTAAGAAAAAAAGAGTCAACCATTTGGGTGTGTTGACTATCAATCACTGTGTCAGGGAGTGTTAGCTCCTCCATGAATTAAGAAAATGGGGGATCTGATCTTATGACACTCAATGTTTGTGTCATAATATCTGAAGAGATTTGAGGAACAGAGAAAGAAGGAAGTGGTATAGTCGGGAGTGTTGGCTGAATCACTGATCGAGGAGGTGATTCATCAAAAGATGTTGTAGAAGAATGCTTATGACTCATGTTGATCTTATTGAGAAGCTTCTGAACTACAATATCTTGAGTAGTGTGTGCATTCACTGTGTCAGATGTCTGCAAGTGGCTCTCAGAGACCTTGATGTTAGTTTCATCAGAGTTCATGGTCAATGTATGTGCCTCACTCAACTATGTCCCTGGTTGAGGACTATTTTCAATAACTAATTCCTTTTGAAAGGAACTAGTTAGAAATATGTTTAATTCCTTATCAAAGGCAGTATCCTTTTGAGAGGATACGCCCTGGTTAGGCTATTGGGTAACACTCATGGCTCCCTTCTTCTTCTTCAATCTCCTCCTATAGCCAATCACTCTCTCTCCTTGCTCTCCCTCAGTTGATGTGGTAACTTCACTGGGTTTTCTTTTAATCCCAATAGTCTTTTGGGAGACTATGGGTTAGGCTGTAGAGAATGGTTATGTTGAAATTGGTTGTTCTACTTGGGTAGGCAGAGAAGTGGTTGTGTTCTCTGCCATAGTAGATAAAGGTGAAGAATTTACAGGTTAGGAAGTAGAGGGTGAAGTATGCACTACCTGTTCCATATGAATTGGAAGAGCAAATGGTTCTGTAGTGTATGACTTCTTTATTATTTCTGCAAACAATTTCTTTGTTTGCTTGTATGTTTGTACAGTAACATCATTCTCAAAAGAAAAATTAGTAATTTGTTCTTTAATAATCATATACAAAAATCTAGCATAATAAACTTCAGATTTCCTAGAATTAAAACTACCTAATTTATTTACAAGGTCATCAAAAATTAATTTACCTATATTTATATGCACATTTTTAATCATTGCATTCGCTATTTTTAAAGTTAAGGAGGTAATTACTTCGAAGTTAGAAGACTTACCTGAAAACACCTTGGTGATGGTGTCGAAAAGGTAAGAGATCTCTCGATTCACGTTCACCCTTTTTATGTTCTTGAACTTCAACACTGTGCTAGGAGCAGCGTTGTAGCCCAGTTCCCTCAAAAAGTTGAACAGTTTAGCATCACCAGGTACTTCCACAAAGTCTTGTGTAGGTAATCCCAGTGCAAAGTTGATTCTGGAAGGGGTTATTTTTCCCTTCTCAGAAAAAATCTTGAATAAGATTCCTTTCACAGCCTCCAGTCTTGTTGAGGAGTTCATGAACTTAGCACTTGACCAGAACTGTGAAAGTGCTTCTCCAGACATTTCTTCATTAGTAAATATTGCTCAACTATACTCAGATTTGAGTAAATAGTTCATCATCGGCTTGAGGCAATCATTTACCTCATCAATATCTGAGAAACCCACATAGTTTGTGGGTGAAACCACCAGATTTCCTCGAAGTTGTTGAGCATTACTGAGTGCCATTGATGCTTTTTAAAATTTGACGTTCTAGGGTTTCTGTGAAAACGAGAGAGAGAAAGTGTTAGAGATAAATGATGATGATGATAATTATGTAATAAATTGTGCAACTGTAAATACTTGAGGTACTTTATAAACCTTAAGCTCAGCACAAGTTTTGCATTTGCTGATGATAAACTTATTCATCAGTGGATGGTTAATAACTTCACAAGGCAAGTCAGGAAACAGAAGCATTCAAAGGACTTCACAAAGTGAAGAAGAATGTCTGATGCTAAACCCATCAGGGGAACCCATCAGGGGGAACCCGTCAGGGGGGAACCCGTCAGGGGGGAACCCGTCAGGGGGGAACCCGTCAGGGGAAGCCATTAGGGGGGAACCTGTCAGGGGAACCCATCAGGGGGAACCCGTCAGGGGGGAACCCGTCAGGGGGAACCCGTCAGGGGGGAACCCGTCAGGGGGGAACCCGTCAGGGGGAACCCGTCGGGGGGGAACCCGTCGGGGGGGAACCCGTCAGGGGGGAACCCTTCAGGGGGGAATCCGTCAGGGGGAACCCGTCAGGGGAACCTGTCAGGGTATGACGAGGGCAGACCAACCCGTCAGGGAAACACTTCAGGACATGTCAGTGTCAGGCAAACCCATCAGGGTAACCCGTCAGGGAGAATGACCAACATGACATCAGTGGAAGCCATCAGTGTATGCCGTCAGTCATAACTATCAGGATCAAAGGAGCACTAAGTAAAACTCAAGTGAAGGTTGAAGCCCTGATGCAGTCAATAAGCATCAGGAGATCCAGAAGCACTGACCAAAGTCCATCAGGGCTGATAGTCAGTGGATCGTTATGACAGCATGCACCCGTCATCAGTACTTACACGGAAATCAACGTAACGTGTTTCAGAAGCAAGAAATATCAACTGGAAAGATATTTCTTGAAGTTTGTTTTTGATCCAATGAGAACTCTCACACATTAAATGCACACAGATCAGGGGAAGAAAAGTAGCAACAAAGCATGCAGCGGTCTGACACATAAAGTTTCGATGTGACATACTTGCGGCTAAGTTGAGAAGAGCAGCACGTCTCAGGCACGTGATTTCAACTCACTGATTTATCATATAAGCAACGGAGCTCTCATTACACAAACAGTGATTGAATCTATCCAACAGATCAAACAAACGCTAAAGCACACAAACACTAGAGAGAAGCTTTGTAATAGATCTTGAGAGAGATATTTCAAAGAAAGTTAGAAGATAGTGAGTGTGAGAAGCTGTGAACCTTATTCACAGAATTTGTAGCTGTAAATCACATTTGTGATTATACAGATTTCCAGAAGAACCCCAAGTTTTAATATAACTATTTTAACTTGAATCTGTGTGTTTATTTCTCATAGTTTTTCTGTTTGTTTCAACTGTTTCCAGTAATCACTTTTAAGTTTAAAAGAGCGAAAAGATTCAGGTGTCTGTATTCATCCCACCCCCCACCCCCCCTTCTACAAACACTTGTGCTTATATTGCATTAACAATTGGTATCAGAGCCTCTTAGCAGATTTCACTTGCTAAAAACGATCATTATCTATGGCCAACAAAGCTGGAAATAGTAAAGTCCCCATGTTGGAAAGGGGCAAATACTTCTTCTGGAGACAAAGAATGATAGTTCATCTTAAAGCTATTGATGATGAATATTTGCAGATTCTAGAAGAAGGACCTCACGTTCCCAAGAAGCTCATTCCTATAGAAGTCGTTAATGGAGTCAGTATTCCTGAAAAGCTTGTCCCAAAGACAACTGACGAAATGACGATAGAGGAAAGAGAAAAGGTGAAAAAGGATCTTAAAGTCACTGAGATCTTGTATAATGGTCTAAACGATGATATGCTGAATAGTATCATGAATCTTACCACATCTAAATCTATATGGGATACTATACAAATCCTTTGTGATGGTACTGAGGAAGTGAGGGAAAATAAATTGCAGCTGTTGACACAACAGTATGAGTGGTTCATAATGAAAAATGGTGAAACATTTACTGAAATGTTTGACAGATTCAACAGGTAGGTAAATGACCTGAGATTATATGGGAAGGCATATGCTAACAATGATGTGAACAGAAAGTTCATGAGAGCCCTTCCCATATCATGGGATCATAAGACAACAGCCATCAGGGAATCCAAGGACATGAATCTTCTAGACTTGGATAGGCTTTATGGCACCCTAAAGACATATGAACTTGAGGTTCAACAAAGATCTGAAATGTCAGGGGATGCTAGAAAGCTTAAATCTGTAGCCCTGATGGCTGCCACGAAGGACAAACAAGAAGCAAGGCCAAGTGTCTTGATGAAGCAGCAACTAGAAGATGCTGACATAGAAGGGGACAAAGAAGCTGACTTCAAGGAGAAAAAATATACTCCGGAAGAGTTAGAGGAGCTGGATGAAACCATGGCCTTTCTTGCAAAAAGGTTTTCCAAGCTGAAATTCCAAAAGCCTTCGGGATCTAAAAGATTTTCAGCAAGGAAACCCAGTAGCACGAAAAACTTTATTGACAAATCAAGAATAAAGTGCTACAAATGTAATTAGATGGGTCACTTTGCAAATGAGTGCCACAAGGCCACAAAAGATGGTGAATCCAGAGACAAAGAAGCTGTTGTGGATTACAAGAAAAAATACATTGACCTTCTTAATGCAAACAAGAAGGGAAAAACATATATAGTAGAGGGAAAGGACTGAGCTGACTCTGATGAGGAAGAAAATGAAGAGTATGTCAACCTAGCCCTGATGGCCTCATCCACTGACAGTAGTAGCTCACAGGTAAGCCTCGAAATTTCCTCTAACATGTCTAAAACTGATTGTGTTAAAACTGTTAAGGAAATGGCTTGTGAGATAAAGGATCTCTATGACACCCTGAGGAGTGTTGTAGCTGAAACTGAGAGAGTGCAGAAAATTAATGAACAGTTATCTACTAGGAACACTCTTTTAGAATCAGAAAACTCCAGACTTGAGAGTCTTGAAAAAGAACTCTCAAGGACTAAAAATCTACTTGACTGTGCTATCAAAAGAGAGGAATGGACCTCGAATCTTCTCAGTCAAGAAAGGGAAGTCATTAAGAGATGGAGTGAGTCTAGCAGGAAACTAGAGGATCGTTTGAAAAGTCAGAAATCTGATCCAAAATCTGGTTTGGGCTATGAAGAGACTCAAGTGCAGCAACCTCCCATTCAGGTTGAGATGGCAGCTAGCTTTGGAAAAAGGCCAACACAACCTATCAAGTTTGTTAAGGCAGCAGCAAAGCTAGAATCAGGGAATATTTTCCCAGTTAGTGAAGCTTCCACTAGTAGTGGGAAAGACAAGAAACTTACTCTTGCTAAAGCACTCAATCCTCCAGTTATGAAAGAACTAGACTGTGCATCAGTGGATACACAGTCGTCAGGGGGAAAGAGTGCATCAGGCCGTAGTAGCCCATCAAAGGAAAAAGGCCTGTCAGGGGAAAGCAAGAAGAATAGAAATGGTAAGCTAGGTGTTAATAAAACTAGCAATTATTCTTCCATTCATGAAGCCCCTAGAAAAGTGTGCTGGAATTGTGGTAATTGTAATCATTTATCTTTTCAATGCAAAGAAAAACCACAAATTTTGACTGGCACAATTTTGTATGCTGATGATTTACCAACTGTTAAAGCCTACTCCTCCAAGGATAAAGGCAAAATAACTGTTGAGAAATCAAAAGCATATGTTGAAGCTCCTGAAAAGGAGAAAGTTTTAAATTTTCCAAAACCAAAAGTCATCAATAAAGATAAAGCTGTATTATCTATTACTGTGACTAAACCTAAAGGACCCAAAACAAATTGGGTACCAAAAACAATTTAAATGTTTTCTTATGTGCAGGGAAAGATCAAAAGCAGTCAAATCTGGTTTCTAGATAGTGGCTGCTCAAGGCACATGACAGGAAACAAATCCCTGCTCACAGAATTCCAAGAAAAGGCTGGTCCAGTAATTTCATTTGGTGATAACAGCAAAGGACTAACTCTTGGTTATGGCAAAGCAGCAAATGAGAGTGTCTCATTTGAAAATGTAGCACTGGTTGATGGGCTCAAGCACAATTTGCTAAGCATAAGTCAACTAAGTGACAAAGGGTTCATCACTTCCTTCAAAGGAGATCAATGCCTAATCTCAAATGAAAGTGATGGGAAGCTGGTTTTGTCAGGGATAAGAAAAGGAGATCTCTATGTTGCTGATTTTAATTCAGTGAGTGGAGAATCATGTTTCTACAGCAAGGCTACTCCTGATGAAAGCAGACTATGGCACAAGAAACTCTCTCACCTGAACTTCAAGTCAATTAATGATCTAGTGAAGAGAGAGTTGGTAACTGGACTACCCCAAATGGGGTTTATCCAAGAAGTATTATGTTCAGCATGTCAACAAGGGAAACAAAGGAAATCATTCTTTGTCAGCAAGGAAGCCACTATGATCAAAGATCCAATTCAATTGTTACATATGGATCTCTTTGGCCCTGTCAACATAATGTCAGTGTCAAAGAAAAGATTTGCAATGGTCATTGTGGATGACTACACCAGATACACTTGGGTAAAGTTTCAACATGCTAAATCAGAAGTATCTCAACAAATTATTGACCATATCAAGAAGGTGGAAACAGAATCAGGGTCAGTGGTTAGAATGTTGAGAACAGATAATGGAACTGAATTCAAGAATACAGTTGTTGAGGGATTTTGTGTGGAGAAAGGCATAAATCATACATTTTCTGCTCCAAGGACTCCTCAACAGAATGGTGTACTGGAAAGGAAAAATAGAACCCTGATAGAAGCTGCTAGGTCAATGCTAGCAGAGGCAAAGATTCCCACCTATTTTTGGGCTGAAGCAATTTCCACTACTTGTTTTACTCAGAATAGTTCACTAATCAACAAGGCTCACAACAAGACACCATATGAGCTAATGACAGGGAGAAAACCAAGCATCAAGTTCCTCTATGTCTTTGGATGCAAATGTTTTGTTCTGAGGAATTTTGGTGAGAACTTAGGAAAATTTGATCCAAAAGCTGATGAAGCAATTTTCCTAGGTTATTCTCTATCATCCAAGGCCTTCAGGGTTTACAACAAGAGACTTCAAGTGGTGATGGAGTCTATAAATGTAGCTTTTGATGATCAAGAAATTTCTAGGCTTGAAGACCCTGGTTTTCATGAAGAACTCAGGTTTGAAAATGAAGATGATATTGATTATCAAGAGAATGAAGTCGATGAGTGCAGACAAATGGAGAATTTATCCATTCCTGATGTCAATCCAAACAATGTAGAACCCCCTTCAGCAGATAGAGTTAATTTCCTGGACAACAGATCAGGGGATACTTCATCAGGGGATCATTCATCAGGACATGCACCATCAGGGGATAACTTGAACCGTGAATTTTCCACTAATTCAGAGGGAGAGTTTTCAGAAGCTGGTAGCACAGGCTTAAGGGGAGGAGATGATAGTCAAGCAAGCTCATCAAGACACATCTCCAATCCCAAATGGGCCAGAAGTCACACAACAAATTTGATTATTGGTGACCCAAGCAAAAGAGTGCAGACCAGAAAAGCAACATCTAATGAATGCCTATATGCTTGTTTTCTTTCTCAAATTGAACCAAAGAAGTTTGAAGAAGCTATTCAAGATGGAGACTGGAACTTGGCAATGCAGGAAGAGCTAAATCAATTTGAAAGAAATCAAGTATGGAAGCTTGTACCTAAGCCCAAAGATAGGAACATAATAGGTACTAAATGGGTATTCAGAAATAAGATGGATGTAGCTGGCATTGTTGTAAGAAACAAAGCAAGACTGGATGCAAAAGGATATCTTCAAGAAAAAGGGATTGATTTTGATAAGACCTTTGCACCAGTAGCCAGACTTGAGGCTATAAGAATTTTCTTAGCCTATGCAGCACATTCAAATTTTAAAGTATATCAAATGGATGTGAAAAGTGCTTTTCTAAATGGGTAATTGGAACAGGAGGTGTATGTCCAACAACCTCAAGGATTTGAATGCGCAAAATTTCCAAATCATGTCTACAAACTGGAAAAGACACTTTATGGACTGAAGCAAGCACCTAGAGCTTGGTATGATACACTGTCAAAGTTTCTGGTGGAAAACAAATTTTCAAGAGGTATCATTGACAAAACCTTGTTCTTCAGACAACACCAAGGTCATCTGATTTTGGTTCAAATCTATGTTGATGATATTATTTTTGGATCCACCGACACAAGACTGTGTGAAAAGTTCTCCAAACTCATGCAAAGCAAATATGAGATGAGCTTGATGGGTGAATTATCTTACTTCTTGGGATTGCAAGTTAAACAAGACTCTGATGGAATCTACATTCATCAGACAAAATATACCAAAGAACTTCTCAAGAAATTTGATATGGAGGACTCAAAAGTAGCAAAGACACCTATGGCCACTGCAACCAAGATTAACCCTGATAAGAATGGAAAGAAAGTTGATTTGAAGACTTACAGGGGAATGATTGGATCATTGCTATATCTGACAGCAAGCAGGCCAGACATAATGTTTGCAACATGTCTTTGTGCAAGATATCAAGCTGACCCAAAGGAATCTCATCTCATTGCAGTGAAAAGGATCTTGAGATATATCAAGGGTACTACAGAGTTGGGACTTTGGTATCCAAAGGAGTCTGGATTTGAATTGCTAGGATATTCTGATGCTGACTTTGGAGGATGCAGGATTGACAGAAAAAGTACAACAGGAAGCTGTCAATTTCTTGGAGGAAGGCTTGTATCTTGGTTCAGCAAAAAGCAGCATTCTATTTCTACATCTACTGCTGAAGCTGAATACATTGCAGCTGGAAGTTGTTGTGCACAAATTCTATGGATGAAAAATCAGCTAATGGATTATGGTCTAAACTATTCCAAGATTCCAATAAGGTGTGATAACACTAGTGCCATTGCCATTGCTAAAAATCCAGTACAACATTCTAGAACTAAGCATATAGAAATCAGATATCATTTTATCAGGGAACATGTTATGAATGGGAATATTGAATTACAGTTTGTACCTTCAAATCAGCAGCTGGCAGACATATTCACCAAAGCTCTTGATGAAGCCACATTTTCAAATCTTGTGGGAGAGCTGGGAATGGTAAATTATGCGTCAGGGTCAAAGTTAAACTCATATGATTTGGTATTTCTAACTCATTTCATAAGTTCTTGATGAAATCAATTGATATGTGGTTATATATGTTCAAATTGTAAATATGTATATACTTGTATATTCTGCATTTTGTTTTGGACTGATGCATCAGGGTCAGGGCTTCCTTAAGGATGCATCAGGGTCAGGGTACCCAGCTCGCTCGTCAGGGTCAGGATGTCCGGATCGCTCGTCAGGGTCAGGGTGTCCGACTTTTCGACAAGGTCAAGGTATCTGACCTGTGCGTCAGGGTCAGGGTGTCCGTCTTGTGCATTAGGGTCAGGGTGTCCGTCTTGTGCATTAGGGTCAGGGTGTATACATACAGTAAATCATCAGGGTAAGTTTTAAATTTTTTTTACTGCATCGGGATTCTAGGTCAGTTAAGTGATGACAACTCATCATTAAGTTCTTCTCTCACTGATGATGTGTCATCACAGAAACTGAACTGACTTTCTGATAGCGTGTTTTCAGGAGAAGTTTTCAAACGTCTATAGGCGAGTATTAATACTCTATCTCTCCTACTTTTTGAAACTCCCCAAAACGTTTAATCTATACTTGATATTTGCTAGAGTTTTTTTTTTCTCTCGTCTTTACAGAAACCCTAGAACTTCAGATCTTCAAAGCATCCATGACACGTCAACAAATTCAGAGGAACTTGACAGTCTCATCCACAAACTTCGTGGGCTTCTCTGACATTGATGAGGTAAGTGATTGCTTTAAACCGATACTGAACTATCTGCTCAACTCTGAGTATAGTAAAGCCATCTTTACCGATGAAGAAATGTCGGGGGACGCACTGTCACAACTTTGGACCAGTGCCAAGTTCATGTACTCCACCACCAAGCTTGATGTGGTCAAGGGTATCTCATTCAAAGTTTCGTCTGAGAAATGGAAAATAAATCCTTCCAGACTTAACTCTGTTTTGGGGCTACCTACTCAAGATCTGGTGGATGTACCCAGTGATGCAGATCTGCTGGATTTCTTGAGGGAACTGGGCTATAACGCTGCTCCCAACACAGTGTTAAAGTTCAATGATCTCAAGAGGGTGAACGTGAAGAGGGGAGATTTCTTATCTCTTCGACACTATCACCAAGGTGTTCTCAGGTAAGTGTTCTAACTTTGAGGTCATTACCTCTTTAACTTTAAAAATAGCATACGCAATAATTAAAAATGTAAATATAAATATAGGTAAAATAATTTTTGATGATCTTGTAAATAAATTAGGTAATTTTAATAATAGGAAATCTGAAATATATTATGCTAGATTTTTGTACATGATTATTAAAGATCAGATTACTAATTTTTCTTTTGAGAATGATATACCTGTACAGACATACAAGCAAACAAAGAAACTGTTTGCAAAAATAATAAAGAAATCGTATACAGCTTAATCATTTGTTCTTCCATCGCATATGGTACAAATAGTAAATTCTACACCTTCTATTTCTCAAACTCTACATTCTTCACCTTCATCTACTATGGCAGAGAAATCAACCATCTCTCTACCTACCCAAGTAGAACAACCAATTTCTTCACAACCACTCTCGACAGCCTAACCCACAGTCTCCCAAAAGACTGTTGGGATTAAAAGAAAACCCAGTGAAGTTACAACAACAACTGAGGGGGAGCAAGGAGAGAGAGTGATTGGCTATAGGAGGAGATTGAAGAAGAAGAAGGGAGCCACGAGTGTTACCCAACAACCTGACCAGGGCGTATCCTCTCAACAGGATACTGCCTTTGATAAGGAATTAAACATATTTCTAATTAGTTCCTCTCAAAAGGGATTAGTTATTGAAAATAGTCCCCAACCAAGGACACAATTGAGTAAGGCACATACACTGACCATAGACACTGATGAACCTACCATCAGGGTCTCTGAGAGCCACTTGCAGATATCTGACACAATGAGTGCACACACCACTCAAGATGTTGTAGCTCAGAAGCTTATCGATAAGATCAACATGAGTCATAAGCATTCTTCTACAGCATCTTTTGATGAATCACCTCCTCATTCAGTGATTCAGCCAACTCTCCCATCTACACCATTTCCTTTTTTCTCTGTTCCTCAAATTTCTTCAGATATAATGACACAAACATTAAGTGCCATACAATCAGATTCTCCACATTCTCAATTCGTGGAGGAGCCAACACTCTCTGACACAGTGTTTGATAGTCACCACTCTCACATGGTTGACTCATTTCTAATTGATACAAACACTG
>CM025780.1:7711190-7789770 GCA_014636745.2 Centella asiatica | reverse complement strand
TTAGTCCCCGACTGAATTAAAAATTTGAACTATCGGAGACTAACTAGCCCCCGACAGTTGTTTTAATTAGTCCCCGACTGAATTAAAAATTGAACTATCAGAGACTACATTACTTTCTGACGTCGTTTTGGTTAGTCTTCGACTCAATCAAAATGAACTATCAGAGACTAATCGGGTCTAGTCTCTTACAAGTAACCTTATCAGAGATTAGGGCAATCTCCGATCGAGGGTAATCTGGTAGTTATCCTACCCACGATCGAAAAACGGTTCACTATCTTTAGAATTGCAAACGTTTCTAATACTTTGCTAAAAGTAAAATCAAACACGTTTGCAATCACAATCTCTCAAAGCTTTGAAATTATTTTCACTCTGCAAATTCTCTGCAATCTAACCCTATTTCAAGTTTATTCAAAGTTCACAGATCTCTTCCAATGGCCGTTAAAACAGTCTGTTTCCAGTTTGGAGATTTCGATTTCATAAAGACTAACCATGCGGGGGTGGCTAATAAGCATGAATTTGGAGCCCAGTATCACTCATTCGTGGATTTTCTTCAAAACTCCACTCTATCATATGCCATTTATGAAGCTCCCGTCCAAGCCGCTGAAGTTCTCACGGCTGTCTGGTCCACTGCTACCATCCAGGATGAGAATACTGACTCTCCCATGGTAAGTTTCAGGTATGCAAACTCTGTTTATAATATAGATCATATCGTAGTTAATAATGTTTTACACTTGCCAATCTATGAAAACTTTGACTCCCCTGCTTCTGATGAAGAACTTCTTTTATGTTTAAAAACTTACATTATTCTACTGAAATTGGTTCTGTTGGGTCTATTTCACGACCCCATCTAAGGCAAAAGTGGTCATTGTTCTTTGATATAATAACTAAAGCATTTACTTTAAAATGCAGTGGCTATGATGCTATCACTACACTCACACAACAAATTGCTTTTAGTGTGTTGTATGATAGACATCTAAACATTGGGCTTTTAATTCTGCAAAATCTTTTGGTAAAACTGAAATCTGGTTACAAAAATAAAATTTATTATGCTAGGTTTTTGATGATGATTGCTTATTATCTAATCCCTAACCTTAATATTACTGGATTGCAAGTTGTACCAATTGTTTTGCAGAGTAAAAGAATATTTACTGATGTGAAGCATAAATCTGCAAAGGTAAAGGTTCCCTTAATTTTCCCTCCTGTCATGAGATCTATTCTCATTGACAGGCTTCCAAATCTTTATTCTTTGCAATTCTTTGAGGATATTGAAAGCCAAAACCCTGTGAATCCTCCAACCACTTCACAACAACAATCCATAGCCCCCTCCACAGTTTCCCAAAAGACTGTGGTTGTAAAGACTCAAACAGCCATCACAAAACTCCCAATAAAGAGAAAAATAATTGAGGGAGTAAGTGAGGATGAGGGAGAACAAGAAGCTGAAGTACCACTTCAGAGAAAGAAGAGAGTTATAACCCTTAGCCAAAAACAATCCATTGCTTCCCAAAAGGCAATGGAGGTTATAAGGAAAAATAGTGAACTGTCACCATCCTCCCAAAAGGATGTTGACATTGAAGAAAGTTCCCAAACAGGAACACACTGTACAGAGTCTGCACAACCTCTTGTTCACCAACAAGAGGAAACACAAAAAGAGCAAATACAAGAAAAGAGTGACACAAGGAGTGCACACACAGAGTCATCACTTGATGTTCCTCAATTTTCAATGTTTAAGGAACAGCCAACACTCCACACTGTACATTCTTCTCCTTCTTCTCCCATACTTGATTCTTTTGATATTACACATTTAAATTTAAATTCTCTTGATTTTTCCCAAGCGGAGCCCATACTCGAGACAAGCTCTCAAATACATTCCATGGATAGATCCCTAGCCCAAGATATACAAAGGGAACCCCCTATCCATGCAGTCACAAATACTTCTCAAACCCCCACTTCTGTAGGACAGAGTGCACTCATCCATATGAGTGAGGATGTGCGAATAAATAGTGAGAGTCAGGCTCCTGACCTGGAAAAAAGAGAGGATATAAACAAACAAGAGAGTCAAGCTTTAGGAAGCTTGGAAAAAGGAGAGTAAGAGAAGCTGGGTGTCCAACCCCAGGCAAAAGGAGAGGGTGTGAGCAAGGATGAGATCCTTGAACAAAATAAACGAGAGAAATTTTCAGCAGGTGCATTTTTCCAACCTGTTGAAACCAGCTCACAAGAAGCTCAAGTTTCTTCTACTCCCTCCACCAATATCCAAACAGAAGAAACTATGAAAAGTTCAAGCACAGGGGATGCAATATTAAATGTAATATCAGATATGTCTAATGCAGACTTTGAGATTTTATATGGTCTACAACAACGACAAGATCATACGTTTGCATTGAAAACACGACTTGCAGATGAAACTATGCCTAAAGAACTTGTAGAGACAAATGTTGATGAATGGCTTGATGCCACGTACTTAAACACTCTGGAGGAAGCAGCCGCTCATTTAAGGCAAAATTATGTGACCAACATAGGGTCAACTGTCTCTGCACCATCTGTTAAAGATATTCTTGAAGAAGTAACCAAGGTGGATAAGAAACATACAAAGTTTCACACTTCTTGGTTACTGGCATAAATGGTGTAGTGAAGAAAATGGAGGAAAGGATGGAGTTGGAGACAGATAAAATCAGAAAGTGCTATGAAGGACACTTGCCAAGGAGGATTATTACTGCCATTGATACACTTATCAAAGACAAGTCCAAGACTGACAGTCGACTTCAAGCCCTAGAAGCCAATATCCAACTCCTGATCCAAAAGCAAGACAGAATGGAGCAACTCCTGATGCAGGCAATTCCACATTTGGCCACCTTCTCTCACCCTAAAGATGTCGATGTCAAAAAGGGGGAGAGTGGTCAATTCAAATAACATGTTCAACATGTTCCTGTACAAAAACCAAAATCTGGTCCTGTCCTTGATGCAGAATTGCAAGCAATGATGGACAGGATCTTAAAGAAACATTATGATCTTCAAGCAGCAACAACAAAGTCAACAACAACAACACAACTTCCAACAACAACAGCATCTCCTCCTTCCACTGCACAAGCCCCAACAATGAAAGACAAAGGCAAGGGTGTTTTGGTTGAGGAGCCAAAGAAATCAAAATCTGCTCAACTAGGACAGCCTAAGCTGATGGGGGATACTATGAAGACTGCTCACTTTCCCACTCCAGTTGAACTGATAGTGGATGGGAAAGTGGAGTTAGTTTATCCTCAAGAACAAAAGTTGATAGAATCTGATGCACTATTAGCTCAGAAACTTCAAGATGAGGAGGATATGGCAGCAGCAAGGGAGGAAGAGGAGGCAAAGAAGAAGAGACTTTTATCAAGAAGGTCAAGTGCACAGAAAGCAGCCATAACCAAAAAGAAGAATAAAGAGATGGAAGAGGCTGAAAAGAAATCAAGGAGGCAACCCTTGGTTCAGGAATCTGCAAAGAAACCTGTAACCAGGGCAACTATCAAGAAGCCTACTTCTCAAAATCCTCCAAGGTCAACTGAGACTGCTTTGGTGGCTGTGAGTGGACCAACAAAGCCACAAACAGTTTCATCAAAGAAGTCTTACAAAGTTGAAATGGCAAGTGCTGATAAAATAATAAAAGTCCTGAAGAAAAGTACTAAGAAGATAGATCTGATCAAGGGTAAGAACAACAGAGAACTTCTTCATGTCTTTTTGAAGGATGGAGAGTCTTTGAAATTCGAGAAGCCAGCCTTGGAGGGACAGACTAAAGAAAATCTGGAATGGTTGCTGACTGTTGTATTTGGAACTTTTGATCTCAACATGGATCTTCGAAACTAGATTCAAAAGGTAATGAAGGTGAAGCATAAGGTGGATACAGTGCCGGAAGCTAATCCTAAACCTCTAGGATTTTGGTATGAGACTTTTCATGGAGAGAAAGTCTTCTTCAATTACAACAAAGATATAAACAGCGTCAATGAGAGACATATTGAAGGATTTATTAGTTTCAAAGATGCTGAAGATGAGATGGAGATTATTCTAAGAAAACTGTTGATAGAAAGGTTGAATGTGTTGAAGAAAAGTAAAAGATGAAGTTGTTGAAGTTGGAGGTATGTTGATTGTTAATTAAGCTGTAATTTTTATGTTTGAAGCCAGACTTATAGGATTTAAACCTGAGTCTTGGTGGAAACTGAACAACAGATCAAAGATCTTAGTTTAGAATACATTTGTAGTTAGTAATTCTTTATTCTTTTTCTAAGTAATTGTAATGTTGAGTTTTGACATCATCATCAACCTTGAAATTATGCTTATCATTCTGATATTCATAATTAGGGGGAGATTATTAGATTTTAGAACATTTGATGATGATTGTCTTTAGATTACTTAGAGTACAAATGTATAGAAAGTGTTAATTAGTAACACTAAAGTTTTGTAGCTAGCAGTTATCTCTTTGTTTGTAATTCACTCATTCTTTGTAAAGAGATATAATTATTTCTTATTTGTAAATAACTGCTGGAATGGTGTATCGAAACTTCAGAAAGTTCAAGTGTGTATTTGATCCGTTGGAGTTTAAAAAAAAAAAAAAAAAGGCTTGTCGGAGACTAGGAAAACTTGTCAGAAACTAAGGTTTCTTTATCTATCGGAGACTAGTTTTGTCTATCGGAGAATAAAGCTGACGTCATTGGAGACTAAGCCTTAAAGCATCGAAGACTAAATAACTCTATCGGAGACTACATAATCTGACGTCATCAGGGACTAAATGATCAGAGACTAATTGATGACGTCACCAGAGACTAAAGATGAAGCATCAGGGACTAAACGTTATTTATTTCCTCAGAGATACATAGTTCGAATTGAATAAGGATTGTCTTCCACGTAAATCAAGATATTATTGAAGACGTAGTTGGTAAGGAAACTAACCAGAAATCTGTTCCTATCAAAAAGGAAAGATTGTATTTGATTCGAATAAGGAAGCTGAATTTTATTCAGAATAGGAACTGAGTTAATAGTAATTCAGTTGTTAGAGAAGCTGTAATTAGGTTTACAGAGAATTGTAATTTTGAAGCTGTATAGGTTTTTCATAGTTTTGTATCTTTTCCTATACAGAATAGAAAAGAAGCTGATGATCATATTTATTATGATTGTTAGAATTTGTAATCAGTTGTGAAATCAATATAGCAATTGTTTATAAATTGATTTAAGTTTTTGTTCTTTATATTCCGCAAGAAAGTTTAATTTCTTAAAGAACAAGAAATTCAAAAAGTATTCAAAGAACTTGTATTCAACCCCCCAACCCCCCACCCCCCACCCCCCCTCGATCCCCCTCTACAAGTTCTCGGCATCTCACTGGGAAAACAACCTATCTATAAAATGAAATATTTTATGCACACGTACTGAAACTTTACATATTTATGATTCATATTTGATATTTACAAAATATAAATTTATTTTTACTTTATTATTTTATCTAATTATAGATTTAACTTATAATATTATTTTACCAAAATTTAATATAGGTTTAGAAATTTTATACAATTTACTAAATCAATCAATATTAAATCTTAATAATCATGAGATCAAGCAAGCCATGAACTTTATAGTTCGATTTATGGGATTTCTTTAGTTCTAAGATTGTTTTATAAAAATTATCTATTATTTTCTAAATTTCAAAATTAGAGATACATTTCACTTTTCACAAAATAAAATTTTGAAATCCTATAATTTAAAATTGAGTGAAACTTTTTTACTTTTAATAAAGTAGAAGAAAAATAATAAAATACACAAAATTAGTTTAAAAACATAAAATTTTACCCTTAAAAACGAACATGAAAAAATAGGACGGTGCACCAAATTTTGTCCAAATTAACAATGTAAAACATATTCATATTAATAGTGAAAAATTAACATAATTTAAATGGTTTTGATTTAATCATTTTTAAATATATGAAATCATGTATTACATATTCAAATTGTGTGAAATTTGGCACACCATTTTTTTTTCTCATGTTCTATTCATTAGTATGGTTACAATTATATAAAATAATTTATATTCAAAGTTATATGATACATCAAGAAAAATTGAGAGAATAGATCATGAAAAAGAGCCAAACTTGATTATTAAATGACACAAAAAAAATATATTTTAATTCTGGACAAATAATAATATTATATGTTTATTCTAAATTACATGATCAAATAATAAATTTAATCATCAAATTTGTACAAAAATATCAATTATAACATAAGACGATTACAATGACAAACTATTTTTAAAAATATCACTTTAATAAAAGTATTAAGAATATAATATATTTTAGTAAACAAACATTAATTTTTGTATATTACTCTTTTTTAAAATAGATTAAGTACAAAAAAATAAAGTTATTAAAATATTATTTGAACAATTTTACTTAAAATTTATATAATCAAAATAGAAAAAAAGTCAAACCACGTACGCAATAAGGGATCAAAGGCTTATACTAGATAGTAGGTCACTTCTCAAATTAAGAAAGAATAAAACAAATGGTGAAATAAACAATGGAACAACCAACTAACTATTTTTCTTTGGCCAGTTTAGATTAAAGTTCCATTAATATCCTACATATGATAATAATATTCTAACAATCTATTACGAGGCAATACATCTTTGACTATAATCTCGTTTCACAAATATTACTTTATCTTTAATTATCATAATTTAAAAAATACTATTACATATCTAATTAATATCTAATTATCCTAATGAAATACCAACCAACAATCATTACTATAAATATAAAACATTAAAAAAAATTATACATACCTCTCAAAATTAAAACATCAAAGCCAAAAAAAAACAAAAAGAAAAAACATGAATAAGAAAGTTTTATAATTAATAATTAAAGTACAAAATAAAATACTCTACAACTTATAAAAATGAAGAAAATAAAACACAATAAAATTACTAAATAAAAAAGAGTAAAATAAAATTATGAAAGTTTTCATTTACTAAATTATTTTAAATTAATATAAAGTAAAATATATTTGGAATCTACCACGTATATTAGTTTAAAAATTAGAACTAAAAAACTAAAAATTTTAAGCAAAAGACAACTTAAAAATACAATTAGTGAAATAATAATACATTAAATAACTCGTACTTAAAAAAAAAATACACCCATCAATTTTTAAATATAAAACTAATGATGTTGTACCCAAATAATATGAACTACCGATTCCATATTTATCACAACAAAAATTATTGAAAATTAATAAATAATACGTTTTAATCTACATAACTTTAATCAATTTTAAAAAACTTGTGTTGCGCACAAGTATGCTAGTTGTTATATGATAATACTATGGTGAAATCTAAAAATCGCTCTTGCTCAAAATATCAAATGTCACACTTGTTGGTGGGGAACAGAGGAGGAAGTATAATCATTCTAGCGTTATTGAGCTCAAGCAAAATCATTATAGTCCTCGTATGACAGTAATTCTAGACGAGTTGAACAAGTAATTCGCGTACAAATGCTCGTAAGAAGAAAGTAAGTACGGTTTGGTTGATCAACTTCTACTTAAGTTCAAGCTTCCACACCTCACGAACATTAGAGGAGCCATCTGCAACCTCTGCAATCAAACTAGGGACTAAAACACCTGAAAGAGACCATTTCATGAGAAACATCAGAATAAATTAAATTAACGCCCAATAAGAAAGACATGTTGCGCAGCAAACTCCATTAAGATGCAAGGTTTGCAAGTAATGAAAGTGGAAGGGGAAACACAAACCAATACTTAGCTAACTACAACATAAAAGTGTGAGAAAAGACTATCAAATTACCATACCATGTTTCTCGACCAGAGATAGGAACCGCCTTGATCCTCCTCCTACCCCAAAATAATGCTTTTTTGCTGCCATATATACAACTCCACGAGTATGACTCAAGCACTGTTATAAAGCAATGAAGATCAAGATCCAACAAACACTTGATATGAAAAGAAAATTTGAGAAGGCGGACCAGAAAGTACCTTAGTTATAAGTTCATAGAGATTAGGGAGAGCAGGGATTGAATATACTGTTTCCGCCATTAGAATAATATCATACCCCGTAGATTGAGCCATTTCAGAGCAACAGTTCTCATCAGTACATGGATGGGGGAGTATTTGATGTACTTCACCCCAGTCACCAGCAAAGAAACGAATTTCTGACTCATTGTTCATCTTCCTCATATCAGTAAGTTGAGACTTATATGAAAGATTAGATTCTATATTTGGGATAGTGAGACATCGCAGTACATCTGCATTAAAATCCTGAAAATGTATCACAGACGCACCCTGAAGCAACAAAAAGGAGATAGATAGTCAATACACAGAATCTGGGGAAGCTTTTTGAGATACTAAATGAGCTAAGACACGAATTTCACCTCAAGGCATGCGTAGATCCCAGGTAGTCCATGACCACATCCAAGCTGGAAAAGATTTAGTTAAATTTATTCGAGAGGCCATAGGCATAATGGGCAGAATCTAACGTAAGTACGAAATTCCACAACTTCAAGTGTTAATAACTTAAGCTCTATCAACTGCATCCACATGTCCCACTCAGGAATTATGAAGCCAAAAATAGGAATACACATAAGAAACTTCTTAGCTGTCTTTTCTAGCTTAGTTTTATCATCTGATAGTTCTGGTTCCAATTTTATGTATACATATTCAGACATCTTAGAAATTAAATCCACTCTTAACACAGAAACCAAATCATACATAAGCCAGTGCACCCTTAATTGAGTGTGTTACTTGGGGGAAGGTCAAGCTGTCAAAGCTATTGAGACAGTTCGGCACTCATCTTTTGTTTATTCTTACCTATGCAAATCATGACTACTGCCTCCCACTGGATATAGGATCATTTGGAGATATAATCAACAGAAGTTATTGGCTACACCTTAATTTCAATGTGCATGTGGGAGTAGATATTGTACACCAAACTCCCAAGAGCATCAAGTATATTCAAACTGTTTATCTGGACTATAAAGGGTTTTTGTCCCTTTTTCTGTTTCTTTTTTTGTTTCTTTTTAGGTGAGAAGGGTGGAGGGAAAGGGGAGGAAACACATGAGATCACAGTTTGTGTACATTTACATTAAAAAAAATTGTGGCCATTAGATCAAGTTATGGTTTCATCTCCAATGGCTACTGATGTTCTAGGTTTCACCCATTGTCAAAGCCCTAGAGTAGGGCTATAAAACGAAGCGCCGTTATTGCAGTTAATCAGCAGTTTGAGTTATGATTATTTCTACATCTCCATACCAGCTTCTTCATCAATTTATAAGAAGAGAACCGAGACATGTACTAAATACTTATTTCACAAATAAAATACAGATACAGATTCCATGCGTAATAAAATTACGAATAATTTTGTTTCAAAAATAAAAATACAAATATAGACAGGTACTGAATATAATAATAACAGAGAATTAAATCATGCGTCAGGGTCAGAGTCAAACTCATAAGATTTGATATTTCTAACTCATTTCATAAGTTTAAATATTCCATGCATAAAAACTCCAATAATTATCAGTTACCAAAAAGATACAGATGTATGAAAGTAAAACTTATGAAACCCATAAATCATTTACTATTTCGCGTACAAAAAATATAACAGCAGATGAGAGTATAGTCACATTAACTATTATATCCTACCTCTAATACTCGCTTTCCAGCAAATGTTAATCTTCCATCTTCAACTTCAGAGCGAAGCATTTTTACCAAATCTAGTGAACCTTCCCATAGCTTCAGACCACCTACCCAATAAGAGACGGTAAAAAATCAAATTTAAAACATTTACACAGTTTCCACTAAAACATGGCAAAAATGAGCGAACGGGAAGATGTCACCACCTTCATATTTCCCTGGCACTAAGTCAGAATTTGACAGTGCAAAAACCTCTTGTGTACTGACCCGTCCCTGGCAAATACAATCATATAGGTTTACACAACTTACGGAATGTACTAATTGAATGTCAAGAAATATCAAAGTTTCAAACACTCCCCTAATTGTTGTGGAGAAATGTGGGAAGAAATAAATCAAGTCTTTTATTTTAAGAGTTTCTGTTAATGAAACTCGGGACAAAATCAAATCTTTCATTTAATCATCAGTTTATGTACCAATAGGGCAGTACACAGAAGAAAAGGTGAAAACAACAAAATCAACCCATCAAATTCTTCACATTACTGAATTGTAACTTTTGAGCAAACAAATTTGAAGTGGGTCTTCATAAAACAAGACAAAGTATATAGTTTGAGCCAAACATAGCAAATAAAGGGAAAATAATAAATAAAAATTCAAAAATAAAAACTACAGTAACATGTATTGAAGTATAATACCTTGTGTAAAGTGAGTCCACCCAGATTCACCGGCTCCGAAGTATGTTTTGCAGATAATGGAACCTATTTCTTACTCAAAATTCAGTATATTCAGTGTTGAACGTAAACATCAATAGAAATAGATATACATAGATATAGAGATAGATATATTGTATCTACAAGTGTGTAGAGAATTAATACCTCAGAAGGAAATACTTCAACGCAAGGAGGCGGAGGAGAGAGGGGTTTTTCCGGGACATCAAGAAAGGATAAACCCAATTGGGATTTTTCGTCGGATGAGGAAAACAGATGAAATACTTCAAGGTCTGATTGCGGAGCAGCCATTGTTGATGGACAAATGCGTTGCGAAGCTACCTGATTGAGGAGCGTCTTGCCCTTCCCTTTACTCTGTATTCGCAGAAGGGTTAACAGTGTTTGGAGTTTTTAATGGGAAGAAAAGGAAAGGATGGAATGTTGATAAATTATTTTTTTTTTTTATTTTGGAGTTTTTGGAGAGAACAATGTTGATAGGACATAAATAGAATAAGAAAGATTTTATTATTTTATTTTTAAACTTTTAACTTTGTTTCTTTTTATTTCTTTTCATGTTTGGAGAAAAAAATTTGAAAAAAAAGTTATACTTTTTTCGTTCATATTTTTTTCTTCTCTCCAAACAAAACTTGCAAACATTTATTTCTTTCACATTTTCCTCTTAATCTTTTCTTTTCTTTTCAAACTGAAACTTTCAAACAAGCTGTAAGGGAAAAAAATGGAATCCGAACGAAATCGAAACAAACCAAAAATCAAAAACGGAAAAATCGAATCGCAATTTCTGTTAACGGCACTTCCTTATTATTGGTAGAAGATATAATAGTAAATATAAGGTTGTACGCAAAATACGTTTTTGATTAACTTCGTTAATTGCATAATAAATTTAATTAAGTTATTGAAAATTGATGGTGTACAAATGTTATATTTTTTTCTCAATTTCAAAATTAGACGTACATTTTAAAACGATGAAAATTAGATATACATTTTTAAAATGACAGTATTTAAAAATAATTTTATGTTTCAAATACATTATTAACATTTAAAGTAATATTAGTAATAATTATAGTATGTACTACTAACTAGTGGAGATAACTAAATAAATTGTAAAGTAAATAGTAGAGATAGTAGAATAAGTTAGAATAATATAATAATATTTTAGAAATTTAATGAATTTTATAGTTTAAAAATAAAAATGTATACCAAAGAACAACAAAAATGTGTATTTTTAATTTTAGAATAAAGAAAATAATGTAATATAATTTTTGTAAACATAATTGTAAAATGACATAGATTGAATCCATCTTAATAGATAAATTCAATAAATAATCTAGCTATTTGAATCTTATTTGTTAGGAGGAATTAGTAGAAATTTAAAATTTAGAAAGAATCCAATTTGGAGGTAAATTCAGTGGAACATTAGGTTCAGCAGGATACGAAAGTTGACAAAGCATTCCAAGGCATCTTAGAGTAATCAATCAGTTATTAAACATGATTTGAAAATCAATAGAAGCATTGGTTCAAGATAAAAACTCAGCAGTAATAGTTCAACTAAAAGACAGAAGCAGTAGCAGCAGTAGGGGGTGTAAAAGGATACTACGGATATGAATACATATACATATATATATATATATATACACACACACATATATATATATATTTGTATTTGTAACCAAAAATTATTATTTGTATTTGTATTTTGTTTTTCTAAAAATGTAAAAGTATTTTTAATGTTTTATTTACTAAGATTTAGTTATCATTAAAAATGAAATCTATCATATTTTGTTAATCTTAGGACAAGATACTTCATCCGTACCATAAAATTACGAATATATTTTATTTATAATATAAAGTGTTTTATAAAATAATTAAATTGATTAGAAATAGTGAGAGATAAACTATGTCATTTAATTCATGAATACAAAATATATAAATAAATTTTTTTATCTTATTTTGCTTTTTAAAAGGACACTATATTGCCGGAGCAGATTATTTATTAAATAGACTAAAAATGCCCTTTTCAAAAAACCATCTCATACATTCTTTTTCTTGTAGTCTTCGATTCCTGCGCCCGAAATTATATTTCCTTGTGTAATTATACTCCGCCACAGCAATAGTCCACACCTTAAACTCGTGATCGTTTCCTTCACTCCATCAAATATCATAAAAAGATCTTAGTTTCCAAATATTTCTTCTGTGGTTCACATAATTTAATCGATTTTAATCAACGAAAATTAATTTAACACATTTTTCAAGTTTTTACTCCTATTAATCATCAGTCAGGTTGCACTTAATGAATACTTTACACACAACATAACTATAACCACAACCTAATTTTTAAAATTTTGAACATCAGATATTGCCATTGGAACTCCTCCATGCTATTAACTATAGTAATGAAGTTCGCATAACTTACTTTTGTGTCAACCATCGCCAAGCGAACAAATTTTACTCTGACTTACTCAAGAGTCCCAACTAACTTGCAAATAGCCATATTGAACATTTTCAAGATTCCTTCAACATATTTCTTTTGTCCAAGCCAGGATCGTCTTTTTAATCCATATTTCTAAATATGTCACTAAACATAAACATAAGAATCAACTTGACATCGTATAGAATTAACTCATTGAAACAAATAAGTTAACCCTTTGATAATACGTCCGAAACGATTACTCCAGTCAATGTAAGGGTAACAATAACTTGAACACCAAAATTTTCTCCTTAATGACAACAAATCTTTTCGATTGCAACACATGAATTTTCTCCAATGTCAACTTGGCCACCAATGAGAACATTTCAGCATAGGAAACTCAATATATCTGAGAAACTTCTCCCACCAAATTTACCATATTTTCTTTCACCTTCCTAAGATCTATTATTTCCAGCATCTCTTTGTTCTCAAAACAAACACTCCATCTATCATAATTTTTGTAATGGTTAAAAATTCACAATAGGAATTCATATGAAAAGACCCACTCGTGTCAAAATACCACACATCATAATCGAATTGTGCAACGCATGTCGCAACTAAGTACAAATTTCTGGTCATCCTTACTCTGGGAATCACAGTTGTCCTTAGTCACTTTGTTGGGACAATCTTTCTTTTCATGGCCAAACTCTTGACATTTTCAGAATCGCATATTTGACAAATCTCTACCTCTATTCACCACCAAAGGATCCTTAACTTGATAGAGATTTTCCAGCTTAATCCAAAGATCTTTAGTGGTCTTTTCTGTGGGAACTTCCATCAAAACAATATCTATAAGACATAATCGGATCAAGCGTTTTGCTTTCCCATCTAAACGTTTTCACTCCGTGATATGCGCATTTGACGTCGCCTCTACTACAACAAAAGAACAATCATCCTCCTTATTCGCAATAATTACTAGCTTAAGATTCTCAATCAGATTCTGTAAACTTCATTCAATAAGAAGATTAATAATTTTGAATTTCCATGATTCAAAATTCTTACGTTTAACTTCTTAATCTCAAACCCTAAGTTGTAGATGCACTAAATCTTCCAAAATTCAACTATAAATACCAAGAACTTTGTCGTGCACCAAGCTCTAATACCAAATGTTGAAAATTGGAATCGAATGTATCACGCACGCCCTCCACAAACTCAATCAATAAAACAAGATGATGAAGTTAAGATGAGAACATAAAAATCAAGAACACAATATGTTACCCTGGTTTACCCAAAACCGAGCTGCGTCTAGCCTATGTGAATATTATTACTATTGATCTAAATTTTTCACAAGATATAATTATGTTGGAATATCACACACTACTAATCTACCTTTTTGTCCCATGGAGTAATTATAGAAAAGGGGGTTGAATATAATTTCTAACTTTTCTTTGAATTAAACTGTTTAGTACAGTTTAAAACTTAAGAAGAGTTAAAACAACTTTACTAAAAAGATATAACAAGTGAAATAGGAAAACAAATTGCAAGATATGAATATCAATCAACAATAAGTATACTTATTGTAAATCAATTTGAATCTTTATAATTCTTTCTGGTAGTGATTACCAACTGCAGACAATCTCTGTTTTTAAAATAACAACTATACGCTAGAAAAATAATTTCTAGCTTCTCTCAAGTTATGAAAACTTGTTACACTTTCTATTATACAATTACAGCTGCTATCTTAGATAATGTGTTCTGAGATGTATGATTTTTAGAGATGTGTATTCCTAGATTTTTAGATAATTCCTAATCTTTCATAATCTTATTTTACCTCAACTGCTTTATGTCTATTTATAGACACAACTTCCATGTTCTCCAACCTTCTATTCTGAGCTGTAATTGGTACTTGCAGCTCTGTCACACAACTTTTTTCTTTGTATAGCCTCCCTTGCATGTCAGCCTATTATGTGTCTTTTCTGGTGTATATTCACTGCACCAATTCCCTATTTTCTTCTTGGAGTCCCCAAGATAAGTTATCAGCAGTATATAACTTATCTTTGTGGGCTTCTCTGGACTTTATTAGTCCAACTTCAATGAATTTCTTCTTCAAGTTTCCATAAGTTATTTCTATAGTTTTTCCCACTTGTGGCATGTAGGTTTTACACTTGCAGCTTTATACGCATGCTTATATGTAAGTATAACTTATCTCTATAAGTTATTTTTGTAGTGTTCATACCTACAGACTTTATACTCATGTGTGTGTATATGTATAACTTATTTCTTTGAAGGTTCTTTGGTAGCCAATCTCTCCTTATTGTCAACCATCCTTATCTTAATTTTAACACCTTAAGTTTGTCAGCCATATGTTATCCCATATGTCATCATTAGTCTCTGATCATTTATCCCCTGATGGATAGCCTCTGGTGTTGAGAAACTCATCCCCTGATGAGGAGAAACCTATCCCTTGATGACGAGAAATATATCTCCTAACGCCGAGAAATATATCCCCTAACACAGAGAAACTTATCCCCTAATGTCAAGATACCTATCCCCTAACGTCGAGATTATCCCCTGATGCCTAGACTTTGGCACTATTGTGGATTACCTGACGACTTTGGCGATAGTCTTTTTGAGTTTGGAGTTGTTGTTGATTTTCCCGACGACTTTGGTGAAGATTAAATCTTCTCAAGGTTACTTCAATGCAATAGAGAGTCTTTCTCTTAGTCTCTGATAGTGCAAACTTTAGTCTCCGATATGCTAAATTGTTAGTCTCTGATAGTCTAAATTTGCTTGACTAATTTTAACTTTTGTTGAACTCTCCAAATACATTGTTTGTAGTCTCCGATGCTCATATGTAGACTCTGATAGTATTTTATCATATATTGTAGGTACTTGTACAATTATAAATCTAACAATTCTAAGTGTTTATACATCATCATTAAATACTATAATTCCTAACAATCTCCCCCTATTTATGATTATCAATGATAAGCATAAATTAAGGTTTGGAGATGATGTGAAAACACAACCTTATAATAACGCTACTTAGAATTGATTTTTAAACATGTAAAAGTATAATTGTAAATGAACTTAACAGTGATGGATTTATAGTTTCAGTTCCTTAATGCCCAACCATTAATCTACTAATACTAACAATTCTCCCTCTGTCTTTATCATAAATACTTTTTGCTCCCCTTTCCTTGATCATTCTCATCCTTTTTTACATTAACATCTTAATGTTGGAGGGCAGAAATCACTAGAATAAGTTGACTAGTAGGAAGAAATCTTGTGTTGCTTGCATCCAACCAAACATTCACAAGTTTTCTCTTAGTATCCTCTAATATTTGATTAGAATTGGGGATCAGAGAATACATGAGTTATATAGGTAGTGTGTGAACAATTTCTCTCTATTATTTTCTTAAAAGATCTCATCCTCGCTCACACCCTCTCCTTTTACCTGACTTTTACAAGTCAGCCTCTCACACTTATTTCCAAAAAAAAATGCTTTAATTTCCTTTTCTTCACCTTTTTCTAGACACAAGGTCTGATTCTCATTTTTAATTGTCTTAGCTCACTTGAAATATAAGATCTTTCTATTGTAGGTGACCTGAAGTGTTGTAAAAAATAAGAAGTGTTCTGCATCAGTGGATGTTTGATAAAGTATAATTGTATTATCCATTGATGAGTTGAGAGTTGTTATTTGTTTCAGCTTCAAGAATGTGGCTTCTCTGATGATTGAACTATTAGAGAATCTAAAACCAATGGAAGTATGAAATTTTCATTTATTCTAAAGTAGTATCAAACAGAGAAAAAGAAAAAATAAGAGTAGAATTTGAGTATTGGCTACTCCTCTTGAATAGAGAAAAGAGAAGCATCAATGTGAGACCCTGTGTATGCATTTAGTGACAAATTGATCATTGATCAAAACTTGTTTCTTCTTCTTTCTCTAAAAGGTATTTAATAAAGATGTTATCATTGTAGTCTCAAATACCTGTGTCTTTATAGGTGGACTATTTTCAATAGATACAGCTTTTTGCGAGGTTGCACCTAGAGATATGCTTTTTGTTTTTAGACTCAATATCCTTTTGAGAGAATATTAAGCAGTCTCTGAGGGTTCTCACTATTCCTTATTTCTTCCTCTAAACTTCCTTTAAATGCTCACCCTCCCCCTCAGCTATTGTTGGTTGTGGTTGTTTTCTTTCTACAACCTTTATCTTTTGAGATAGAGAAAATGTGGCTTTTGATATAGACTTGTATTTAGAGGGTTGTGCTACTTGGGTAGAAGAAGTTGGATCATTACTAACTTCCTTTATTGTAGCAGAATTAGAAGAAATAAAGAATAAAATAGTTGAGAGTTAAAACAATATCTGAATCAGCTATTACAAGATCCTCAAAGAGATAATGAACAATAAACAAGGAATCCTACATAGTATAAAAATTTCTCTACTATATACGCATAAACAAGAGTTAATTATCCACTGTCAATTAAACTGTTAGAGGATAATTAGTCATTGCTGCATTATCATTAGTTAAAGATTATCTTTTAAAGAGAACAATTAATGACTAATGCTACACAGTGTAATTATCTTTTGGAGATAACTTCAACTACTTCAAAATAGTTGTTAATCAGTTTCTAGTAAGTAAATCATCAAAAATAATTAACTACTGCTACAAACTATTAGCCTGCACAAAATTTTCAAAGATGTCATTCACCAAAGTTAAGCATACCTAGTTCACTTACCAACCTGTTAAAGGTGACTTCATCCAAAGGTTTGGTGAAAATGTCTTCAAGTTGCTTCTCATTTGGAACAAAATAAAGTTTCACAGTACCATTCATCATATGTTCCCTAATGAAGTGGTACCTTATGTCTATGTGCTTTGTTTTAGAGTGTTGCATAGGATTTTCTATAGTGTTGTCACAATATATATGAATTTGATTATACACCATACCATAGTCCATTAGTTGATTTTTCATACATAAGATTTGAGCACAACAACTCCCAACAACAATGTATTCTATTTCAGCTGTTGAGGTTGACATAAAATGTTGTTTCTTACTAAATCATGATACTAATTTGTTTCCAAGAAATTAACAGCTTCCTGTTGTGCTTTTCCTGTCTAATCTGCATCTGAATACCCTATTAGATCAAATCCATAATCTCTAGGATACCAAATGCCAAAATTTGGAATACCCTTAAGATATCTGAATATCCTTTTACTGCAATCAAATGAGATTCTCTATGATCTGATTGGAATCTAGCACATAAACAAGTTGAAAACATTACATCAGGTCAATTTGCAGTGAGATATAAGAAAGAGCCTATCATGCCTTCCATAACTTAAACCATCAACCTTTTTACCAGTTGAGTCTTTGTCAAGTTTAATAGATGTTGGCATGGGAGTTTTAGCAGTTGTAACATCTTGTAAATTAAATTTCTTTAAAAGGTCTTTTAAATATTTTGTTTGACTAATGAAAATTCCATTAGTGGTTTGTTTAACCTGTAAACCCAAAAAGAAAGTTAATTCTCCTATCATCCTCATCTCATATCTATTTTGCATAAGCTTAGAAAACTTAGACCATAAGTTCTCATTAGTAGAACTAAAGATAATATCATCAACATAGACTTGAACAAGTATTATATCACCAACATATTTTCTATGAAATAAAGTTTTATCTATGATACCTCTAGTGAATTTATTTTCAATTAAAAACTAAGATAGAGTATCATACCATGCTCTTGGTGCTTGTTTAAGTCCATAAAGTGTTTTGTCTATCCTATAGACATGATTGAGATATTTATGATTTTCAAAGTGAGGAGGTTGCTGCACATACACCTTTTCTTGTATTTTCCCATTTAGAAAGACACTTTTTACATCCATCTGGTACACTTCAAAATTTCCATGAGCAACATAGGCAAGAAATATCCTAATTGCTTCCAATCTAGCTACTGGTGCAAAGGTTTCATTATAGTCAATCATTTTTTCTTGTGAATAATCCTGTGCAACTAGTCTGGCCTTATTCCTTGTCACACTACCAGCTTCATCTAGCTTGTTTCTGAAGATACATTTAGTACCAAGGATAGATTTATTTCTTGGTTTTGTTACTAGTCTCCAAACTTTGTTTCTTTCAAACTCATTGAGCTCCTCTTGCATAACAATTACCCAATCAACATCTAGTAATGTCTCCTCAATCTTTTTAGGTTTAATGTTGGATAGAAAGTTGAGGTATAGTCATTCATTATGAGTTGCACTTCTTATTGATACACCTTTAGTTGGATATCCTATAATTTGCTCCATAGGATGATCTCTTGTCCATTTTAATTGTTGAAGGAAACTTCTTGAAGAAGAAACTTCATGTTTGTAATTTCCCCCATGGTGTTCAGTGCTCTCAACTTCATAAAAAACTCCCCCTAAATTAGTGCTCAGGTTAAGGTTTAAGTTTTCCCCTGATTGTGCATTCCCAGATGGATTATCCCCTAATAGAGCGTTTATTGAACTGTTGTCCATGAGATTTACTCTATCCATTAAAGGTGTTTCTAGATGACTTGGATTGTCATCAGGGATTACTATATTTTCTATTGATTTGCACACATAAGTTTCATTACATGATGAGTCAATTTCAGCATCTGTTGACTCATCTTCATTTTTAAACCTTAGTTTATCATGGCTTCCTTCTGCATCATCATGCATTCCTTCGATCTTTTTTATCATCAAAGGCTATATGTACTGATTCCATAACAATGTGGAGTCTAAGGTTGTAAACACTATATGTTTTGCGTGTTAATGAATATCCTAAAAAAATTACCTCATCAGCTTTGACATCAAATTTTCCTAGGTTTTCTCCTTGATTCATGAGAACAAAACATCTGGAACCAAACATATGAAGAAACTTAAGTGTGGGTTTTTTACATGTCATGAGCCCATAAGGAGTCTTTTGATGAGCTTTTATTATCATTGATTTGTTCTGAGTGAAGTAAGCAATAGAGATAGCTTTAGCCTAGAAGTAGGTCAGTAACTAGCTTCTTCAAGCATGGTTCTTGTAGCTTCAATCAACGTCCTATTTCTTCTTTCAACAACTCCATTTTGTTGAGGAGTTCTAGGAGCTGAAAAGGTATGTGAGATGCCTTTTTCCACACAAAACATCTCCACTGTTGAATTCTTGAATTCAGTCCCATTGTCACACCTTAAGGCCTTGACTTTCTCTCCAGCTTCAAATCTATCCTTTTAATGTGATCAATGATCAGTTGGGGAGTTTCATCCTTGGTATGTAGATACTTAACCCATGAATATCTTGAGTAGTCATCAACAATTACAAATGCATACATTTTCTTGGATATAGACATCACATTAACATAACCAAATAAATCTATGTGTATTAGATGAATTGGCCTTGTTATTGATGATACTTCTTTACTTTTAAAGGAAATTTTTTTTTGTTTTCATTTCTGACAAGATCCACAAAGACCATATTAAGAAAATTCAAGTTGTGGTATTCATGTCACTAATCCTCTTTTCACCAAAATATTGATAGTCTTGAAGTTTAGATGAAACAACTTCTTGTGTCATAGCCAACTTTCATCTGCTGATACTTTGTTGTAAAAGTATGTGTGTCCTTCTTTTGTTAAGCAGAAGTCAACTATGTATACATTGTCTTTTCTGACTCCAAAAAATGTAACATCTCCAGTCCTTATGTTGCTTATAAAGCATTTTTCATCCTTAAAAACAACTTGATAGCCTTTGTCACAAAACTGACTAACACTGAGTAGATTGTGCATTAGGCCATCAACCAAAGCTACATCTTTAATGATGACATTTCCATGAACTACTTTGCCATATCCCATAGTGTATCCAATGCTGACAACTCCAAAGGACACTTTTGGGCCAACTTTCTCCTCAAATTGTGCGAATAGGGACTTATTTCCAGTCATATGTCTTGAATAACCACTATCCAAGTACCACAACTGCTTCTTCTTCTTGCCCTACACACACATATAAACTAGTTAGATCTTTTAGGAACCCAAGCTGGCTTGCGTTTTGATTTAACAGTTTTAATTTCAGGTTTAGTTTTGATTATTGGTTGTGTATTCTTTCTTTTCTTTCCTCTTCTTAGAAGGTGAAAGATCCACCTTGGTCCTAGGTGGCTTATAAACAACCCTTAACTTTTGATGAGACATTCTCCTTGTGTTATTATGAACATTAAGCATAAAATTAATTGTGGTACTAATAAACAAGACAAATTATATCAATCAATAAGAATGCATTTTATTGATATTGGAATCTAAAATTACAATCTGGTTTTCAAAATTGATACCAGCTTCTAAAATCTGTTCAAGTATGAACAATTGCTATCTAGAAATGAATTTCTAGCTTCTCAAGTTATGAAAAACTTGTTTCTCAAATTCTATGAATTTGTTGCGTTAGATTTCAAAGTGTATAAATTCTTTCTCTTTCTATATTTCGTATATCTCTGTCTCTTTTTTTTTTATCTATGTTATGAATATATATTTACTTGTATACTTTTCACACAACTTCTTTTTCTAATCTTTTCTACTTTTTAACAACTATTCTAATCAATTAGAGTAGCTTCTCTTTATCAGTAGTTGTAACAACTCTGTTACTTAACATCTTTGTTAAGTCACATCACCGTTACAAAATTTCTTAGCTTTCACAGATCAACTTCCCAACCTTGTTAATCCAAATTTAACTTGGTTATGGATCTTTGTTCAGCTTCTAGTTCATTTAAGAACTCTGGTAAAGGTGTGATGTGTCAAGTCATTTATCCTTTGATGTGATGTTGTTCATCAGTGGATATTTATCCCCTAATGACTTGTCCCCTGATGACTTGTTCACTTATAGCTTATCCCCTGACCAACTTCATTGGTAGTCAATCTCTTCTTATTGGTCAACCATCCTTTTCTTAATTTCATCGCCTTAACTTTATCAGTCATATGTCATCTTTAGTTTTCGATAATTATCCCTTGATGGACAGTCTCTGAAGCCGAGACATCCATCCCCTGATGACGAGAAACCTATCCCTTGATGCCAAGAACTTGTCCCCTGATGCCGAGAAGTTGTCCCCTGATACCAGAACACTTTGGCGCTTCACAATTTATCCACTGATGCCTGAGCACTTTGGCGCTTAATAATTTTGGACTTCACTTGACTTCAGCGATAGAGAATTTCCCGATGACTTTGGCGATAGTCATTTTGAGTTTGGCGACAGTCAAATCTTCTCAAGGCTACCTTAATGCATTGGAGTGTCTTTGCCTTAGTCTCTGGTAGCTTCAACATTAGTCTTTGATGAACAAACACTTAGTCTCTGAAAGACTTAGTCTCCGACGAACAAAAACTTAGTCTCCGACGATCAAAAACTTAGTCTCCGACGAACAAAATCTTAGTCTCTGATGAACCAAAACTTAGTCTCTAACGAATAAAAACTTAGTCTTTGATGAACCAAAACTTAGTCTTTGATGGACTTATTTTTCTTGACCAACTTTGACTTTTGCTGAACTCTCCAAATGCATTCATTGTAGTCTCTGATGGTAGTCTTTGATAGAAAACTACTGCAGGTACTTCTACAATTACAAAATCTAACAATTCTAGATTTATACATCATCATCAAATTCTATAATTCCTAACAACAGTTTCCATAGGCATTACAAGCATATGATGAATGTCTAAAATCACCACAATTATGACATGGCATATATTGAGTCTGAGCAATGTCTAGACAAGGAGCTGCATATGAAATAGGAGGAGCATACATATTATCAGTAACTTTTGTGCATTTAAAAGAAAGGTGGTTGGAGTTCCCACACTTAGTTCATGTCTTCCTAGGTGCATTATGTATTGGTGTATAATTACTATATTTGTTAGTACCCAATTTACCATTCTTGTTCTTATTAGGTTCAGTTATTGGAATGTTTTTTGTCTTTTCTTTCAATTGTATTTTACTAAGCAAATCAATGTTCTTCGTAGCCTTTTTCTCTAGCATAGGTTCCAAAGTTTTTCTTATAATGTGGAATTTACAACTTTAGAATTCTCACCTTTTTTAGTCTTAATAGGTTTAACAAATTTGATTGGTTTTAATTTACTTGCTGATTTAGACTCTATGCTAGCTTCTGTTTTTATTAGGAATTATAACATTTTATAATGATATACAAACTTAGAAGTGTTAGATTTGTACTTGTACAAGTATCTGCAGTAGTGCACTATGAGAAACTACTATTAGAGACTATAAGGAATGAATTTGGAGAGTTTAACAAAAGTCAAAGTTGATCAAGCAAAATTTGTCTATCGGAGATTAAGTTTTTGTCCATCGGAGATTAAGTTTTTGTTCATCGGAGACTATGTTTTTGTTCATCGGAGACTAAGTTTTTGTTCATCAGAGACTAAATTTTTGTTCATTGGAGACTAAGTTTTTGTTCATCAAAGACTAAGTTTTTGTTCATCAAAAACTAAGTTTTTGTTCATCCGAGACTAAGTTTTTGTTCATCGGAAACTAAATTTTTGTTCATCAAAAACTAAGTTTTTCAAAGACTAAGTTTTTGTTCATTGAAGACTAAAACTTTAGCATGTCGGATACTAAGGCTTGATCTATCAGAGACTAATGTTGAAGCTACCAGAGACTAAGACAAAGATACTCCATTACATTGAAGTAGCCTTGAGAAGATTTGACCGTTGCCAAAGTTATTTTGCTAATGCCAAATTCAACATTACTCAACGCCAAAGTCATTTTGATTGTCGCCAAAGTCGTCGAGCAAATCAACAACAACACCAAACTCAAAATGACTATCGCCAAAGTCATCAGGCAAATCAACAACATCACTAAACTCAAAATGACTATTGCCAAAGTCATCGGGAAATTCTCTATAGCTGAAGTCAAGTAAAGCCCCAAAATAACTCACATCGTAAAAGTCGTCGGGTAATTTACACTAGCACCAAAGTGTTGGGGCATCAGTGGATAAATTGTGAAGCGCCAAAGTGTTCGGGCATCAAGGGATAGATTTCTCGGCATCAGGGGATAAATTTCTCGTCATCAGGGGATGGATTTCTCAGCACCAGAGACTGTCCATCAGGGGATAAAATGATTAGAAACTAAAGATGACATATGGGATGACACATAACTGAGTTCACAAATCCACTAACTAAAGTTTAAAGGCGGTGGAATTAAAATATAGATGGTGGTCCAATAAGGAGAGATTGGCTACCAAAGAAGTTTCAAAGAGATAAGTTATACACTGCAGGTGTGAACACTAATAAAGTAAAATATGGAGATAAGTCATACTTATACACTAGCAAGCATATATAGCTGTTGATGTGAAAACTGCAAAGATAACTTATAGAAATTTGAAGGAGGAAAATTTGAAAGTTGGTCTAATCAAAAATCAGGAAGCTCATAGAGATAAGTTATTCATTGCAGAGATAAGTTATCATGGGAACTCCAAGAGGAAATTAAGGGAGCTGGTGTGCTGATACACCAGAGATGTTACATAACAGGTTGGCGTGCAAAGAATGTCATGCAAAAAGAAGAAGTTATGTGATAGAGATGTAATTACCAAAGAATATCAGAGATACTTTTGGAGGCAACTCACTAAAGAAGCTTGGCGAACAAGGGAGTTATGTCTATAAATAGAGACATAGAGCAGTTGAGAAAAGATATTGATACACTGAGATAATAGACATCATACGATTACTGAAATACACAATATTTTTGTAAACTACAAGGACATGTATTAGTGAATCAAACACATCTCAAATTAATAGCAGCTGTAATTATATTACGAAAAGTGTAGGAAGTTTTCATAAACTTGAGAGAAGCTAGAAATCATTTTTCTAAATTGTAGTTGTTATTTTAAACAGAGATTGCGTTTGTCCCACAAGATGGTTTGTAGAAAGGGGGTTGAATACAAACCACAAAATTCTTTCAAACTTTGTGAGTTTAGTGAATATACTTGTATTGGAAACTCTGCAACAATCCATGGCTGACACTCTGAAGCAAGTTCTCCATGTCACATCTCGACTCTCAACTCCCACTAATGATGCTGTTAAAAAGGGGGAGAAATCTACCAGGCCATCGTCAGGGGATGTTGCTGCGAAATCTACAAATCAACCATTAGGGGATGTGACTGCTCCTATTCCTGCTCCAAAACCCAAGGACAAAGGCAAGGGCATCCTGATTGAGGAACCAAAGAAGAAATTCAACACTCAATCAGGGCCTAAGCTACTTGGAGATGCCATGAAAACAGCCCACTTTCCAATACTCGTTGAAGCTGTAATTGATGGAAAAGTGGAGCTGGTCTACCCTCAAGACAAAAAGCTCGTGGAAGCTGATGCAATCTATACACAGCAACTTCAAGAAGAAGAAGAGAGGGAAATGGAAAAAGAACATGAGGAAGCAAAGAAGAAAAAGAGTGTCAGACCCAGGATCTCCAGGAAACCTCAGCCAAAAAGATCTCAGAATCCCAAAGGTGCATAAGGGGATAAGAACCAAGACAAAACTAATGACCCTGATGTCACCAAACCCAAGTCATCTGAAGCCAAGGATCAAGCACCTTCTCCTATTACCACAACATATGGTCCACCCACTCTAGCTGAATCCCTCAAAGAAGAAAGGAGCAAAAACCTGACATTTATGCTCTCCATAAAAAGCATAGATGTCAGGTTCAACAATAAAAGGGATCAGCTGATAACAGTGCAACTTAAGAGTGGGTCCCAATTCAATGTAACAATGGACTGGTTTAGGAGAATGGATGCTGAATAGCTGGGATTAATGCTGAATCTAATTTCTAAATCGTCAGCGGCTAACAGAGACTTAAGGGGGATGATTAAGAAGCTGAGGAGAGCCATCAACGATGATAGGAGTCTGCCCACAGCCTTGGAAAGACCTTTGAAGCTATTTTACAAATCCACTGATGGGCAGGAGAAAAGCATTAAAGTCAAAGACGTTGATGGTCTCGACCTAGAGGAAGCGATGCATGTTCTAAGCCAAATAGCTTATCACAAAAATGAACATGTTATCCAATTCAGAATCCTGCTGATTCAGAAGGTAGTGAAGGAGATTGAAGAAACCAAAGCTGAAGATGAAAATGCTACTGTAAGGGATGTGCCACCAATGAAGGGATTCAAGGAATATCCAAAAATGATCACAAATCCCAGGGGTGTTGTATTCAAAAATAAAAAGGGGGAGATCATTACCTTCTACTGGTCACAACTTGCTGCAGCCAACACACAAGAAATTAAATATGTCCTTGAAGCTTTGGAATCCAGCAAGAATGTCAACATTGTTAACTTCAGAAGACTTCTTCAAAAGGAGTTGGATCAGCTGCTTACTGGAGGGGAAGACAACAAACTAAGGATTCCTGATCAAAATCTAAATCAAAGAAGACAAGATCTTGGAAGTGACTCTCAGCCAATTGAATCAAGTCATCCATTGCCCTTTGTCTCAGCTAAAAGGAAAAGGGATCTTGATGTCTAGAAATGCACATTTTTTTGTTGTAATAGATATAGGCAAAACTTGTACAGAAATTCTTTTATTAGTTCATTCAAAATTCTTTCTTGTATTTAATATTGGTTTTGACATCATCATCAGTGCATCTAGGAATTTATGGTTATCAAAATGATAAACATAAATAGGGGGAGATTGTTAGAGTTAAATGATGATGATGATGTTTAGGAAATAAATTGTGCACCTGTAAATACTTAAGGTATATTATAAACCTTAAGATCAGTACAAGTTTTGCATCCACTGATGATAATCTTATTCATCAGGGATGGTCAATCACTTCACAAGACAAGTTAAAAAATGGAACATTTAAAGGACTTGACAAAGTGAAGAAGAATGTCTGATGCTACTTAATAACAGTCAAAGTATTCCGCACATCAGTTATTCTAAACAAAGTTTCGTTGATTAAGAATCGTTAGGGGAACCGATCAGGGGGAATCGATCAGGGGAAACTCATCAGGGGGAACCTGTCAGGAGATGATGAAGGCAGACCAACCCATCAAGGTGAGACTTCAGGGTATGACAGTGTCAGCCTAACCCATCAGGGGAAATGCTCAACACTGTATCAGTGGAAGCCATCATTGTGTGTAGACAGTCATAACATCAGTGGATCAAGAAGCACTGAGTAAAACTCAAGTGAAGGTTGAAGCCCTGATCCAGTCTGTAACAATCAGGGGATCCAAAAGCACTGATCAAGTCCATCAGGGCTGGTCGTCAGTGGATGATTATGACAGCATGCACCTGTCATTAGTTCTTACACGCAAATCAACATAACTTGTTAAAGAAGCAAGAGATATCAACTGGAAAGATATTTCTTGAAGTTTGTTATGGTCCAATGAGAACTCTTACGCATTAAATGCACACAGATCAGGGGAAGAAAAAGTAGCAACAAAGCATGCAGCAGTCTGACACATGAGACAACGATGTGACATAATTGCGGCTAAGTTGAGAAAAGCAGCACGTCTCAAGCACGTGATTTCAATCACTGATCTTTACATATGAAAAGGAGTCCTCATTACATATAGATCAATCCAACAGATCAAACAAACTGTGAGAAGCACACAAATCACTAGAGAGAAGCTTTGTAATAGATCATGAGAGAAATATTTCAAAGAAAGTTTAGAAGCTAGTGAGTGTGAAATAGAAGTTGTAATTTCATTTCAGAACTTGTAGCTGTTTAATCACATTTGTGGTTATACAAATTTCCAGAAAAACATCAAGTTTTAATATAACTATTTAACTTGAATCTGTGTGTTCATATTATATAGTTTTTATGTTCATTGCAGTTGTTTCCGGCAAGTGCTTTTAAAGGTTAAAAAGAGCAAAAAGTTTGTAGTGTTTGTATTCATTGCCCCCCCCCCCCCCCAAACACTTGAGCTTATATTGCTCCAACAATACATTTTCTGCTCCAAAGACTCCTCAACAGAATGGTGTAGTGGAAAGGAAAAATAGAACCCTGATAGAAGCTGCTAGAACAATGCTAGCCAATACAAGAATTTCTACCTATTTTTGGGCTAAGGTAATTTCCACTACATGCTTCACTCAAAATAGGTCTTTGATTAACAAGGCTCACAACAAGACACCATATAAGCTAATGACAGGAAAGAAACCAAACATCAAGTTCCTACATGTTTTTGTATGCAAATGCTTCGTTTTAAGGAACTTTGGTGAGAACTTAGGAAACTTTGATCCAAAGGCTGATGAAGCAATTTTCTTAGGTTACTCCCTGACATCTAAGGCCTTCAGGGTTTACAACAAGAGACTCAAGGTAATGATGGAGTCTATAAATGTAGCTTTTGATGATCAAGAGATTTCTGGACTTGAAGACCCTAGTTTTCATGAGGAGCTCATATTTGAAAATGAAGATGATTCTGATTATCAAGAGAATGAAGCTGATGAGTGTAAAAAATGGAGAACTTAACAATCCCTGATGTCAATCCAAACACTATAGAAGCCCCTTCTACAGATAGAGTTAATCTCCTGGACAACAGATCAGAGAATACTCCATCAGGGGATCATCCATCAGGGGACAACTTTAACCTTGATTTAAGCATTAATTCAGGGGGAGTTTTCTCAGAAGCTGAGAGCACAGACTTAGGGGGAGGAGATGATAATCAAGCAAGCTCATCAAGATACATATCTAATCTCAAATGATCTAAAAGTCACACAACAGATTTGATTATTGGTGATCCAAACAAAAAAGTGCAAACCAGAAAAGTAACATCTAATGAATGCCTATATGCTTGTTTTCTATCAAAATTAGAACCAAAGAAATTTGAAGAAGCCATTCAAGATGCAGATTGGATAATGACAAGAAGAGCTGAATCAATTTAAAAGAAATCAAGTATGGAAACTGGTGCCTAAACCTAAAGACATAATTATAATAGGTACCAAATGGGTATTCAGAAACAAGATAGATGAAGCTGGCATTATTATAAGAAACAAAACAAGAATGGTTGCAAAGGGTTATCTTTAAGAGGAAGGAATTGACTTTGATGAAACTTTTGCACCAGTAGCCAGACTTGAGGCTATAAGAATCTTCTTAGCCTATGCAGGACATTTAAACTTCAAAGTTTATCAAATGGATGTGAAAAGTACTTTTCTCAATGGGAAATTAGAACAGGAAGTGTATGTCCAACAACCTACAGGGGTTGAAAGTTCAAAATTCCCAAATCATGTATACAAATTAGAGAAAGCAGTTTATGGACTGAAGCAAGCTCCTAGAGCTTGGTATGACACACTGTCTAAGTTTCTAGTGGAAAATAAGTTCACAAGAGGTATCATTAACAAGACATTGTTCTTTAGACAACATTAAGGTCATCTGATCCTGGTTCAAATATATGTTGATGATACTATCTTTGGATCCACTGACACTAGATTGTGTGAAAAGTTCTCCAAGCTCATGTAAAGCAAGTATGAAATGAGTTTGATGGGTGAATTGTCTTACTTCTTGGGACTGCAGATCAAACAGGTCATTGATGGGATTTATATTCATCAGACAGAGTATGCCAAAGAACATCTCAAGAAATTTGACATGGAGGACTCAAAAGTAGCAAAAACAATAATGGCCACAACAATCAAGATTGACCCTAATAAGAATGGAAAGAAAGTTGATCTGAAGACTTATAGGGGAATGATTGGATCATTGTTGTATCTAACACAAGTAGGCCTGACATTATGTTTGCAATATGTCTTTGTGCAAGATATCAAGCTGATCCAAGGAAGTCTCATCTCATAGCAGTGAAAAGAATCTTGAGATATATCAAGGGCACTATAGAGTTGGGACTTTGGTATCCAAAAGAGTTTGGATTTGAATTATTGGGGTATTCTAATGCTGACTTTGGAGGATGCATGATTGACATAAAAAGTACAATAGGAAGCTGTTAGTTTCTGGGAGGAAAGCTTGTATCTTGGTTCAGCAAGAAGTAGCACTCAATTTCAACATCAACTGCTAAAGCTGAATATATTGCAGCTGGAAGTTGCTGCGCACAAATCCTATGGATGAAAAATCAGTTAATGGACTATGGACTGAATTTCAACAAAATTCCAATCAGGTGTGACAATAATAGTGCCATTGCCATTGCTAAAAATCCTGTGCAACATTCCAGAACCAAACATATAGAAATCAGATATCACTTTATCAGGGAACATGTTATGAATGGAACCATTGAACTACAGTTTGTACCAACAAACAAGCAGCTGGCAGACATATTCACCAAGGCTCTTGATGAAACCACTTTTACCAATCTTGTGGGAGAGCTGCGTATGGTGAATTATACAAAATGAAGTTTAATAAACTTGCTAGAGACTTGTCAAAAAGGCTGTTGGAACAACTCAAACTATCAAATGCTTAAGTTCTGGTACTCCTAACTCATCTCATGAATTCCTTATAAATTTAGTTGATATGTGACTATGTATGTTAAAAATGTAAATATGTACATATATTTGTTCGTTTTGCTTGTTTTTGTTTGTTTTTATCTGATGCATCCGGATCAGGGTCTTTGTTGAGAAGCATCAGGGTCAGGGTATCCGACTCGCTCATCAGGGTCAAGGTATTCGACTAGCGCATCTGAGTCAAGGTATCTGACTCGTTCATCAAGGTCAGGGTATTTGATCCGTGCATCAGGGTCAAGGTATGTGTATACATTGAACATCAGGGTCAGGTAAAAGGCTTTTGACTGCATCAGGGGATTGTGTCGAGTCTGTGATAATAATTCATCAGGGAATTCTCTTGTCCCTAACAACGTGTCACCGTAGAATTGATGCGACACCCTGATAGCGTGTTTTCAGGAACGGTTTTCAAAAGTCAAAAAGGCGGGTATTTATACTCCCTCTCTCTCTCTTTCTGAAATACCTCCAAACATTTAATTTGTCTCTGATATTTGCTCGAGATTTCTTTTTCTCTCTCTTTTATTCACAGAAACCCTAGAACTTCAAATCTCCAACAACATCAATGGCACTTAGCAATGTTCAACAACTTCCAAGAAATTTGGTGGTTCCACCCAAAAACTATGTGGGTTTCTCTGACATTGACGAGGTAAATGATGGTTTCAAGCCGATGATGAATTATCTACACAACTCTGAGTATAGTCGAGCAATCTTTATTGATGAAGAAATGTCTGGGGAAGCACTTTCACAACTTTGGTCAAGTGCTAAGTTTATGAACTCGTCAACAAGACCAGAGGTTGTAAAAGGGATCTCATTTAAGATTTCTTCTGAGAAGGGAAAAATAACCCGTTCCAGAATCAACTCTGCACTGGGGCTACCTGCACAGAACTTTGTGGAAGTGCCTAGTGATACTGATTTGCTCAATTTCTTGAGGGAACTGGGCTACAACGCTGCACTCAACACAGTGTTAAGGTTCAAGGACCTCAAGAGGGTAAATGTGAAGCGAGAGATTTCTTATCTGTTTAACACCATAACAAAGGTGTTCTCATGTAAGTCTTCTAACTTTGAGGTAATAACCTCATTAACTTTAAAAATAGTTTATGTCATGATTAGGAATGTAAATATAAATATAGGAAAATTAATTTTTGATGATCTTGTAAGTAAAATGAGTAGTTTTAATTCTAGAAAATCAGAGATTTACTATGCTAGATTTTTATCAATAATCATTAAGGATCAAATTACTAACTTTTCTTTTGAGAATGACATTTTTGTACAGACTTATAAACAAACAAAGAAGTTATTTATAGAAATAATAAAGAAATCCTATATCGCGGAGTCGTTTGCACTTCCATTGCATATGGAATAGGTATTGCGTACTCTCCCTTCTACTTCTCAACTTATTACTTCTTCTTCTTCAACTACTATGACAAAGATCACTACCACTTCTTTGCCTACCCAAGTAGTACAACCAGTTTCAATACAACCACTCTCATTAGCCCAACCCTTAGTCTCCCAAAAGACTAAGGGTACCAAAAGAAAACCCTCTGAAGTAACTGCAACAAGTGAGGGGGAGTAAGGAGAGAGAGTGATTGGCCTTAGGAGATTGAAGAAGAAGAAGGTGGCCAAGAGAGTTACTTTACAGCCAGACCAGATAGGATACTGCTTTTGATAAGGAATTAAACACATTTCTAACTAGTTCCTCTCAAAAGGAATTAGTTACTGAAAATAATCCCCAACCAGGGACACAATTAAGTGAGGCACATACACTGACCATAGCCACTGATTGAATTAACATCAGGGTCTCTGAGAGCCACTTGCAGATAATTGACACAGTGAGTGCACACACAACTTCTTTTGATGAATCACCTCCTTATTCAGTGATCCAACCAACACTCCCTTCTTTTACTAATCCTTAAATTTCTTCAGATATCATGACACAAACATTAAGTGCCATGAGATCAAATTCTCCAATTTCTCAATTCGTGGAGGAGCCAACACTCACTAACACAGTGATTGATAGTCAACACACTCAAATGGTTGACTCATTTTTAATTGATTTAATCATTGATGATCAGACAAGGGACATAAATTCATCTGTATATACTACTGCAATAAGTCTTTATGTTCTCCCACTTGTATATACCTCTTCTATAGAAACATACACCTCTCCTGTTAGAGTTAAATAATGATGATGATGTTTAGAGAATAAATTGTGCATATGTAAATACTTAAGGTATCTTATAAACCTTAATATATCTGCACAAGTTTTGCATCCACTGATGATAAACTTATTCATCAAGGGATGATCAACACTTCACAAGACAAGTCATAAAATGGAACTTCTAAAGGACTTGATAAGTGAAGAGGAATGTATGTTGTTACTCAAAGACAGTTAAAGTATTCCGCACATCAAACATTCCAAACAAATTCAACAAAGTTTCAATGATTAAAAACCATTAGGGGAATCCGTTAGGGGAACCCATTAGGGGGATGACAAAGGCAGACCAACCCGTTAGGGCATAAACAAGACATGTCAACCTGTCAGAGGAAGACATCAGGGTATGACAGTGTGTTAGATATAAGGGATGATGATGGCGATGATATAATAAGTGCAATTGTAAATACGCAAGGTGATATATAAACCTTGATATACCTGGACATGTTTTTAATTCACTAATGGTTAAGATAGCCATCAGAGAATGAGGTTTTAATCTCTAAGCAAGTCAACAGTGCAAAGCTCGAAAGGACTTGTTAGTGATCTTGGTATGTTTGACGTTACTTAGAAAGATCGAGTATTTTGCACATCAAACATGCTAAGCCAATCGACAAAGCTTCAATGATTAAGACTTATCGGGGTAATCGTAAGGGGAACTCATCAATGGATGACTAAGGCAGATCAACCCATCAGGTGAATGCGTCAGGGCATGAACAAGATATTTCATCTGTTAGGGTAAAACTTCAGGGTATGACAGTGTCAGGCTAATCCATCAGGGTAACCCGTCAGGGAGAAAGCTCAACACTGCATCAGTGGAAACCATCAGTGTATGTCATAAGTTATAACATTAGTGGATCAAGAAACACTGAGTGAAACTTAAGTGAAAGTTGAAGCCCTGATCCAATCTTGAACAAAGACTTGTCATCAGGGGATCCAGAAGCACTGATCAAGTTCATCAGGTCTTGTCGTCAGTGGCTGGTTATGACAGCATGCACCCGTCATCAGGACTAACACTCAAATCAACGAAGCTTGTTATAGTAGCAAGAGATATTAACTGCAAAGATATTTCTTGAAGTTTGTATTGGTCCAATAAGAACTCTCGGACATTAAATGCACGCAGATCAGGGGAAGAAAAAGAAGCAAAAAAAGCAGCAGCAGTCTGTCACAAAGGACAACAATGTGACATATATGCGGCTGAGTTGAGAAAAATAGCACATCTTAGCACTTGGTTTCAACCACTGATCTTCTATATATGCAAAAGAGTTCTTATTACACAATGTATCAATCCAACAGATCAACAAATAAAGAAGCACACAAATCACTAGAGCAGCTTTGTAATATATCTTGAGAGAAATATTTCAAAGAAAGTTTAGAAGCTAGTGAGTGTGAATTTGAAGCTGTAATTTTATTACAGATATTGTAGCTGTTTAATCACATTTGTGATTATACAGATTTCCAGAAAAACATCAAGTTTTAATACAACTATTTTAACTTGAATATGTGTGTTTATATTTTAAAGTTTTTCTATTCATTGTAGCTGTTTTCAGTCAGTGCCGACAAAAGTTTAAAAAGGGCAAAAAGTTTGTATTCTTCCCCCCCTCCTTCTACAAACACTTTAGCTTATATTGTTCTGACACAATGTCAGGCTAACCCATTAGGGGGAATGCTCAGCACTAAATTAGTGGAAGCCATCAGTATATGTCGTGAGTCATAACATCAGGGGATCTAGAAGCACTTAGTAAACTCAAGTGAAGTTTGAAGCACTGATCCAGAAGCACTGATCAAGTTCACATCAGGGCTTGCCATCAGTGGATAGTTATGATTGCATACACCTGTCATCAGGTCTTACACGCAAATCAATTAAGCTTGTTATAGAAGCAAGAGATACAATTTGGAAATATATCTCTTGAAGTTTGTTTGGTCCAATGACAACTCTCGATCATTAAATGCACGCAGATCAGGGGATGAAAAAGAAGCAACAAAAGTAGCAGCAGTCTGACACATAATTCCTAAAGGACAATGATGTGACATATATGTGGCAAAGTTGAAAAGAGCAACACGTCTATGCACGTGGTTTCAAGTACTGATCTTCCATATATGCAAAAGAGTTCTCATTACACAAAATAAGTAATCCAACAGATCAACAATCTCAGAAGCACACAAGTCACTAGAAAGAAGTTTTGTAATATATCTTAAGAGAAATATTTCAGAGAAGATTAAAAGCTAGTGAGTGTGAATGAGAAGCTGTAATTTTATTACAGAATTTGTAGCTGTTTAATCACATTTGTGATTAACCAGATTTTTCAGAAAAACCTAAAGTTTTAATAGATCTATTTTAACTTGAATACGTGTGTTCATCTGATTATCTGTTATTGTTTTTCTAAGTATTGTAGCTATTTCTTTTTGTGCAAAAAGTTGAAAAAGAAGAAAAAGTTTTGAGTGTTTGTATCCCCCCCCCCCCCCCCCCCCCCAACCCTATACAAACACTTGAGGCTATTTTATTCTAACATCTCTAATTGTACATACACACCTAACATCCACTCCTTCCCCTAACACTTCTGTGGAACCAAAAACTGTACATAATTTACTTGAACTGACCACAGTTACTGATCTCACAGCCCATAGGAGCTCTTCTAGGACAATATTGAGTGAGAATGTGAGAATAATTAGTTATGAGAGGCAAAGTCAAACCCCCTGAGAGGATTTTGGCAAAAGGAGAGGATGAGAGTACTGCCTTAGAAGACAAAGAAAAAGGAGAGTCTTCGAGAGATGCCTTAGAAGACACAGAAAAAAGAGAGATTGAGGGAGATAAGGATGAGATCCTTGTAAATAAAGAACAGAGAGAAAATTTTGATACTGAAACTGTACATACAACATTCTCTTCTGATAGTGATGAAGATGACACTCCTATGGATGATCTTTTGCCTCTCTTGCGAGTTGATTTATTCTATTAGAAAAATGAGATGACAGATACAATAAAACTGCTAAAGCAGGAGCTTTCACGTACCACAGACTTTGTCTTTGTAAAGATTCTCAAGTCTCAAATCATGTTAGGAGAATCTATGAACGTTGAATACCACAAGCTCCATACCTTAGTTCAATTCATATACATGCCTATTTATAAGTTGGGAGATATATGATATACAATGAATGTGATAGGTATTTAAAAAACTAAAAGTTTTATATATTAATGAAAAAATATGCTAGAAACTTTTGGAATTTGAAAATATAAGAGATATCCACATTATCATAACAAATTTTAAACTTTAGATAAGTTTTTTGACTCAAATGTATACACACGGAGTAAAATTTATAATAAGTATTTTATTTGTTTATTTTTTTTTTAAACAAATTTCTATATTTTTTAACTATATAATTAATCCAAATAAAACAAAGAAAGAAGAAGAGAAAAAAAGGAGAACATAAATTTTTACTTTCCTCTAAAATCTTACCGATTTTGTAGAAAAAAAAGAGAACATTTTCTTGCGATCCAAACGCTAAAAAAGTATCAAAATTTTCCTATTCCTTCACTTTTCCCGACACAGCCTTTGGGATCGCTCATCGTCCAACATCCAAACGAAACATTACATTCCCCTGTAGATTTTGTTTCGTAAGGTAGCCAAAGAAAATCAGATTGAAAGTGGTCAATTAATCTTACCAATTGTAAATTTGGTATAGCGTGAGGAATTTCATACAATCGGACTCGGAATGGATTCGGACGAAGACCATAGGATACCATTGAGTGAACAATCGGAATGGTCGGACGTGATTCCCCTCCGGCAGAACGACGGTCCCAACCCGGTGGTTCCGATCTCCTATACAGATGAGTTCGTGGAGACTATGGATTATTTTCGAGCTATTTATTTAGCTGATGAGCGCTCGCCTCGGGCTCTTAAACTCACTGCTGAAGCAATTCGCTTGAACGCCGGCAATTACACCGTAAATACTCTCACCCTGTATTGTTTTCTTCCGACAAGTCTCGATTTTTAAGGAAATTATATTGTGTGTAGATTGAAATTTTTCTTTAGTTGTTCGTGGAGATCGTTAGTAATTAAAGATATCAATTTCTTAGAGTTAGTGTTTCTGAACCTTGGTAATCTATACATGTATGTTATTCAGCTAGCTCTGTTCGTTTTAGCTGAGGACCCATTTTTGAGTTCAAAATTATAGTCTCTTGGTTCCAAATTAATAGTCTATTTTTCTTTAATTATTGCATTTCTGAGATGCTTTCAGGCTCAACTAGCCTCATGATCAACTCATAGTAAAGCTTACACAACTATATTATATTACAGTACAAGAAATATGACTATTAACCGCTTTTCTGAGTGGGTGATACAAGTTCATGGAGGCGCTTCCAAAATATTCTTTTGCCCATTTATTAGTAATATTTTTCGGTGATCTTCAAGTCAAAAGAAGGTATCAGTATCTCGCCTTTCTTTTGAATTTTAATAGTTCAAACATTAATTGGTCTATTTTGCAGGTATGGCAATTTCGGCGTCTGATACTTGAGACACTCAATATCAACTTGGATGAGGAATTGGATTTTGTTGATCATGTCTCCAGCAACAACCCCAAAAACTACCAAATATGGTGAGCTATGATAAAATAGTGATCTCCGTATGTTCTTTTATTTCTGTCTGCTGTTGGTCGATGCTCAATAGAGCAAGTAAAGTTATTGGCGGGGTACTTTTGTCAAAAGATATAGGGTATAAATTTGCACTTTGGTAATTACACAAAACTCTGAACTAAAGCTTGCATGATGTTGTAGGAAAAATTAAGTTTGTGGAAATCTATTTCCTCCATGAGTATTAATTTGGAAGTGAGGGATCATTTGCTGAATTGCCGCTGAACTTAACTCTCTCTTTTAATCAGGACAACTCCATGCGCTGGTAGCTAAACCGCTTATTATTGCTTCCTTACAGCGCATTAGATGCTTAGGATTGCTTTTAACCTCTGCAAAGAGGCAACACAATGCTTTATGTTGACCAGATAATAGAGAATGTTGTAGCTGTAATGCTATGTATGTGATAGCTTGATGAAATTATAACCAATCTGAGAGACCTAATTTTAATTTTGGCTCGTAGAGTTCATGTCATATTTTCTGTTTTCTTTATTTTTCTGACTTGAACTTTTGAATAGGTTTCAAAATTCAAAGCACTCAATTTGTTCTCTTTTTGATTTCAATCTTGTTTAGTAAGGGTGAGATTAATGAGGATTTTAAGCCATAAAATTAGAGCAGGTTCATTGAAGTGATGTCGTGCACCGGGGTTCTTGTGTTTTCGTATAATTTTGTTAAGACCAAAGGGTTATTCTATAGAATGGAATTATGGCTTGCAATGCTTATGGAGCTGAGCATTGGCCGGCAAAGAAACAACATGAGGACGAAACTAAGGATGTTAAGGTGGATGTGTGGTTACAAAGATGAATAATATAAGAATTGAAGATATTGGACGAAAAGTTGGAGTTGCATCCCCGGAGGAAGAGATGAATGAATATAGGTTGAGAATTGAAATGGTTTGGGCATATTATTTGAAGACCTCTAGATGCTTTGGTAAGGAATATATATATATATATTTTAATGTTGAGAGCATGACAAAGCGAGAGGAAAGGATGTCGACTGAAACTTACTTGGCATAAGGTAGTTAAACAAGATTAAAGGAGCAGGTGATATGATTGATGCATGATGGGTGTTAGAAAGGAGTGGAGGCTAGCCGTTATTAATGAGAGAGGTGAAAGTTAATGCAATTGTGATGTAGGAAAGATAGAGATAAGATACTGATAATCGGGGCAACAACCCACAAAAGCACAAAACTTTTATTTAAAAATCAATTCATGATTCAAGTCTTGAAAACAAGTAAAGGATTACAATCTACAACTTAATCACCAAGCAAAATCTCTGAAATATATCCTACACTTAATAACAAATTCCTATAATATCTCTCAAGATATTATTCTAGAACATTCCTAATAATTGTATAACAACTACTAATTAATTACATCAATAATTTTATATCCAATTAATAACACAAAATTATTTAAAATGAATAACTTAATTTCATGTCCCCTATCATTCACCCCTCCCGTAAAAAACCTTGTCCTTGAGTTTTGGAGTTTTGAACATGTTGAGAACCAAGAACCGTGGGTAGAGTTGCTTCCAATAGTTCTTGAGCTTCCCACATGCAAATTTTGGAAAGACTTGAGCTATTAAGAAAACTTTCGGAGAAGGTTGAGCTTTGAAGGCACCGAAAACATGAAATCAATTGGTTGTGCTTCAATTGGCTCTTGCGTTTCACGTGTAACCTAATTGACTTGTTGTACTTCGATCTTGTTGTCATCTTGTTTTCCAATTTCAATGTGTTTGATAGCAATTGCTTCTTTAGTTAAATCAGTTGGTTCTACTTGAGCGCATTTGCTTTCCTCTTCAAATTCAAACTTTAGATGCCCATGTTCATCCTCAATTAATGCACTCTTTGTCAGGTCTAGAATGGCCTGACTATGTCACAGAAACACAGAGAATGAGAATTGGGGAAATTAAAGGGAATTTAGGAAGGGAGAAGAGCAGGGGAGGAGAGAGAGGGAGGTCAGGGAGAGAAAAAATGAGAACATAGGGAAAAAACTCGGAGAAAAAGGTAATATGTCATTCCATAATATTCCTCAGCCACAATTACACCATATATGTATAAGAGCCTTAACCTCCACTATCCCTTTATCCTGCACCCCTTTTCTGACTAACTTTATCCTCCTAGCACATGCTTATCACATGGAACAAAGCATAACATTAAATTAAGCAAAAAACACTACTAAAATAGTCTAAAGTCCTGACAGACCCCCCCCCCCCCCCCAACCCCCCCCCCCCCCCCAAAAAAAAAAAAAAATAAATAAAATTTCCATGCCCAAATGGAAATCAGAGTGTTTCTAGAAAGTCTATCTGCTGCATTATTGTCCTTGCCCCTTTTGTACTTGATTTCATAGTCATTTCCTAGGAGCTTGCTTAACCATTTTCTGCTGGAGACATCTTACCACCTTCTGCTCCAAGAAGTATTTGAGAGATTGATGGTCAGTTTTGATTATAAATTGCTTCATTCCCAGATAAGAGGACCACCTGTTAACTGCCTTAGCCACTGCCATTAGTTCCCTTTCACAAGTAAATAACTCTGAGCTTTAGGTCCTAGGGCCTTGCTAAAATAGGCTGGAGGCCTTCCGTCCTGCATCAAAATAGCTCTAATTCCTGTCCCTGAAGCATCAGTTTCAATTTCAAATTGTTTTGCAAAATCTGGTAGAGCCAGCACTGGTGCAGAAGTAATTGCTTGTTTAAGTTCAGTGAAGGCCCTTTGTGTAGTCTCTGTCCACTCAAATTTTCCTTTTTGTAAGGCCACAGTTAGAGGCTTAGCTATGCCACCAAACCCTCTTATGAACTTCCTATAATACCCCACCAGACCTAGGAAGCCTCACATTTTGGGGAGCTGGTCAATCCATCACATCCTTTATTTTTGAGGGTCCATAGCTACTCCTTCTCCATTAATGACATGGCCTAGTTAGTCTACTTGTTTCGGAGCAAAGACACACTTACTTTTCTTTGCATAAAGCTGGTGCTGCCTCATGACCACCTTTAGATGCTCACAATGATTTCCTTAGTTTTTGAATAGACAAGTATGTCATCAAAAAATACAAACACAAATCTCCTCAAATAGGGCTTAAATATGTGATTCATAAGGTTTTGAAATGTAGCAGGTGCATTATTAAAGCCCAAAGGCATTACTGTGAACTCAAACAATCCTTGGTTAGTTCTAAAAGCTGTCTTCTCAATATCTTGATCTGCCATTCTCACTTGATGGTACCCTGCCCTTAAAAATCTAACTTGGTGAAATATCCTGATCCCCCTAGTTCATCCAGTATCTCATCCACCAATGGTATAGGATACTAGTTTTTGATAGTTAGGGAGTTGAGCTCCTATAGTCAACACAAAATCTCCATGTCCCATCCTTCTTTTTAACTAATAAGATAGGAGAGGCATAAGGGCTTTGACTTGGTCTAATTATTGCGTGTCTTTAACATCTCTTCCACTGGCCTTTCTAACTCATTCTTTTGTTCCACTGAGCACCTGTAGGGCCTGATGGAGAAAGGTTCTGAGTTGGCCTTGAGTGGAATGCTGTGATCTAGATGTGATTTGGGGGCATCTTGATATTCCTTAAGTAATACTTCAATGTCAGGATCAATTTCCACTTCAAGGGTATAAGAGCCTCCTTGGATTACAGAATGTAGAGCTACCAACATGCCATGCTCTTGAGTCTGTAACTCCTTCCACATAGCCTCAACAGAGATCATATTCGCATATATTTCTGACCTTCCATTCCCTTGTAGGGTTACTTCATTGTCCCCATGTTGAAATCTGAGTATTAACTTTTCAAAATCAAAAGTGACACAACCCATTTTTTGCAACCATTGTACCCCTAACACCCTCTCACAACCTCCCAAAGGGAGAATTCTAACATTATCTTTGAAGATTAGACCTCCCAATTCCCGTTAGAAGTTCCTACATATGGCAGGACTGTCCAACTTGCTTCTATCAGCTACCACTTCATAAGCTCTGCCACCTCTAATTCACAGTGTAATTTCTTAGCAGCCTTAGGGTCCAAAAAATTATGGGTACTGCCCCCATCAATCAATACTGAGAAAGGTTTCTTGCCCATCCTTCCTGTCATCATAATAGTCTTAGGACTTGGCTGCCCCTCTAAGGCGTGTGATAGGGTCCCGATTAATCAGGAAGGAGGTTGAATAGATTAATTGAATAATGTCTGTTTTTTGCAAATCTTTTTGTGTCGTTTGTAAAAACTTGTTTGTTTAATAAACTTGTTTTAGTTTTGAAAACTTCTTTTTAAAACTTGTTAACTTGAAAATTGTTAGTAAGTTATTTAACAACAGATATAAAATATGACAAGTGCAAAAATATAAAGCAGTAACGACACAACGATTTGTATTGGCTCACGATATTCCTCCTCGGTATACCCCTACTCTAGTCCTCAAACTCCTCCCCGGATCCAAGGGTCTATTCACTAATAAAATGGTACTGCCTTTTACAGGTGGAGAAACATTTATAACCTTTTTCCCTATTTGCTATAATACAACAAATATAAAAACCAAATTACAACAATTCAATTCTATCTTGGACAAATACACCTTGTATCTTCCTCAAAAATATGCTTGTAATTTAAACTGCAAGTTACGTGTGCCTTCTAGAAACTTGGTTTGTCTTGGTACCCACAAAGTTACTTAACTCTTACTAGTTCACTAAATACCCAATCCCTAATCCCCAATCCCCTTCACATATTTAAGACTAAGGTCTTGAGCTATAGTCTCTCACTACCTCACAAAATCTAAAGGACACTTAACTCACAAATTTTCCTTTTTAATTTGAATGTTGTTTTAAGTGAATCTATATGCTTCTTATTAAGTAGATAAAATGATGCACAACTAAATATGACAATATATAATGTAAAGAAATAAAGACTTTAACAGAATAAACAAACAAGCAAGTAAAGTCAATTTTCTTTAAGCCAATATTAAGTTATCAAAGAATATGTTGAGAACTAGATTTTTCAATCTGTGTTATATCATTCAACCTTGAGGAGTTTGGTAGTGGGCAGGTCTTTCACTGTGGATCCAAAAGTCGCTCAAGAAAATATTCTTAGATCCTTGTAAATAATGATAGGTCTTTTACTACGGAAATTTACAAGTTGTGTAATTTCACTATTTATGATCATAACATAAAATAAAAGATGATCATAAATAGATTAGTGTTATTTATATATTAGTTATATTCACGGAGTACCTTTAACCTTGGGAAATATAACAAAATATATAAACCATTGTATATATTTACCAAGTTGTTTAAGAAGGTGTAGAATTAGAATATATTAACAAGAAGATAAATATCAAATATAAATACACAAGTTAGAGAGATAAAACCATGATTATGCTTGTGTATTGTGGATGGATTTGTGAATGAATATGTTGAAGAAAGCTCGCACAAATCCATGTGAAAGAACGCTTGAAAATATTTAGAACTTCGGGAGCAAAGCGTTTTAAAGCCTTAGGAAGATGTTGTATATAACTAGAAGGCTTTAAGAATTAGCACAATGAACCTAGAGAGGTTCGGCTATGGTGGTGGTGTGGTGTATATAACTCACTAATTTGAAGCTTTGGATTGTATATCAGTTAAAGAGCAAGGCTTAGAAGAAGTTTTTAAAACTCTCGGGTGAATGGATATATAGATATAGAATTGGAGATGCAAGGATGGTGAAGTTTCTCTCTATTTTTCTTCTTCTATTCTTCAACACTAATCACACACCCCAAAATGAGTAAACAAGCACCCATATTTATATGAAAAACTTGGTAGCTAAATATCTAAGTTTTAGTATAAAGTAGATACAAGTTATACTACTATATGTATATAGCAGTATAGAATACATACAAGAAGTATAATAAGAGGAATTATATACAAATCTTAGTTACACATGGTTTACAACTTGCACAAGGTAGCTGAGTAAAGCGAGTTTTGTGAGGTTTTAAAGTTTCAAAATCATAGCCTAATAAACAATGAACCTTAGCAACAGTCTTAGTTGAACCTAGGATGTTGATTGTGCCTAGGCTAGAAGACCAGGATGTCTTAGTGTGTAAACACTTAAATCAGAAGACCAAGATGTCTTAGTGTCTTACTCTTCAGTCCACTTGAGATGTGAATATTAATGTTATTGACATTTTAAGTATATGTGTAACTTTGTGATTACTTAGCAAAACCTTTTTGTGTTTATACATGTAAAGATATTTTGGTTTGTTTATTTGATAAGTGAAATTTGAGAGGCTTCAAAGTTTTAAAACTGCAGCCCGATAGACAATGAACCTCACCAACAATTTTAGCTGAACCAAGGATCTTGATATACATATGAAGATATTTTGTTTTGTTTACACTGGAATGTGTGAATGCATGAACATGTTTTGTTTTTTGTAATAATGTTGATTACTTAACATGCTATAGAATCTATACACATAGCATCATGCCTAAATGGCTAAATGTTCATGTTGCCTCCTCTCCTCCCTTCTACTAGTCTTCAGTAACTTGTGAGTTTGTATATTTTGGTGCTACATAATGGCCCTTTCTGGAATTATTACTAATAAAATTTGTTACCATTTCCCAACCATCTCTCTCTCTTTCTCTCTGTAACCCCGCATACAGAGACGCACCACACCACATACGCACAGATTAAATACTCTTCTAAGGCAGAGTAAAGTGAGTAGATTCCTTCTATGTTTAATGTCAGGCTCAGTATGCTAATGCAGTGGTCTTACATTGTTAAGCAGTTCAGTAGTGCTATGAGCTGTCACAGCTCATTCTTATTGTTTGTTATTAGTTAGTTACAGGGGATGAAGGTTAGGGAAATTGAGGTGTAGGTGAAGCTGCTATATAAACATGATGTATTGCTTGCTTAGTCATTATGTTGAATAAACAAGAATTTTCCTCCCAAATATTTCTCTCACTATCTCCGTGAATCTCTCTCTCGAATCTCACTCTAAATTCTGTTACTCTCTAGAATCTCTCTCATCTCTCTACAATTCTAGCTTCTGGATCGTTTCAGGACATCACTGTCCTGACATTTGACCTCCTCATTAAACTTACCTATGCGTGTAACAATGTTCTTAATGTTAGGCATCATAGACGGTGGATTGCGGAGACACTGGGAGTTAAAGCTTTGAGTAGAGAACTGGAGTTCACGAAGAAGATTTTCCTTCATGATGCGAAAAATTACCATGCATGGTCCCATCGACAGGTACAGAAAGTTTCTCAGTTTTACTTTAGGAAGCCCATCAATTGTTGTCTATTTGATGAAGTCCTGCAATTGTTATATATCTACTTCTATGATTAAAAAGAAAAAAAAGATTCAATCTTACCAGGGAAAATGTCTAGCTTGAGCTTTTATTGTTCTTTCAGTGATGTTAGATTGGGTTATTTTTCTTCGCAGTGGGTTCTTCAAAATCTTGGAGGATGGGAAGATGAACTTGCGTATTGTCAGCAACTGCTTGAAAAGGACATTTTTAATAATTCTGCTTGGAATCAGGTATTGTTTGTAATTTACATGTATAAGATCTAATGGCCAATGGAAGTTGGAATGGTATTGACGTATGCATACTGTGACAAGTTATAAAGGTTTTTATTACTGATTGGTAATGGTATCATATTTGCACAAAGTGATAATTGGTAAGTCACTTTGCGGCCCAGTCTATCATTTTCTTCTTATTGTTAGAAGTGAATACTGTTCTACATAATTTTGCTAGAGATAATTTAACATAACACTAAGGTGTTTTTCTTTCTGCCATTTATTATCTTTACTTTTCTGTACTTAACATAGTACATCTTGCATTTATTTATTTATCTGAAGCCGTCAAGAATTTGATAATTATCACTGTTCTCCTAGATTACCGAAGTGGAAAAATATGCTATTAGTTGAAAATTGGTGCACTTTTTAGTTGAAAACTGGTGTACTTTTTGCTCTTGTGGTCTTGTGTCATACTCCCTGCTTGAGTATTTAGTATATTAACTTTCTCATCCGCATTCAATAATGTATTTCTTTTTCTTCTTTATATCATTTACAGAGATATTTTGTTGTGACAAAAGCTCCCCACTTCGGGGGTCTCGAAGCCATGAGAGAGTCAGAAGTCAGTTACGCGGTTGAAGCCATTTTAGCCAACCCTGAAAATGAAAGCCCGTGGAGATACCTTAGAGGCCTGTACAAAGGCAACACACAATCGTTAGTAAATGATTCTCAAGTATCTTCAGTATGTTTAAAGGTTTTGAGCACCAATAACTGTGTGTTTGCTCTTAGCATGCTTTTGGATCTTCTGTGCCATGGTTTGAAACCAAGCGAAGAGTTGAAACATGCAGTTGATGCCCTGAGTTCAGAAACTTGTCCACCAGACTCAAATGTGGCAAAAACTGTTTGTTCTGTTTTGGAAAGGTTGGATTTGATGCGAGTAAATTATTGGAAATGGCGAAAGAGTTCCTTACCTGTTCAAGCAATTTGAAGTAGATTGATTTTTAACTAAAGGTGCTGGAAAGACTTCATATGTGGGCCGAGTAAGAGGAGATAATTCTGCCTACAAATATGGTGAAATCTAGGTCTCTGCTGGTGAGTTAGCATGCCTAGCATTGGTCAATCATTTCACTTTGTTTTTATTGTTTTTATCGCATTTTCATGTCTAAGAACCGATCTGTCTGTAGATTTTTCCTCATCTTTTGTTGGTAGGGAGAGGGCGGGTTGCGGGATCTGGGGTGGGGTTGTTGAAGAATTTACGATAAGACCTTTTTTAGTCTGTATTTCATCAGCGAGATGTTTTGAGAACCACTAGTTTTTTATTTTTGTATATTTCTCATTTTCATGTCCAAGAATTAACCTACTTGTAAAGGCCCCCTTTCCTCCCTACCTTTAAGGCCCTTTGCGGAGTTGGCACTAAGGGTGGGGTCATAATTTGTATCGATTAGACAAATTGTTACGAATATTTTTTTGATATTTGTTGCAGCCCTTATTTAATGGTTTTATAATGGAAATCTAAAACAAAATGTTTTTGCACTATCAACGTTTTTTAAAGTATTTTTGGAAAATGAAAGAATTTTTTTTTCCAAAAAATAACCTAAAATACCATCCTCGCTACCAGGTTACTGTCGATGTCATCACCTTTGTCGCCATCATTGCTTCGTCGCTAAAATTGTTCTAGTCATCGTTGCAATGACCACTGTCTCTTATTTTTATTAATAAAATCTTTCTTAGGTTATTAATCCAATTTTTACCCAACAATACTTGATTCTCTAGGTCACGAGATTTGCTTCACTAGGTGATAAGAGAGTGATTCTCTGGTTTTTACTGCTTAAGCTAACTTACACTATCCTTAGTTGTCGTTGCCATCCGTTACCTTGGTCTCTGCCACCACTACCACCCTACCACTGCCGCCATTACCAAGTGATTGTTCAAAATTTTTGCCTAAATTTGTACTCATACCAACCCAAACTCCAATCACCCATGCCTCCCCACCAACCCCACTCCACCCCACCCCACCACTACAGATAACAAACGCATAATCAATATGCATGCAAATACCCAATTCAAATAAAAAAAATAAACTTATTAAAAGAAGCAAGAAATATTTTAGACACCCAACTTTAATTGATTTAAAATACTTCAAGTTCACTCACTTTTAGTTCTAAATTTTTTTCCAGTCAATTCCAATCATTATTACACATTTCAATCAAACTTTAAATAGGAAAAAAAAACATTCATTTAAGTAGGGTTGCAAACGATTCGGTCTGTTCGTGAGATTGGTCCGAATCAACTCATTTAAAACTCATTTGACTTGACTCGTTAAAATAAACGAATCAATCTTGAACATCAAATTGTGCCCCATTAGTTATATGATCTGAGTTGAGTTTTTGTCTTATTCAACTCGAGCTCGACTCATTTTGACTCGAGTTCATTCGAAATCGATTTGACTTGTTAAGCTCAACTCATTTAAATATTACAATTAGTTTTAATTAGTTTAGATCCACCATTAGTTCATTGATCCACCATTAAATCATTCAAATACAAAATATTACTCATAATTAATTTAGATCCACCATGAGTTCATTGATTTAAATAATGTATTAGTAAATAATAATACGTCATAATATGTTTTTCTCAGTTGTAGTTTTTATTTAATTTAAATACTTAAGTTTTAATTTAAAATTACAAAATATTAATACAATCAATGATGGCAAATTAAAGTATGTAATATATAATATGTTATATATATAGTTGAATAATTGATTTATAATATATAATAAAAAATAATGGGTATAACTAATAAGTTAGAAACGTGAAGTGTAATTTAATTAATTAGAAAATGGATATTTTTTTAATTAAAAAAGTGTTTAACCATACTTATGACTAATAAAAAATACAAAGTATAATCCAATTAGGAAGTAAATATTTTTTTTAATTTAAAAAGTGAATAACCATATTTAATTATGCGAAATTAAAAAATAAATTTGTCTTTTTTAAATATATAATAGATTTTTTTTATAAGAAAAATTTAGCGAGTATGATTGGGATCGACTCGAGTAGGACTCACAAATATGCTCATATCCGACTCATTTATAAATAAATTGTTCTTGAACAATAAATTTTGTTCGTTTAAGTTACCGGCTCAATTTACGAAGGTTCGCCTTGGCTCATCTGCCAAAAAAAAGTTCAAAACAAAATAAATTGACATATTAAACACTCGTGAAGGAGAAGAACAAGAAGACATTTTACCTTGGCTTCAAATTGTGAGACTCGAATGACTCATATCAGAAACAAACTTGGTGAAATAGAAATCCAAAATAAATTTAAACAGAGATGAAGCAAAACAGAGAGACTTGTGGAGAGTTAACAAGGTGTTGAGGTAACAATCAGATAAGACAACCAACGACGATTACTTGACCGGCGATGAAGTGATAAAGGACGACGATGGTGCTTGAGTGTGTGTGAGAGAGAGAGAGATGAACGACTCTCGAGATTATCGAGAGTTTGAGGATAATTTTGTCAGATAATTTGATTCCGTCTCCAATACCACTGTCGCTGGTGGTATTATTTTCTGATTATTATTTGCTCATTTTTAAAATTAATAAAAAATACTAATATAATGGTAATGGCAGGATGGGGGCGGGATGGGTGGTAGCACCGGCGGCGACTGCAGGGTGGTGGTGCTAGCTTTGGCCTGGTCGTAGCATTTGGTTAATTTTCAAATAATATTTTGTTCTTTTTTAATTTCGTAAGTTATTTTCTGAAAATATTTAAGAAAATACAAACGGGAAAAAAATATTTTCCTAACTTTAAATTTTCATTCATTATGAAACAAACATTGAGAAATGTTTTCGTTTCGAAACAATAGAAAATGAAAGAACACGTTTTCGGAAAAAAAATGAAAGAAAATATTTTCCAAAAAAAAATTTTCTTCAATCAAACGGAAATGTGAGAACCCAAAAAATTTTAAATGCATTCTATAATAAGAAATAATTTATTTTATGTTATTATATTTTTACATGGAGGTTAGTCTTTTTAAATATGAATGATAAATTCATATCTACAATGAAACTTTTTGTGATGATATGATATCCACGATTATGAGGTTAAGTTCCTTAAAAAGGTATTAAAAAGGGAATTAGCAAATCTCATCTAAGATTATATTGAACAGCATGGAGGAAGAGGAGAGGGTTACGTAGGATTTGTGATTACGTGTTTGATTAGAAACTATTTAGGTGGCTAAGTTTTCATGCATGTAGGACAGCAGCTGTTTGCTGTCAAGAAGTCATGATAAACAACCGTGTTACCGTCCAAATTAACCAATCATTTTATCCTAAAGTTCAACCTTAGCTTACTGCTTTTGAACTCTATAAATACCTCATTCGAGATGAAATTTTAACTCTTTTACCAAAACTTCGCTGTTAAGAGTTTCGTTTAAACTTATCATCTCCATAAATTTCCAAGTTCTTCTTTCGAAAAATTATTTTCAGACCAGCTTTGATTTCACCCTTAAGAACGAAGAGATAAGAACCTAGAACTCTACCTAGTTTCTTTCGTGCATAACATCAAAGATTTATGCTAAATTTATATTCTTCTGCATTCTCATGAGACCTCCTAGACTGAGTTTGTTCATGATAAGCCTTCCATGGTAGCAAAAACAAGCTCTAATATTAGTCTCTGATGAGATATTCTTAGTCTCTGACGAGATAATTCTTAGTCTCTGATGAGATATTCTTAATCTCTGACGAGATAATTTTAATCTCTGACGAGATAATTTTAGTCTCTGACAAGATAATTCTTAGTCTCTAATGAGATATTTTTAGTCTCTGATGAGATATTCTTAGTCTCTGATGAGATATTCTTAGTCTCTGATGAGATATTCTTAGTCTCTGATGAGATGTTGTTAGTCTCTGATACTGACGTTACCTTTAGTCCCCGATGAGTTAAGATGACGTCATCAGTCTCTGATGAGTTATTTACTCTCTGATGACGTCAGCCTTAGTCTCCGACAGGCTAAGTTTAGTTCTCGATGACGTCATCCATAGTCTTTAATGAAGGAATTCTTAGTCTCCGATGAAGGAATTTTTCCTAATCTCTGATGAAGGAATTCTTAGTCTCCGATGGAGGAATTTCTTAGTCTCTGATAGGCAAAAATATATTAGTCTCTGATGGCTAAGGATATCAGTCCCTGACGGATTTGATAATGAGAAAATTATTCCCCGATGCATAGTCTATTATCAAGACTATAAAACATTATTTTCTTAAAATTATTTTATGATGTTATTCTTTAAAACAGTAAAGTCTAAGGACATCACATACATATTTTCTTTCATAAATTCTTATTAAGGTATTAAAATATTACTTGTATAATTTACAGAATCTTCACTCACGAGTAATTTGAGTTTGATTTTGTGCAAAGGACCGAGGCAAGTATATTCACAATCTTATGTTTATTGCAAGTTGATGCAAGTATATTCTTACTCTTATGCTTATTTTAGTTAAGCGCATGATCAATTGATTCGACATGCATACAAAATTATGACATTTAAATTTAAATTTCCTTGTGAAACAGAATGTTATGGTTTAATTTCCGCTAGCATGATATGAATAAAAGTGCATGGATATAAGGAACCTTTGCTCTTTCAGCTATTTTTTTTCAATATTATATCTATGCAATAAATAAGGATGCTATGTTCTTTAAATGGTGATGCCACATGGATGGTTAGAGGAAAGGAAAAGTGCTGATTTGTTCTTCACTTGACCTAGAGGAATTTTATGTGACTACGTATGTTCACACAAGGAGGGATCATACGGACACAGTTAGGCCAGCTGCATACCGTATGGTTAGCAGATCTAGCGGTTTTAGCCCCGATGGATATTTTTACTTCAAGGAAGTTATGCTTTGTTTTAAGAATGATTACACAATTGTTTATCATCAGTAATTCTAAAGATTCCTTAAAGATTTTTGAGGCATTAGTATTGATTCACCAAGCCTCTTAGCAGAGTTGAATTCTTTGAAACATTTCAGATTTGCTTTCCCAAATTGTTTATATACTTGCTGTGCGTGAACCGCTCATTCTTGTAGAATTTTAATGTTTTGCAGAGCAGAATATTAAGGTTGAGCCCTCTGACAAGGGAAAGACAAAGATGATCGGTTACTAAATTTAGCTAACCCTTTGTAGTGCCGACAAGGAAGGAAGGAGGGAAGGAAGGAAAATGATGTTTTGAATTATAGTATAGAGACAGAATAGCTTCCGCTGAAAATGTAATATTTTGGGATGTAATAACTCTTTATTATCATTTCTTTCAGTAATTATTATATGAATGAATGTGTGGTTATCTTTTCCTTTTTTTGACGAAACCCTGATCCAGTGAAAAATTTTGGGGTCGTCACAGAAAATATGTTCAATATGGCCTGAATCAATCATTCTGATCTTTAGCAAACCGAAAATGGGATTGAAGGAACACGAATAACCCTTTCCATTTCTCCCATGATACCGCAAACTAAACATAGCCCTGATATATTAAAAATTAAAAGGAAAAACTTCTTCAACACACCCCCTTAACTTAAATTAGTTTTGCACATTTGATACTCTAATATTTTTTTTGCATTTTGTTTGATATAAAAACATTTTAAAATATGTAAAATTAAAAATTTTCGTTAATCTCTTTTCAAATTTAATAGAAAATCCTCCCGTGTGAGCTATACATGTAATTTTTAGTGTTTGTTTTCTAAACAAATCTCTACAACTATTTTCGACTTAATATGTAAAACTAATATAATTCAAAAACAGTCGATGGGAAAGTAAACACGAGATAAGCTGGTCATTTTTATAATTTAAAAATTACATGTGTAACTCACACCGGTGTTATCTATTAGATTTAGAAAAGTTTTTTTTATCTATTAGATTTAGAAAAGTTAGAAAAGTTTTTATACCAAACAAGATGTAAAAAATGTTTGAGGACCAAATAATTCGGGAATGAAAAAGTTTTCCATTTAAATAAACGTGCCATTCACAATGTAACCAATATATATATACACACACACGCCATATAAGTACATTCTCTTAGACATGGATCGAACTTAGGAGTAGGGATTAGAGAAATTTTATAATATAAGGAAATACTCCACTTCTCAAACTTGACTCGCATATCCAAAGAGAGAAAATGAGCGAGACCAAATATCCAGCTCGAGAGACGATCTAATCCGAGGGTTGCATCATTTTTTTGGAGGTGATTCCAAGAATTTTAATAAAACACACAGGCATACACATACATAGCTACATTCGATAAATCAGTGGTATACGTACGTGACAAAATCTCTTCGCGGAGATGGGAAGGGATATTTGCACATCTTGATGCTCCAATATCAAAGAAACCAATGACCTTTATGGGGCAATCATATATATCATAGAATAATTAAGGTATTTAGTATTTAACAGATGAAGATTATAAGTTGACTCGTGCCCTAGCATGGAAACGTTATTAATTCATTCCACACAAATAATATACACTCAAATAGAAAATAAATGATACTATACTCTTATCTTCAATTATATGAAGGAAATTAGGGAAAGAGTTTTAAAAAATTACCGAACTACTATATCTTTCATGTTCATTTTTCATATATCATGAAAGGGTACGTATCTTCCCAAAAACCAAACTAGCTATTACTAAACGAAACAACTTCTCATATAAAGAATGATACAACAGTAACTCCCATCTTTTTTACCTTCCTTGCTTGCCATTCTTCAACTTTACCTCCGTGTTTTCTCTTTTGTGGAACAAATAGGTGGAGGGAGAATAAATTCTCAAAGTTACACATGTACAGCATCTCTAAACTAGCATCCGGCTGCTTTCAAGAATTTATCGTAGGGACTTGATGGTGGTAGCCTGAAAGATTGTTGTTGCACATGCTCACTTGGAATGACAACAAGCTGACCCGGCTGCTCCACAGTATTTACTTTAGCATCTGAATCCAAAAGCTCCATTGACTGAATTAAAAGGCCAGAGCAACAATCAGAGAAAAGTATATCTATATTACACTTACATAGTTATATGGGATGAACCTACTGTGCTTCTAGCTATCACAGACACACACCATCCTCTGGAATATCAAACTTTTATTGACTGGCTTGGATGAAAATAGAATTGCACAACTGGTAAACTTTTCCCTTTTCATGTTAATCCTTCTTTGAACATCTGAAACCACCCTCAGGGTTATCATCTAATGAATTGCAATGCAAGACAAGAAACAAAAGCTATTCTAATTCCCTGGGAACTCACAGATGTCTTGAAATCTGTGTTTAAATTATCTTAGTATAAATCCCCAATGCGCAAGAACTTCATCAAGGCATGAAATTTTAAACAAACATAAGTACACACCACATATATAGGCGTATGGGAAATCTTTATTATTATTATTTTAAGAAATTATGCAATCAAAAGTTTGCAGTCAAGAAAGAGATCTCACCTCATTTCCCAAGAAATGGCTTTTTTCAGAATCACTGGAAAAAAGTATTGCCTTAGCTTCCTGCTGCATTTTAAAACTTTGAAGGGCTGACATCTTCTGCTGTTTACCCGATACAAGGGCCTCACAATCATTCTTCACTTGATCATAGGGTATGGGTGTCAAGGAAGGAGGAAAGCTGGCTACATGACGCGCTGTTTCCAGAACCTATTGGTGATATAAATTCATGCTATGTCAATCAAAAACTGATGCCAATGTTGTTTTTCACAATATTGAAACATGGAGAATTGGCTGATAATTAGAAATTAAATAATTAAATTTACCAATCAGAACAAAGTGCAATATAACTCTTTATTAGGAGGGGACAAAAACCTTCACTTCTATACATGTTTCCTGTCTCCTAACAAGATTATGGGTGAACCATCTATTGCTTTGACCTTTTCACAACCAGCACTTAAAAAGAGCACATAATATCTCTTGTTTCATTAATTCGAGGAGACAAATAATTATATTTTCTATGTACAATTAAAACAGTCAGGTAAGTTGACAAACTCTTTAAACATAGAAACATGACTGAATCAATTTTTTAACTTCAGTCGGCACAAATATTAACAGAACAAAAAGAGAACAGAATGGGGTTCAACTTACAGATTCTAAAAGCTGGTTAACACTTAGAATGTCAAGTGAGTCAACATGAAGTGATGTTTTGCGACCTGATTGGCTACCACTTAGATCAGGATATGCTTCCTCATCAGTTAATGCAGTAGGCATGACCTGGCAGAAACAAATTATGGCTCCCGAAATGTGAAATATATGATGACATCACGTACTGTATTAAGAAAAGGGAATTCATAATTTATATGAAATACCTCATCAAATGCTTGAAACTCCATTTGGGCAACTGGGGAAGATGGGCGTGGCGTCTCCATAAATAATGGACCCCCCAATGGATAGGCATCATCTGGCGAAAATCCTTTTAGAAGTTGTGTCTTTATGCTTGATAACTCCTCCTGAGAGAATGTACGTGCAAGAAAGTGTTTTAATTATCATTTGTGTATTATTAGGCCTTGTGATACATTAAACATTCTAGAATAAATTAGAAAATAACACAATTGAAGGAGAAAACAATATAAAGAGGAACGATGATAAAACAAGAGCTTTAAAATACTTCTGGAAGGGTTATGCTTCCGAATAACCTACAAATTCCATGTTCAAATATAGGATGTAAATTATATCAACTGCCAACTTTTAAGAAGTTTCAACATATTGCAGTATTTTCAAAATTGAAGGGCATTTTCTTCCTTACAACCTATGGAAAATCTTTGCAGGATGGTTTTTCAGGTCAATTGATATTGAATTGCTTTCCCCAGGACTAAAATAGTTTTAAGCATACATGTTAACCATCTTTAATTGGATAGGTGACCAAAAACTGGCCACAATAAACACTACATCTCCCTCTGCCTCTTCCTGTCACCAACTTTATATTTTACATACTTTGAAGAGAAGTGAGACTGACCAACTTGCTTTATAAGTGCCACTCTCTAGAGATTCAACTGTATTAGTCCTCTAGTTTGTAAAAGGTATTTGAAGTCCACACCTTGATAGTGGCAATAGTTATGCACTCACGTAAAATTTATAGCCAGGGCAGGTAAGCTTACTACTATGAATGTTATATGATTTTTAAATTTCAAATGTAAGAATCAGGCGGTAAGCTGTTCGGAAAGACGTGACCCTACTCAGTCAGCCAGACAAGTCTATTTGCCAATCTTTTCTTATGTTCTTAACAGCTCCCAAAAGAAATTTTCAACTAGGATAAGTGAATTAACAAACATATTATGACTACAACACCATTATATTCAGTGGACTGAACAATGACGAATATGTAATTTGAGGGCTTTTCAAGCATTCTATGGTAAGTTAGTACTCTAGGAAAATTCTAGGTAAGAATGTCGCAGCCCAGCATATTTGATAGCTTACTTTTTCCTCTATATCCATCTACATAAATTCCAGATTCCAGAAATCTGTCGCCCTACCCAGATTCTGCAGCTATATGCAATAACACCTTGTTAGAATCTCACTTTCTGATTTGCAAATTGAAATCCGTAACACATCTCAAGATAAACGGCAGTCATAAGTGTGTTGAGTGCTTGCAAAACGGTGAAGGCTTTTTGTAAGGAATTGAGATTCATGGGTGAACTGGAAAAATGGATTTACACAGAATTCTATAATTCATATTCACTTCGAATATGGTGAGGTTGGTAATTGAAGGAAAGTGTTTGATGATATTTATAAGAGAAATATTGTGCAATGGACCAGTTTGAATTGTGGGAACACAAGGAGGAATCCTGAAGAGGAGATTGTATGTTTCTTCTCCGAAATGGTGGGTGATGTTATTAAACCGACTGATGTCAGATACTTAATGACCAAAAACCCTAAAAAATGGTCACTTTTTAACAGTATGACCCCTGATCTAGTTTTTTAAACCTAAAAAGCCTTTAAACCGGTTATGAATGTGCCAAAATGACTTAGAATCTTAACTCTGATTAATGAAAATCCAAGCTGGCGTCTCATGTGTAATTTCTCCTCACTTCTGTTTTGGATGACAGGTAAAGCCAGCTAGGATTCAACAAATTAGAATTGGGACTTGAGTTAAAATTGGGTCATTTTCAGACATATCTGACCAATTTAAAGGTTTTTTTGTTAAGAAAATAGATCCCGGATTCAAGTGTTAAAAAGTGGATAGTTAATAGTATTTTGGTCATTAAGTCGGGTTACTATGGCAGTAAGGTCATAGTGCCCACTTTCATTATTTCTCCCACATGTTTTGGCCAATAAAGTTTCAACCTTTCTTTTATATTCATTGCATCCAGGTTCCTCAGATTTCAATCTTGGCTACTTCATCTGGATGATTCTCTCCATTCTTTTCTATTGGTTGCTAAAGTTGTCTTTTGTTCCTCTAGTACATTAATAATGGCCATTTAAGACTAAAATAGTTGTTAGGATAAGATGACAATGAGCAATTCTATGAATTCACCCTACCGGACACCCTATGAATGCAAAAAGGGTGAATCTAAATGCTAAAACTGAAAGTATAAGTGTATTTAAATACCTTTTGGTGCAGGATGCAATTAAAAAAACATTGTAAAAAAGTATGGGCTGCACAAAAACAGTTGTGTCAATTCAATATAGTGCATTCACTAATATCCAGTTCTTTGTTGCGAAACGAGATTAGAGATAAATATCTGTGAGTAATCCTTCACACACACCCTCCCTTGTCCCTCTTTTTGAGCTTTTTCTTTCAAAATAAGGAAGCGAAGAGAATAATAATTATAATGATCAAGTGGATTCAATAGCTGCGAGAGTTGGGTTCAGGTTCAAGTTAAATAGGTATTGGGGAATAGACAATCTGGAGTCTAGGGCAAGACTCTTGCGCAAGAAATTTAAAGACTTCATTCTTTCAAAAGCATCTGTTTCCGCCACATAGACAAGGGTGTTGGTGTGAAACACTTAATGTTAGTCTAAAAATGGAAACGCTAAGACATACTCATATCAGATTCTTCAAAGTAACTGTATTCGACTGGACACTTTATCCGACTTTCTGTGTCCATCAGTCTCACTGATTCAATAAATTCTAGTTACAAACCACTAGAGCTGTATCTACTAAGGAATATCTTACGAATTGGTATTAAGCCACTGTGATTCAAATAGGAAGTAATGACACTTAATGTGTTACGTTAGCAGTTTCCACCAACACATGCAACCTATATCCTTGGTCTTTACCAAATTTTAAAAATCAAAAACAAAAAACAAAAAACAAAACAAAACAAATAAATAAATGGAAATAGAAGCTCAAGGGCATTTGGAGGCATGGATTGCTACTTTGATATCCTTTGAGTCAGAAACTCAGAAATCTGAACTAAAAATAAATGAAATAACAGATATTCCACTTCCAGGAGTAAACTCAAGCAGTATGGTGGCAGGTCAGTACGAAGTACTGGCCTGGTCACAGACCTAGCGACGATGAACTTCAGCCACCTGATTCATGTAAATGATTGTTATGTTGAATTGGTTTAATTCTCAGTATACACCATTTTTTTTTTTTTTTTGAGTTTTAAGTATTTATACAAAAGAAGTTCTGACTTTCAACTTACATCAATAAAGGAAGAAAATGTCCTTTAAATCAGTAACAATGTTGCAAAAGATGCTAGGCATAGTAGTGGGGTAAAGGGGGAGCCTAGTGCTTAGGCAGAGAATAAATGAAACTATGTGGGGTTAGACAGAATTAGGCAAGAAATGTTTGGACTTGAGAGCTATAGACAATAGAGGATTGCCTTGAGTCTAGATAGGGGATTAGTCGCATTAGGTAGAGACTTTTAGAAATAAACAATTGGATCTGAGTCATCGGACAATTATTCTTTGTTGATTAGCACAAGTCCATGTTATACTAAGCATTTATGTCAAAAGAACACTAATTTATTCTAGAAAGGGTTTGATAGCAAGAGGTGGAGAATTGTATGGGGTTCTAACACCATACTGTTGTCTCCTTGAATATTAGCTTCAATTGCCAACAACGGACCTTTAGCTTTATTATGTCCTAGGGCAAGGAAATTTAGGTGAAATTGGTTGATTTATTACCTCAGGCAATTGTTCATAATTCATTATAAAATGGGCTATAACAGTTTCTTTCAACTCCTGGTCTACTAATGTCACTGCAGAGATGGATTTTATAGCAGCAACTTCATCTTCCTGTGATCCATAACCATTCTTTGCATCACCCGGTTGTGCAAATACAGCTTGGAGTCTGATATCTTCAACCAACACAAGAAAAGGATCAGCCTGTCAAGTGAAACATCTCTTATGAGTAATAACCACCTCTAATAAAAAATCAAATAATTTAAAAAGTATTAATAAAGTTACCAAAAACATCTAAATGAAAAAAACTGAAATGGGTCTCAAGCATAGTAATAAATTGCTCTATTATCAGATATTAATCAAGGTAAAATCAGCTTTTACCTGAACTATAAGGTACAGCTTAGCATCCCCCCCAAAAAAAAAGGCTATAAGGTACAGAGACTCACTGTTCCATCTGTCAATGATGATTTAACGATAGGGATTAGCTCTGGAAGCTTCCCTGCCCTGGCTGAGAATATTAGCATGTATGATGCCAAACTAAAGAGAGACCTCCTGCGAGACGGCTGCATTCCTCCTTCAATATTTAGGGCACATTAGAAACTTCCAGTTCAATGGAAATCAATTTGCAGCACTTCTATTGGTAACTTTACACTATAGAACTACACTACTTTAGCATTTACACACCTATTTTCCATAAAAATAAATAAATACAAGCTTTTAAACAACAATAAGTCTATGAATAACAATAAGTCTTACCTATTCTCCCATTCTTAATTAGATTTCAGTAATTAGACAAATGTATCAAATTTCCATGGCTCGTCATGTCTAATCTAACCATAAAGTAGTCCTGTTAAGTGGTTGACAATATTCTGTTGGTTTTTGGTTGATGATAGGCTCTTTTAAATCTGTAAGATTCTAAATCTGATTTTCGATTTTGGAAAGTCATTAAATGGTCTCCACCTCTTTAGGTTTTCATTTCACCTTCTATCTCAACATTATTGCAAACTGCTTTCAACTACACTTGACATCGATGATCAGTATAAATGTTAACTTCTGCAATAGTTTGTAGTAATTTTTTGGAGTCCTTCACACAATTTACTAATCAACTTTGTTGTTCATCGATGACTTTTCTTGAACTTGTATGACACATCACCACATTTATTCCACAAAAGCAAAGCTTAATTTACAAATGTTAACAATACATTAATTCATGTTAGGCTTGAATCTAATAATATTTTAGTGGATGGCATAATAGCAAAAATTACAAAAAATAACTTCAGAACTATAACAAAAAGCCATCTAAAGATATGAAACTCCTTTTCTAACTTCGGACAATAGAGGAAGTTGTGTAATAGCCCTGTATGCAACAGCTTTTCTGAATCGTTTCTGGCTTCACAAAATTCCATATGAAACCATATTTTGTAGCAACCAAAATATCTGTATATCATTTATCATTTCAAGGTATTTACAGTGAGTGCTATATTAAAGTACATTAAACAAATCGTACAATAAAAAAGCTCAAACTCAGATCCCATTAAATAGGCTTAACATAATAACCAAAGCACAAATTCAGAATTCTTATAAAATCTCCTTAAATTTTTCTTTTCCATTTACAAGGAAAAAAAAAAACAAGCTATATTGCATTATATCCCTCAAACTGCGATTTTCAGAAAAGGTATTAGGGATCAAATTTATAACTTTTTCCTTCAAGGCTAGAAAGGAAATTACTTAAAAGATTTCAAAAAGATAAGCACATCTTAGCTAATAACATAAGATTGCTATATAATTTGGAACCTAAAATTCTAAAAGTTCAAGAAAGGGCATACATTTCATAACCAGTACTTATTATATCAGGTAACAGTTAATGCATGCATCCTTTCATCCCTACATCTGTGCATGCATACATACATATGCATTGTCATATCGAATGTACCCCATTTTTTCAAACATGGACTGTAGTAATGTTTCAAGCGGAGGGGATCAAGAGTTGGTGAACATTCTAGGAGAGGAGGTACCCACGAAAGATGCATTTAGGTATCTGGGATCAATTTTGAAAAGTGAGGATGTAACCAATAGAATCAGAGCAGGTTAAATGAAGTGGCCTAGGACATCGGGGTTCTTGGCTGACTGTAAAATTACTATCGGACTCGAGAGACAATTCTATAGTTTTAGCTGACCTCTTCCTTGTACTGCCATGCTCTCAATAATAAACGCCTTTTCTTATCGGAACATTTAGGTGTTTTCAAAGAATATGTCCAAACCATCTCAACCTACGTCCTCTCATATTATCCTCTATTGATTCGATTACAACTATCAAATATCTTTATTTATTATCTTAGTTATCCTTTTATAATGTGACATCCACCTTAACATCCTCATTTTGACTACCGAATGAAATTAAAAAGTTAAGTGGAGTATACTTGAAGCTAATTCAGATGAGTTTTATTTTATTTTAATTGCAGACCATGTCATTTAATAATTAAACATTTCATGCCACATCAGCCAATAAAAAGGGCCACATAAGCATAGCTAACAGTGAAAATTAACGGAATGGCCTATGTTGAACATTCTTGTAACATTGATGGGATAAAACAAATTAAAAATAGTTTGTGAGCTAATGTGGAGAATTTGCCGACTTCATTGGGATAATTAATGGTTTTGCCCAAGAAGATATAAGTACGAAACAAATCCAGCTTACCTTCTTGATCCAAAGCAACACTCCTAAGCGAAAATGCCAATTGAAAACACCGAGCAAGAGCCATGTGGCTGGAGTTCTGCGTTGAGCAAGAAAAAATATTAAAAAGCGAAAGGTATGCATATTTTGACAAAATGCAGTATGTCAATCAGAAGCAGAAGCAGATACCTAGCCAAATAGAAATGGGATTTTCAAGTTTAAACATGATAATTAAGATTTCTCAAAATATTAAAAAGTGAAAGGTATGTCTATTTTGACAAAATGCAGTATGTCAATCAGAAGCAAATACCAAGCCAAATAGAAAACGGCATATTCATGTTCAAACAATGAAAATTATGATTTCTCTTCACACGTGGGCTTAATAAAATATAAGAATACAGCTTATGTAAAGATTAAGCAATCGTGTACTTATTTGTTTATTTATTTATTTAGGTGTGGTTGTGGGGGGAAGGGGTTGTGGAGGACAGGGAAAAGTCGAGAACAGATGTAACGTGAAGTTAACATCCCCTACAAACTGATACACGCTCTTTGTTCTAGGAAAAGAGTAAATCCTGGTTGCAACTTAAGGATGTTAGATATTAACCTTTGAAAACATAAGGTGAATATTTGCAAGTAATGACATGATAATCAAATGATGATGGACGTTTTTTTGTCTTTCTTTTTTGTTTTCTAACTTTGACTTCTTGAATAAGGAAGCATTTACCTCTAATACCAGTATACCACTGTAATTGATTGCAACATTAAGTAGCAAGCACACACTTTTCACACTTCGCAGTTTATTTCCATTTTCTGCCTTAGTAATTGGCTTATTGATTAAACAACCTCGGCACCTAAACAGAGGATCACCTAGAGAAGAAAAACTCTTCCGCAAGCAAACTACAGAAATATTTCTGCTCCTGAACAAATTCAAATCTCTCCAAAAACATAAGAGGTTTGCTTGGGCCACAAGTCCATAAGGAAGCACCATACTTTTTTGAAATCTCCCTCTAGCAACTTTCTACCTACGTCCAGAAAAGACAGAGTGAAGTATTTGTAATTCTAAGTTTGTCTTAAAAAGTACAAGTAATTTAATTTTTTGTCCTGAGAAGTATGAATGAAGTACAAAACAATTTACCAATTAGACAATCCTTGTAAGAGGACCCAGAAGTGATCATGTCAATCAGAGGTATTCATTGGCTTTTTATATGGACCTAGGGGTATAATGAAAAGCTCACTTCTTCAAATTGTTTTACCTTAAAAAAGTGAATATTGTACTAAACTCACTCTTTTTGGAACGGAGGGAGTAGTATTTTACAACAATTGGCAACTGACTGACATACACTAATAGATTTATATATACAAGGTCTTCTGGTTTTACTCTTTTATGTTTGAAACCTGCAAGTTACCTTTTATTATATATCTATTATATTAAGAATTTGGGTGTTAGAATAACTGTCTAGTGAGTTTGCGTCACACAAAGAGAGAAAAAAAAAAAGCAAAAACTGCCGCTACCCAATCTGCGGAAAAACTGCAGTGGGTCAACTAGAGAGCCAAATTTTGTTTTGGCTTATCCATAGTAATTTTGATACTTTACCAGTTTACAACAAAAAAGAAGGGAAAAAAAAAAGCCTAACTCTAATAAAAATTATTTGTTATTTGAAATGTTTTTTTCTTATCAAATTAAAAATATTTTTCTTGCACACACATACGCGTGTGCTTCGATAAACAAGTATAAATAATACATTTGTAGTTAAGCTTGGTTTGTTCACTATGAAGCACTAGGTTTCACTATGACGCACTTAATACTTTGTTTTCCACAAAATTGAGTGGAAGGAACAGATAGATAGCCTTAAGTAGACTTGGAGGACTGAAGTGACGAAATAGAAAGAAGAAGAATGACATTGAAAGTTGACAAAGACTTAGAGGGACTGAAATGAAAATTTTCCATTTGGAGCAGTTTGTCTTTACAGAAACTTAGTGTTAGTAGGTGAATTTATCTCTTTCGTTCAAACGGTTGAAATTTGTATAGAAGAACTTGACGATTTGAAGTTGAATTTATATGACTAGCTATGTTTGGTTTACCAATATCTTGGAAAGCGTAATGTGTTCTTACTCCGTGGTAAAATGTGCTTCTAATTGAATTTTGTTATTCCAATGCCCCTGTTAGGTTCATTTTTGAACTACATGCACCATTCATAATTGACTTAGTGATGACAAATTTTTCATGTTATGTTACCATTAAGAGAATAACAATCACGATTTTAATCAAATATTCAAATAATACATCCACCAATGAGTGTAATCTGATTACACCCACAGTGGTATACTATTATCAATTTAGTAAATACATGTGTTATTCTATGAAGCATGCTCTGATGTTTCCTATCGTGGTAGTTGCCAATTACATTACATTCAAGTTATAGTAATATGACCCGAACAAAACTAGGCACTTATTCATTGTAATTGGTACTATTGATAGCAACTGTACAGAACCTAGTAAAGGTGAAGTATTACGATAAATATTTTGTTCAACTGGCACCAGTGATGAATTTTGTGATGCAGAAGAGTAGGTTACATCAAAATGAGAAATTAATGTCAATATATGTCGAGAAGCAGCCCAAGATTTTAACTATAAGTTCACCACTAATCAATAAATTAGAAAATTTTAACCACCTTTGTATCTCCCATCTTATTATCCTATGCTCACTAAAACCACAAGTCACTTATCTTTGCCAGCATAGATTGCAGATCTCTAGTGGTGCATTAGGTTTGCTGTGGGAATGAGAATGGGAATGGATGGAAGGAAGAAAAATTGGTCGTGGAAAGGAAAGATGATGAGAAAATGAGGGAGTATAGGAATGGAAGATGTGACAAGTATGGGAATGGGCTATCCTACTAAGAGGCACGGAATGCCCATTCTTCACATATATCATATTTCTTGTTCCGAAATTCCCTCATTTTCTCATCATCCTTACCTACCACAACCTTTTTCTTTATTAAATTCATTCTCATTCACATTCACACCACCAACCAAACACAGAGTTGTTTATAAAGAATAATTGGAGAGACGAGTAATGCAGAAAAGTGTAAAATATAAGGAAAAAGAAGTACATAAATATTTGCTTGTCAGTCAAGAATTTCATTCAATGTCTCAAAAACTACACAATCTGGAAAGATCAAAAACAGAAGGATGGTAGTAAAATACCAATTGATGTATAAAGCAAAGAGAACCAACCTTAGATATTGTAAACAACAATGCAAGATTATATGTATGTGCCATTGCCTCAAAATTTGTGGGGGTATTATCCATAGATGTCGCTTGGACCCAGATTGACGAGAGTAGAAGGCTCACTTGGTGACTACTCAACCGAAGGGAAGTCGACTCCTGGAAAGTCGACATAAAGTAAGCAAACAGAAAGGAAAATATATTCATTATAATCTAGTATAAAAAAAGAATTAATATCAACTATTAATAGTTAGGATACCGCTTTTCCATCAGTGAAAGCATGCTTGAAGCTATACGATTGACCGAAAGATGGGTCTTTCCTATATCGATTCGGATGCTGACTGGCAACTTCAGTTTCTTCCACTGCAGATATTACAAATGCAGTATTTTCTTTGCTGAGTTCAGCATTGCCTTCACTTGCATTCTCAATGGAAAGACTTCCACTCCTTATGTTATGCACCACCAACGGTGAAACACCTGAAAGGGCCTGGGAAGATGGTCCATGATGGACTGACCACGGGTATATTAGAGATGGTATAAGCACCGCGGAAAAGACATGGTGTGCCCCTACACGTGTTTCATGATCTGGGTGAGCCATTACTAAGAGCAAATGGTGAAAGAGGGCATCAGGAAACGCCTGAAGCATAAAATGGCAGCTGCAATTGTTAAACTAACTGATCCCTTAATATTTTTCTCAACAGAGGAATTGCAGTAGTTACCTTTTTGTAATATGATTTGTTTGGAACAGAAGAGACAATTTGTGCAGTCCGATAAACAGCATAAATGGTTGTCCTGGCTAAAACTCCAGTGGCTGGAATGTTCTCTAACACCACAGCCATCATATCAAGAATTGGTCCCACATCCCCAACCTGCCAATTGAACATAAGTATCTCCTATTAATAACAGATGTACATCTCGTATGATGAACAATTAGAAATATCAACATGCCTCGATTGTGTAAGTTTGATCTGTTTTACCGAGAAAGTCTACGATTCGAGTCCGTATAGCCCTAGATAAAATAAACTAATAAAATTCAGATACAAAAAAATTGTGTATTTAATTCTTGATGGCCATTGACTTTTGTAACTTAATCATAGACACTAAGACTTGTGAACAATAAAACCGATCAGCTGAACAGATTGAAATTATGGGCAAAGAATCAGGTAGGAAGAAAAAGAAAGTAACATTAAGCGAAGTGAGAGTCAATAAAAATTTTAGTATAGACCAATTTCAAAAGATTTCCTGGACCATGAGAGAACTTGCTAGCTCAAACTATCATCTTGCATAATATTTATAGATAAACTATGCATCCGTTAATAGCTCCTAATGGTCTTCGTTAGCCACTAAAGCAATAAATTCTCAGCCAAATGGTCAATGGATACATATTCAGCCATAGACCTTCTACCAACATTAAAGTTAACCCATCAGCTTCATCATTCTATTGGACCAGTTATGACTTGACCAAATTCAAATTAGAAGTTAATTATTTACAACCAACAAATTAGATATTTCAATTTCTAACGGATATCGTGAAATGTTCAGCAGTGTCACAAAGAAATTGCTCCTCTAGGGAGACAAACATCTAAATCAGATTCCTAGTCAAACCCTTTTTTTTGGGGGAGGGTGGGTGGAGGAAGAGTGTTCAAAGTAGTTATTTCTCTGTCCAAATATAATTCCTAGTCAAACCCATTTAAACACTCATTTCCTATACCTCTCCTGGGTAAGAGCAAAATGATGTGCTAATGTACTCTCCTGTAGAAAGGCAGAGAACCACTGGAAAATGATTGTGTCAAAATATTACTTTCAGTCAAACCCAAGACAATATCAAAATTCTGATATCAACTCTATTAAACAGAAGATTTCCACATAGATAATTTTAGAATTCTGCAGTCACTCTATTTCCTACTACACAATTTAAGAACTGGAGTATTTTGCCACTTTCACCAAATCTGTACAAGACTAAGGCCCAAATTATATATATATATTCTATTAATAGACCAAATTATTATAGTTCAAGTTGAAGTATGCCTGAATCCAAACCTAACAATAATTACATTTGATCACCATCTTAGCATACCTAGAATTGAATTAATGCCAACTCAAACTACCAAATGATTAGATGGTGCTCCTTTTAAGCCTCTATGTGTCCGTTTATCTAAAACATGCTCTGTTTTAGCATAATAGAAACCGAAAAAGATCACTTGCTTAAGTCCAAATTTGATACTTTTTAGGTGAATGCAAACCAAAAATGAAAGGTACAGAAACAAAAGATAGAAGCATATCATGATTCCAAATTGACAATTTTACTGCAAACCTTATTTGAAAGCTTCAAGATACAATTTTCCAATGCAAACTGGAGGCCAGAATTCCATTTATCTGAATCATCTTCAGGACTTGATGATTCAACTAAGTTTTGTATGCATTTGCGGAGATGCTTCATTAGATCAGCTAGTGCACCAATGATTGTGACTGATGCCTGCTGCTTCATATTCTGCACAATCTCTGTCGCAACATTAACAATATCTATCTGTACTTTTGGCTGTTTAACAACATTCTTATGCTCTAGGTGCTTGACCAATATTGACAACAACAAATGAGAGTTTCCGCCTGCTTCCAAAAACATATTACTTTTAGCAATTAAATGCTGGAAAGTTTGGGGATAACAGGTTGACAAGTCACTTGATAAGGAAAAAGCTTAAATTCCATATCTAACCTGATTCCTCCAGCAATGATTGAAAATATGTCAGCAGAGAACATGCAAGACCTTTATCTACAGACCAGTGATTTTCAGTGTCAAAACTATGAAACAGAGGTTCGAGAACCCGCCGCACTGTTGTTGCTTCCTTTGCCAATTGGGCTATATTATGCAAGCAAACCCTAGACCAATAAGATGGGCTTTTGGATGTATCCCTAACAAAACCAATCATGAATGTTCAGTACATTTTACAGTGGAGTTGCAATAAATTTGATTAGCTGAAGACAAATAAAAATTACATCGTGGGATCAGATTCTACTTTTGTACCAACGAGGTTCGATGTGGATGAAACCTTCTTAATATTGGGGAAAGATGAGCTATTATTCTCCACTTTTTGAACTTCTTGAACCCACTTTTCCTGGGAATGAGTACTGTGTCCATCTTTTTTGGCATTTTCTGGGTTCATCGAGAGATCCATGTAATTCTCCAAAGTCACTGATATAATCTATTTCAGAGATACAAACATGGTTTCAAGTTGAACCAAATTCAAAAGATTATCAATTTGTCAATCCCCATCATAATCTAGTCAAAAGTAGCAATATACTTCCCAAATCATCAATTTGTGTAGCAGAATCCAGATCTCCACTAGATATTTTGATGTCCGTTTTATTTGTAAAGTACTAGTAGATACGAAATACTTACTTTGTCAAAGTCCATTGAAATATGGGAGTGATCTCCCATAAATTGCACCTACAGATATGACAAGGAAAACAAAGACAAATCAAGAATATGTGAAGATATAGTGTACGAAGGACTACATAAGAGAAGGTACATTGGTGATGAAGTATCAAAATAAATTGACATAATGTATCGTGGAAGGCAAAAGGATTAAAAGAATATGTGAAGATATAGTGTACGATAGATAATATGAAATCTATCATGTCATGTCTCTTTTCCAATTTCTTGTTTTCTATTTTCTCTTTAACTTCTTTGAAATCTATCTATTTTCCTAGGCAGAGAGAAAAAAAGCCAGTACAGCACACTTTAAAACAAGGTATAAAACTCATCCTCTAGTACCCATGGCTAACTTTTATCCTGTATGTATGGTTGTAATCATATGCGTCTGAAATCTGTGTCAAAAGATTTAACTTCTTATTGAAATTAGATGTCAAATTGCATGTTTGCCTAGGTAAACAAGCTTTCATAGTACTCCATTTCTGCATGAACACTTGTTAGGAAATGCACTATCAAGTTCTAAATTTGACAAATGTCGATATTGCCCTTCAAATATTTACCGGTAACACGACCTACGTTTCTTCTATAATAATAATATAGGGAAGCACATGATTAATGCTTTATGGAATCTACAGATGCCATAAGAAAGAAAAAGACAAGTTCTCTAAAGTGACACATAGAAAAGGTCCAAAAGGATGGAAGGAGTATAGAAACTGAGTGCAGCAAGCTGAATGTTTATTCATTTAGCAACATCAGCTGAACATAATACAGTACTCCCAGCTCCTCCTTCGAATGAGAAACTTTGGTATCCCACAGATTATATATTGGACTTAAACTATCAATTATTATATCTCTCTTTATTAAAGAGAAGGGAAAAGAACAAAAAAAGGGAAAGTAAATGATTACTCTTTCAAAATAATATTAGAAATAGGAAAAAGGTGACCCCACGCCCAACCATATGTCTTCGGGACAAAAATGTCTAGCATATATTAATTACAAAGTGCCATTTCGTTTAAGTTTCCTCTATTTTCAAATCTGAGGTTATGAGAAAAAAAAGGTATATATACAGTACAAAAATTAAAATAATCCACCCATTCCACAGAACAAATTTCATTTCACTTTATTTCTAACCAAGTTGTGAGATCTTAAATCAAAATCTAATGTGAATAGATAAATTTTCAATTTTTAAAATCAAAATTATTTAGTGATACATTAAGTAATTTTCAAAACTACCAGGACACAAATCAAGTGAATTTACATCACATACTGATTTAGAATTTGCAACTTCACTAGGAAACTACTGAAAAGGACTGTTTTTGCAAGAAGGAGGTATAATTAAAATAAATGCAAATCCTAGTCGGCATTCTGACATACTGGTCTCAAGCATATCTTATACAAGCATGCAAGAAAAATGTAGGAATGTTACAAGAATGGAAATATAAAACCGTAAAAACAGAAAAATATAACCGAGTCAACACAGGAAAAACAAATAGTAATTACACACTGCCAAATTAATTATGTATACGGTTCTACAAGTATAAACTATAATGAAATCAGTGAAATTTTCTATGCAACTTATCAATAAGGGGAAAAAAAATACAAACGAACAAACAAAAAAAAAAAAAATTTCAAAATGATTGAAGGATAACGAAATCAAAGTTTACCATGAAAGCTAAAGCCTGCAGTCCTGCTGAACGTAAGCATAAAGTTCTTTCATTATCCCCAAGTTCTTGAGCCAATTGACAAAGTTTCGGGATAAGACCTTCTAGGTTGAACATATACGTGCTATCCACCTGTTTTTGTGTAACAGTCAATTGTCTTTATTAACTAGAAAGTGTATTTTTACAGTTGATTCTGCTTATTTTTCCAAGTTAATAGTTTAATATTCGCTTTTTGGGTGGAAATATCATGCGTGGCACAAAAAGAATCCAGTTAGGAATAATTATTTAAGGGGTGCTCCAGCAGCATCACTGTGAAGAATCAAGAATCCTGGGATAAGCAGTGAATTTATTTGCCAACTAATCCATTACCTTTTTCCTATATATCCATAAACCTTCCTTAGGGGACCTTCCTTTTTTTTCTTTTTTGGGTCATAAACTCCCATATGGACATACAACAATGCTTATTCTTCAATTATTTCAACATCACTTAGGGAAACATGTACCTGACTCTTTACGAACTCGACAAGAATAGTGCAACCTAAAATTTGCATTTCATCTTGCTGTGTTTGTTCTAATAAAGTCCGAACAATCCCCAACAAACTACTAGCAAAAAGTGGCCTGCCAATATCAACAGATCCCGGTTAATGATACTACGAGTATTTGAGACTTAAAAAGGAATAATAATGAGAGCATAGACTTATAAATATGTACATACATAAATATATATATTCCGTATATATTATCTAAAATATTTGCCTAGTCAGGAAGAAACGTGAAATTGAGCAACTAATGCCTACTTTAAGGTTATAAAGACAATTGCGACGAAAACCTGAGATATATTTGGCATCTTATCAAAAAAGACATGACAGCATTATACACGGAATGTTGTAATTTTGGGCAGTGGTTAGTCTGCACTATGCACATGGAAATTTAACTAATCTTTGGGGGTGGGTTAAATACGAAGGAATGTTTACACCAAGCCAGAAAAAGTGGTCCAGACCAATTCATATGCCTTTTTACCTAAAATATTTATACCGTCAAGTCTCCTAAATTCAAAATTATTTGGTCACTGCCATATTTGGCATTCTATCCCTTCCTACCACATACCAACATTTAGAAACAAATGTATACAACTAACCCATAAGTTTTGACTATTTATATCTTCTGGTATCCACTGACATTGCAAGTTTCCATGCTTTTTGTAATACGATGTGTCCTCCCTTTTATTTTGGGAGTGATGGAAATCCAGAACTCTTACAGGAGCCAATAAAAACTCAACCCACAAGAATGCTATGCTGTACCAAGTCCAAGTAAAAGCATTTATGAGTATCTTGTGGAGTTGAGAGGTTTGATCTGCAAATCTTCCCTTGTTAAACTGAATTGCATGTGATCTATAGTTTACTTATTTAGATTTAATCCATGAAAATTACTTTAATTGATAAAAACAACCAAACTGATAGATCGGCCGATAATTGAAGATACACCCTAATGCAAGAAAAGAATAACTTTTCACGCAACAATGAATTGATAAGTTCTGAACTGGACCATAGCTTACTCACATTTGTCAAAACATATTAAGTTATTGAGACATTGGTTTTAGCTATAATGAGATGCAAAATTAGATTGTACTATATACAACTAAAATTTTATTAAGATAAATAATAAGGTATCCATTCCGAGCCCTATTGTTTTTCAAAAATGTAATGATTGTAAAATTATTTGTGGACTCTTAACAGTAAATGAAAAGGAAAATGTATTATATCAGTAATGAATCTCAAAATCTTTTCTGATATGTTCATCTGACATGTTTGAACTTACATCTGCTCCTTACATGAAGAGAGCAATTTCCGATAAATGTGTAATACAACTTTTACAGATCCAAACTGCTCATTCCGCAAATGCTTGTAAAACCGTTGTTCAAGGTAATCAGTAATCTGTATCAGCAAAAAATCAGAGATATTGAGTACAGAACTAACATATTTTCAGGTCAAGAGATGCATGCTGACTCAAAGTTAGTTACAACACATCAAAAAGTTTTGCCATTCAAAATTCGTCCAATAACAACAACAATGTTAGTAGAAAAAGAAGAGAAGGATTCACATATCTTGTATTAGAATAAAGAGAATGCCCATATATATAGGCTTACAATCCAACTTAGAGAAGGAAACTCCTACCATGTTAACTCCTCCGATTACTCCTATAATTACAGATCCAGTATTCCAGAACACTCTACATTATTCTTCTAACACTCACCCTTAAGTTGGAGCACCCTCAAGATGGAGCATGTATATCAATCATGCCAAACTTGTTACATATATACGTAATTCTAGAAGATCCCAACGCTTTAGTAACCACATCTGCAAGTTGTTTTTTAGTTCACCCATGACTTGCTGTTATAAGACCAGCCTCTATCTTATCTCGAATGAAATGACAGTCAACCTCAATGTGTTTGGTTCATTCATGAAAAACTTGGTTAGAGGCAATGTGGAGGATTGCTTCATTATCACACTACAGTTGCATAGGAACCACTCCACTGAATTTTAATTCCTCAAGCAAATGTTTGAGCCACAACAATTCACATGAAACATTGGCCATGGCACGATACTTAGACTCGCTATTAGACTTTGAGACCACACTTTGTTTCTAGCATTTCCACGAGACTAAATTTCCTCCAACTAACACACAATAGCCAAAGATAGACCTTTTTATCGCTTGGACTACCCACCCAATCAACATCACAAAAACCTTCTATTCTCATATAACCATGAATCTGGTAGACCAATCCTGTCTAGGTGCTCGTTTCAAATACTTCACTATCCAGACCACTGCGTCCCAATCAGGTACTCGAGGAGATGATAAGAACTATCCATACTAACCAGAAACGCGATATCCAATCTAGTAACAGTAAGATAATTTAACTTTCCAACAAGTCGCATGTACCTTCTTGGATTCTCCAACAGCTGCCTTCTTGGATTCTCCAACAACTGCCCATCTTCTACTGTCAACTTTTGGCTCATATTCATGGGTGAGTCAACTGGTTTGCACCCCAAGAGACCAGTCTCCTCAAGCAAATCTAGGACAAACTTCCTCTGGGATACGAAAATACCCTTATTGGAATGAGCCACTTCAGTACCCAAGAAATAGCGCAATTTACCCAAATCTTTAGTCTCAAAATTCTGCATCAAAAATGATTTCAAAGCCCTAATTCCACTGTGATCATCGCCCGTTATCACAATATCATCAACATAAACCACCAATAATATCAACATAATCCACTAACAATATCCTCCCAGTATCCTCTCGGCAGAAGTTTCTCTATAAAAAACAGAATGATCAGTAGCACATCACAAAAGGCCAAACTCCAATACTGCCACAAAAAACCGTGCAATCTTAGCCCTTCGTGATTGCTTTAGTCTATAAAGGGATTTTTTAAAATTTGCACACCAAATTAGGCTCCCCTATGCAAGAAAACCATGTAGTTGTTTCATGCACACAGTCTCCTCTAGATCTCCATGAAGAAATGCATTCTTCACATCTAATTGATGCAAAGGCCACTGATGAGAGACTGCAAGGGAAATTAATTAACGAACCGATGTCATTTTGGCCATCAGAGAGAATGTGTCAAAATAATCAACACCATAAATCTGGGCATATCCCTCAGCGAGTAATTAGGCCTTCAATCTGGCAAGAGAACCATCAGGATAAGCGTTAATGGTGTAAACCCACTTGTAACCAACCACAAATGCATTTGGAGGAGAAACCACCAAATCCCAAGTATCATTCTTCTCTGAGGCCACCATCTCTACCATTGCAATTTTTCACCAAGGATGTGAAAGTGCTTCTTTAACAAACTTAGGAATAGGATAAGAAGAAATCGTAGATAGTCTAGTATGACATGAAGAGGATAATCCAGAATAACACAAAGAGGCAGAGAGAGGATGTTGATTACAAGAACGAGTACCTTTACAAAGAGCAATAGGCAAATCAAGATTTGATTCGGAATGTGGCTCCGAATCACTCGCCGAAGAAGATTGAAGAGGTAGATCCTCAATAGGAACTGTATTATCCTTGGGTCGCCTAGAATATGTATAACAAATTTTTGGAACTGGGATAGATTGTAAAATAGTATCGGTAGAAAGAGACTTATGAACAATCTAGGCATGTATATCCTTAGACTGATAGGACGATTTGACTCTAAACTGAAAGGTGTTCCTTCGAAGAAAGTGATATTAGCATTAACAATATACCTCTTAAGCTCATGAGAAAACGATATTCCTTTTGAGTATGTGAATACCCTACAAAAATGCGTTTTAGAGCCTTTTTATCTGACTTAGTCAATTGAGGACGATGATCACGAACAAAACACATTGAACCAAAAATCTTTGGTGGCAATGGAAAAAGTGACCGTGACGAAAAAAGCAAGACAGGGGGACCATACCATCCAAAACGGAAGAAGGAAGGCGATTGATTAAATGACATCCAGTAAGAACCGCATCAGTCCAAAACACCTTAGGTACCCGCATTTCAATTAATAATGATCGGGTCACTTCCATAAGATGTCGATTTTTTCGTTCTACCACCCCATTTTGCTGGGAAGCACCAATGCTTGAGGACCGATGAATCATGCTATGTTGTTTCATAAAACTAGTAAAAGGAGAAGAGAAATATTCGAGTGCATTATCACTATGCAAAACACAAACAATAGCACCAGAACAATTTTCATCAAATAAAGCCAAGTAGCACGGGAATAGTCATCAATAAACGTAACAAAATATTGAAACCCTAACTTAGATGTTATAGGACAAGGACCCCAAACATCTCAATGTATTAAATCAAATGAGTGCGCAGATCTTTTATTAACTCTTGGTGGATAACACATGTGATAATACTTCCCAAACTGACATGACTCACAATCTAAATTTGAGAGATAATGTAAACTAGGTACCAATTTTTTCAGTCTTATTAAAGACGGATGACCCAATCCATAGAGAATTTGGAGAGGTGACGCAATACTAGAAAAAGAAACAGTGCTAGACTTTAAAGGACCATTGTCAAACGGATAGTCCTGATTCGACCACTACCAATCATATTCTTCGTCGTGAGATCCTAAAATACACAAGAATCCTGACGAAATTAATAGAATAGTTAAATAATTTGGCGAGCTTACTAACGGACAAGAGATTAAAAGGAAAGTTTTGAAAAAACAATGTAGATTGGAGAGACACAGAAAAACTTAAGTTCACTGTGTTCCTTTGACATAAGCAACGAAGCTGTCGACTAGAGTGACACTAGGAATATGAGAAGTATTTTGGAAACAAGAAAAATAGTTAGAGTTACTTGTCATGTGATCAGATGCTTTGGAATCAATGACCCACGATAGGGAAGTGGAAAAACAAGCACTAGCATTACTTGAATGGACAAAGATTACGGTAGAAGTTGATGAATGTTGTTGAGAAATCTGATATTGAATGAATGCGGCATATTGCTCCGGAGTTATAGCAACAACTTTCTCACCACCCACCTTAAATGATGCATCTAGTTTTGTCCCTATGGCTACATGTGCAAATCACGGTTGGCCTTGTGGCATTTTATTCCAAAGATATCCACAGAAATGATAAAATATGATCTGACTCGCCGCAATTATAACAAACTCTACCTATGACACCTTCAGGATTTTGTCCTCGACCATTGCCTCTCCCTCCAATAGTTCCACCACTACCACAAAATTCCCCAATTCCTCGTCCACCAAAATGGCCACCTCCTCTACTAGATGAGGCGACGAGAGCTGTTTTACTTGTGGTGTCAACTTTAGTAGAAGTCTCATAAGAAGCGCGTGGAACTAGAGCAAAAGTGTTGGTCAAGGATGGTATAGAGTGCTACCAAGTATTTGAGATCGAACCCCATCAAATTCCAAACCAAGTGCGCCAAGAAATCTCATGACGGCCAATTGCTCAGCTCTGCTGCATTTTGGTAACATCAGAAGTAATGGGTAACAAGGAGTTCATTTCTTCATACAGTCCCTTACTATCCGCAAAGAACTGAGTGAGGGGTCTGCCAGCACGATCAACTTGGAAAAAAGTTTGAGACACTTCATAGATGCGAATATGCGATTATTTTTTCCGGAGTAGAGAACTTCAGCATATTCCCACAAGTCCTTAAAGGTGTCAACATGTGTAACAAGATCAATGATATGACTCTCCATAGAATTCATCAATTGATATAGAATCCGAGCATCTAACAATTTCCACTCCTCGTCATCTGATTTGTAGGATTTGAGATGATCACCTTGCTCCCTATTTGTGAGCGTCAGCTTCACAATCTTACGCCATTTTTGATAGTTATGCACTCCCTCCAATTTATTTTCAGTGAAACTAGTAGACGACAAAACCTCCGTAACACTAACCGATTATTTTCCAACAGACGGCCCAGTCAATTCCAACGTAGCCAAAGACGAAGTAGACATGATAACACAGGATAAATCAAACCCAAATCAACGAATAAAAAATAACCCTCAACCAGTTCCAATAAATCATACTAGTATCGCAATTTAGAAACCAAAAAACCTCAGCTACATATAGCAACCAACACCATTATCTCAGTATGACCCAAAAACCACAAACTTCGAAGCGAAACAAACTAGAAACACCAAAGGAAAAATTATTCCAGGGCACCTTCCAGGCGCGTGAGGCCTACATGATGCTCGAGTACCAAAGAAACTAAGAAAAATCATGCGGCTCTGTGAAGGAATTCTGACTCTGATGATGTTTTTTTCCTTTTCTTTTTTTGTTTTTGTTTTTTTAGTGGGTGACAGAAAAAAATAGGGTTTGGGGGTATGAATCGGGTGGCTAGCTCTAATACCATGTTAGAGGAAAAGAGAACAGAAGGATTCACATACCTTGTATTAAAATAAAAAGAATGTCCATATATATAGGCTTACAATCCAACTTAGAGAAGGAAACTCTAGCTATGTTAACTCCTACGATTACTCCTATAATTACGGATCCAATATTACAGAACACTCTACACTATTCTTCTAACAAACAACAACAATTGTAACAGGAATATTCTTGAAATAACACTCAAAGTTAGTTACAACGCATCAAAAGTTTCACCATTCAAAATTCGTGCAATAACAACAACAATTGTAGCAGGAATATTCTTGAAATAACAAATTATTATAAAATTACAAAATTATTATAAAATTGTAGCACGAAGAAGAAGAATAAGAAGAATACAAAATTACAGAAGATGAGAAAGAAAAGGCTGAGGTTTCATGTCTCCCAGACTGGCTCGTTTGGTTTTCCTTGACAATCTATTATATGGATGATATCCAGTTTAGGGAGTGAGCATGATCAGAACACCACATATTATTAAAAATAGTGGATGCCTACAAATTCATCTGTAGAACTCATATAAGTATTCATTAGAAAGTGAACAAGATGATCCGTTGATCCTTACCTTTGGTATTCGTAGTGGATTTTTTGAAGCATATTCACAAAGCTTCCCAATTTTTCGATCATTAGGTTCAGCATCCTGCTAAATGGAAATGGATAACCAGAAGGTATTAGGAAAGTTTTGAAACAGAAGAAACAAACCAAGAACAACAAATTTCCTAAACTAGATAATGTAACCATATATCGTTAAAACACAGGCAAAAATTTTCGTACGAAAACCTAAAGAAAAAATGTAATGGCCAATTTCGAGAAAAAATGCTCCGTCAGTTTGAGGGGTTGAACACAGTCAATATGTACTAGACTTCTACACCTCAAACCCTTGGTGTAAAACAGCTATAAGTACAGAAATATGAGATGCGCAAGAGTATACTCACAAAACTGTATACTCACTAATTAAAAACTGAACTGAACAAATTAATTACTAATAGACATCAAAACTATATACTCACAACTCACACTCTTTGAGAATAGTATTCAGTGCTCATAATAATGTCAGCTAAATAATAATTCTCTGCTCACATCAAACAAACTATAACCACATCCGAACTGAAGGTATAAGGTTATAAGGCAACAGAAACAATAAGCCTGCAAGTTCACCTGAGACCGAGGGAATATGTCAGCCAAAAGCTTTTTGTAGCGCTTCACAGGTTGTCTTGACCTTGCCCGAAGTGAAGGACAGAAAAAGCACATGTTGCTACAGGCCGGCACAACCCGCCTCGACATAACCCCCATTTTTGAAGGATATTCAAGCCCCTCCTCTGCAAAAATCTTAATTTGAGATAAGACCCAAAATTGTATTACAGTTCATAAAGTTACAAGAACTGTTGCTTTAAGCTGAAAAACAAGTATCATCTCAATTATCAAGGATTCTCAATTTCTGAAAATGAGGAGCAAGATAATGCAACAATTAAGCTAACAAATAACCAAAAGCACTCATTAAACTCAGGTTTAAAAATAAACCACAAGAATTCAAAATGTTCCAAAATGTGTGATCTCATGTGAAATATAATAACTGATTATTTCATGATTTCCAAAACCATTCAAACTATAATGAAGTAAACCACACCCACCAATTCAAATGCAAAAAAAAAAAAACGCGGAGTAATAATTCCACTTAATTTACAGACGATCTCGGATCTGAATTACTGTAGATCTCCAACAATTACAAGACGAAAATATACCTTAGCAACCTACAATGATCATAATTATGATAGAATTTTAAAGAATCTACACAAAATTGTTACCTTAAATTAAAGAGCGAAACGGAGAAGAAGAGGACGAGGCTTGAAAATCTCTCCCTCGCGGTTTTTGTCTTTCCTTGGGATCATACAACATTTTTAATTCGATAGGGAAAATGGTTCGTTAGAATTTTCCAAAGAAATTATTTTAAATAAATAATGAAAATTAGAAATAAAAAATTGTTTAGAATATGGTTTGAGTTATTCTAGAATACCGGACACTTCTATTTTCAATTATGACAGCTTAGTATATGGACGGTGTAAGAAGTGTAGCAAAGAATTGAACGGTTGTGATTTGGCTGTGACATTTTCAGTGAATCATGTAAAATTTATGTTTTTTTCCCGTTACAAGTGTGTAGAATTTGGGATTTACCGAGTATGATTTCTTTCTTTTTTTCTACTTGATTTTTCTGGAATTTTTCTTTTTCTTTTTTTTTACCCAAAATGGTGACTCATCCTATGTTTTAATGTGAAAGTCCAAAGGCGTCCCCTTTCTCCAACGGTCCGGTATAATTAAAGGGCCGTTTGCTTTTACTTTTCTAGGTTCATTATAATTACTAAAGAGCAACCCCACACTAGTTTGCCGACCTGTATATTTTTTTTTTATTTGAATTGATTAAAAATTTTGAGTTTATAATATATACTATTTTTTATTTTTTAATATTTTTTGTTATATTAAATATGAGTTCAATAATTCATATTGTTGTGTATAATATTATTAGTTATATATTTATAAGTTTGAAAACTAATGGGTGTATTTTATTTTTTTCAGATATAAGTCATTTAATAAATTAGTAATTTCATTTTATTTTTTTAATTGTTTTTATATTTTCAAGTTTTAAAGTTATTTTAATCATCTAAAATAATTTACATGATCTAATACTAAATGTATTTTACTTTTATATTAATCAAAATAATTTAATAAATCTAAATTTTAAAATTTTTTATTCTTAATTTTATTGTAGTGCTCTATTTTTTTGTCACAAAGGAGCCAATTGAGAGTAAATTCATTTGCAGATTAACATTAATTGCCAACATGAATTAGCCTAACTCAGAGCGAAGATTTAAGTGTTAATGACACTCATACATTTATGGACAAGTAGGTTTAATATGGACAACCAAGTACCTCCTACCTATTATATAGTAATATCGATTTTATCCTTTTAATTAATAATTAAATAATATGTTGTTTTTATATTTACTATTTTCTCATTTACCTTCTCTCTTTTTTTTTTTCTTTTTTTTTGGTATACTATTTATAAAAAATCATCACGTGTATATGCATATTAGCTCAAATCAATATATCAATATAT
>CM025780.1:7692543-7709330 GCA_014636745.2 Centella asiatica | reverse complement strand
TATGTATGTAGATACATACATATGTATCTATATACATATATACATACATATATGTACATATGTATATATGTACATATGTGTACATACATACATATATATGTATGTATACATATGTATGTATGTATGTACATATGTATATACATATGTATCTACATATGTACATACATACATACATATGTAACATACATATATACATATATGTACATACATGCATATGTATCTATATATGTACATACATACATACATATGTATCTACATACATACATATGTATGTATGTACATATATATATATATATATATATGTATGTATGTATATACTCCATATATTAGGAAGTTCAATCTATTAGAGTATTTTAATAATAAACAATGTTTGGGTAATTTTCTGTCTTGGGAAAAATAAGACCCCTGTTGTAGCATGAGAGAGAAAAATTATCTGATAGCCAAATCAAATTATAGGATATTTTTCAAATTATAAGAAAAATCAAGAAAAATAGCTAAATCGAGATTATACAAAGATCAGAGTAACTCAAATTTATCTCTTACCGAAAGAACTACTAATATCAAAGCAAAAACATTAAAAGTAATAAACGCCGCTTGAGTCCCAAAATTAAGTTCCAAAAAGAACAGCAAAGTCTCCGAAATAAAACTTACTAAAGTGTGAACTTGGCAAATACAAAGAATAAGTTAAATGAATCTGAATAAAACAGATGTAATAAGTCAATATATATCGAATGTGATTGTCTGAGAAAGTAAAAAAGACTACTTGTAGGCTAGGTAGGTTTGTATATTAAAATGAAAAACACTTCCAAATTAAATAGTAGCATGAACAGTAACATTTTTGCTATATAAAGAGTAGTCGGGCAATGAACAATTCGCACCGAGAGCAGGAGAAAAATCATGTGATAAATCTTGTACTCTCATATTATTAGTGAAGTTCTGAAATCTTCTCCCGTGATTTTTTTCTCATTTGGGTTTTTCATATAAAATCTCGGTGTACTTATCTCTATTTTGTGCCATGTGCGCTCCATATAAATAGAAGATGAATATATGCATCCATCTATATTAAAATCTGCACATATTTGTTATATTTTTAGAACTTTTTATATGATGATTAGTTTTATGTAATTCTTGTGTGTTTAAAGAACTCGTTAATATTAAATATTGAGAAGCATAATTTTCTTTCTCCCATTAACTAACAATCTAGTACCCTAATTATGTCGAACATTACGAAACTTGAATTTGGGGCCCTTGACATTACCGGAAAAAACTATTTAGCTTGAAAATTAGATGTTAAATTTCACTTGGCTGCGGAAGGTCTTGATAACACAATAAAAGAAGGAAATAATGAATCAGCTTCAAACCGCACAAAAGTCATGATTTTTATCTGTCGCCATCTCCACAAAGGATTAAAATCTCAATATCTTACTCTGAAAGATCCACTTGAACTTTGGAATAATTTGAAAGATAGATATGACCACCAAAAAACTGTCATTCTTTCGAAAGCTCGTTATGATTGGTTAAAATTGATGCTACAAGATTTTAAGACCATAAGCGAATACAACTCTGCACTTTTCAAGATAACTTCTCAATTAGAATTATGTGGAGAGAAAATTACTGATGTAGAGAGATGCTAGAAAAAACTTATTCTACTTTTCATGCCTCAAACGTGCTCCTGTAGCAGCAATATCGAGAAAAAAACTTTACAAAATATTCGAAATTAATTTCATGTCTTTCGGTGGCTGAACAAAATAATGAATTATTAATGAGAAATTACAAGGCCCGCCTAACCGATTCTACTCCATTTCCTGAAGCAAATGTGACAAAAGTTAACAAGTTTGGTTGTGGGTGTGGGAATGGACAAACTCGTGGCCGAGGACGTGACAATAATTGTGGACACGGTCGTGGTTTTCATGGTCATTTTTCATCTTCCAAAGAAAAGAAAGGAAATCACCACCCGAAGTGAAACAGAAATGATGAAAAAATGAAAAAAGATAAAGGTGGACAAAAAAATTTTTGAAACTGTTTGTTATCGTTGTGGTATAAAAGGTCATTGGTCGCGTACCTGACGTACGCCTAAACACCTAGTTGAACTTTATCAAGAATCCCAAAAGGAAAAGGGAAAAGGTGTTGAAACAAACCTAGCTTTCCAAAGCAGTGGAATTGACTCTCCTAAGATGACACACTTGGACGTGTCCAATTTCTATGGATACCCTGAAGGCGACATAAATAAGGGCGATGATAATCTCACATAAAAACCAACAATATATCTTTCTTTGTTTAAAACTTATCATGTTTGGAACTCTCTTGTTTTAAACTTATTTAAGCATGGACTTATGTGTGATGTGTTTAAGTTATACGTATTTTGGAAATTATATTTATGTTTCTTTTATGTGTTTTCTTTAGTACTATGGATGTTGCTCTCACTCACTTTTGTTACGGGTCCAAAGATAAAGATATTTGTTTGGTTGATAGTGCAACTACCCACACAATTCTCAAAAATGCAAAATATTTTTCTTCTTTAAATATCTGTGAAGCGAATGTTAGTACTATATCTGGAAGTACAAAATTAATCGAAGGCTTCGGAAGAGCCGTTTTGGTGTTACGGGGAGGAACAATACTAATGATAAATGATGCGTTGTTCTCCCCTAAATCCCAAAGAAAATTACTAAGTTTCAAAGATATCCGTAGTAATGGTTTTCATATTGAGACGGTAAATCTAAATGAAAGTGAATTTATTTACATTACATGCAATATTTCGGGTACCAAATGCGTTATTGAAAGGTTACCTGCATTTTCTTCCGGATTATACTATACAAATATTCATACAGTTGAGGCACATGCCATGGTAAACCAGAAGTTTACCAATAAAGATAATTTTATGATTTGGCATGACCGATTGGGGCATCTAGGATCAATTATGATGCGACGAATTGTTGAGAATTCACATGGGCATCCATTGAAAAACCAAAAGATTTTTTAGTCAAATGAATTCTCATGTGCTACTTGCTCTAAAGGCAAATTAATTCTTCTACCATCTCCAGCTAACGTTGGGTTTGAATCGCCTAGATTTTTAGAACGTATTCAGGGTGACATATGTGGGCCCATTCACCTGTCATGTGGACCATTTAAATATTTCATGATTTTAATTAATGCATCAACTAGATGGTCACATGTGTGTCTGTTGTCATCTCGCAACCTAGCGTTTGCGAGATTATTAGCTCAAATAATCCGATTAAGAGCACAATTTTCTGATTATACAATTGATATGATTCGTCTAGATAATGCTAGAGAATTTACATCAAATGCCTTTAATGAATATTGCAAATCAATTGGAATAAATGTTGAACATCCTATAGCTCATGTTCACACATAAAATGGTCTGGTAGAATCCTTAATTAAAAAGGCTCCAATTGATAACAAAGCCAATGATCATGAGAACGAATCTCCCTGTTACAGTTTGGGGACACACTATCTTACATGCAGTAGCACTTATACGCATCAGACCAACAAGCTATCATAAATTCTCTCCTATCCAACTAACCTCTGGATATGAGCCAGATATCTCCCATCTTAGAATTTTTGGATGTGCAATATATGTGCCAATTGCCCCACCACATCGTACTAAGATGGGTCTTCAAAGAAGATTATGAATATATGTTGGTTTTGAGTCTCCTTCCATCATAAAATATACCTTGAGCCACTGACCGGAGATCTTTTTACAACTCGATTTGCCGATTGTCATTTTGATGAAACAAAATTTCTAAAATTAGGGGGAGACAATAAAATATTCTGAAGATCAGGGGGAGAGAATAAACGCTTAGATTTCGAACTCATATGGAATGCATCATCCTTAAATTATCTTGATCCTCGTACAAATCAATATGAACAAGAAGTTCAAAGAATAATTCATTTGCAAGAGGTTGCAAATCAGTTACCTGATGCATTCACTGATATTAATAGAGTGACTAAATCACACGTACCAGCCGCAAATGCTCCGATAAGAATTGAAGTCCCAGTTGGACAATCAATGAAAGCAAATGAGTCTATGGCACGCCAGAAGCGTGGTAGACCAATCAGTTTCAAAGATAAGAATCCATAGAAAAGAAAAGGAGCTAAGAAAGATGATGCCCAAGTAATGGAAATAAATACTCCAAAAGAGCCTTGTGACATAGTTGAAAGAACTCCAGGAGAGATGCAGGTACCTGAAAATATTGAAAATGAAGATATATCAATAAATTATGTTGTCATAGGGAGAAGGTGGAATTGACAAACTACAATCATCGACGATATTTTTGCCTATAATGTAGCGCTAGACATTATGGATGAAATCGAGGATCTTGAACCACAATTTGTCGACGAATGTCGACGTAGAATGATTGGCCAAAATGAAAAGAAGCAATCTAAAAAGAATTGAGCTCACTTGAAAAACATAAAGTTTTTGGGCCAATAGTCTGAACCCCTGAAGGGACAAAGCCTGTTGGATATAAATGGGTATTTGTTCGAAAAATAAATGAAAAAAAATGAAGTTGTAAGATATAAAGTGTGTCTTGTCGCATAAGGCTTTTCGCAGAGACCAGATATTGATTACGAAGAAACATATTCTCTGGTCATGGACGCAATAACATTTCGATTTCTTATCAGTCTCGCAGTAATTGAAAAATTAGAAATGCGATTAATGGATGTTGTTACAACATATTTGTATGGTTCCCTTGATAACGACATTTATATGAAAATCCTTGAAGGATTTCAGATGCCTAAAGCATATAAATCGGCTTGAGCAATTTATTTAATCAAATTACAAAGGTCCTTGTACGGATTAAAGCAATCCGGACGCATGTGGTATAATTGTTTGAGCCAATATTTCTCGAGAGAGCAATACAAAAATGATCATATTTGTCCATGTGTTTTTATAAAGAAATCGGGATCATCATTTGCCGTAATTGTTATGTAAGTTAACGACATAAACATAATTGGAACTCCCGACGAGCTCCAAAAATTAGTAGATTACTTGAAAAACGAATTTGAGAAGAAAGATATTGGAAAAACAAATATGTGTCTTAGACTACAAATTGAGCATTTACCAAGTGGAGTTTTTGTCCATCAGTCAACTTACATAGAAAAGATTTTAAAGCAATTTTACATGGATAAAGCACATCCATTAAGTTTTCCAATGGTTGTTCAATCATTCGATCCCAAAAAGGATGTTTTCAAACCTCGACAAGATGACGAAGAAATCCTTGGTCCTGAAGTACCATATCTAAGTGCTATTGGTGCACTAATGCACTGATGCAGGATATTTATCTGATCCACATAAAGCTCGATCTCAAATAGGTTATGTGTTCACATGTGGGGACACCGCCATTTCGTGGAAATCTACAAAACAGACTTTGGTTGTGACTTTCTCTAATCATGAAGGGATACTTGTGATTCATGAGGCCAGTCAAGAGTGTGTTTGGTTAAGGTCAGTCTGTTAGCATATTCGAGGAGCATGTGGTATGCACAACGATAAAGAAAGCCCAACAACGTTATTTGAAGATAATACAACATGCATAGCACAACTAAAAGAAGGTTTTATCAAAGGAGACAAAACGAAGCATATATCACCAAAATTCTTTTTCACTCATAAGTTTCAAAAGAAAGGTGAAATTAATGTTCAACAGATTCGTTCAAGAGATAATCTTGCGGACTTATTTACGAAGGCACTACCCACTATAATTTTTGAAAAACTGGTATATAAGATTGGAATGCATTGATTTAAAGATTTGATATGATGCTAAATAGATTCCTTTTCAGAGGTTGTGTACTCTTTTTACTTTACTAGGTTTTTTTCCCACTGGGTTTTTTCCTAGAAAGGCTTTAACGAAACACAATTTCTTGAAAATGAACATCCAAGGGGGAGTGATATGAATAAGATGGATGTCTCATCATTTCCAAGTTCATGAACAAGATGGATGTCTATTCATTTCCAAGTTCCAAAAGCTTCTAGTATATTCTTCCATTAATGTATAATACTTTTGGCTTCTTAAATACCTATCACATTCATTCTATTTCATGTATCTCCTAGCCTATAAATAGGCATGTATATGAGTTGAAAATATACAATTCAAGTGTTAACAATTCTCTACTATATTTTTCTCTCTTCTCATCTTAAGTTTATATTATATAAATATATACTAGCCAAGTAACCTGCGCCCAATACAGATTTTTTTTTCTTTTGTGTAATGTTGATGATCACCGTATATTTAATAATGTTGATGATGATCTTATATAAATCTTCGGACCACCTAATAACAGCAAAATGAAAATATAAACAAATAATGACAGAGAAAGTGCTCTTTTTTAGAAAAATTAGACACACATATATACCTTGTAAAATAACCATGTTCAGCAGACATACCAAGTTTCCTACATGGGGAGAACCACATGCTTAGAGATTGTTTTCCTCTACCCCTCACAATCAACACAAAATTTTTTGGATGGCTGCACCAACCATTCAGTATCGACACAACTTCAAAATTGGCCTTCAAAATGATCAACCACTCACTCTGAGTTTATCTTGTAAACTTGCCATCATAAAACCACTATAACATATATGTTATATGTAAGATATAAAAACGAAGTCATATTCTAGGTATGCCTCCCTAGAACCACATATTACCACATATGCAATTCACCTCGGGAAAAGGACAGTCAACACTCAACACAAATAAATTGTACTCTTATCTTTTAGAATTCATGAACAAAGGACATCTACTACTTCTATGTGGCGATCCCATAAATTTTATAAGGACTTTGGACACCATTAATAATTGACAATAGAAAAATAATATTTTTCAAACATAAATAACATCAGATAAGAGAAATTTAGTCTTTATTACATTGTCCAAAATAAATTTCTAACAACAAAAGTCTATAAAGGGTTCATACAGGCCTTACAATTTAAACATTTTTATAATAACCCCACGTTTCATTCTTCCTCTAACCGTCATCCATAATCATTGCATCTTTGTCTTGCCCTTATCAAACCACTCGGCCTTCTCGCCATAACCTGTAAACAATTAATAATAGCAACGTGAACGTTTTACGCTCGCAAGTATATAGTCATGCATTTGGTGAACCTTGAAAAAGGAATCATTTATAGGGATTAAGTGTTTGTGAGGTTTGACGGAACAATGTCGATACCTCTTGAGAAATTGGAAAATATAGCTTTTAGAGTTCCTGAATGATAACGAGAGATTTGATCATTTCCTTAAAAGAATATCTGAATAATTCACATGTGCCTTATATCAATGTCCGTTTGGTGCACGTGCCCTTAGGAATTTCATATCAAATAGTATATCAGTGTACTAGCCTTACCACCGTTTGACTTTATGATAATAATATACGTAGTCAATGCATTAATCTTTCATTTGCGAGGGTTTAGTTAATGATGCCTCGAGGTCCATTCCCTATAAAATCCTAGGCTAGGGGTGCCAAGGAAATGCATCTCACTAGCATTTAGTTACCCACATAGATATACTTTATAATTATGGGGTGAGAGAAAAATAAGTTTCTACATCTGTATAGAATTTACTTTGGCGCATTGGCGAATTTGAATAACTAAAAGTCGCCCAAAGAATATTTGATTATAGTACAACATTTTTCACGTACATCAGATCAATGAATCGTACGTTACTTAATTTTGAAGAAATTGAAGCATAATAGTGACATAAATTCTTGGATAACTTACGTATATGAAAAAAAGTGATAATACATATTAATTGAAAGAACATAAAGTAAGAATATACTTGCAACAAATATTAGAATGGATATGTACTTGCATATAATATCATGACATATCATTACGCCTATCGAAGCAACTGATCATGTTTTTAATTGAAATAAGCATCAGATTGAATATATACTTGTCTTGGTCCTTTGCTAAGCTTAAATTAAATCACTTGCATAGCTAACAAAACTCTGTAAAACATGTACGTTGGTATAATATGAGTATCATGCCTTAAATACAAATGCGAGAATGCACATGTGCGATGTCCATATATTTCTTATATCTTTGATTTTCCAATTTAGTCATCATTCGTTATATTGGGATTACATTTTTAACCCAATCAAGTCCAAGAGATTTTTCAGACTGTTATTAAGTCATTTGTAGGCTCCACATAATTCATTTGAGTTATTGGAGGTTGTAGATTAATTATTCATTAATTGATCTTAACTTAAATGATTTATAAATCATTTACTATTAATTGAGAATTATCAATTAATTATTATTATTTTAAGTGATCTTTAATCATCTATGAAAATTTTGGATTTGTTCTTTAGATATTGTTTCATTCTTTAAATAATATGAATAAGTATAATTCACTTTTAGCATACTAATTAGTTTTTATCAACACAACTTACGTATATTGTGAAGATAATATAAGAGTAGGAATTATCTTCTGATGGTATTAGCATCGGAGGATAAGACTGCACATTTAATGATAGACTGTGCATCAACAGGTACTGAGCATCAGTAGATAATTTGTGCATCAGAGGATAAAATTTGCATCAACATATATTTTTGTTCATCAGATGATAATGTTGGTCATCAACTGATATACTGTATCGGAGGATAAAATTGAACATCAGCAGATATGGTCATTGGAGGATAATTTTGGTCATTGGAGGATAATTTTGATCATCAGAGGATAAATTTGATCATCAATGGATATGGTCATCGGAGAATAAATTTGGTCATCAATGGATAATTTTACTAAGAACAATCAACAGATAATTTGTTCATCAGAGGATAATCCTACTGAGAACCATCATAGGATAATTCATCAGTGGCTCCATCAGCAGATAGTTGTTCCTCAGAGGATAATCCTATTGAGATATAATTTGAGAATAAAGTGTTCCTCAGTGTGTTCATCAACATATATTGTTCTTCGGATGATAATAGAGGGTATAAGCTTTCAGTGGATATTTTCTTAACCAGGGGTAATTGTTTTCTGCAGAGAGTAACTCATCAGTAGATAATCTTACTGAGCACATGTCCTCGTCATCTTTTCTGCAAAGGTTGTTGTTGCTTCACAACAGACACACACCCACACACACAGGTGGAGACACTATTGTAGTCTTACTGCATTCTCACTATCCTATTCTAAACTAAGAGGGCCGAGGAGGGAAACTCGATTCCTCTTTCTTATTTCCTATCTTTACAGACAACTACTACAACTCAAGTAAACCTTGCTTGTTCAAGACACAAGTATGGTATCTTTGTCTAGTTTTAATAACTGATATATAACAATAGTTGAAAGTTAACAGTTTCAGTTTGTATTTTAGGTGTTCTTCAATATTTCTCATTCTCATTTTTTGGATAAGCTTTTAGTATACATAACTAATAACTCTTGATGTTATGTGTATGTTTTAATCATGCATCTGAAAGTGATTAAACAAAGTATTTTACAATATGACATGAATGAAAAGGATAAAATAAAGCAAGATTTTAATATAGTGCTCTTACCTCTTTGAGCTTTAATACTTGATCTTTCGACAGTTGTTGCACTTGAAAAGGAAGTCTGAAATTTAGGTGGTTGGGTTGGCTGAACAGAAAATATGAAAGTGGGGTTGTACCTGAAATGATATATTTATATCACTTGCAAATCATTTAGAGCTGTTGAATTATTTTAGTGTGAAGTTATCAGCTGTTTGTTGTATTGGCCAATAATATGCCTTAGTGTGAAGTGATTGGCTAGATTGACCCGTATAGTGAGTTTGCCAAATTGTCAGCCAATAATATACAATGGCACCCTTGGGCAGTAAGCTTCCCTTGGATGGTGCCAAACTATTAGCCAATAGTTTGCAACAACAGCTTTCCCTTAAACGGTGCCAAATTATTAGTCAATAGTTTGCAACAACAATTTTCCTCTTGTTAGTTTAATACAAAGCGATTTGATCATTTAGTGTGAAGTTATTAGTCATTGGTTATATTGGCCAATAATATGCCTTAGTGTGAAGTGATTGGCTATATTGACCTGTATAGTGAGGTTGCCAAATTATCAGCCAATAATATACAATGGCACCCTTGGGCAGTAAGCTTCCCTTGGATGGTGCCAAACTATTAGCTAATAATTTGCAACAACAGCTTTCCCTTAGACGATGCCAAACTATTAGTCAATAGTTTGCAACAACAATCTTCCTCTTGTTAGTTTAATACAAAGCAGTTTGATCATTTAGTGTGAAGTCATTCGCACTGTTGAATCAAAGTGGTATGTATATTTATTTAGACCAAATTACCAGCCGGTTTATTCATATATACCCAAATGATTTATTTATTCTTATTTCCTTTGGTTTAAATAATTATTTAAAGATTTATTGTTGTCCTAATTAAGTTTATTATCACATGTATACAAAATTGTAATAATAATTTTTTTTGGATATCGCATTGACATAGTAAATTTTATACATGTTATGAATTAATTATTTATATATAATATGAATTAATTATTCATACATTTTATTTTATTTTTATTTTTTGGTTCTCGCATTCTAACTCAGCCGAATCAAGTTAACTCAATGAATTAATTCAATGAGTTCAATGAGTTACCAACCAATCAGGTGTACACAAGACATAGGTTATCTAATCATTATACTATATAATGATTTTTAAAATAAGAAAAATTGGTCGGCGTTGTGCACGGATTTCTGCGCTAGTTAATAATTATTATATTACCCATGATGTACACATGTTGCAAAACTAATAAGATTTATTCTATAAAAATAGTTATATTTATATAATTATTTGTTATAATGTTATACTTTATAAAAATTATCATGACAATTTTATTATGTTGTCATCAATATATTTATAACAAATTTTGCGTAAAACTTTATATCTGTTAAATAATATTAAAATACTTAATTTTCATCAAATACATAATGTTAATATCTTTCAAAAGAATTAAAACTTTTTCTTTAGAACTATGGGAATATTGACATATACTACCATACTTAGGGACTACTAGCTAGCTTACACGTTAAATCTTTTCTCACTAGTTAGGTATTCTTTGTATTTTCAATTGCTTCTTTCTTTCTAATTTATTGCGACTTTATATTTGTTTTATACGACTATAATGAAGGTGAAAAAGTTTGTAGTTAGAATATTTTTAAATTCATATAAAATAGAAAATAATTAAATTACAATTATTGATATTATAATAAAATAGATAGAGAGTAGTTCGCAATAATAATTAGAGATAGTAATGGAATAGACTTGTACATCTATCCATGTTTAAATTAAACTAGCATTTAAAACTCGTGCACAACACGAATAAAATTGTGATTATTAATTTATTTTATATTTGATTAATAAAAAATTAATCATATTTAATGTAAGATAAATTATTGAGATTGAAAAATAATATAAATATAATAATTTATAAGTTAGAACATGTTAACAATACAAATCTGTTTATTATTTCGCCAGAAGTTAAAGTAAATGTTTTGAACATATGAAGTTGTTCATGTCAATATCTTATGTGTTTCTAATTTACGATCATGCTAATTTTGTAATAAAAGTTTATTTTGTATTTGTCAAATATTATACATTCACTAAAGTAAACCTAAAAAGTCATGAAAAGTACGTGCACTTATTCTTTTAGAATATAAATGTAAATACGTAATATAGATTTTCTATAATTAAAAACTATAAAAAATTTTAAAAAAATATATCTATACCCACAAACTAAGTCACAATATAAACTCGTATATTAATTTTTTTTTTTTGTAATTAAACACTTAACATAATCAAAAAAGGCACAATCTTTAAAGAAAAAATAGAAAACTAAAAACGCTAACATGTATAAACACAATACTGTACATTTTGAGAAGGCACATACTTTAAAAAGAAAAAAATGGAAAACTTCTTGAAACTACTATTTTTATACCACCGTATACCCACTAATTTGTTTGTCTAGCTCCACCCTTCAAGTCCAAATAAACCCATCATTCAGATTTCTCTCATTTACAGTAGTGTTTCCTTGTTTCTCTTTTTCTCTCACGCACATTTCGTCTTCCAAATCTCTCTATTAATCTTATTTCTTTCCAAATTTTCTCTGTCCATCTCAGCATAAAAACCTATTTTTTCTTCTTCTTCTTTTTTTTTTTTTAATTTTAGATTTTCTCAACAGTAAAGAGTCTTCATTTAGTTCATCATTCTTCTTTCTTTGTTGTTGTTTTCTCTTTTGGGGTTGAAAAAACCCAAACGAAATTAGCATCGTCTGCACTGTTTCGATTTGACTTTTATAATTTTTTTAACTACTCACGAATGTTTTAGCTTCTGTAATACTTGTAATATAATTTCAATTTATTGATTTTGTACCATAGACCAATTTCCCTTTTACTTTCCACTGGGTCTACTTTTGCATGTGAATTTTTCTTCTCACGCTTTGAAAATGTGTTAAGTCCCAAAAAAAATAATAATAATAGAAAGGGGTTGAATAGTATTTTTAAAAATTTAAAAGCTTGCTAATATAATTAGCAGATTATAAAATTTCTTACTTATAAAAAATCTTTCTTATGTTTTGAAAAGAATTAACAATGGAATTTTAGCAAATTACCCTTTACTAAACAGAATGACATGAGCAATATTAGTAAAGTTTTTTACTAAAAGAGTTTAGAAAGGACTAAGCAAAGTAAGGATAGAGGAATAAGTAGAGTAAGTAATAGACAGTAATGAAAAGAAAAAGTAAAGAGATTTTTATTTAGATTCGACTTAGCCTACTTCATTCTTTTTCTCTTTTACTTGAGAAATAATCTAATAAAAAACACACAGTTACAAAGAACACAATTTTTTTGGTCATTGGGATCTTGTTTAGTCACACAGACAATTAAATAGAAAATACAATTGGATTGTTATCTTCTAAGTAGAGAGCTTCTTGTTGAGCATATACGATAACACTTATTGAAACTCTTGAAGTGTTTCATGCTTATATATTGAGTGTGTCAGATGTCGGAGCACCTCTTGGTTGTTCACTAGACATAAATGAATTTTATGTCATCTATTTATACTCTTCCAAAAATCTATCTGTTGAGAATTTGAAAATAGATCTGACTTGTATTTTTACAATTATCTTTGGCTTAGTCAATATAAGTAGCCGATATTTTGTCTTCTAGTACTTTTTGAAAAATATTTTAGAAGTTGACTAAATAAAATAAAAAATGTGTAGTCCTTTTTTTGACATAAAGTGTGCTTATATCTTAGTGAAACGTCTTACTATTTGACTTATTTTCATTCTAAGTAAGTCTATCCTTAAAATTTTCTTCGTAACTTTAGTATTCTTTTGGATTGATGAGCAGACTCTTTACTTATGATCTAAATCCTTGCTTAACTAAGTCTTTTTATATCCACCTAACAAGTTAAATATATTTCTAAGTCCTTTTACATTAAATAAACAATTACTATATTACATCAATTCTTATTAAAGTAAATTCAATTATTCTTTATAAGTAAAACTAATATAAATAGGGGTGTATTAACAAAATGTGTTAGGTATTTTTGTTGATTTCTTGTTTTTCGTTAATAGCTTAGATGATTCATTTGTTGATTCGTGATGTGTTGCAGCAGCAGGTTCCCTAAATTTCAAATCTTCATATCTTGCATATATATATATATATATATATATGTATTTGTATATGTAATGTTTCAATTTTAGTGTTCGAAACAAGTTGCTTAGCTTTTGGAACGCGAGCTCTGAACTCTCCAAAACCAAAATAACTCATCCACACGGTATGAAACTTAATCATGTTTTAAGCTTTTTACAACAAAGTTTTACAAAAATAATTTTTCTGACCTCATGATAAGCCCATTAGACTCAGAGATATAGCATGCATTAGCGTTCGCTAAGAGATTTCAGTGTTATAGAGTGACGACGGACTTATCTCTGGTGTTAGCACGTATGCTACGATCTCTTGTGAACTCTTAGATTCTAAGATTCCTTTATTTTCAAAGATCAAGGACTGGTTACTCATATTCTATTTCTCATCTGACATATTTGTAGTTGAACTGACAGGAGATTGAAGAGTCATCAGTACCAAAGCAAGTCTTGTTGGAATGATATGCTAGGTAATGAAATGTAACGATGTTTATTTTAACCTAGTTGACTCTTTATCAGATCACCTCTACTCCTTTAATAGATAGGTATAGATAATCTAAGGTTATTGTAATATAATAAATTAAACTAGGCACACAGAGATGTATTCAATTACTTTCAATATTGTAATTTAAAATGAAATGCAAATTTTAGTGAAAAAGAGTACTCCACATTAAAGTAGAAGGTACATCAGAGTTAGGGATAGGCTTGAGAATCCTTCTTTTTGGAGAAGGTTTGGCAACAGTAGGAATAGGAGTAGGAGGAGCAACATGAGTTAGGATTAGAGCTTGCTGAGTTTCTTGTTCTCTCTCCCCCTTTTTGATATCATCAGTCATAATGGAGAGAAAGTCAATGAGCTTCTTAAGTGTCAACATAATCTAATCCTATTTACGCTCGATTTTTGAAATCCGATCTTCAAGTTCCGGATTAACAGGAGTAGACTTTGTTGTTGGGGCATTCTGTGTTGGTTCTATTTGAGTAGGAGTATTAGTAGTCATGGGGTTAGAAAGTTTACTAAAACTTGATCTATTTTTTAATCAAGCTCAGTAAGCCTTCTCTTGGTGGAGGTTTTCTTGTGAGAGTGAGGTTTTGCAACAGGCTTGAAGATATTATAAGTGGGGTTGGATGTAGTATCAGTAATTTTGGAAATCTCATGGGTATAGGTATCCTCAAGACAGACAAGAAGGGTGTGTTTTGTACGTACAAACGTCCTTTCTTTGGCATAAGTAAAGTTTTTAGAAGTGAAGGATTCAACATGAGGCACATATCCATCAGCAGCAAGAATGTTGTCAGCAGGGATCACATGAAATTTGTGTTTCCTAGTATCCATGAGAAACCTACTGGCAAAGGCAACAACAGTGTCCTCAAAGTGTGGAGTAGAGCATATCATATTCCATGCTACTCTTTAGGGATTTTCAATTAGCACCATGAAGTTGGGAACCCTTCTGAAGGAATCTGAAATATCACGCATGTCCATTCCACACCAGTAGGAATAGAGCATGGGCAGAAAAAGCAAGAAATCAACAGGAAACATGTATGAGAAAAAATCATTTGTTATTCCAAGCCAAAGTCTTTTGCAACTTGTTATTGCTTGACTAAGAATAATTCCTCCCGAAATTCCCTTTTTCGCATAGCCCATTCTCCATAGATTCTTCTGGTATTGTTAGCATGGATGTCCTTGGTTCTTTGCCCGATCAAAAGTCGTAGGAAATGCCCATAAAACATGATTTCCCTTTCAGTATGCTCATAATAGGAGGAGCGTCTAAGAGGTTCATTGAATCCAAGTTCTTTGAAACTTGTGAGCAAGACCCTTCTGAAGTGCCTTATTGCTAAGTCAGGATCCTAAGCAAGCAAGTAGAAGTCATTTTGAAATTCATAGCTTTGTTCCTCATAGATGTCTTGTTTAACCATCCTGACACTAGTAGCAACTACCTTGGCCAATTTTTCTTTATTCGTTTCTTCATTGAGAACTAGCTCCCCCTCAATAGTAGGTTCCTTGGGCAAATCATCAATTTCGATGTCTTCTTCTTTTTCAACAGTCTCCCCCTGAGCAATTGTTGTTGGCTCAACAGAATCTCCAATGGGTCCTTTTATGATTTTCTCAGTAAGGTATGCCTTGGAATCTAAGCTAGCTTCCTTAGCATCTTGTATAAGCATAGCTTTGATGAGTTCCTTTGATCTTTGTTTCATTCTCCTTTTAATAGGAACTTCTTCATCACGGTTGTCCGAGTCATTGTTGCTTGATTTAATGAATTTCTTTGTTTTTCCATTCCCTTTGACAACAATATGTTTTCGCTTCTTAGGTTGGGCATTTTTTGTAATGGAAACTAGGGGAAGCACAAGTCTTCTTGTTGCAGTAGCCTTTGAGATGGGTGTTTTTATTGGTTCAACAATCTTTGCTGGTTCCTTAGACCTTGCTGATTTCGCGGGCTTTGCTGACTAAGCTTCCAAAAATTCTTTTTGCATGATAGGCTCTGGTTGGATGTAGTCAGCAAGCTTTATATTAGTATGTTGCCATTCTCCGGTGCTCTCTACATCAGTAGCATCCCCCTTTGCCTTTGGAGCTGTGACACTTTCAGGTGTGTCAACAGACTCCAAAACATCAGTGGTTCTTATCACTTCTGTTTAAGTAGCAACAAGAGTAAATGACATATCAGCAGTGGTTTCCTCTAAGATTGGGGTAGGTTGATCTGCACCGATTATATCCTCTGGTGTCACAACATCAATCTCTTTGAAAAGTTCATCAGACAAACTTTTCACTTGGGTGGTAGCAGCAAGCTTTGGTAACTTCTCAGTAGGTTGGTAGTTATCTATTTCTTCAAAAACTTCATCTTTTTCTTAACTTTCTCAGCAGGAATTGCTTCAACAGGTATTACAAAGATAGGGACTGCAATAGGAATTTCCTACTGGTCTTCATCTTCTTCCTCATCTTCAGTAGGGGGTTACACATTTTATCCCCCTTTTTGCTATTGTGTCAGCATCTTCTCCTTCATGGTAAAGTTCTATAAAGTGATTATACATTTGCTTTTCTTTTGGATTTAAAGTGTTTAGGTCAAATTTGTTAGGTCCCAAATGGGTAAAAATACTAGTTTGAATAGTGGTTTGTAGAAATTAAATATTGCTAAGAAAACTTTACTGATTAAAACACTTCTT
>CM025780.1:7634657-7692533 GCA_014636745.2 Centella asiatica | reverse complement strand
AAAGTTTAGCAGCGGAATTTATTTAAGCAAAGCACCCCTTAGTTTTTGTAGCAAAGGTTAATGGCTAGAAGTAGTAAAGATAGTAAGTTTTTGCTGAGAAAGTTCAGCAGAGACCAGGGCAAAGCACAACAAAGTAAATAAGCAATATGAAAGATAAACAGGAGTAGAGATATAATTTTTATAGTGGTTCGGACTAAGCCTACTCCACTCTTCTTCTCTTTTACTTGAGAAGGCTATCACTAGAAATTTGTTCACACAGAACAATCAGCAGGAGGACACTTAGTCCAATTTACAATAGGTCACTTAGACCAACTTAGCAGGAGGACACTTAGTCCAATTTAATCACACAGACTCTAAGCAGATTTGAGAAAATCTTGCTTGTTATCTTCAAGTAGATTGCTCCTTAGTTGAGCAGATTGATAGCACTTGTTCAAGCTTTATGATGTCTTGCTGAAGTCTTTAATATGTCAGAGGTTGTTTAGTTGGAGGTAGTTGTTGTTAGTCATAAATAAAATTTATGACTCTTATTTATACTTCTTCAAAAAATCTATCCGTTGGGAATTTGAAATAGATCTGTTGGAGTGTACTGTCCTTGATGTGACTTGTACCTTTTCAGTAGTCCTTACTTAGTTCAAAAAGATAGTCGTTATTCTGTCTTCTAGTGTCTTTCAGAAGAGTTTCCTAGAAGTTGACTAAGCAAGGGTTAAGATAACTTTTCTGACAATCTTGACTTTGATAAGCAAAGGATCTTGCTTAATTAAGTCCTTGCTTATTTCCATTCTAAGCAGGACTATACTTGGAAAATTCTTCATGTCTTTAGAATCCTTCATAGCAGGCTTATCAAATCAGCAGACTTCAATGGTGATCAAAACTCCTTGCTTAACTACAAATTATATCCACCTAACAAGTTGGATATTTTTCTAAGTCCTTTTACAATATTTAAGCAAGGACTATATTACATCATCAATTCTTATATACTAAATAATGAATAAACATTTAAGTAAAGTTTATATAAGCAGGGGTGCAACAACAAAATTCATCATCATCAACTGTGGACTTCTTCTTTTTCTTAGGTCGTGATACTTGAGAAGTAGCACGCCTTTTTCTAGTGGGTTTTGGTCTGACAACCTCTACAACTATAGCAGGCTCTATTTCAGTAGCAGGTTGGTCATTAGTAAGCTGCTCATTTTGTTGTCCTCCAGCTTGTTGTCGTTCTTGTTCTTCTTGTTCTTCTTGTGCTTCTTCAGTAACTTCCTCTTTAGCATAGTCAACTACTTTTTTAGCTTTTCTTTCATCAACAGCCTTTTCTAAAGTAGCAGGGTTTCGATATAACAACAGCCGTTATTCGAACATGAGGCAGTGTAGCATTTAATGAAGAGAGAGAAAATAAATAGGTAAACCATGATGGCTATTTTTATGGTTGTAAAAGTGGGGATGTCATCATTTTCTGATGTGTCGGAGAAGTGGATAAGTATGAAGAAAATGATAAGTCTTATCATGCTTAAGCTTATCATGAAAGTCAGCAGAATAATGGCATAAATCTTTGCTACTTTTGGGATTCTTAAGGTGTGGTAAAATTCAGTAGAAATTGATGTACAACAAGCAGTTATCCTTGTTGTACTTTTGTTAAGGGCAACCAACTTCCTTGAAAAATAAGAGATGTGCGCAGGGATTACGAGAACTTATCAGTAGCAACATCGTTGCTTATGATGTAAGCAGGACCTTGTACTTGGTTTTTTAAACTTCAACATTGTTAAAGGGTTTCCCCTTTTTGACAAATTTCAGTAGGATTGATGTAGATGGAGACAACAGAATGCTGCTGAGTTAAAGTCAGCAAGATGTTTTCCAAATCCATGCAAAGAATTCTTTATTTGTAAAGACATATGTCTTTACTGAGAAAAATTGTTAGTACAAAAAAATCTTAGTTTAACTTTAGCATGCCTAATTCACTTATTAGTTTATTAAACCTTGAATCATAAAGAGGTTTGGTGAAAATGTTTGCTAATTGATTTTCATTAGGAATATAGTGAGTTTTTATGGTACCTTGCTAAACATGATCTCAAATGAAATTATGTCTTATATCTATATGTTTAGTTCTAGAGTATAAAACATGATTATAAGTAATGACAACAACACTAATATGATCACAAAATATAGGAATAGACTTGAAATCAAACCCATAGTCAGCAAATTGATTTTTCATCCATAAGATTTGAGCACAACAACTTCCTATTGATATATATTCTGCCTCAGCAGTGGAAGTTGATACTGAATTCTGATTCTTGTTGAACCATGATACAAGTCTTCCTACTAGAAATTGGCATGTTCCACTGGTACTTTTTCGATCAATTTTATACCAAGCAAAGTCAGCGTCCGAATATCCAATAAGGTCAAAGGTTGATTCTTTCGGATACCAAATTCCTAAGTTTGTACCTTTTAGATACTTGAATATTGTTTTTACTGAAACTAAGTGGGATTCCTTAGGGTTAACTTGAAAACAAGCACAAATACAAGTAGCAAACATTATATATGGTCTACTAGCAGTTAAGTACATCAAGGATCTGATCATACCTTTATAGCATGTTATATCTACGGATTTACCTTGCACATCCTTGTTTAACTTTGTTGCTAATGACATGGGAGTCTACATAGGACTTGCAGTTTCTATGCCATATTTCTTAAGCAGGTATTTTGTATACTTTGATTGACTTATGAATATACCATCCCTATTTTGCTAACTTGAAGTCCTAGGAAGAAATTTAACTCTCCCACCATGCTTATCTCAAACTTTCTCTACATAAGCTTAGCAAATCTTGCACAACAATTTTCATTAGCAGAACCAAATATGATATCATCCACATATATTTGTACAAGTAGTGTTTTATCTTTATATTTTCTAATTAAAAGAGTATGTCCACTTTACCTCTACTGAAACCTTCATTAATTAAAAAGGAAGATAGAGTGTCATACCATGCTCAAGGTGCTTGCTTAAGTCCATATAAAGTTTTATCAAGCTTATATACATAGTTTGGGTAAGAGTGATCAGCAAAACCTGGGGGTTGCTCAATGCACACTTCCTCTTGAAGTTGTCCATTTAGAAAAGCACTATTGACATCCATTTGAAAGACTTTGAAGTCTTGATAGGCAGCATAAGCAAGGAATATCCTTATGGCTTTGAGTCTTGCTACTAGAGCAAAGGTTTTGTCGTAGTCGACTACTTCTTCTTATTAGTAGGCTTTAGCTATAAGTCTTGTTTTGTTTCTTTTGATGATCCCATCTTCGTTCATCTTGTTTCTGAACACCCATTTGGTGCCTATTACTAGGTGATTCCTTGGTCTAGGAACTAAGTTCCAAACTTTGTTCCTATTGTGGTTTAGTTCTCCTTGCATAACAATAATCTAATTAGCATTAACAAAAGCTTCCTCAATTTTCTTAGGTTCCATTTGAGATAGAAAACTTAAGAAAGTTCTTTCATTTTGAGCAGATCTTCTTGTCCTTACTAAACTTGTGGGATTTTTAATTATTAGTTCCTTAGAGTGTGACTTAGTCCAGTTCATCCTTTTTGATAGATCTTCTCGAATAACTTGCTACCTTAGTTCCTCCATGTTGGGTTCATTATCTTTGATTTCAGTAGCGATGCTTGTAATGGGAACATAGGGTTCTGAAGGATTTTCAGTAGGGTCTTCTTTGATCTCAGTAGGTGTTTTGTCCTGCTTAGATAGATATTGTTCCTGCTTAACTATAAGAGGGAGTGAACCACTTGGTTCCTCATTGTTAGTTTCATCAAATACTACATGTATAGATTCTTCAACAGTTATATTATTTTATTAAAAATACGATATGCCTTGCTATGAGTAGAATGTCCTAAGAAAATACCTTCATCCCAAAGAATAGCTCTTACTAAACTTTCCAACTTTGGTCCATTCAGCAAAGCCACATTCCTGCTTATGGTTGTGAGCAACAAGGAATTTGTGATTTAACAAGGTAATATTTTTGTTACCCTTATATTTAGCAGAAGGCTCACACTCTGCTGAATAAATGGAGATTGTTCTGGTGATAGATTCAGTTTCACTTTCTCCATTTCCCTCAGCAAGAACTTTGCAAGTTCCAGATCCAATTTCTCCTTGATCGTGCAAGTTTCCTTGGCTTTTCAACAAAGCACAAGCATTAGAGGAGGACTTGTTCCAAGTAGAGATTGTGATAATTAATTCTTCCACTTGGCAGGCTAACATAGACTCCCTCTCTCGAGAGTATCTAAGATGTTGTCTAAGCAAACTCCTCTCATCATTAGCAACTTTGAACTCCAAGTTTTCTACTTGCACTTTTTCAAGCATAAGCAGGATTTCAAAGTTCTTGCTCTTTAGTTGAGAAGATAATGTTGAAACACTTCTTAGCAATCTCATATAACGATGCTATTAAGTTGCAACGTCCTTACGTAAGGAACGTAACTCAACTTCAGTGATGTCAGGAGAGTTGAAGACTAATACCTTAATAAGATCTACTTATTTGCATCTAACTCCTTAACCATTAAGCAAAGGTTGCCCATTTTTGGTCCAAAATCTTCTGATTCACAATCATTGTCACTGTCACTGTTACTGTCACTCCAACATTTTTTAGCAATGAGTCATTTATCTTTCTTAAAGTTGAAGCTCTTTTGCTGGTACTTCTTCTTGTAGTACTCTTTTCCCTTCCTCTTATCTTGAGCAGGATATTTCTTTTCTCCTTTTGTTGTGCTTCGACAATCAGCAACATAGTGTGCTTCAACAATCACGTATCTCTCTTGTTGTTATTCTCGTTTCTTCTGAGGTTTCCATGATCTTTTCTCAAGAATCTTCTAAACTTCCTTACTAGCATAGCCATATTTTCATCACAGTCAGTAGATTCCAAGTTGATGTCTACTACTTACTTAGAGTCAATAACCTTTATGGTCACTCTTTTGTCTTTTCTTCTAGGTGTCAAGATAGCTTTTCTTTGAGCTATTTCTATTTCATAGGTGAGCAAGTTCTCATATACTTACTAGAGTTTAGTAGTATGTAGGTTCCTTAAGTCTTTTACAATTGTGGTTTTGGGATCCCACTGCCTTGGTAAAGATCTCATGACTTTGAGATTTATGTCTTTTTTATCATAGGTCTTTCCAAGGATTCGAAGATTGTTGAGCAGGACAATGAATCTTTCATACATGGCAGTAAGGTTTTCTCTTTGTTGCGTAGTGAACATGTCATATTACTATATAATTAGGGATTGCTTATTTTCTTTATCTTTTGTTGTGCCTTCATTGAGAACCAACAAGGCAGCTCATACTTCCTTAGCAGATGTATAGTTAGAAACACGTTCAAACATCTCTTCTTCAAGTGTCATGAAAAGAATGTTCATTACCTTCTTATTAAATCCTACAAGCTTCCTTTCTTCATCAGTCCATTACCTTTTCGATTTTAGTATCAACTTTTTTGGTTCAGCAATATCAATTTTCTCTGGTTTGTAAGGCTTGAACTTTACTGATTCAAATAGTTCCTCATCGATTGAATCCATATACACATGTATTCTCAATTTCCAATTAGCAAATCTACCTATGGTGCACATGGGGGATTTGCCATCAAATTCACTTCTTTAAACCATAACTTTTGATCCTCTCAATCTGTAAAGCTTAGAAAAGAGTGTTAAGCTCTGACACCATTTATTAGGTCCCAAAGGAAAAATACTAGAAGTAAGGGTTAAATAGTGTTTTTAAAAATTTATAAGCTTGCTAATAAAATCAGCATATTATAAAACTTCTTGTTTATAAAAAATCTTTCTTATGTTTTAAAAAAAATTAGCAGCAGAATTTTAACAAATTACCCCTTAGTAAACAAAATAGCTTGAGGAGCAATATTAATAAAGTTTTTTGTTAAAAGAATTTAGCGATAACTGAGCAAAGTGGTCAAGGTGCAAGGGTAAGAGAGTCCTTACAGTTATAAATATTAGTTAAGATGTTAGAAAGTGTTTGGAAAGAATATTCTCGAATCTCGTTCATGTGTGTGTGTGTGTGTGTATATATATATATATATATATATATATATATATATATATATATTACACTATGGTTCCTTAGAACAAATTTACCAAAATAATAGAAAAATCTATCATTATAATCGATCAATGTAAATTAACAATCAAGTGATAGCATTGTTAAAAACTCGAGAAACCCCATAAAAAAAATTATAAAATATTTACTACCACAATGGAATCGATGCAAATAAACATCGACACCCAAAAGAAATAGACTATAGAATACTAAATTTAAATATTACACAAACAAAAGAAAAAATTCAAATACTAATTCCATAAAAATGTTGGAACCATGAAAAATAACAAAATATGTTAACCCTTATAAAATAATTACTACCATGACACTTGCTAATTATAACTTAGAATAACGTTCTTTATGTATCAAATTTAGTAAAGAAAAAATAAGCACATAATATTACAAACATTAACAACAATACCAATATAAACATATAGAAAACCAAATTAATCTATCTAATTAATCATGCATAACACATAAATAAATAAAATATTTTCAAAACTAAAACAACAGTATCATAACATTGTCAAATAGAAAATAAAGCATACATTATGTTGTAATTTAAGTACAAAACCATACACACATGGCACGAAAAAAGATTACATTTTCAAATATTTCAAAAAACTAAACTCAAAGACCCAACTGCCACAAAGTACACGTTAGTCACGAGCTGTTAGACTAGGGAATCATTATTTTTCAAAATAAACGAATGTTTTTTTTTAGACTAGGATGTTACTAATATTGAGGGATAAATAGTCTTAAACTAATCTGGCATCGGACTAAATCAGAACAAGGTGCCTAGATCCAGATCTGTCTAAAGTCTCCATGCTACTCGAAGTTTTAAACAAACAAGCGATAAAGAGAACAACATTTTAATCAAAAACGACAAGCAATGCACCGGAAGCAATAAAACTAGAAAATCTTCAACTGGGATGACGGTACAAACTTGAAACAGTATCATAAATCCCTCAGTTAAAACAAATTCATATCACAATCAATATACTAATTATTAGCAGACAATCTATTGATATCTTCTATCTATCTATATCTATATTATTAATTAAAGATGCAGAGCTCCTAAAAAATAGGGTGAATTATTGTCTCATTTATGGGGGAGAAAAGATGAAAAACAAAGAAAGAAACTGAAAAATAAAAGGAATAAAAACTGAATTCCAACTGCAATAAAGGAACTGCTTCCCCACTAACTTCCATGTTTTATACCACTTTGGATGCTGTAATTTAGGTTGGTGATCAATCATGTTCAAGGAAACACATAAACTGCATTATATTAATTAATATAATAAATTTAATAAATTATAAACTGCATGCTCACGCGTAGGCGCATGCCTTTAGGCTAGTATACATTATAGACTTCCATGGTTAACCACATGAAATGTCTCTAATAATATGCAGATTATTAAAATTAACGAACAATAGTATTTACTAGATCTTTTCATATACAACAGCTTAAACGTGTTTACTTTGTGAAGTCGAAATAGGAAAAAGATAATAACACCATCCATTCTTGATGGATGCCTAGCTAGCCATACTTCGTTATAACTAGCCGAACGAATAAACATGACGACTCGTGGTGGTGTATCGGGCAAAATAAAACAATGTGAGATAAATGCAACCCTATTTTTAGTAGATTACTTATATACGAGCCTCAACCTTAATTTTTGGTTTATTTAAGAAAAAACTTCCAAATTTCTCTATCAGTCATTTCTTTACTCTCAAATAAGCTCCAAAAATGCCTTCGTCGTCTACCAGGCTTCTCAGATGCCTCGCTGCACTGTTGAAGCCAACATAATTCTTCTTAGTGGCCAAGTACAATACTCCATATGGAGGCCTCAAACACTGAAGATTAAGAACAGAGAAGGAAAGCGAATGACATAAGAAACAGATAAGCATCATCTATTCTAGGAAGAAAAGGTTACGATCTGCACAATAGCCCCTAATCAGGAGTACTTGCCTATTATAAATAAGATAAAACAAAGAAGATCCACAGATGAAACCATATAAAAATAAGAACTAGGAGGAGAGGATGATGTTGAGGCTCAAGTCTTGACCTTAAGGAAGCACTGTAAGCTAGGACAATTCAGTGTAGAACATTGTTTTTCAGTGTCGTAATTTTTTTAAGGGACCAGGAACCTGTCCAAACTAAAGTGATAGAAACTTCCCGAGACTTCTATTTACAGCTTTATTCCTAAATAGATTGTATGCGAAGGATTATTGGATCCCACATATACTTTGGAATTTTTACATGCATTCAGCGATATCAAATTAAGTTTTTCTTCCCATCAGCGCAGCAGCCTATAGCTGAAGCTTCCTTCTCATTTTCATCATTTGGTCTTTTGACTGGTGTATACTAATGTATTTCTTGATTAAACAAGATGATTAAAAATTTAGCTTCACTTTTCTGTTCGATCTATAGTAAAGTTCGGTAGATTTAAGAGGGCATCAATTTGGGGGTGAGGGCGTGGTGGGGCTTTTGGGGAATGGGAATTAGGAAGAGATTCAGTCAGAGGGGCAGTGATCACTAGTTTAAGCCTTAGTCGTAATAAATACAACTACGCCTGAGATATAATCCTGGAAATAGAGTGGGGATTGAGGCTGAGCTGAATGACTATGGGTGGGCAATCTTGGAAACACTTTGTTTTCACTCTCCAAGGCCTAGATGCATTTCTAAATCGAGAGATCTCTACTGGGGAAGGTGCTATCAAGAACAATTAACCGATCTAAATCTACAGATTGATATAGATTCTTAAAAGAGATGAGGAAGAAGGGCCTACAGGAAACGAATGGAATTGTATCAGTAATATTATTCCCTGGTCTGTACAGCTGGAAGGTTGCAAGTTACAAGTCCTGAGTCTAAATTGCTCAAGTCTGGAGGGGTTCCTAATTCTCTTTTGATATCCCTAATTTAGAGTAACTATAGTATTAGCTGTTCATGTCAAAAAATACATAATAAGATAAGCACCTCTCACAGGTAAAATTAAATTCCACATCAGTCTCAAATGAATGCGGAAGCCACTTAATACTCATGAAAGGAACAGCTTGTAAAAAGTATCAATTTTACTAGTAGAAACATTAGTTCCCTTTCCGGTGTTCTATTACTCTATATAAGCAATCACAAATGAATTGTGTCAAATAAACAGCCTGGTTGATTAGAAAGTGGTCATTTTTCTTATATTTTCTGTAATGAATTTTTTCCTTGCACTGAACACCCTTAAATTTTATATTCAGTTTTATTACAAGTATTATCCTAAAAAATGACGTTCAAGTTCCAATAGTTTGTCAAGTGTAATTTGAGTATACTGAACTATCACGAGGAAACTTGCAATTTGAGTATATAACATTTGCATCTCCTATCCGTTGATCAGAAGGAAAAAAAGAAATTGCAACTCACCTTTGTTATTAGAGCATATAACTTCTTCAAAGAGATCCCTAAGGGATCTCAGTCAACAAAATAACATCATAGCCTCCTTCCCCTTGGTCTGTCTCACTAGCCCTCTCCCATGTTCTGATTCCTGAGAGCTTCCTAGATTGCCTCAGAGAAATCTTGACAATTCTATATTTTATAGTAAGAAATGCATCACTCCTTATTTAACAGATTCACCATCTACATTTACACCAATTTTTGTACTATACAAATTCCAACATTAGAATAATAATTTTCAATACTTCATGTTATTCTTCATTTATTAAAGTTACACTTGATACACACACACACAGAGGGTATAGGCCATGGCTCCTCCAATTTCTTCTTCACTCTTACATCAATATAGACAGCCTCATGTAATACCTGCTATTTGGTAGGATTAGCAAACCAATATGCCCAAGTCAGCTACTGTCTACTTGCACCATTTCTTCATACTCCGTCCTCGGAAACTGATGTAGCTTCCTTGATAACTTCTATGTAATTTTAGCTCCTTTGGCATTATGAGGTCCTGGGGGTCCCTAGAATCGGAGGTTGGACTTTCTAAGGGTTTGTTCTGATTCCAAGAAGTCTTGGGACAAATCTAGCTAGTTCCTATGTTAATAGAACTCTTACTTTTGTCTCAAAGTTCTCGTGTCCAATACTCAACACCCAGTCAAGGGTGTGGCTCTGGGACTTTCTATTTTAGCGTGATAATGTGATAAACTTAAGGCATATGCCACATACCTATGTCAAATTCTTTTAAGTACCCATCTCCGACCAACACTCCATCCAAGTCCATGTAACTCAGACTATTGGCCGAATAGCTGCATTAAATACCATCTTCGACAATATGGTTCATAATATCACACAGATACCAGCTTAATTTCTCTATCTTATGTTTTGATTATTAAAAGATGGTTCTATCATAGAGCAAATTCTTAAGAAGTACAGAAAGAACATTATATGCCTGTAAAAGGCAGATATGAACATGTAGGGTCCTTGGGTATTCGGGTCCTATCAAAATAGCAATGCGGCCAAAAAATGTTGCCACACCTTGCATCTGCCATCATTTACATAGGGGCATATGACCATAGTTAGAAGGTTGACGCTCCATGAATTTGATTATTTAGATTAAGAACCAATTAGAAAATGTGCCAATAATTAGTAGAGCAAAGTAACATAAAAAAATCAACAATCCCAAAATCCAGATTTTATTAATGAGCAGCCACAGAATAAGAACCTAACAAGGTACGACGGTCCTTTTTTTTTTTTTTTTATAATTTTAATTTCTCAAACCTCATAATTGACATGCATTCGTACCTTGTCAGTTATGAGGTATGAGAAATTAATGCACAAGCAAAATTGCATAAAGAGAGCTGTTTTAACATTACATTCACCGATGTTCGGCCCTCAGCATGGTGTGCATTATGGATTTTCAGAAAAGAAAATGACGACAATTTGAATTCATTCATGAAAAGGGAACAGCCTACTTTTTTGTAAGACGAGGAAAATTTTATAAAAATTACTGTGGCTCTCAAAAGAGAAGAAAATACAATTTTACTAGTGAAGTGTTATAAATTCAAAACAAGCCAATCATAAAAGTTATAATTGTTGTCGATCATGATACTACAACCATTAAGATGTTTACATTTCCTAGTATCCTACATCCAATTACAACCACCAGCGATAAAAATGTGCAGTCAATAAACCCTATTTTAGTTTAAGGATACCAGTTGCATGTTCTTGACGGACAACAAATATTGCATTAAACTATTAAAGTCGACAGAGATTTAATCAAATTAAACACTTAAAATAAAATATTAATAACATGATGCATATCCAAAGGCAACAGGAAAGAAGAATTGAAGAACAACCTTCATTTACAACATGGAGGAATCATTTACAACATGGAGGAAAGAAACCCAAAAGCCTGATGGAGATGACGGTGGACCAAAAGGATCTTTTGGATCCTGACCACCATATGGAGGACCACCCATCCCATAACCATCCATTCTGCCTCCAGAACTACGGTTATAAATTCCCCCACCATACAGTCATCCACCATAGAGCCAACTATAGCACCTCCATGACTCCATACATGTTCCCATACATTTCATTGCCATAAATCCCTCCAAGACCATCATGAGAACCATAACTTGGTAACCCACAACTAGAACTTTTACTTAAACTGGAATCCTAGACATGGAAACATAGTCTTGCACATGGTAAGGGAAGGTCACATATGGTAACAGGCTAAAAATGTGCTCCGTTTCTTCCAAAATATATAGGAGTTACATTTCACAGTTTTTCTAGTACATCTGAAAAATCCTAAAATTTATATTTGACATGTATTTCATCGATTTTCATTGATACAAAGAGTCAATATTATAAACTAAGTAGAAATTTCAACAAAGTAAATCTCAATTACTTGAAAAATCTACTATAAGGTTAATAATATTATGGATCCTAGCATCAATCGGAAGAAACTAATGGGGATGAATATTGATAATAAATAGCACGGTCAAACTTAAAACACATCTATTTTGATGATCTACATGGTAATGAACACTATGTATGATAATTCGTACTTTCAGATAATTTTTCTAACTGCTGAAAATCATGAAGCTTATTATGTCCCTAAGTCCTAGAAGCATCAAAGCCATGCGGTTGCCAGTTGGTAGTTGGCAACAATATATAATGATTATTCAAAAATCCATCATCAGATTTAGCATTTTGTGCTCAACAGTGCAAATTAAAAAGTGAATCAAAGCTGACCTTTTCATTGCTTTCTATCTCTATCCCAAGCAACTTTTGCGGACTGCAAAATGAGTAATAAATTGCACGATGAACAAATAAATGTTTTCTTGTTTTATTCCAATATATCAAAATGTTCCTATCATACAAACCAAAATAATGACATACTTAGCCAAATATGACATGATTCTAGATTTGTAGGATACATAATAACATCAACCTTCATTCAACAATGACAAAATACAAAAACATTACCAAAAATGTAATATAGACCAAGAAAACAAATAAAAATTTGATTATTACAAAATTATCAATTAACTATAGTTATAACTCATAATCAGTAATGATCTTTTCTCGAAATCTAACCCTAGAAAGCAAGCTTGTCAGCGCCTGAAACACCGATTCCGGCGCGTTGCACGGACTCAAACAAGGGGATCACCAATTTGCGCTGATGAACAGGACGAGACAGCTCTTCTCCGACGTCGATAGCTACATCAGAGACGCCAATTTCTTTGAGTCGAAACCCTAGTTTTTCACCAATCCTCGAAGCCATCTTCGCGTCCCAGTAATTGTGGGATCTAGGGTATCGATTGAGCTTGGATCGATACTGTGCTAAAAACTCGTGCTCCGAGGATGAAGCCATGGCTATGATTGACTCCGTGCTGGGGTTTGTTACTTGCGCTGTGATTTTCCGACAAGATAATACTAGCCGAAGAATGTGGTGATGGTGATTTGTGGTGACCATCTATTCCAATGTTCATACCCTGACCGGAGCTTCAAGCAAGATGAAGGGAAGGAAGAGAGCACTTCGCCTGTTTCGAGGCGAATTTTATTCTTAATTAACTGTCGTCTAAAATGTTCAAACCTCGACCAAGTTTAGTACGGGAAAGATTTAATCGCCAAAAAACCCCATAAACATGTTATTTTTTAACCAAAATAATAATAATAATAATTAAATATGTCAAAAAATAATTAAAAAGACCCAAACTTAACATGAGTTCTAATGCTTATAACATATCAGAGGTGGCTTATGATGTGTCAACTAATTTCATTTTTTTCTTTTTTTATGGCATGGATTGACTTAAGAATTGCACGTGATCTTGATTACTAAAAAACAGTTATTCTGATGCCCATTCCACTGATCGTGATTTGAGAGAAAATACACTAGGATTTGCAAGATGCTGAAGAATTTGTATAAATTGAACTTCAATCAAACTCAAACAGGTGAAGAACGAATAGGACGAGAATTTTAAAGGCATCCCGTAGGGCATAAAAAGAGTTCAAAATATTAATATATGTATTTGAAAAAAGTACATATTATCCGTATCCGATTAAAAATTAATAGGATACGATATATGCATATCCGTATCCATTTTTAACAATTATTTATACTAAATTTTACTTAATAACTATGTTGTTTTTTGAAGTATTTGTAATTTTCTAAAGTTATATAACCAGATTACGTTCATAAAATTATAGATAGTTCATTATAAAATGAATATCAAAGTTATGGTAAAAAAAATTTCATCAAATGAATAAAATTTTATATTTTATATATTACATATTTTATTAAAATATTAAAATTACTCTCACTTAAAATATATTCGAAATATTTAACATCAATATTCGTTTTTAATTTTATCTGACAGATATTATTCGTATTGGAATCCGGTTTGAAATGAAGTATATCCGTTTACGCCCTCGAAGGCATGTATTCTCTTAAACCCAAATGAAGTATTATGAAGTATTAACAATAGATGAGTGGCTATGTTGTTTATACAGATTTGGTATTTTGATGCCCCACTGGTTTGAGTGGAATATAGTATTTTTGGGACCACTGGTATATAAAATATATGCAGATGGTTGTGTCCCATGAAATATACTATGATGGATATTTTATTCATGAACCTAAATTGAGATATGTTAGCGGATCACAGAAATTGTTTGATGGTTTAGATGAAAACTATATCTATTATTTTGAGTTGAAAGATATTGTGTCGTATTTGACAAATGGTGAGATAAAGAAGATGTAGTACAAACTAATTGATAAAGAATTAGCAGACGAAAGAAGGGCATTAACTAGTAGAGGTAACCAAAATGTTTGAAGATAAAGAAAAAGAGATTTTGCAAGTATTTATTGCACATGTTCCTAATGAAAATGTACCTAAACAGTGGCTTGAACAGGATGTCGATGAAATAAATGTTGAATCTAAAAGGAATGATGAAATTGACCATGAATTGAACGATTTTGATGACAATGCTAACGAAAATGGAGATGATACATGAACTAAATGGTAGTTAAGATGAATTGAATGATAATGGAAGAAAAAATGAGTCAAATAATGAAAGTATTACTGCTAGTTTGAATAATTATTCTGATTATGATTGATGAAATAATTAATATTAGAAAAAAAAAATCAATTCAAAAAGAAAAGGGAGAAGAAACATATAAGGGTTGAAAATAAGTAACTTGCAAGAACTACCAATGAAACAAATGCTACTAACGACGAGGAAATGACAGCCGATAAAATCATAGCAAGGGGTGGTAGCAATGTCAGAAATCCTTTTCTTTGTGGACCAATAGAAGGATTGAAGGGTAATAAATTTGACTTATATAATTCAGACAATGAAGCTAAAGTAATTAAGGATGAATTTTGTGATCAAGACAATCCCAAAAGAAAGCATCATCCACCACAAATATCCTTATTTTGATCTTGATACACCATATAAAGGATGTAGTTCTCGTTAAAGGAATGAAATTTTTAAACCATGAATAACTCAGGCATGCTCTAATCAGCCATGGAGTTGCTAATGGGTTGAAAATTAAGTTTGTTAAGAGTTGTATCCGGCAAAAATGTAAAGGTAGAAATAATGAGAATGACCAAGTAAAATATGATGGGTTTTATTGATTTTGTGGGTTGGTATACTTGGGGTCTTATGCTATTACAAATTAGTTTGTGGGTCGGGTTCATGTATGAAATATGTAAAATGGTGAGGTGAGAATACCACAAAGATTATGTATTATTCCCGAATGAGTATTTGTAGAAGGGGGTTGAATACAAATCACAAATTTCTCGCTCAATGTAAAGATCACAATGTAATCTATAAATTAATTGTGGAATTATGATCACAGCAAATTATATCAATCAATAAAAATGTCTTTTATTGATTTTGAATATGAAATACAATCTGGTAATCAAAAACTATTGATACCAACTTCTTAAATCTGTTTAATGATGAATAGATGCAACCTAAAAAATAATTTCTAGCTTCTTGGGTTTATGAAAACTTGCTTCTCAAAATCTCTCAGATTTTGTTGCGTTATTACAATGAATGGACTGAATAATATTCTCTCTGTAAATCTTTGTATTCTATTCTATAATGTTATATATTTTTGATATCTGTATATTTTCTAAGTAGCTTCTTATATCTACTCTATTCTTATTTTCAACAGTTTCTCTGTTCCTTTTTGAACAACTTCACTGTTCGATTTGAACAGTTTCTCTGTTTCTTTTTGAACAGCTTCTCATATCTGCACTGAATAAAGATATTTATCAATATCTGTTGTGTAATGAGAAGGACTGATAGGTAATGCGATGTCCCTGCTCTTTTACAGACTAGCTTCCCGAACTTGTCAATCCTAATTATGTCTCTATTATGGATCTTGGTCGAATTCTTATTTGTAACTGCAAGTCCTACTGTATTTAGACTTTGTTGTGTTCCAGTCCACATCATCTTCAATATCTCCTCTGTATGTGTTGATGTTTATTTTATCTACTGATGAAAAACTTTATTTGTTGATGAAAAACTTTATCTGCTGATGACCATGTTTCTACAGAATATCCTCTTATAGTCATATTACCTCAAATACAGAATATCCTTTGACGAATACTTTATCCACAGGGAAATATAATCATCATTTGACTGAATGCTTTAGGATTTATCCTCTGATTATCCACTAATGTACATTTTACACTGTCGAAGGATAAATTCACTAACCTGTCTATTATCCACTGATGAAAAGTTTACACTGTCGGAGGATAATACTTAGAAAAAATCAACTGAAATTTATCTATTGATGTTTATATAACACGTCAGTAGTTTCTAGTACAATTTCAAATCTAACAATTCTAAGTATTATATACATCATTATCAAATGCTATAATTTCTAACAATCTCCTCCTATTTATGATTATCAATGATAAGCATAAATCAGAGTTTGATGATGATGTCAAAACACAAAACTTATACAAACACTACTTAAAATTAAAATTAAAAATGTGTAAACACAATTGTACCATTTTTGTTCTGCTAACAGTGATGACTGCATTAATAGTTTTGTTGGTTTCCTGTAGTTTTTCAAGCTCAACCATCAATCTGTTAACATCTTGAACAACTCTCTCAATGTCTTCATCAAAATTACTCTTTACGCCCCCTAACCTAATTATTCTCACTCTTTTTGACATCAACATCTTAATGTTGAAGGGTAGAAATAGACAGTTAAGGTTGACTAGCAGGAAGAATTGTTTCAGTTCATGAATTTCCTTTGAATTATTATTTGACTATTCTCCCCATTTGAATATCCTTTTGAATTTGTAGGAAGATTATTGAGAATACCAATCATGTGTCCCCTGACATTCTGGAGCTCAATTCAAAATTCATTGATCATGAAGTGTTGAAGCTTCACGTTTCTCTTTTTTATGTTGATCAATACTTTATAAATATCATGTGAGTACAGTTGCACCTGATACTCGTGTGACTAAATAATCTGGTTTGAGATGTGTTGTTATATCATTCAATAATCATGTGTTGCTTGCATCTAACCAAGCATCCTCAATCTCTTCTTCAAGTTCATCTGCAGTTCCTGTCGTGAGATCTGACAGTCTGTCTTGATAATATCCTGATTAAGCATGTCAGTAAGCAATTGTTGTTTTGCATCTTGTGAAGTAATTCTTTTCTCAGTATCCTCCGATGTTTGATCAGAATGGAGATCAAAGATTACATGAGTTGCAAATGTAGTAGTGTGTGAACATTTCTCTCTATTCTTTTCTTCAAGAATCTCATCCTTGCTCACATTCTCTCTTTTTGTTTGACTTTTACAAGTCAATCTCTCACACTCACTTTCTTTATTTTAATTTTTTTTTTAATCTCTTTTCCTCACAAGATCTGAATTTCACTAAGTATTCTCTCAGGCTCACTAGAAATGTTTAAATATTCCAGTCATGGATAAACTAGAGTGGTGTGAGAAATATAAACAGTAAGTATTCTGCATCAGTGGATGTTTGAGAAAGAATAGTTTTATTATCCACTGATGAGTTGAGAGCTACTATTTTGTGTTTCGGCTACAGAATTGACTTCTCTGATGATTGAACTAATAGAGAATCTAAAACCAACGGAATTATTAGGTCTCCATTGAAGAAGGAAGAATAAAAGTATAGAATTTAGTGTTTGTTGCTTCTCTTGAATAGAGAAAAGAAAAACATCAATTTGATACTCGTGTGTGTTCACTCAGTGACAGGTTGGTCATTAATCAAGTCCTACTTTTTCTTCTTCCTTTGAAAGGTATTTATAAATGTGTTCTTTTTAGACTCAAATTCCTATGTCCGTGGAGGTGGACTATTTTCAATAGATACAGTGTTTTGAGAGATTGCACCTAGAGATGTGTTTTTTCTTTTTAGACTCAATATTCTTTTGAGAGAATATTAAGTGGCCTTCAAGGGTTTTTACTGTTCTCCCTTCTCCTCTAACTGCTCACCCTTCTCCTCAGTTGTTGCTGGTCGTGCTTGTTTTCTTTTTACAACATTTATCTTTTGAGAGATAGAGGAGGTAACTTTGGTTGTAGACTTTGATTTAGAGGGTATTGCTAATTGGGCAAAAAGAGTTGAGTCTACCTTCATTGTGGCAAAAGAAAAGAAATAGAGAAGATAACTCAAAAATTAAGATTTTAATTTATGCTACCAACAGGTAAATTATCCACCGATGAGTAATTCATCAGGGGATAAATTAATCACTACTGCTTTTATTCATCAGTTGATAATTATCCTCTGAGGATTAAAATTATTTGTCGGTGCTTCATTTGTTCATCAATCGATAATTATCATCCAAGGAGTAAAATTATCTACTGATGCAACATTTGTTCATCGGTCAATAATTATCCTCTGAAGAGTAAATTATCTATTGATGCTTCATCAGGCTAAAATTATCTGCTAATTAGTTATACTATCAGCGGATAATGATATATGTTTCCTTGGTCAACGGATAATTATCCACTGATGGGTATCGGGGGATAATTATCTATCACTACCTTTTATCAGATGATAATTATTCACTCATCAGTTATACTATCAAATGTTAATTATCTACTGCTGCATTTTTAACTTGCACAAAATTTTCAAAGTTTTATTCACCAATTTTGAACATGCCTAACTCACTTACCAACTTGTTGAAGGTTGCTTTATCCAATAGTTTGGTGAATATGCCTACAAGTTGCTTTTGTGTGGGAACAAAGTGAAGTTTCACTATACCATTCATCACATGTTCTCTCATGAAGTGATACTTGGTGTCTATATGCTTTGTTCTAGAGTGTTGCACATAATTCTCTGTAATGGCAATAACACTAATGTTATCACAATAAATCGTAATTTGATTGAACACCATACCATAATCTATTAGTTGATTTCTCATCCATAAGATCTAAGCACAACAATTGCCAGCAACAATATATTCAGTTTCTACAATTGAGGTTAATACTGAATGTTGTTTCTTGCTAAACCAATAGACCAACCTCCCACCTAAGAATTGGCAACTACCAATTGCATTTTTCCTAACAATTTTGCAACTTGCATAGTCTACATCTGAATAACCTATTACTTTGAAATCAGATTCTCTTGGGTACCAAATGCTAAGATTTTGAGTTCCCTTGAGATATTCGAATATCCTTTTAACTGTAATCAGATGAGACTCTCTAGGTTCAGCTTGAGATCTAGCACATAAACATGTAGAAAACATTATATCTAGTCTACTAGTAGTTAGATATAAGAGAGAGCACATCATTACTCTACAACTTGATATGTTAATTTTCTTTCCTTTCAAATAAGTATCAAGTTTAGTGGATGTTGTCATGGCTGTTTTAGCAATTGAAACATCTTCCAAATTAAATTTCTTTAACATATATTTGATGTATTTTGATTGATTGATAAAAATACCATCATTAGCCTATTTAACCTATAGACCTAAAAAGAAATTTAATTCACTCATCATGCGATGCTCATCGCATATCTACTTTTCATCACTTTTGAGAATTTAGAACATAACTTCTTATTTGTAGATCCAAATATAATATCATCTACATAGACTTAAATAAGTATTATGTCACCAACATATTTTCTATGAATAAGGTTTTGTCGACAATACCTCTTGTGAAATTATTTTCAAGTAAAAATTGAGATAAAGTATCATATCATGTGTTAGATATAAAGGATGATGATGATGATGATATAATAAGTGCATTTGTAAATACTCAAGGTGATATATAAACCTTGATATACCTGCACATGTTTTGCATTCACTGATGGTTAAGATAGCCATCAGCGAATGAGTTTTTAGTCACTAAGCAAGTCAACAGTGCAAAGCTCGAAAGGACTTGTTAGTGATCTTGGTATGTTTGATGTCACTTAGAAAGATTGAGTATTCCGCACATCAAACATGCCAAGCCAATCGAGAAAGCTTCAATGGCTAAAGTACCGTCAGGGGAACCCATCAGTGGATGATTGAGGCAGACCAACCAGTCAGGGGAATGCGTCAGGGTATGGCAGTGACTGGCCAAACTCATCAGTGAAACGCTTCAGGGCATGACCAAGACATGTCACTTGTCAGGGTAAGGCATCAGGGAATGACAGTGTCAGGCCAACCCGTCAGGGGGAAAGCACAACACTACATCAGTGGAAGCCATTAGTGTGTGTCACTAGTCATAACATCAGTGGATCAAAGAAACACTGAGTAAAACTCAAGTGAAGGTTGAAGCCCTGATCCAGTCTTGAACAAAGACTTGTCATCAGGGGATCCAGAAGCACTGATCAAGTTCACGTCAGGGCTTGACATCAGTGGATGGTTATGATTGCATACACCCGTCATCAGGTCTATCGCGCAAATCGATGAAGCTTATAAAAGAAGCAAGAGATATAACTGGAAATATATTTCTTGAAGTTTGTTTGGTCCAATGACAACTCTCGAACATTAAATGCACGCAGATCAGGGGATGAAAAAGAACCAACTAAAGTAGCAGCAGTCTGACACATAGTGTCTAAAAGATAACAATGTGACATATATGTGGTAAAGTTAAATGGAGTAGCACGTCATTAACACGTGATTTCATCCACTGATCTTCTACACATGCAAAGGAGTTCTCATTACATAAATAGATCAATCCAACAGATCAACAAACATCGAAGCACACAAATCACTAGAGAAGCTTTGTAATATATCTTGAGAGAAATTGTGACGTCCCCAAAAATCCCTTAATGGATCAGGGCTTCGTCAAAAGAAGGAAAAGATAACCATACATCCATTCAAAGCATAAATACTGGATAAGGGCAGTATTAGAAAGTCATTACAACCCAAGAATAATACAATTACAGCGGAAGCTATTACATCATCTTTAATTACAAACCAAAATCAACTCTACTTCTAACATCTTCCTTCCTCCCTTCACATCTTCTTTCCTTCCTTCCTCAGTCTTATCAAAGAATATATAACTTAGCAGTTTATCATCTTTGCTTTCCCCTTATCAGAGGGTTCAGCCTTAGCGTTCTGTCCTGCAAGACATTAAAATTCAACATGGGTGAGCGATTTACGCCCAGCAAGTATATACACATCGAAGAAGTATATAATCAATTTAAAAGAATGTAACTGGAACATCGAATGAAGTTCAAGTCTATTTATGAGGCTTGGTGAAGCAAATGCCAAGGCCTCGAAAATCTTCAAAGATCATTGAGGATTCACTGATGATACACTATGAAGAAAGACAGGTATACACCCGAGCATAACTTCCTCAAAATATCCATCGGGGGCTAAACCCGTGGATCTGCTAACCATACAGTACACAGCTGGCCAAACTGGACTGCATGATCCCTCTTGTGTGGACTACATAGTCACTTTTTATTCCTCTAGGTCAGGTGAAAAACACATCAGCACCTTTCCTTTCCTCTTGCCGACCATGTGGCATAACCCATTTAAGAGACATCATTCTCATTCATTTGCACAGATATAAGATTGTAACATAGCTGAAATTCAAAGCTCATTTATATCCATGCATCATCATTTATATCATGCTAGCGGAATTTAAAGCATAGCATGCTCATCCATAAAAAAAACAATTGAAACTTAATTCAAGCCTTGCACGCATATCGAATCAAATGATAATGCGTTAACTGAAATAAACATCAGATTGAATGTATATATTTGCATCAACTTGCAATTAAACATAAGATTGTGAATATACTTGCCTCATGAATTTAATATCTTGGTTAAAGTATGAGAGAAAATGCACATGTGATGTCCTTAACTTTTAACGTCTCAATCTGATATAAAAGCTGTTGAGGTTAAGAAATCAATTAAAACTTCTTAAAATAATTTAAGAAAATAATATTTTATAGTTTTAAAAACAAACTGTGCATCAGGGAATTACTTCACTTTAACTCATCGGAGACTACGGATGACGTCGTCAGAGACTAAACTTAGCCTGTCGGAGACTAAGGCTGACGTCATCGGAGACTAAGAAATCTCCTCCATCAGAGACTATGGATGACGTCATCAAGGACTGAACTTGGCCCATCGGAGACTAAGAAATGACGTCATCAGGGACTAGCAACTCATCAGGGACTGATGACGTCATCTTAATTCAGTCGGAGACTAAGAGTGACGTCATCGGAGACTAACTTCTCATCAGGGACTGATGACATCATCAGGGACTAAACTTTAGCCTATCAGGGACTAAAGCTGACGTCATCCGAGAGTAAATATCCCGTCGGAGACTAATGACGTCATCGGGGACTAAACTTTAGCCCATCGGGGACTAATGATGACATCATCAGGGACTAACTTCTCATCAGAGACTAACTTAGAGTCTCTCAGAGACTAATTCAAACCCGTCAGAGACTAGGTTAAGGCCTGTCTCAGATACAGGGTCGTCTTCCTCACTCCTCCATTGGTGGTGCTCTCAACCATAACCACACTTGCCCTCCAAGTTTCTTCAGTAAGTTGCCTCCAAAAATATCTATGATATTCTTTGGTTATTGCAGCTCTGTCACACAACTTCTTTTTGCATAACCTTCCTTGCACGTTAACCTATTATGTAACATCTTTGATGTATCAGCACACCAGCTCCCTTAATTTCCTCTTGGAGTTCCCATGATAAGTTATCTTTGTAGCGAATAACTTATCTCTATGAGCTTCCTGGTTTTTGATTGGACCAACTTCCATCTTTTTCTCATTCAAGTTTTTATAAGTTATCTTTGCAGTTTTCACATCAGCAACTATATACACATATTGTGTATAAGTATGACTTATATAACTTATCTCCATATTTTACTTTATCAGTGTTCACACCTGTAGTGTATAACTTATATCCTTGAAGCTTCTTTGGTAGTCAATCTCTCCTTATTGGACCACCATCTATATTTTAATTTCATCGACTTTAGACTTGAGTTAGTGGATTTGTGAACTCAGACACGTGTCATCCCATATGTCATTTTTAGTCTCTAATCATTTCATCCCCTAATGAGCTGTTTTGTTCATAAGTGGATATTTATCCCCTGAGAGCCAATTTTGTTCATTAGTGGATATTTATCCCTTGACAGGCTTCACTTGACTTCCCGATAACTTTGGCGATAGTCATTTTGAGTTTGTCGATGACTTTGGCGATAGTCATTTTGAGTTTGGTGATGTTGTTGATTTGCCCGATGACTTTAGGGATAGGCAAATGACTTTGGCGACAGTCAAAATAACTTTGGCATTGAGTAATGTTGAGTTTGGCATTAGCCAAATAACTTTGGCGATGTTCCAATATTCTCAAGGCTACTTCAATGTAATAGAGAGTCTTTGCCTTAGACTCTGATAACTTCAACAATAGTCTCTGGTAGTACAAACACTTAGTCTCTGATGAACAAACACTTAGTCTCTGAAAAATTTAGTCTCTGGCGAACAAAAACTTAGTCTCTGATACACAAAAACTTAGTCTCCAATGAACATAAACTTAGTCTCCTATGAACAAATACTTAGTCTCTAATAGGTTAATTTTGCTTGACCAACTTTTACTTTTGTTGAACTCTCCAAATCATTCCTTGTAGTCTCTAATGGTAGTTTCTCATAATGCACTATTGCAAATACAATTACAAATCTAACTATTCTAAGTTTGTATATCATCATCAAATGCTATAATTTCTAACATTTAACTTATATCTATGAGTTTCCCTGGTTTTATTAGACCAGTTTCCATATTTTCCTCTTCAAGGTTGTATAAGTTATCTCTGCAATTTTCACACCAGCATCTTTATACGCATGCTTGTGTATAAGTATAACTTATCTCCATTTTTTCTTTATAAGTTATTTCTGCAGTGTTCACGCCTGCAGACTTTATACATATGTGTGTATGTATAACTTATCTCCTTGAAGCTTCTTTGGTAGCCAATCTCTCTTTATTGGACCACCATCTTTTTTTTAATTCCACTGCCTTAACTTGAGTTAATGGACCTGTGTAATCAGCCATATGTTATCCCATATGTCATCTTTAGTCTCTGATCATTTATCCTGTGATAAACAAATTCTGGTGTTAAGCAAAATGACTTTGGTGATTGTTAACTTCAAGTTTGGTGTTTTGTGAAACGTTGGTGCTAGCTTTGGTGATAGTCTTTTATCACATGATGACTTAATCTCAGTGAATATTTTATCCCTTGATGTTTTATTTATCAGTGGATGTTTATCCCCTGACGAGTCTTTTTGTTCATCAGTGGATATTTATCTCCTGATGAGCTTTTTGTACATCAGTGAATATTTATCCCCTAATGCAACTTTATTCACAAATGGAGATTTATCCTTTGATAATTTATCCCCTGACTAGTTGTATCCTCTGACCACTCTTCAATGTAATAGAGAGTTTTTGCCTTAGTCTCTGATAGTTTCAATAATAGTCTCTAATAGCTTAAACAATAGTCTTTGATATTGTTTGTCAGTAAGCAAACCAACATTCTTAGTAGCCTTTTTTTCTAGCCTTGGTTCCAAAGTTTTCTTTACAGATGTGGAATTTACAACTTTAGAACTTTCACCTAGCTCAATCTTAGCAGGTTTAACAAATTTAATTGGTTTTAATTTTCCTGTTGTTTTAGATTCTGTGCTAGCTTCTATTTCTTTATCTTTATTAGTGGTAATGAGTTGCTCACCAACTGATACAACAATGGGCGTATCTGAGTATCCTAAACCAGCTTTTTGATTAGGATTTTGTGAGTTTAAAAGATCATGCACTTTGTGTGAGGATTGTGTGCATTATTTTATCTTATCTTGTTCAACATTAAGTTTTTCATCTAAATATTCTTCTCTTTTCAAGGCATTATCAAGATGTCTCTTAGCATTAAAAGTTTCAGATTTGGCCTTTTCTAGGATTAACATTATTGGACTCAGTAATCCTATTGTTTTCTTTAGTAAGAGATCTTAAACTAGCATGCAAATCATAAATCTCTTTGGCCATTTCTTGAATGGTAGCATCACATTCATTTTTAGAAATTGAAGAAATATTGAAGTTATGTACCTTAGTTGGTGATGAGTTCTGTGATTCAGCTTCTCCTTCAGAAATGCTTGAGGATTTAGCCATTAAAGCCAAATTTATAATCTCTCCCTCAGCATTAGGTTCATTTAAATCCACTCAATCCATGCCTAGAGCTATATATGCCTTTCCCTTTTTCTTGAGAAGATCAAAGTACTTCTTTTTGTAATCTACATCATCCTTGAAGTCTTTCTTCTTCTCAGCTTTGGGATTTTTGTATCCACTAGCAAAGTGACCAAACTTATTACAATTATAACACCTGATTTTAGATTTGTCAATCATGGTTGATTGACTTGGATTGACAGGAGTGGACGTTGATGTTGATGAGCCTTTCCTGAACTTCCTTCCTTTTTGAAATCTCAGGTTTTTGAATTTCCTAGCAATGTAGGCCAAACTTTCATCAATTTCATCTAGTTCCTCAAGTGTATAACTCCTAACTTCATTCTCTTCAGTCTCACTTTCTTTTGTTTCATTATCATTAGAATCTTCTTTCTTAATGGAAACCTTCACCAGTGCAACAGATCTATCTTTGGAGTGTTGCTTATTCCATTGTTGGATTTCCAACTCATAGGTCTTCAAGTTTTCATATATCTCATCCAGTGTTAGAAAACCTACATTTTTGTTGGCTTCTCTGATTCCAGTAGTCTTTGGATCCCAATGTCTAGGAAGAGCTCTCAGAAATCTGTGATTTACTTGAAGCACAGAATACTCTTGGCCATAGGTAGATAAATCATTAATTAATTGGATGAATCTCTCATATAGATCATCAAGAGATTCACCATCCTTGGCAGAAACAACTCATATTATTGAATCAGCAAGAGTTGCTTGTTTAGCTTGATTTGGTCATTCCCTTCATATAGGATAGTGAGTTTGTCCCAGACCTCCTTGGATGTTTTGCACTTCATAACTTTGTATATCATGTTGTTATCAAGTGTTGTGTTAAGGATATCTCTGACCTTCTTATCCTTGGTAACCTCCTCATTTTCTGATTGAGTAAATTCTTTTGGAGTTTTTGCTTCATATTTGTCTGGTGCAGTAACACCATCAGAGGTGATGTCAAGTACAAGCTTCTTTATTTCTAGAGGACTTTTTTCAATAATCTCCAGGTATTAGTCGTCTTTTGCATCATAACTTACGATCCTTTGTTTCCAGAATGAGTATTCACCTTTCTTAAGTTGTGGAACTCTAGTGTTGTCCTTCAAATTACTCATGATCTTTAGATTGAATTAATCTACAACGGCTTTGATACCAATTGTTTGTCCCGTCAATTAATTGTAGAAGGGGGGGGGGGGGGGGGGTGTTGAGTACAATTACTAACTTTTCTTTGAATTAAACTATTTAATACAGTTTAAAACTTAAGAACAGTTAAAACAACTTTACCAAAAATATATAACATATGAAACAATAAAGCAAATTGCAAGATATGAATATTAATCTACAATATGTATATTTATTGTAAATCAATTTGAATCTTTACAATTTTTTCTGGTAGTGATTATCAGTTGTAGACAATACTTGTTTAAAATAACAGCTACACTCTAGAAAAATGATTTATAGATTCTCTCAAGTTTATGAAAACTTGTGTCTTTCAAGTTATGAAAAACTTGCTTCTCTCTAAGATAATAAAAATGTTAGGTTTTATAACATTTGATGATGATTATATTTAGAATTCTTAGAAATACAAATGTATAGTTAGTGATACTTAATAACATTTGAATTTTTGTAGCTGGTAGTTTACTCCCTAATTCATGCAATTTATTTTTATGTGAGAGTAAGTTAATTTGTATTATAAGAGACTATCAGAATTACATCAGAGATTTCAACAAGTCAAAGATTATGTTTAGTCTATCAGAGACTAAGACAAAAACTTATCAGAGACTACAACTTAAAGTATGGGAGACTAATCTTAAGTCATTAGAGACTAAGAGTAAACCATTGGAGACTAAGATTAAAACATCGGAGACTAAGCTTAACTTGTCGGAGACTAAACATAGTCAATCAGAGACTAAAGTTGAAACAGTCAAAGATTAAAGTGGAGATTACTCTCTTGATGCAGTACAGAGGTCTATCTGAATTAGAAGTTGATTTCTACGTGCACATTGAAAAGATATTGAAGACAAAGCTGGTTAGGAAACTAACCAGAGAGAGAAAAATAGTTTTTGATCATGGAATGAAAAAAAGAGAGAACCTACTTCAATTGTATATAGAAAAACATATATTGAATAGGATTAGAAGTTGAATTACGATTCAGATTTGGAAGCTGTAATTAATTATTTTTACAGAGTTGTATTAGAAGCTGTATGTTTTCATAGATTTGTATATATACAATACAGAAATTGAAGCTGACAATCGATTTGTGATTGTTAGAATTTGTAATCAATTGTTAATCAATAAAAGCAATTGTTTATAAATTTGTTCTTATTTTTGTTCTTTATTTTTCGCAAGTTATATTACTTTAAAGAACAAAAATCCAAAAAGATTTCAAGAACTTGCATTCAACTTTCCTTCTACAAGTTCTAGGCTGTCTCACCGGGACAACAAGTGGTATTAGAGCCTTCGATTCATATATTTCAAATAACAAGATCCAAGGATGCCAACGATGAAGGAATCAGCTCTAGCATAATGACATATGCAAGAAGTCGTGATGATGGAACCAGAATTCCAATTTTTAAAAAGGGAAGAATATCCTATCTGGAAACAAAAGTTGTATATGCACTTGAGAGCAACATATCCTGATTACATTGATAGGATTGAAAAGGGTCCTTATCAACCAAGGAAATTCGTTCCTTCAAAAACTATGGAAGGAACAATAATTGCTGAACACTTTGAACTTGCTCCTGAAAGTGATTATACTAATGAAGACAAGTTACAAGTGTTAAAAGATGCTAAAGTAATGAACATACTCTACAATGGAATGGATAAAAATATGTTCACAAGCATCATCAATTGCACAACATCAAAACAAATTTGGGACACCATCAAAGTCCTATATGAAGGAACAGACCAGGTAAGAAAGAATAAAAGGTCATTTGTTAACACAACAATATGAGTTCTTTCAAGCAAAGCCTAGTGAATCAATAACATCAGTGTATGATAGATTCAATGCTTTGCTGAATGATCTGAAAATCCTTGGAAAGTCCTATGATAATGAAGATGTTAATACAAAAATCATGAGGGCTCTTCCACCAAGCTGGGATCCAAAAACAACTACAGTAAGGGAAGCTCATGATTTGGACATTCTCACATTGGACAGGCTCTATGGAAATCTAAAGACTTATGAACTTGAAGTAGAGCAAAGACAAAAGATGAATGGTAGGGATAAAGGAGCTGCACTAATGGTTGAGACAAAGATGTCTCATGAGGAGCTTGATGATGAAACCTACACTGCAAGCTCGATTGATGAAGAATCTGAATCCAACACTGATGATGACATGGAAGAATTCATGGCCTTCATGGTGAAACAATTCAAGAAATTTAGAGCTAGTAGAAAAAGGAGAAGATTATTAAGAAAACCTAACCCAAAACGAGAAGGTCAAACTGTGACCTTTGATAAAAAGAAAATAAGATGTTACAACTGTGATGGGTTAAGGCACTTTGCAATGAGTGCAAAAATCCTAGATCTACAAAGAGATCTAAGGATGAAAAGATCAAGAAATTAGGGGATGATCTTGTTGACAAAAATTATAAATCAAAGAGCAAGACCTTGATTACTGAAGACAAAAATTGGATTGACAGTGATTCTAAAGAAGAAATTGTCAACTTTGCTTTGATGGCTCGAACTGATGAGCCAAGTGATTCTACAAAGGTATGTGATGCAACTCAGAACTTTAATGTGCTTAGTCTAATTGATACATCTAGTAGTGAAAGCATACAAAAAGATATGTCTGATTTGCATGTTAATTTTAGATCACTGACCATTGAACATGCCAGAGTTAAAGAATCACATGATCAAGTCTTGAATAGAAATAAATTTCTTGAAGAGAGACAAATACAATTTGATACTATGAAGTCAGAATATGATAAAACTCATCACAAAATTGATGCTTTGAAAAAGAGGGAATATTACTTAGTCGAACAACTTGAACATGAACAAGCTAAGATAAAACAGTGGAACCAATCCTCTAAAAAGCCTCAACTTCAAGATTAAATCTACCTCCTGCAAGACCTTGGTTGAGAAATCATACACCAAATTTAATTATTGGAGATTTAGAGGAAGAAGTCAAGACAAGAAGTGAAACACAAAAAGAATGTCTTTATCTCAGTTTTCTGTCAAATACTAAGCTAAAGAAAATTGAAGAAGCACTTCAGAATCCTAACTGGGTAATAGCTGTGCAAGAAAAATTAAACCAATTCACAAGGAATAAAGTGTGGAGATTGGTGCCCAAACCAATGAATAGATCAATAATTGGTGCCAAGTGGGACTTCAGAAACAAATTAGATGAAGCTGGTACAATCACAAGGAATAAAGCAAGATTGGAAGCAAAGGGTTATTCTCAAGAAGAATGAATTGACTATGAAGAAACCTTTGCACCAATTGCAAGACTTGAAGCAATAAGGATTTTCTTGGCATATGCAGCCTATAAAAACTTCAATGTGTACCAGTTCTTGAATGAAAAGTTGGAAGAAAAGGTCTATGTTGAACAACCACTAGGTTTTGTAGATCCTAAGTTTCCAAATCATGTCTACAGGTTAGATAAAGCACTTTATGGCTTAAAACAAGCACCCAGAGCCTGGTATGATACTCTCTCTCAGTTTTTAATTGAAAATAAATTTGTTAGAGGTATCATAGATAAAACACTTTTCTATAGAAAACAAGGTTCTGATTTAATACTTGTGCAAATATATTTGGATGATATTATATTTGGATCTACAAATGAAAAACTATGTGAAAGATTTTCAAAGTTGATGTAGTCTAGATATGAAGTGAGTATTATGGGTGAGTTAACATTTTTCTTAGGATTACAGATAAAACAATCAACTGATGGAATTTACATAAGTCAGTCCAAGTACATCAGGGACTTACTAAGGAAATATGATTTAGTTAATTGTGCATCTGCAAAAACACTCATGGCTACAACCACTAAGTTAGATAATGATACTAAAGGAAAGAAAATTGATATAACTAGCTATAGAGGCATGATAAGCTCACTTTTATATTTAACTGCAAGTAGACCAGATATAATGTTTGCTACATGCTTATGTGCAAGATTTCAAGCTGACCCTAAAGAGTCACATTTAATTGTTGTTAAAAGAATACTAAGATATCTAAAGGGTACCCAAAACCTTGGGTTATGGTATCCTAAAGAATCTGATTTTAAACTAGTTGGCTATTCAGATGCTGACTATGCAGGATGTAAGCTTGACAAAAAAAAGCACAAGTGGAAGTTGCCAATTTCTTGGAGGCAGACTTGTTTCTTGGTTTAGCAAGAAACAAAATTCAGTGTCAACCTCAACGTCTGAAGCTGAATACATTGCAGCTGTGAGTTGTGCTCAGATCTTGTGGATCAAAAATCAACTCCTAGACTATGCTTTTCACATGTATCAACAATGGCATCCAAGACTGTGTGCTTCAAGTTCGGCGACTTCGACTTTATCAAGACAAATCATGTTGTGGTCACAGACAAGAATGAGTTTGAAGCACAATACCACCCTATTGTAGATTTTCTACAAACATCTACACTTTCGTATGCCATTTACGAAGCACCCACACAAGCCACTGAAAGCATCACAACTATGTGGTCCACTACTAAAATCCAGGACGAAAGTGATGATTCGCCTATGGCAAACTTTAAATATGATAATATTATTTACACTATTGATCATGCAGTCATTAATAAAGCATTGCACTTACCTATCCATGATGCATATGACCTAACTGCCTCTGATGAGGAATTGCTCGATATGTTTAAAAACTTACACTATGATGAAAAAATTGCATCAATAGGTTCCATAACTAAACCCCATCTTAGGCAGGAGTGGTCTTTATTTTTCAATATTATCACTAAAACATTCACTTCAAAATACAGTGGTTATGATGCTATCACCACACTCACACAACAAATTGCATTTAGTGTGTTATATGATAGGCACATCTATTTAGGGCTATTAATTCTGCATAACTTAATGGCTAAATTGAGAACTGGTGATAAAAATAAAATCTATTATGCGAGGTTTTTGATGATGATTGCCAACTATCTGATTCCTAACCTAAATATCACTAGTATGAAAGTTGTGCCTACAGTCTTGCAGAGTAAACGTATATTTACTAATGTGAAGAGAAAAGCAGCAAAGGTAAAGGTTCCTCTTTCCTTCCCTTCTATCATGAGATCCACTCTCATAGATACATTTCCAAACCTTTATACTTCTTCTTATTTTGAGGATCTTGAGCAACAAAGAAGAAACCTTATTGATCCTCCAACCACATCTTCACAACAACAATTTGAAGCCCCCTCCACAGTTTCTCAAAAGACTGTGGTTGTAAAAACAATGAAAGCCACAAAGTTACCAATTAAAAGAAAAACAAAAGAGGGTGACAATGAGGCTGAGGGAGTAAAGGAAGTTGTGTTGGCTTTTCAGAGAAAGAAAAGAGTGTTAACCTTAAGCCAAAAGCAATCCATTGCCTCTCAAAAGGCAATGGAGGTTCAAAGGAAAAGCAACACTCTGTTAACATCCTCCCAAAAGGATGCTAACATTAAACAAAGTTCCCAACCAGGAATAGTAGGTACAGAGTCTGCACAACCCCCTGTACATACAAAGGGGCAAGACTAAAGAGAGAGAAGATCAAAAAGAAAGAGTGACACAAGGAGTGCACACACAAAGTCTATCCAACTTGATGCTCCTTAAATTTCTATTCTTGAGGAGCAGCCAACACTCTAATCTGTCCATTCCCCTATCTCTTCTCCTATTCTTGATTCTTTAGAACTTAACAGTTCAAATTTTCTTGATTTTATCCAAAAAGAGCCAACACTCCAGGTGGATCAAGCTAAACCATCAGAGACTAGTTCTCACATGGACTGGTAGGAGACGAGTTAACAACCAGAGATTAGTTTTCCACCAGAGACTAATGCTTGTATCTCACCAGAGACTAACACAGAAGAACCACTTGTTCAAAGTACAAGTGCAGTCAGTTCTCCAACCCTTTCCTTGGAGAGATCCCTAACCACTGATATACAAAGGGAACCCCCTGTCCTTGGAGTCACAACTATTTCTTCTTTATCTCCTCCTTCTGTAGGACAGAGTGATACTATCCAAATGAGTGAGGCAGAGAGAATAATTAGTGAGAGTCAGGCTCCTGACCTAGAAAAAGGAGAGATAACATAAACACTTGAGAGTCAAGTTTTAGATAGCTTGGAAAAAGGAGAGATAAAGCAGTTGAATGTCCAACTCCAAGCAAAAGGAGAGGGAGTGAGCAAGGATGAGATCCTTGAACAAAATAAAAGAGAGAAAAATCCATTCTCAGCAGGTGACTTTTTCAAACCTTTTGAGCCCTCCACCTTAAATGAAGCTCAAGTTTCCTCTACTCCAACAATAACAACACTTGCTTCAACATAAGACACTAGAGAAAGATCACAACCAAGGGATGTCGGTCTACAATTACTTGCTGAAATGTCCAATGCTGATTTTGAAATCTTATATGGACTTCAACGACAACAAGATCAAATATCAGCATTGAAGACACAAGTTGTACATGAACCTGAGCATGTTGAGATTGAAGAAGAGAATGTGGATGCTTGGCTGGATGAAAGCTACACAAACAATTTGGATGAAGCAACTGCCTAACTTCGACAAGATTATTTGACCACATTACGGTCTAGTGCAGCTGAGCTTATTCCAAGTGCAGTTTATGAGGAATTGATCAAACTTGGCAGGAAACATACGAAGTACTAACACTTCTTGATCAATGGTCTCCAGGCTGCACTCCAAAGAGTTGAGACCAAAATGGACATGGACACAAAAAAAATCAGATCATGCTATGAAGGTCACCTTCCAAGGAGGATGCTCAATTCCATTTATATGCGTTTGAGGGAGCAGTCCACTACAAAGAAAAGACTTCAAGCATCGGAATCTAATGTCCAGGCCATTTTGCAAAAATAAGACAACTTTGATCTCGCTCTTCAACATCTCACACAACTTATACAACAGACTATTCCACCACTGGCTACTACTTCTCCTACACCTTTAGATTCTGATGTCAAAAAGGGGGAGAGTAGTTAGTCAAAGTCTGTTGCAGTTCAAATTCAACAACAAGAAGTTGTTCCTGAGAAAATAAGCTATGCTAGCTTGATGGCTAAACTTACAAGACTTGAAGGTGCCAAAAGAAAGCTTGATGTAGCCATCAAGTCTAATATAACAACAACAACACCATCTACAACAGCAACAACAACAACAACAACAACAACAACAGCAACAACAACAACAACAACAACAACAGCAACACCAACAACAACACCAATAACAACAGAGACAACAACAACAGTTCTTCCCTCTACTGCAACAGCTCCAACAACAAAACAAGATAAAGGCAAAGGTATTCTGGTTGAAGAACCAAAGAAGAAAAAGTCTGTTCAGCCAGGACAGCCTAAGTTATTAGGGGATGCCATGAAGACTGCTCACTTTAGTACTCCAGTGGAAATGATAGTGGATGGGAAAGTAGAGATAAAGTTTATCCTCAAGAGCAGAAGTTAAATGAAGCTGATGCATTGCTTGCTCAGAAATTGCAAAAGGAAGAGGAAATGGCTGCAACTAGGGAGGAGGAAGAATTAAAGAAAAAGGCCTTGGAAATAAAGAAAACAAGAGCTCAAAAGTCTGTTGAGACTAAAAGGAGAAATAAGGAGGTTGAGCAGGCTGAGAGAAGGGCCAAAAGGAAGCCATTGTTGAATGAGTCTCCAAAGAAAGCTGAAATTACTTTGATAACTATGGTTTAACCAAGTGAATCTGAAACAGTTCCAAGTAGTCAAATCTCTAGGATTGGGGTGACTAACATTTCTGAATTGAAGGAAGCTTTCAGAAAGAGTGTTGAGTCTATCAATGTTGAAAAAGATAAAAATGACAAGGAGTATCTAAAAGTCATTCAAAAAGATGGAGAGACTCAGAGTCTGGTTAAACCAAGCCTGGAGATGAGGTCATTCAAAGATATGGGATAGTTGTTATCTATTGTACCTAAGAATTTTATGCCTAACTTAGAGTTCAGGAGGCAAACTCAAAAGAAGCTTACAGAGATGGAAAAACTAATCAAACTGTCGAGAGTAGATATTCCTCCACTTCCATATGGGTTATGGTATGAGAATTTTCATCAGGATGTGATTTTCTTTGACTATGAAAAGCAGATCAATACAGTAAGTCTTGGTGAACTTGAAGGATTCATATCTTTACTTAAAGATTCAATTGATGAAGATGAGATCAAGTTCAGAAAGCTGCTTGAAGATAAAGTCAAAGAAATCAACAAGAAGAAAGGGTGAAGTTGTAGTTGTTGACTTTTATTTTTGAAGCCAGACTTATAGGATTTAAACCTGATTCTTGGTGAAGCTGAATTTAGGATCGAAGATCTTAGTTCAGGTACATTTGTAGTTAACATATTCTTTAAATTTTTGATTCTAAGTTATTCTTATAATTTTTAAGTTTTGACATCATCATCAATCTTGATTTATGTTTATCACTTTGATAATCATAAATAGGGGGAGATTGTAAGGTTTTATAACATTTGATGATGATTGTATTTAGAATTCTTAGAAATACAAATGATGATGATTATATAACATTTTATGTTTTATAACATTTGATGATGATTATTTTATAACATTTGACTTTTGTTGAACTCTCCAAATGTAGTCTTTGTGGTCTCTGATGCGTACCTGCAGTCTCTCTAATGGTAGTATTTAATAGAACACTATTGTGGATACTTGTACAATTACAAAATCTAACAATTTTAAGTGTTTATATATCATCATCAAATACAATAGTTCCTAGCAATCTCCACCTATTTATGTTTATTATTGATAGGCATAAATCAAAGTTTGATGAAGATGTCAAAACACAACCTTATAACACCATTTCCTAGAATTGAATTTGAAACATGTAAAAACATATACATGAACATAACAGTGATGGTTTTGTTGTTTTCAGTTCCTCAATGCCCAACCGTCAATCTGTTAGCCTTTTTGACATTTCTCCCTTCTCCCCTTGTCTTTATCAGAATTACTTTGGTTCTCCTGCCTTGATTATTCTCCCTCTTTTTGGCATCAACATCTTAATGTTGGAGGGTAGAAATCATCAATAAAGTTTGACTAGAAGAAAGGAATTATTTCAGCTTTATTTGAATGTCATTGATTATGAAGTGTTGGAGTTTCGTGTTGTACTTTCTATGATCAATGCTTCAAAAACATTTTGTGAGTACAACTGCACTTGACCTATTTGAGATCAAATATTCTGATATGAAGTGTACTACTGCATCATCCAATGATATACTCTGATATTTGATCAGAATTGGGGATAAAAATAAATGAGTTGCAAAGGTAATGAGTGAAACAATTTCTCTCTATTCTTTTCTTCAAGGATCTCATACTTGCTCACACCCTCTCTTTTTACTTGACTTTTACAAGTCAGCCTCTCCCACTTATTTTCCAAAAAAAATTTTGCTTTAATTTCTTTTTCCTCACATTTTTTTTCAGACACAAGGTCTAACTCTCATTTTGAATTCTCTTTGGCTCACTAAATATAAAATCTTCCTATTGTAGGTGACCTAGAGTGGTGTAGAAAATTAGAAGTAAGTGTTTTGTATCAGTGGATGTTTGATAAAATACAATTGCATTATCCACTAATGAGTTGAGAGCTGCTATTTATGTTTCAGCTACAAGAGTTGGCTTTTTTAATGATTAAATTATCAAAGAATCTGAAACCAATGGAATTAAGAAATTTTTCATTGCTTCTAAAGAAATATCAACGAGAGAAGAATAAATAATAAGGGTAGAATTTGAATATTGGTTGCTCCTCTTGAATAGAGAAAAGAGAAGCATCAATGTGAGACCCTGTGTGTGCATTAAGTGACAGGTTGATCATTGATCAGAGCCCGTTTCTTCTTCTTCCTCTGAAAGGTATTTAAAAATGTGATCATTGTAGACTCAAATACCTGTGTCCTTAGACTTGGACTATTTTCAATAGATACAGCGTTTTGAGAGGTTGCACCTAGAGATGTGTTTTTTCCTTTTAGAACTTAATATCCTTTTGAGAGAATATTAAGCAGTCTCCAAGGGTTCTCATTGTTTCTTATTTCTTCCTCATAACTTTCTCTAAATGCTCACCCTCCCCCTCAGCTATTGCTGGATGTGGTTGTTCTCATTTTACAACCATTATCTGTTAAGAGATAGAGGAGATAACTTTTGATATAGACTTGTATTAGAGGGTTTTGCTACTTGGGTAGAAGGAGTTGGATCATTACTAACATCCTTCAATGTAGCAGAATTAGAAAAAATAAAGAATAATGTAGTAGAGAGTTAAGACAATACCTGAATCAGCTACGACAAGATCCTTAAATAGATAAAGAATATTAAACATAGGGAATCCTGCATAGTATATTAATTTCTCTACTATTTATAATCAGTAGTTAATTATCCACTAATAGTTAAATTGTTGTAGGATAATTAGTCACTGATGCATTATCATCAGTTAATAATTATCTTTAATTAGAACAATTATTGACTAATGCTTCACAATGTTATTATCTTTATGAACAATCAATTTTGTCAAAAGATAATTTCAACTGCTTTATTCAGTTGTTAATTAGTCTCTGGTAACTAAGTCATCAGAAAATAATTAACTACTGTTGTAATTTAGACTTGCAGTCTCTGATGCGTACCTGCAATCTCTGATGGTAGTCTCAGATAGAACACTACTGCGAGTACTTGTACAATTATAAAATCTAACAATACTAAGTGTTTATACATCATCATCAAATACTACAGTTTATAACACACTAAACTAAAGATGTTAAAACAAGCACTGCAAACCTGAATAAGAAATAGTGTGGCGACCCCAAAAATCCCACATGGGACCTGGGCGCCGTCAGGGGAAAGAAACAAACAACAACCTCACATCCATACAACACTAATGTACTAAAGTGATTAATAGTACATTCTTACAATTACTCAGAGTACAAAACTTGCAGCGGAAACTAAGCTATTACAATTGCTTTAATCATCATCCTTACATGAAGTTGAGACCCGTAGGTCTATCAAACTTAACACTTCAATCGTGCTCTTACATCTTCAGTCCTCTGCTTCTCCTCATCACTACCCACAACTAACTCGTTACGACCTTATGCATGAACATCTTACCTTTATCACCTGTAAAACATTTAACAATAGCAAGGATGAGCGATTTACGCTTAGCAAGTATATAATCATGTAAGGTGGGTAACAAGGGTTCAAACTATTTGTGAGGTGTGACGGATTCAATTGTCAAAACCTCTAGCACTTTTAAAAAAATATCTTGATTTTGAGATTTTGCACTCTTTCTTCCTTCCTTAACCATCTTGCATGTCTTATTTAGCTTAAAGGAGGTTCTCATAAACTACGTACAACATCCTTCCTCTTAAGACTAACATAAGCACGTGCACATCTGTAAACATTCTCATACATTTGCACAGATATAAGATTGAAAATAACTGATAAATCAAAGCTCAGTTATATCTATGCACTTTCATTCATATCATGCTAGCGGAAATTAAAGCATAGCATTCTAATTCACAAGGAAATTTAAACATAAAGTCATAACCTTGTACGCATGTCGAATCAATTGACCATGCACTAAAATAAGCATAGGAATGAGAATATACTTGCCTTCATCCTTAGCTGAGCTAAATCTAATTCACTTGCTTGGTGAAATACCTTTGAAAAACATACTTGTTGACATAGCATGAGAATCTATGCTTAGAATATAAATGTGAGTATATACAAATGTGATGTCTGTGATGTCCGAGCATTTTATTCTCTTGACTTTTAATCAAATCATTTGTTGCATCAGAAAAATGAGACTTTTCATTTAAAACAAGCCTGAGGGATTTTTAGACCGTTACACATCCATCAGGAGAATGAGTTCTGATCGTTAGGGAAAGATTTGCCCATCGCCAAACTCATCGGGGAATAATATTTTTAGCCATCAGAGACTAACATATTTTGCCTGTCAAAGACTACGGATGACGTCATCAGGGACTAAACTTTAGCCATTAGAGACTAACATATTTTTCTCATCAGAGACTAGGAATTTCCTCCATCGGAGACTAAGAATTTTCTTCATTGGAGACTAACTAACTCATAAGAGACTGATGACATCATCTTAACCCCATCGGAGACTAAGGCTGACATCATCGGAGACTAAGGATCGCATCATCAGAGACTATTTAGCCCATAGGAGACTAATTGTGACGACCTGGAAAATGTGTTTATCTATAAATAATTATTCACTCATTTTATTTTATTTTATTTTATTTTATTTTATTTTCTTATTAATATGTATATGGTTATTATATGATGTTTTTGAATGTCTAAATATTTTTTTGGACCCATTAAAGGGGTTATAGCTATTTGATTATTGGTTGCAAGGATAAGCAATGATGGTTATGTTTGGTGACCTCCGTAATTGCTTAAAGGAGCCCACTTTTCCGGTTTAGCAAGTTCCCTAAGGAAATGTAATAGTTTACGTAAGGGAATGACATGATGAGTACGTATACTAATTAGATTAGTAAGCTGATTGTGTGTCATCAGTGGATTAAGCGTATGTGCATGAAGGACAACAAGCTTATTACATAAGCTTAGTTGCTAAGAATCATGATGAGTAGTCGTTCTACCGTCCAGATTAACCAATCATTTCATTTCATAGCTTAATCTTAGCCTACTATAAATACCTCATTCGGAGAAACATTTTAGCCTCTTTTCTAAAAATTTCTCTTCCAAAGTTCTTTCTTAAACCAACCATCTCCATATAATTTCAAGTTCTCTTTTCTGGATGATTACTTCCAAACCAGCTGTGATTTCTTTCGTCAAACCAAGAGGTAAGAATTTTAAGATCTCCTCAGCTATTTCTTTTTGCATAGTATCTGAGAGTAGTAGCCATATATATTAGGGTTTCAAGGAAAAGTTAAGCTTTAAAAGATAGGCTATGTTCTATTGCATATTCATGTTTATGAATCATCCAAGGTTGAGCTTGTTCATGTAAGGCCTTTCATCGAAGCAACGACAAGCTCTAATGTTAGTCTCTGATGAGTTAATGCAAGTCTTTGATGATGATGTTAGCCTTAGTCTCTGATGGGTTAAGATGACATCATCAGTCTCTGATGAAATATTTGTTAGTCTCGGATAGACTAAGGTTAGTCTCTAACGAGGTAATGTTGATAGTCTCTGGTGACTAAAATTCTTAGTCCCCGACGAGTTCAGTGCTGAACAAGTGAGTTTGGCACTGAACAAATCATCCACTGATGAGTTCAGCGATGACTTGGGGAGTTCGGCACTGAACAAGTTGTCACCCGACAAGTTTGGCAATGAACTAAATTATCCCCTGATGGGTGATGTATCCCTTGACGGGTAAATTATCCCCTGATGGGTAAGACATCCCCTGACGGGTAAATTATCCCCTGATGGGTAAGACATCCCCTGACGGGTAAATTATCCCCTGATGGGTAAGGTATCCCCTGACGGGTAAGGTATCCCCTGACGGGTAAGGTATCCCCTGACGGGTAAGGTATCCCCTGACGGGTAAGGTATCCCCTGACGGGTAAGGTATCCCCTGACGGGTAAATTATCCCCTGATAGGTAAGGTATCCCCTGACGGGTAAATTATCCCCTGATGGGTAAGATATCCCTTGACGGTCATCCCCTGACGAGTAAAATATCCCCTGACGGGCAACTTCGTGCCCTGATGATCATTCTCTAATTTTGCATAGTCATCTTTCAAGTATAGATTTCTCATGTTATACCCACAATGATGTTATACAGAAACCTTTTGCAACTAGTATAGTGAATTTTAGCTAAGGACCAAGGCAAGTATATACTCATTCCACTTTCTTTCTTACTGATTACGTGGAATCATTATTTCGATTTACGTAAATAAATGATGTTAATGATGATGATCTCTTTGATGATTAAGTAACGTACGATCATTGATTCGACGTACGTGAAATAATGTTGCTTATTGAGCTATATGTTATTGGGTGTTTGCTAATTATTTAAAGTCCTTAGCACACCAAAAGATGATGAAAATGATGTAGGGTGTTGCAAGACTTGATCTTGTATGCACACCCTAGTAGTTTCTGTATGGGTATATAGAAAAATCATCGGTAGTCAACTTTTATCTGTTGAGCACACTGATGTGTTTGGCAGTCGCTACTTTTAATTGTTGATCGTGCCAATTTAAAATGAGAAAATGTTTTCAAGAAGATATATCCATATGGAAAGCTGAAGGGCTATTGAATGCTTTCTCCTAGTATTCAGGCCAATGATGATTAGGGTATGAGAGACCGAAGCATCGGTAATCAACCCTTTGCAAACCATATGCTTTCTGCAAGTGACTACGTATGTCAAATGATGGAATCAAACGACCAGGCTGACCAGCTTGGATGAAATTTGATTGTTAAAGGAAGTCAGATAATGATCAGTCTGGTCAGGTGATGCATTATCTGATGAAGAGAGGGCGAATCAAGGTTTATTTATTAAAGAGAGAAACCCATTGATATCACTCGGGAACCCTAGATGTTGCATGTTTATTGATTTATCAGAAGGTTTTGTCATTGTTTCGTCCAACCTCAATGAATATTAAAGCTTTTGAAATATCTGATTCTTTTGCTTATGATCATATACTTGCTGAGCGTAAGCGCTCATGTGGATTATTATGAAATGTTTTACAGGTTATGACATAAAGGCTGAGCTACCTAGTAAGGGAAAAGAGAAAATAACATAGTGAGAGCTTCTTGATTTCTCTCATATGGATGGCTTTTAAAGGGAAGGTGAAGCGGGAGGCCATCATAGAATGTTTAGTTGTAAGGCCAAATGGGCCATCTTAAGTTAATTTTTCCGTTGTAGCTTGTTTATATTCAAGCATTGAGGTTTTGTAAGATGTTGTATTTGAGAATATATTTCTCACATGAGTGTTGTAAATGATTGGTTGTGTCTTTTTTTTGCTGTTGTGTTGGTGTGTTGCAGTTTCCTGGTGTAGCCCGGGGTTCCAGCTTGGGGATCTTGGGGGCTGTCATCCAAATTGTTGGCAGTGCCTGAGGCCCAGCTTTGGGGGATTTCCGGGGGCGCCACACTGATGACGTCATCTTTAACCCATCGGAGACTAAGGATGACGTCTTCATTGGAGACTAATTAACTCATAAGAGATTGATGACGTCATCTTAACTCATCGGAGACTAAGGCTGACGTCATCATCAGAGACTAATTAACTTATAAGAGACTGATGACGTCATCTTAACTCATCGGAGACTAAGGCTGACGTCATCATCAGAGACTAATCTTTACTCATCGGAGACTAACATTAACTCATCAAAGACTAATGTTATCTCGTCAGAGACTAACTTCATCAGAGACTAACATTTACTCATCGGAGACTAACATTAACTCATCAGAGACTAATGTTACTCATCAGAGACTAGTGTTATCTCGTCAAAGACTAATATTAGAGCTTGTCTCCGTTTTGATGGAAGACCTTACAATAACAAACTCAACTTAGGATACCTCATGAACATGAATATGCAAAAGAACGCATCCTTTCTTTTAAAGCTTTATTCTTCCTTGAAAACCTAGTATGCACGGCTAATACTCTCAGATGACATGCAAAAAGAAACAATCAGAGGAGAACTTAAGATTCTTACCTCCTGGGTTGACGAAAGAGATCAAAGCCTGATTGAAAGTAATCGTCCAAAAGAAAGAACTTGAAATTATGCGGAGATGGTAGGTTTAAAGAAGAACTTTGGAAGAGAAAAAAACTTTAGAAAAGAGACTGAAATGTTCCTCTGAATGAGGTATTTATAGTAGGCTAAGATTAAGCCTTGGAATAGAATCATTGGTTAATAAAATGGCTACTCAACATGATTCTTAGCAGCTAAGCATGTGTAATAAGCCTGCTGTCCTTCATGCAAATAAGCCAACTATTAAAGCAGCTTACTAATCTGATTACTATACGTAGGCAATGATGTCATCATACTTAAACTCTTAAGTCCTTCAGGGGACTTAACCAATAAACACAAAGCTTCTTTTAAGTATTTACGAAGGTTACCAACATAAAAACATCAATTGATTGTCCTTGCAACCAACATCCAAACAAATATAACCCCTTTAATGGGTCCAAAAATATATAGACATTCAAAAACATCATATATTAACTATACACGTTAATATATAAAAAAAAATATATGAATAAATAAATTATTTATAGATAAACAAATTTTCCAGGTCGTTACAAATAGCTTATAAACATATTCACCAAACCATTGGGTGAAGCCACCTTCAACGGGTTGGAAAATGATGTTAGAATAAAATAGCCCCAAGTGTTTGTAATTGGGGGGGGGGGGATTCAAACACTCAAAACTTTTTCTTCTTTTTCAACCTTTTTGAACAACAGGAAATAACTACAATACTTAGAAAAACAAAAATAGATAATCAGATGAACACACGTATTCAAGTTAAAATAGATATATTAAAACTTGAGGTTTTTCTAGAAATCTGGTTAATCACAACTGTGATTAATCAGCTACAAATTTTGTAATGAATTACAGCTTCTAATTCACACTCACTAGCTTCTAACTTTCTTCGAAATATTTCTGTCAAGATATATTACAAAGTTGCTCTAGTGATTTGTATGCTTCAATGTTTGTTGATCTGTTGGATAATCTCTTATTGTGTAATAAGAACTCTCTTGCATATATAGTAGATCAGTGGTTGAACCCACATGTTGTAGACGTGCTACTATTCTCAACTCAGCCGCATATATGTCACATCGTTGTCCTATGTGTCAAACTGCTGCTGCTTTGTTGCTTCTTTTTCTTTCCCTGATCTGCGTGCGTTTAATGTTTGAGAGTTGTCATTGGACCAAACAAACTTCAAGAGATATCTTTCCAGTTAATATCTCTTGCTTCTTTAACAAGCTTCATTGATTTGAGTGTAACACCTGATGACGGGTTTATGCAGTCATAACCATCCATTGACGGCAAGCCCTGATGTGAACTTGATCAGTACTTCTAGATCCCCTGATGACAAGTCTTGTTAAAGACTGGATCAGGACTTCAACCTTCACTTGAGTTTTACTCAGTGCTTCTTTGATCCACTGATGTTATGACTTAAGACGTACACTGACGGCTTCCACTGATGTAGTGCTGATGGGTTACCCTGATGGGTTAGCCTGACATTGTCACACCCTAATGTCTTACCCTGATAGGTGACATGTCTTGTTCATGCCCTGACGCGTTCCCCCTAATGAGTTTGGCCAGCCACTGCCATACCCTGACGCGTTCCCTTGATGGGTTGGTCTGCCTTTGTCATCCTCTGATGGGTTCCCCTGATGATCTTTAATCATTGAAGCTTTGTTTAGAATATCTGATTGTGTGGAATACTTTGACTAGTTTCGAGTAACAACAGACATTCCTCTTCACATATCAAGCCTTTAGAAGTTTCCTTGATGACTTGACTTAGTGAAGAATATTTCCTCCCCTGATGATCAGATCGATCATCAGTGAATGCAAAACTTGTGCGGATACTTAGGTTTATTGAATACCATAAGTATTTACAGATGCACAATTTATTCTATAAACATCATCATCATTATTTAACTCCAACAATCTCCCCTTATTTATGTTTATCATTTTGATAACCATAAATTTTCTGGATGAACTGATGACGATGTCAAAACCAAAACTATATACACGAAAGAATTGTGTATGAACTAATAAAAAGAATTTATGTACAAGAATTTCCTATATCTATTACAACAAAGATATACATTCTTAGACATCAGGACCCTTTTTCCTTTTGGCTGAGACAAAGGGCAGTGGATGACTTGACTCAATAGGTTGAGTGTCATTCCCAAGTCCTTGTCTCTTTTGGTCGGGAATCCTGAGTCTGTTGTCTTCCCCTCCTGTAAGCAGCTGATCCAACTCCTTCTGAAGAAGCCTTCTGAAGTTGACAATGTTTACATTCTTGCTTGATTCCAAAGCTTCAAGGATAGATTTGATCTCTTGTATGTTGGTAGCAGCAAATTATGACCAGTAAAAGGTAATGATCTCCCCCTTTTTTATTTTTGAACTCAACACCCATGGGGCTTGTGATCATTTTAGGATATTCTTTGAATCCTTTTACTGGAAGCACATTCCTTACTGCTGCATTCCCATCATCAGCTCTGGTTTCTTCGATCTACTTAAGCACTCTCTATATCAACACGATTCTGAACTGGATGACATGTTCATTTTTGTGATAAGCAATTTGGCTTAGAACATGCATCGCTTCCTCCAGGTCAAGGACATCAACGTCTTTGATCCTTATGCTTTTCTCCTACCCATCAGTGGATTTATAGAATAACTTCAATGTCTCTCCAAGGCTGTGGGCAGGCTCCTTTCATCGTTGATGGCTCTCCTTAACTTGTCAATCATCCCCCTCAAGTCTCTGTTAGCCGCTGATGATTTAGAGATTAAGTTCATGATTAATCCTAGTTGTTCAGCATCCATTCTTCTAAACTAGTCCATCGTGACATTGAATTGCGACCAACTCTTTAGTTGCACTAAAATTAGCTGATCCCTTTTATTATTAAACCTGACATTTATGTTTTTTATTGAGAACATGAATGTCAGATTTTTGCGCCTTTCTTCTCTTAGGGATTTAGCTAGAGTGGGTGGACCATATGCTGTGGTTATAAGAGAAGGTGCTTGATCATTGGCTTCAGAGGACTCAGGTTTGGTGGCATCAGGGTCATCAGTTTTGTCTTGGTTTTTATCCCCTGATGCACCATTGGGATTTTGAGATCTTTTTGGCTGAGGTTTCCTGGAGGTCCTTGGCCTGACACTCTTTTTCTTCTTCTGTTCTTCCTCCTGTTCCTTTGTCATTTTCCTCTCTTCTTCTTTTTGGAGTTGTTGTGCATAGAATGCATCAGCTTCCACCAGCTTTTTGTCCTGAGGGTAAACCAGCTCCACTTTCCCGTCAATTACGGCTTCAACATGTGTTGGAAAGTGGGCTGTCTTTGTGGCATCTCCAAGTAGCTTGGGCCCTAATTGAGTGTATGATTTCTTCTTTGGTTCCTCAATCAGGATGTCTTTGCCTTTGGCCTTGGGTTTTGGAGCAGGAAGTGGAGCAGTCATATCCCATGATGGTTGACTTGTTGATTTCTCAGCAACATCCCCTGACGATGGCCTGGTAGATTTCTCCCCCTTTTTAACAGCATTATCAGTGGAAGTTGAGAGTTGGGATGTGACTTGGAGAACTTGCTTTAGAGTGTCAGCCATGGATTGTTGCAAAGTTTCCATGCTGGACAGTTGAGTGGTAAGTTCAGTAAGCTTTTTGTCCACATTGTCAGCTTGTTTCTTCATCTGGAGCAAGGTCTGGCTGGTCACTAGGGAGTCGACAACTTACTGTACATTATTGATTTTATTTGTAAAGGGTGTATAGAGCTTCTTGTTCTCAATATCTATCGGTCGATAATTACCTGCTGATAGCATAAATTTAAATCTTAATTTTTGAGTTATCTTCTCTATTTCTTCTCTTTTGCTACAATGAAGGAGGTTAGTGCAGTCTCAATCCTTCTGCCCAAGTAGCAATACATTCTAAATCAAAGTTTACAACCAAAACCATCTCATGTATCTCTCAAAAGATAAAGTTGTAAAAAGAAAACAACCACAACTAACACCAACTAAGCGGGAGGGTGAGAAGTTAAAGGAAATAATAAGGAAGGAAAAAGAGAACAGTAAGAACCCTTGGAGGCCACTTAATATTTTCTAAAAAGGATATTGAGTCTAAAAGGAAAAAACACATCTCTAGGTGCAGCATCTCAAAAGGATATATCTATTGAAAATGGTCCACTTCCAAGGACACATGTATTTGAGTCTAAAAAAAACACATTTGTAATATCTTTCAAAGGAAGAAAAAGAAGCAGGACTTGGTTACTAATCAACTTATCATTGAGTGCATACACAAGACTGTCAAATTGATGCTTTTCTTTTCTCTATTCAAGAGAAACTGCCAACACTTAATTCTATATTCTTATTCTTTCTTCTTTTGTTTTTGATATTTCTTCAGAAGCAATGGAGATCTAATAATTCCATTGATTTTAGATTTTTTAATAGTTCAATCATCAGAGAAGTCAATTTTGTAGCTGAAACACAAAATAAAAACTATTGACTCATCAGTGGATAATATAATTGTTCTTTCTCAAACATCCACTGATGCAAAACACTTACTGTTTATATTTCCCACACCATTTTAGGTCATCCACAACTGAAATGTTTAATATTTCTGGTGAGCCTGAGAGAATACCTAGTGAGAGTTAGATCTTGAGTTTTATTTCAATTTTTTTTCCTGAAAATATCCAAAATGAAAATTTCACTTATTATTATCATAAATTTATATTCATAGAGTAAGGATAAAGAATCACACTAAAAAGAGCACTTAATTCTGATATGAAACATATGATTAACTAATGTTCAAATTTTGTGCTAAAATTAAATATTAAACGAACAAAATGTAGAACAAAGAAAGTAGACAAAGATAAAAATGGAAGGTCTTTTTTGCATTCTATTAGACATAAATGTTGTTGATGATGATTTAGATGTTAGTAAATAAATGTGCTTTTGTAAATATTTAAGGTATTTTATAAACCTTAGTATACTTGCACAAATAGGCATTCACTAATGGACAACTCAATTCGTCAAGGGATGACCTTAACTGCACTAGACAAATCATCAGTGGTTATTTAGTAAGGACATGATAGTGTTAGGGGATGTTTGTTGTTACTTAAAGATCAAGTATTCCGCACATCAGATATTCTTTAGAAAGGACATGATAGTGTCAGGGGATGTTTGTTGTTACTTAAAGATCAAGTATTTTGCACATTAGATATTCTAGTAAAAGCCAACAAAGCATCACTGGTTAAAGGAGTTAGTAGTTAAAAAGGCATCAGTGGAAAAACTCATCAGGGAAACTCGTCAGGGGAAGCCTAAAATATTGGCGTCAGGGAATGACACCGTTAGGGGAAGCCTAAACTCGGCATCAGGGGACAACCCGTCAGGAGAACTTGTTAGGGGAACCCGTCAAGGGAAGGTTAAACTCGGCATTAGGGGACGACATCCACAGAACAACCCATCAGGGAAACCCATCAAGGGAAGTTCGAACACTGCATCAGGGGATAACATAGATGGAAAATCCCGTCAGGGGAACCATCAAGGGGAATGCTAAACACTGCATCAATGGAAGTCATCAGTGGATACAAGTAGGTTTTAACACCAAAGGATCAAGTATCACTTATCTAATTCTACATCAAGGATTAGCATTAGTAGATAGTGAAGCATTAATCAAGTCTCCATCATCGCTTGTCATCAGGGGATCCAGAAGTACTGATCAAGACAATATCAGTGCTTGTCATCAAGGGATGGTTATGACTTACTCCACTCGTCATCAGGACTTACATGCAAATCATTGATATTTGACTTAGAAGGAAGGGGTATAACTAGGAAGATATTCCTTGAAGTATGGCAGTCCAATAACTCTAAAGCAATAAATGCATAAAGAACAAGGAATAAAAAAAAAGCAACACTAGCCAATAGCAGTCTGACACATATTTTCGAAAGGACAATGACAAGACTTACTGCGGCTACATTGAAAAAAAAAAACATGGCAAGCACATGGATTCTATCACTGATCTCCTATACATATATGAAAGTTGTTACACGCCATACAAGTAGAAGTAGAGAAAAAGATATACAAAAATAATCAACAACTTAGAAATTCTCTAAAAATCTGTATACACTAGAGAGAAGCTTTGTAATAGTTCTTGAGAGAAATATTCAAAGAGAAATACATAGCTAGTGTGTGAGAAAATAAGCTGTAAATTTTTATAGAATTGTAGTTGTTTAATCACTTTGTGATTATAACAGATTCCCAGAAAAACACAAATTATAATACAACTATTTTAACTTGAATATGTGTGTTTTCATATTAAATATCTTTTTTGTTTTTTTGGATATTGTAGCTATTCCAACGTGTGTTTTTAAAACTTTAACAGTTCGACAAAGTTGTCGTGTTTGTATTCAACTCCTATTCTACAAACACTTTTGCTTATTTTGTTCTAACAAATTCTTTCATTAAGTTAAACTAACTCAATGCCTATGACACAATAGCAGATTCTATAGATATATATGTGAATCATAAAGAACAACAAATAGAAATAAAGGTTCTAATCAATATGAATATTGTATGTATATAGAAAGACCTTTTTTGTTGAAAAAATCACATATCATTTTTATAGATATTTAAGAGATGAATATTTTGGAGGCTCATTATTACTTCAATTGAGATAATGAAAAATCATTTCATCTTTTTAGAACTTTACTTTTTAGTTGGAGCTTTAGGTGGTTCCCTATAAAAGATAGTGAAAAAAATTATATCTAGAGTCGAGACTAAGAGGAATGTATAAATCAATGCTTCCATAGATTCGATTGTTGTTTATAATTATAGCTTTCATACCTATTTGTTTTTTGTTTATTTATTTTTCCGTTTGTTTTTTGGCAATCTACCTATAAAGAAATTAGGATAGATCTAGATAGATATTGGTTGACACGGACATATAAGTCATGTTATACTATTGAATAACAAGCCTTCAGTTTTCTATATTTGTCACAATTACAATAATCAAAGTTCTTCTTTTTTCTTTCTATACCAGTTCTAGTGTATAGAAAGAAAAATATAATATCTTTAGTTAAAATTAATACATCATTGAAATTAATTGATTCCATTTATTTTGAAAACTTTCAATAACTAGAGGGTTGAACTTTCTAGTTACAAAAATTTCATTTTCAGAGAACATAAACTACACCAAAACATTAAGATAATTAAAACCGACACCCTAACAAAATGACCTTCAAATTCCAATTTGAACGAAATTTTATTCATCAATTTCATTTGCATTTTCATTAAAAATATTTCATTGACTAAAAAATATAGCATGCCTGAATCTAACAAGGGTTCATGATGGTGGAGGAGCTAGATCGAGAAAAGGTGGGATTCTAGCCAATTAAAAGGATCTTCTGATCAATCCAGAGATCCTTTGATTCCAGTAATGAGGATTCAGAATATCACACATTGATCAATCAAAGAGATCTTTTTTCCATTTGGAAGATACAAGGGTGAAATAATCAACCTATTGATATTGGAAGACACAACGAATTCTTCCAATATCTCATTTATGGGTCCAATGGAATTCATAGGTATAGGAAGAAGCCCTATCAAGTAGAGCCAGTCCGCTATATTTATTTAATAGAAAAATAAGGAAATGGCTCCATGTGCTCTGATTCATTGTTTAAATTTTGATACAGGAACACTACCAAAGTGTTTCAAAGGGGGGTTTATCTTGACGTAGGTCTTCCTCTAGCATAGATTAATCTAAGTTAGATGAAGTCTCTATCATTTTGCTTAAAAATATTAAAAATAAAATATGAAACTTCATACACCTTAAAGTTCATAGGGCGAACAAAGATTTTTTGAAGCCGTTAACTCATGATTATGCCTAGCATTAAATAGACTTGGTATTCACCTTATGAATACCCACTGAGTAATGAGGATTAGTGATCTGTTGTGGAACTTATTCAAATTCCAAGAGCTCAGATCGAATCGGTATTGATATTGATATACTGATTCGATCTGAGCTCTCTTATGGAATTGTCCATTTAATGAGCATTCTCAATATTCTGCCTTGAAGAGGATTCAAACCTCCACGCTCTTTAGAATGAGATTTTAAGTATCACATATCTACCATTTCAACACCAAGGAATCTTGAAAGTGAATCGTATTCCATGAATATGATATTTATCTAGTGTGATATATGGAATATATGACAAAGGTGGAGGATTTCTATTGATCGGTCATGTCATATAGGCCCAGTTGGACATCCAATTGCTTTGATTTGAATTATCCAGAGAATACCTTATATAGATATCCAATCTATCAAAAAGATGGACACAATCAAACCCATTTATCAATTCAATAGAAACCCAAAGAGGTGAATATGGTCCCAAATAAGTCCGAATGATCAACTCTGCAATCAATTGCTAGAATCAATAGGTCTTCAAATCATTCATTTGAAAAAATTGAAACCCTTCTTATTGGACGATCATGATACTTCCCAAAAATCAAAATTCTTGATCAATGGAGGAACAATATCACCATTTTTGTTCAATAAGATACCAAAGTGGATGATTGACTCATTCCATACTAGAAATAATAGCAGAAAATCCTTTGATAACTCAAATTTCTATTTCTCAACGATATTCCACAATCAAGACAATTGGTTGAATCCCGTGAAACCATTTCATAGAAGTTCATTGATATCTTCTTTTTATAAAGAAAATTGACTTCGATTCTTGAACAATCCACATCACTTATGCTTTTATTGTAATAAAAGGTTCCATTTTTATGTGTAAAAGGTCCGTATCAATAATTATGATTTTATGTATGGACAATTCCTCAATAACTTGTTCATTCACAACAAAAAATTTTCTTTGTACATCGTTAAGAAAGGGTAGATGTATAGAACCTTTCAACTACAACGAGATAGTGTTTTTTCAACTCTTTCAAAATGGAACCTATTCCAAACATATATGTCATGGTTCCTTACTCCAACAGGGTACAAATATCAAAATTTGATATGTTTAGATACTTTTTCAGACCTATTACCGATACACCTATTGTTAATACACCGATTGCCGATAGTAAGTAACAATAGCAGTGAAAATTTTGTATCCACTTTTCATGATATTATGCATGTATTATATATATCATGGCAAATTCTTTAGGAAAAATTAGGTCTTCCAAAACGAAATTCAATAAGGAATATTTTGAGTCAGTGTTTGCGTAATCTTCTTCGAACAAATGACGGTATCTGGGGAATAAGGAATGGCTAACTCTGTGCCAGCAGCCGTAATAATACAGAGGATGCAAGCATTATCTAAAATGAATGGGCATAAAGTGTTTGTAGGTGACTTTTTAAGTCCGCCGTCAAATCCCAGGGCTTAACCCTAGACAAGCAGTGAAAACTACCAAGCTGGAGTATGATAGGGGTAGAGGGAATTTCTAGTGGATCGGTAAAATGTGTAAAGATCAAAAAGAACACCAATGGCGAAAGCACTCTGTTGGGCCAACGTTGAGACTAAGAGACGAAAGCTAGGGGAGCGAATGAGATTAGATACCCTAGTAGTTCTAGCCGTAAATGATGGAAACTAGGCGTTGTGCGTATTGACTCGTGCAGTGTTGTAGCTAACACGTTAAGTATCCCGCCTGAGAAGTACGTTCGTAAGAATGAAACTCCAAGGAATGGAAGGGGGCCTGCACAATCAGTGGAGCATGTGGTTTAATTCAATGCAAAGCGAAGAACCTTACCAGGGCTTAACATGCTGCGAATCCTCTTGAAAGAGAATGGTTCCTTTAGGAACGTGGGCACATGTGGTGCATGGCTTTCATCAGCTCGTGTCATAAGGTGTTGAGTTAAGTCTTGCAACGAGTGCAACCCTCGTGTTTAGTTGCCATCGTTGAGCTTGGAACCCTAAACACACTATCAATGATAAGCCGGAGAAAAGTGAGGATCACGTCAAGTCATCATGTAACTTTTACCCTGGGCGACACACGTGCTAAAATGGCTGGGACAAAGGGTCACAATCCCGCGAGGGAGAGCTAACTCCAAAAACCCATCTTCAATTTGAATTGTAGGTTGTAACTTACCGACATGAAGCCGAAATCGCTTGTAATCTCCGGTCAACCATACGATGGTTAATTCATTTCCGGTCCTTGTACACACCTCCCACTATGGGAGTTTGCCATGCCCGAAGTCGTTATCTTAACTGCAATGAGGGGGATGTCGAAGGCAGGGCTAGTGACTTGTTAGGTATAAATGATGTTGTTGATGATGATTTAGATGTTAGTGGAATTCATCCTTTGTTTTTTCCGTTCCATTCACTCTGATCTCTTCTGTTTCTTTATCTGAATCCTCCTTTTTTCTATGTCTTTTTTCTATTGAATCTTTCGAGCCCTTACTTGAACTTGATCTAAATGGAATTACTAATAAAAATATATATAAAATAAAGATAAAGGAAAAGAAAGAAAGACTTTTCGATCTTTATTTTATGTGTAATATAACATAGTAATTCTTGGGAGAGATGACTGAGTAAGTGAGTGTGAAAGGCTAACTTGTAAAAGTTAGACAACAGAATATAGAGAAATTATTCTCATACTACTACTTTGCAGCTCATGTATTATTTGATCACCATTCTGATAAGAAATCAGAGGATACTGAGAGAAGAATTAATTCACGAGATGTAAAACAACAATTGTTTACTGACATGTCTAATTAGAACATTATCAAGAGAGACTGTTAGATCTCACAATAGGAACTCCAGATGAACCTAAAGAAGAGATTGTGGATACTTGGTAGGATACAAGCAACACATGATTATTCGATGATACAACTGCGCACCTCATACAAGATTATTTAATCACACTAGGATTAAGTGCAACTGTACTCACAGAATGTTTATGAAGTATTGATCAACACATAAAAGAGAAACATGATGGTTCAACATTTCATGATCAATTATTTTCAAACTAAGCTCCAAAATGTCAAGGAACACACAATTGGTATTCTTACTAATCTTCCTACTAATTCAAAGGACATTCAAAGGGGAGTAGTCAAATCAGAGTTCAGAGGACATTCATGAACTGAAATAATTTTTCCTTCTAGTCAACCTAATATGTCTATTTCTACCTTTCAACATTAAGATGTTGATATCAAGAAGAGGGAGAATAATCAACTCAGGGGGAGTAAAGAGTAATTATGATGAAAACAGGGAGAGAGTTAATGTCAAAAGATGGAACAGTTTGATGGCTGAATTGAACTTGAAGATTACTGCAGTAATTGAACTTGAAAAATCTACAAGAACTGCAACAACAAAGCCTATAAAGTCATCACTATTGAGTTTATGTACAATTATGTTTTATATAGAATTTAATTTTAATTCTAAGTAGTGATTATAACATTTGGATTTTGACATCATCATCAACCTTTGATTTATGCTTATCATTAATAATCATAAATGGGAGGGGATTGTTAGGTTTATAGCATTTGATGATAATGTATAATACTTAGAATTGTTAGAGTTTGTAATTGTACTAAAATTGCTGATGCGTTATATAAAAATCAGTATCAGCTGGATTTGTCCAAGTATTATCCTTCGATAGTATAAACTATTCATCACTGGATAATAGAAAGGACAGTGGATTTATCCTCCAACAATGTATAATGTTATCCCTTGATGAAGCTCCAACACTTCGTGATCAATGGTTTTCAAACTAAGCTCTAGAATGTCAAGGAAATTATTACTAATCTTTCTGCTAATTTAAAGGATGATTAAAAAGGGAGAATAGTCGGAACATAGTTCAAAGGACATTCATGAACTGAAACAATTCTTCCTGCTAGTCAACCTAATCTGTATATTTCTACCTTTCAACATGGGATGCTGATATCAAAAGGGGGAAGAATAGTCATGTTAGAGGGAGTGAAAGTAATTATGACGATGACATGGGGAAAGTTGTTAAAGATGTTAGCAGATTGATGGCTGAGCTTGAAAAACTGTAGGAAGCCAACAAAGCTATTAATGCATTCATCATTGAACTTTTACAATTGTGTTTACACATTTTTGATTTATGTTTATCATTGATAATCATAAATAGGGAGAGATTGTTAGGAATTATAGCATTTGATGATGATGTTTAATATTTAGAATTATTAGATTTGAAATTGTAATAGAAACTGTTGATGTGTTATATAAATATCAACAGATAAACTGTAGTTAATTTTGTACAAGTATTATCCTTAGACAATGTAAATTGTTCATTAGTGGATAATATATAGGCTAGTAGATTTTGTTGGGGTTTCAAGCACATAAACGCAGCAAAAATGATAAATTAAAAACAATTTATTGAAACCCCAACCAGGATCCATGCAAAACATGTAATACATATTTGATAGAAGAGCACCTATTCAAGCTGTAGATTCTAAACATTGGTGGAGATAGTGATGAACCACAAGCTCAATCCAACTGAACCAAGCCTTTACAGGTATCCACATGAGCATATATAACTCAACCAAGGAGATGAATGACTTCCCTTACATGGTACTAGCCAAAAGGAAATCAAAGAACAACTTTTATCTCACTCTCTCTATTTGATCTATTTCTTTCTTCTCTACTCTTTTCTATACAAAGCATAAGAAAGAATTGAAGGTTGTGTATATCTAGTATATATCTCTATCTATGTATATGTCAAACATATCTCATAAAGGAGATAAGAGGAAGATGAGTATTTATAGGCAACCAACCTCATTTTCCACCACCCTTTTCGACCAATAGATCATCATATATATAATATATATATATTTAGATTCAATGAACCTAGACATATGTGGCTAACCTCCTCTTCCACCACCCCTTTTAACCAATAGATCTTCATACATATCATATACATTTATATATTTAGATTCAATGAACTTGGATAAAGGTGAATAGATACAATGAACCTGGACAGAGGTGTGTTTAGATACAATGAACCTGGATAGAGGTGACTAGATATAATGAACCTGGACAGAGGTGACTAGATACAATGAACCTGAACAGAGATGACTAGATACAATGAACCTAGATAGAGGTGACTAGATACAATGAACCTAGATAGAGGTGTGTCTAGATATAATGAACCTAGACAGAGGTGGCTAACCACCTCTTGCAAGCAACTATTAACATTTAATACTCTGTAGTGGCTGTTACAATTGACTAAGTCAATTACTAGTATTAATTCTCAACTACAATTTTAAATAAGTCAAACATATTCACTTATTTAAAATCTAATATCCAAATTAATTCTCCTTTTAATTACGCTCTTAGTGTGAGACCCTATAAGTTATTATTACGTTGGTAATAGTTTTATAATCATATTATAAAATTATAAACAGTGACCGACATCTAGTAATACATCACTGTTACCCAAGTAATAATAATGTTGGTGATTCAACATAACCTTTTCTTGTGACCAATGTTTCAATGTAATATAATTCCTTTTGCCTTTGATAGCCAAGATTAAACTCAAGGCATGAAGTATGTCATCCTCTTTATAATTTAATTTTTGTTTTCTTGATCGATGAGTAAACTATAATAGACAAATCACTATTTGAGCATGGCCATGCATTTCATAGTTCTACTCAATCAAAAGGCCCAACGAATCACTCCTAAAATACATAGGATGGACAAATCCTATCTAGATCATTCACATTCCTCACACGACTCATAATATAGCCAACAATCACCTTTATGGTCCATCCAATTAAAGATGACTTTTGGTAATATCAAACCATATGAATCCTCGTGTAGAAATGTAATGACTTCAAGTCGAAGGACCATTACATCATTGTCACTATGAAAATATCTTATAACACTTCACTTACATGTAGAATTCTTATGGTGGGTCAATCCAGTACACTGTTCTCCAACATGTACCTATGTATTGACTTGATATCTCACACATCTATGGTCAATGAGATTTGGTCATCAGTTAACCAACATATTAGTCTCAATGTATCATTGTTGTCCCATTAACAATAATACTGGAATATGGATGTTTAAGAATATTGATACATTTTACAACCATATGATCTTATGTTCCAAGTCACATACTTGAACCAATATAGTTTATATTCATTACTCTAGGGATGTTTATTTTCTTAACAATTATATCACATAGTAAATTGAAGCATAATAAACTAAACATTATTTATTAAATCAAAACATAAGTACAAGTGCATCGTGACAATTATCAAATAATTGGCTCCTAAAGCATACACTCCAACAGATTTATCCTCCGATAGTGTAAAATGTACATGAGTAGATAATCAGAGGATAAAGCCTAAAGTAGCCAATCTGTGAGAACCCAATAATTCAAAAGTAAAATTTTGAGGATTATTTATGAATTTATCGTCCAGTAAATATTTTTTTTTTTTTACGGTTACGTGTACGTAAGGGTTATGTAACTTACGCACACGTTCATTAAAATTTATAACGAACGTTATATTTTTTTTATTATTGCGAGACGATAAATTGTGACAAGATATTTATTTTAAATTTACTAGATGTTAATTTTGATAATAATTCTATAAGCGTTTTTTTTTTTTATTATTTCGCCGAGGCGGATTAAATTTTTTTCGGTTAATGCAATAAATAAATGCATAACCATTAAAAATGTAAATTGTGGGTAAATAAATTTTTACTAATTACTCCCATGGTAAATGATTAATTTACATCAGTTACAATAATAATTAACATGCAATTAGGATGCAACTAATTAGGGATTTAAATTGGAAATTCAAATTTTAAATGGTGCATTTATTAGGTAGTAAATTACTCCTTAATTTCCTTCCTTGCATGGTTAGTAATCCCATTACAGCATTTTCACTATCACATTTTCACAAACTCTCTTCCAAATTCGGAGCATTATTCTTCCTCTCTAGCAAGGTTTTGGAATTTTCATTTGAAGCTTTTAAAGGTAAAAAAATTCTGCACTTTTATTTTTACGCTGAAATTTTTTCTAATTATACCATGTTGTAGATAATATTTTTCAGTATGATTTTCATATATTGCACTTGTACATATCATTTATATATTGAGAGATATTAATTTTTGAAGTTTAATCAAAATCTAAATAAAAAAACCCTTTAGCGACGGTTGTTTAAGCTTTAGCCACGGTTTATTCATAACACTTAGAACCCTAACAGCCGAAACTTTGAATCCCGATTCTTGCCGATTTAGTACGTGGTAGTTCAAATAGTTTATATAATCATGTTTCTGCACTTGTAAGGATCATTTTGCCTTAAACAATTTGAGAAATAGTTAAGTATTTATGATTTCGTGTTCATATGAAATTTTCATCTATGTCCGAAACTTTAAATCGATCTAGCATGCGATGTAGTTGATGAAAATTGAAATTAATTGCATGTACGAGTTTCTTGTGATCTCTAGAATCATTTCCATGTTTGATTCGTCAAAAATGGTGAAGGAATGAGATTTGGAAGCTCGACCGAAGCTTCTCGCCGGCGTTAATGGCGAGAGCTTTCCGGCGAGCTTCGATCTCTGTTTCAGTAAGTTTCAGGCCGTGGCATCAAGCGTAGGGGTATGTTCTCCTATGCTAAAGGTCACGGTGGTGCTGTTACCTTCGATCCGTGTGTGTGTGTGTGAGAAACGGCGTTGGAAGGTGGCGGGCTGCCGGTGTTCCTAGCCGGAATCTGCAGAAAGTGCAGAATCCGATGAAGGGGCACTGATCCGACCCGGTTGACCCGACTCGGTCCGAGTTTAACCCGAATTCGACCCGGTTTGACCCACTGTTTTGGCCCAGATTTCAAAATAAAAATTTTGACTTTGATCCAATAAATTTTACCCACTTGATTTTAAAATTTCAACCCATTTTAAAAATTATTTTTGACACAATCCAAGTTTCCAAAAAAATAAAATAAACACTTACATATATATATATATATATATATATATATATATATATATAT
>CM025780.1:7592492-7634557 GCA_014636745.2 Centella asiatica | reverse complement strand
TATTTAATTTGAGTAATTAAATAATAATTAATAAACGATTTTTTTTTTTAAATGATTAAAGATTAATTATTATTTAATTAAAGTGATTAAATAATAATTAATGAATGGTTTTTTTTAAATAATTAATGATTTTTAAATGATTAAAGATTAATTATTATTTAATTAGATAATTAAATAATAATTAATAAATGTTTTTTTAAATAACTAAATAAATTATTTTAAGTGAAGATTAATTAAGAAGTAATTCTTAATTAATTAAAGATCAATTATTATTTAATTAAAGCAATTAAATAATAATTAATGAATAATTTCTAAATGATTAATAATCATTTAAAGCTTAAGTTGATTAATTAATATTTATTAATTAATCTAAGGCCTCCTATAATTAATTTAAATTATCGAGGATCTACGAGTGACGTTTAACCAAGTCCACTAATCTCTCGGACTTCGATTCGGTTCCAACCGAATCCCAATATTACGAGTGACGACATAAGTAGTTAAGTATAGACTTGAGAATTTCATTAACACTTCGCATGAACATTTATCATGTGTATTTAAGTGGAGATTTCTCATATTATTATCTGTACATGTTTTACAGAATTTTCTGCTTTCACGAGTTGTTAAACGTGAGAATTCTAAGGACCAAAGGCAAGTATACATTCAATCTTATGTTTATTTCAAGATAACGCATGATCACTTGTTTCGATATGCGTATGATATGTTATGAAATGATATGCATGTACATATCTCTTTTATATTCATGACAAATATGTTTCCAAATTATTTATATTTCAAACTAATGCGTATAATCAATTCTTCGATATACGTACATGATATTGATATTATGTTGATATTTATTCAAAGTTAAGTAACGTATGATCATTCGATCCGATATACGTGAAAAATATTGTACTAGATACAAGTATTTCTTGGGCGGTTATTAGCTGTTTAAGTTCGCTAATACGTCAAAGTATACCCTATACGGATATAGAAGCCTTATTCTTTACCTCTTACTTGAAAAGTATATCCGTGTGGGTAAACTAACGGTTACGTGGATGCATATGCCTGGCATCCCGTGCCTATTATGGATAGGGAACGGAAACCGAGGCATCGGTAACCGAACCCTTGCAGACAAATTTTTCTGCATTGACTACGTATGTCATTATGGTTAAGTCAGACGTTCAGGTTGGCCATCTGATATAACGTTTGATTTAAGATAGTTCTTAAGGGCACCTGCGCCAAACAGACGGTATTAAGAGTTCTTAAGGGCACGTGCGCCAAACAGACAGTGTTATAAGGCGCATGTGGTTTATTCAAGATTCCTCCAACAAAAGGGCCAAATCCCTCGCTATCACTCTGGGACCCTAGAAACTATTTTCTTCTATATTATTCGGAGGTGTTGGACATTGTTTTCGTCCAACCTCATAAACACTTAAACCATTATTTTCCATCGTTCAAGCTTACCCAAATACTACCAAATATATACTTGCTGGGCGTAAATCGCTCATGTTGCTATGATTATAATTTTTGCAGGTTATGGCGAGACGACCGATGCGTCTCATAAGGGAAAAGAAAAGATGGAATTCTGAGAGCTTCCTGATATCCCTCCTGTGGATGGCTTTCAAGGGTAGGGTGAAGAGGGAGAAAATTATAGAAATGTTTAGACTTTAAGGCCTGTGTGGGCCCTATTTTAAGACTTCCGCTGTATTGAATACTCTTTAATGGATAATGTAATAGAGATTCGTTATTTATCTCTTATTTAATGTTATGCATGCTTGGATGTATTAATTATCTTTTGTCAATTTTTGATGGTGCCCGAAATCTGTTTTATGATTTTTGGGGCCGTCACACAATCAAAGGATGATTGTGTTTCTCGATGGATAAAGTATTCATAAGAGGATATTCTACAGTTGAGGATAATATGGCTACCACAGGATATTCTGCAGAAAATGGTCATCAGCAAATAAAATTCTACATCAACAGATAATGACCGTCAACAAATAAATGCTCATCGATAAATAATCTGCATCAGAGGATAAATGGTCAATAGAGGATAATTTGTTCATCAGTAGATAAATGACCATCAGCAGATAAAGTTCTTCATCAACAGATATAAAGTTATTAGTGGATATTGAAGATGACGTATGACTTGCTGGAATGAAGCAGAGTCCTAAGTCGATTAGGGTTCTGAAGTTAAAAAGGAAGCTGATCCAATACAAAGAGATTACGTACCAGAGACGTTATATAATAGAGATAACGAAACAGAGAGATTATGTAACAAAGACGTTATGTAATAGAGTTATTTCAAGTACCAAGCCAGAGATATTTTTCAAAAAGATAATAATACAGTTGTTCACCTGTGAATAAATTGAAGAAGGAAGCTGTATATATATCAGAATACAAAGCATAACAAAAATACATCTCGAAAGATAAAGAGAATCAATTCATAGAGAGAAGCTGTAATTGATTTATAGAAAGAGCAGATGTATCAAATACATAAAGAGTTAAATATTGAGAGATACAGAGAAACAAGTTTTCATAACTTGAGTAGCTAGACATTATTTTCTACGGTTGCAACTATTCATCACTGAACATATTTAAGAAGCTAGTATTAATAGTTTCTGATTGCCATATTGTATTTCAGATTCAAAATCAATAAAAGTCTTTCTTGGTATGAATGTTAGGCACTTGGTATAGCACCACCAATACAAAGCCTCACAATAGTAAGGATTTCTTAAAGAGAGAATTTTCCATAGAGAAGTTAGAGTTCTCAAAAGTGAAATTTCTCAACCTTTTCAAATGAAGAGGTGAGGGGAATTATAGGCCTCAAGAAGCTATGTGAAGTGCTTCTGACCTATTTGCCACTTATATTTTTGTGGCTAAAAAATCTATTTTCTACGTGTTTTGCCATCTTTTTGGAGCTCATTTCTTCTTATGTCTTTAGCTGCCAGTCCAAAACCCTCGTCAATCCCCATAATTAAACAACCTTTCCAATCCTCTGTCGGTAGTAGGAAAGGCAAGTCGACCTTCAAACGAGCTGTTACATGTTGGTAATGTCATCATAGGTTGGGGTGATGTCATCATAGGGTGCAAGATGTGATGATGTCTTCACATGGTGCATGTTGCCCTTCATATTGTAAGGGTGCTTCTTCATGTTAAGGTTATCTCACTCCAAGGTGAGATGCATGCATATGTTGGCACACATTGGTACATGTTTCCTTAGATTAGGCCTTGTGCTGGTTGTCCATGCCATTACATACCTTGGATGGACGTGCGTGGTTTGACTTGAAGCTTCGCCTAGGCACTTGTACAACACTTTATCCATGGCTTCTAAGGAACATTTTGAGTAGGTAGCACCAACTTGCCCATGTATAACTTTGGAGTACAAATGTGCCTTATCGAAAGGCCAAAATTGTCACATTATGGGCTAACTTCAAATCCTTCCGTTCCATTTCAAGTTCTTCATGTGCAAAACATCCAAAATGACGATGTGAGAATCTTCATAGTAATTCAAAATGGGTAGTAGGCCTTTGGCACGATGCATATGAAAATGGTCAAATTTTGGCTAAGTCTGGGGACTAGAGGGCCTCTCCCTCTTATGGGGGTGTCCCCCCTCACTTTCTTTGCATCTTAGCTCAAGTATTCCTCATTTGATGTCATCTAGGTGCCCATGTACTTGGATGGAGGTTTGGAGAACTTTGAGAGTGCATATAGATGTGCAAGGGCCTTAAATGGCCACAATTTGACTAAGGTATGAGGCCTAGAGACTGCCTGTCATAGGGGACCTCTTCCCCATTCCATTTGCCTCCTTTTTTTGACTTTTTCCTCTTCTTTAGGTGCCTCTTGAATTCATTCACACTTGGATTTGAGTTTAGGAGATCTTGGGAAACACATGGTGAGAGTGAGGGCTTAACTAGCCAAAATTTGGCTAAGTCTGGGGCCCTAAAGGTGGCCCCTTATGGGGATACCCATTAGGGTTCCCTTCATTCCTCATTTCTTTGCTTAATTCCTTCCTTGTAGGTGCCTTTGGAGACTTCATGCATGGCCTTGCACTTGGGGAACTTTGGGAGTACTTGTCGGCGCCATATGTAATGAGATAGCTTAACTTAGCTACAATTTTGCTAAGTATGGAGGTTTAGAGGTCGCCCCTTAAGGGATGCCCCCATCACCTCAGCTTCCTTTGTCCTCCTTTGTTTTTTTGGCTTACTATTGACATCCCTTTGTGTACCACTTGCTTTGATTTTGGACTTAGAGTACCTTGGAGGATGTTTGTGAGCGATGATTGCTCAAGGAGCCAACATTTGGCTAAGTGTGGGGGCCTAGAGGCTGCTCCTATGGGGTACCCTCTAGGCTCCAACTTAGCCATCCCTTCCATGATTCTTGCATTTGTTTAGGATGGTTTTGAACACCTCTAGTTTGTTGTAGGACTTTGAGAACCTTGTGGCGACCTTGTTGAGGGGCAAGTGTAGTAGAAGATGACTTAAAGAGCCAAAGAATGACTAAGTATGGAGGGCCATAGGCCGCCCCTATGAGAAGGCCTTGTCCCTCTCTCTTCTTGCTTGCTTTTATGCACATTCTCTCATTTAGATCTTTTTGAGTGTCCCTTACTTGGTGTAGCATTTGGAGAACCTTGAAATATTCACAATAGAGTGTGGGAAGGTTAAAATCCAAAAATTTGGCTAAGGAAGGGGAGCTAGAGGCCACCCCTATGGAGGGCTACCTCTTGGGCTCCCTTCATCCTCCCTTGGTTAGGTTGATGTTGCCCTTTGAGTTGGTTATTGATGTTGTGAGGCACTTGGATATCATTTGAACACCTTGATCATGTGGTAATGATGAGATTGTTGGCTTTCCTTACTAATTTTCTTGCGAAGGAGATGTCTTGTGGGACTTCCAACTCCTTGTTACTTCCCTTTGTGGTGTTGGCCCTTAACTTGCCTTCTTGATCCATGTATGTGTGGATTGGGGGTCATATGCCCCATGAAATCCTTGCATAACACCATGCCTAAGTTGTTCAGCCGATCATATTCTCATACTTGGTAAATTTCGCATTTTTCAATACAGTATATTCACTCAGTTCACAAAATTTGAAAGAATTTTGTGGTTTGTATTCAACCCCACTCTACAAATCATCTATTTTGGGATACACATAAATATCATTCGATGGTAATTATCCATTGACAAGAACTAGTTGTTGATGCAGAATATCTACCGATGTAGGAAATATCATCCGATGAGGAGATAACTAATCTGGAGACAAAATCAAACAAAGATCAAAGCGACAAATTTATAGAGGATTTCAGTAGCTTTCTAATGACGCAAGAATCGAGCATTTTGGAAAAGACACGAGTGAGATATCACACATTAGTCTCAGAATTTTATTTTGAAATAGAGTTGCAGGTCAAGATTTTGACCTATGTTCAAAGAATTGCTTGTACTTCTGCACAAGGAATTAGTGTACAAGACTTGCATGGTTGGAAATATATACAAGTCTAGTTTCTAACAAACAAAGAATCACCCAAAAAACTTGCTCCTAGAGGAAGTTATAGATTTTTGTCCAAAACAGATTTAGACTGACTGCTACAAGCAGATTGCAAGACAAGAGTAACCAAGGTTTGACGAAAAATATTTGATGTACAATACGTGATACTAACACATACATTTAGACACTACAACACAATATTTCAAGTTTTATGTTTGTATGTTATGAATGTAAATCAAGAAGTCACAATATTAAAATGATGAAAATGAATAATGTATTTCCTATACAAATAAATCATGTAGTAGGAGAGGATCTGACATGTTCCATTTTCTCCGGTTGCTTTTCAAAAACCCTGTTCATCATCATTTGATAAGTTGCCCCATATATATTAAGTTGAGTGACATGACCTTGTATATTAGTTAAAAACAAAAGATAAATTATAAATAGTGAAATAGATGCATAAAACAACTAATAACAAATAGCTTAACTGACAATCGAGTAATATCGATACTCAAAATACACATCCCTCACCGGCGAACACCGTGTCTCCCGTATTTGACTCAAATCTTATATTTTACGAAAAGTACAAAGCATGTTCGACTTCGAACCGTCGAACATATTCCAAACGGAGGCGCCAACTATTCGGCTCCATTTAGGGCCCCACCTAAATTGCTCAAATCCCCTTTCAACTCTGATCCCCTCCAGATTTGGACATTTGCCATCTTCTTACATTTCCCGAGGTTCAAATCCCCTTCACATCTTACAATTATGAAAACGAAGCAGACCCACTCGGAGAACGCATGCTGAGAATGGAGCCCTAATGTCGCTTCGACTTCACTCCCAACCAGAAAGTCTCAAAATGATCAATATCCGATTACAATATGATCGAATTATATTCTTTTACTTGCTTATTCTTCATCTCTTGGTCCCAATTTCTGGTATCAGGTAAAAGCCTCTGCTAATCTTTCCTTGTTCCCCAGAAATGCTTGAAAATTTACTTCAGGTCTGCCACAAAACGGTGCATTGACATAATTTCTTCGTGTTCATGCATTATCAGATATTTTTTAGTTCTGTAAAGATTCTTTATTCTTTAATTTTAGATTTAATTGGGTAATTAGACTTTTTTACATGAGTATAGCTGAATTGTTTCAATTTCTGACAGAAACCCGTCGTTGTATAACCCGAGATAATAAGTATTCTCCAGAGAAAATGTAGATAGGGCTAGCGTTTAGTATATTGAGAGAGTAAGTCTTGTGTATACCTTTACGTTATACCTCTATTTATTTATGATTACACAATGCCAGTATTTATGGGATACCTAGTTGACATCAACTGGGTTGCCTTCCACATGTTAGTTGAGGCAATTGTAGATTCCTCATCGAATATGGTACTTTATTGGACGTTGGAATGGGTGGGTTCCGAGGTTGGTCAGGAGGCCGAATATAATTGTTTGCTATTTACTATTGGACGTATTTCATTGTTTAGAAAGTAGGGGTAGAGTTTAAGTGACTCCTTTGGGTTTTCTTGAGCTCTTTTTCACTATAGGGGTAGAACTGTTGATCAATAATAATGCAAATTTGTTTTTGTAATGCCTATGTCATGCCTTGAGACTGAAGCTTTACATCGGTATGGTGCTGCATTTGAGGTTAGTGAGGTGCTCTTGCTAAATATTTGGCTTTAAGCCAGAGCAGTCGGGCATATTTTCACTTGATCTTCTTAACTCAGGTTATTTGAGTATGCAGTGATGGATGTAGCTTAGGACCGGGGGCTCGGCCGAGCCCACTCAATTTTTATTTTATTTTATATATATCATATGTATAGACAATATTGTTGTAAATAATAAGAACACTGATAATATATTACTTCCTCCGTTTCAAACTTAGAGATATATATATTTTTCTTTATTAGTTGTTTCAATATTAGAGATATATTTTTATTTTTAGATTATAAAAGATATGAAGTTCCTTAAACATTATTCCATTATTTCACTACTCCAATTAACTCCACTATCGTAGCTACTTGGTGGTCCCTATTGTGATTATTACTACTATTATTTCAAATAACATGATAATATAAATATATTTAGAATATGAAAATTGTCTTTAAAAATAACCGTTTTAGAAATATATTTTTAATTTAGGAACGAAGAGAGTAAGTTATCCATATTGGTTGGCTATTCAAATACAATTTGAGAAGTTCTATCATTAGGATAATTCTCCCACCCAACTCATGGAAGAAAATTAACTTGAGACTTACATCATCGGTTTTTTTGAACTTGTTATAATTGATGCGCTGGCTAAAAAGATAGGTGAAAATGAAGTTATCGTATAATAAATTTAGATTATGAAGAATCGTATGAGAATATTCCCTCATGGTTTGTATTTCTAGTAATGAAACTTTATTTAATGAATTCGTTTTTAGTTTATTATATCTATCTATTGTACTTTTAAAATTTACATGTTCATAAATTTTGGCACCCCCCGACATATAATCCTGCGCCTACCACTGTGAGTATGTATCCATCTTTCTCGATATGGAATCTGGTGCTTTAGTAACAGGACTATTTGACTCCTTTTAAAAAAATTTCCATACTTCTGTTTGTGTGTTTGGTAAAATGTGTACTTTTCTTTAACAAGCCTTTTCTTGTCCCACTGTTTTATAGGTTGGATGTCAGCCTTCAAGTTAAGAAAAATTGCAGAACTACTGTTCAAGGAAGATATTTATTGTCTGATGATGATGGTAATCCTTTTTTTATCTTTCCACTTATTGTTGTGGATGTTGGTGGAATCTAAATTTCTGATACCTCTGTATTTATTAATAGCAAGAGCTTTGCGTATAATGTCTAGGAATTAGTCCATACTAATCAGTCCAATAGCTCATTTAGTAAACTATTAACTAACTTTTTCATCGGCCTTCTCTATTATATAGATACATCTCAACTTTTTAAGTAACTTCATGAGATCCTAAACTTCAATTTTTGCAGATGTACTTGGATAAGTACAAAGGAATATAAATTTTTAAATGTTTGAAGTACTAGTTACCAATTTGTTTTGTTCTGAGCTTCAGTGCTGAAGTTCTACAATTTGTCTTAAAAAGGTGAATATTAAGTGCATTATTTGTTAGTGTCATATAAATATTCAGTGCATTATTTGTTAGTGTAAAGCCACATTTACCCTCTAAGTATTTCATGTTCACTCAAATCTCTATCATTAATAGGACCTAGGTTGAATTTGCATGGAATTTATATTATCATTTCAATGATAGATGATAATTCATTGCTAGTGAAACCCGTGAAGTAATTTTTGTAGATTCTTATTCGTGCAAAGTCTTAGTCAAAAAATACGATAGGCTCCTGACTACCATGAACCAAGTAAAAGAAACCTTTAAAGACCAAATACGCATAAAATGCCAAATTAAAGTTAATATTCCCTAGTAAATACAAGACTCGAACACTCCAAGTTAATCATCCAATATTTTGGTAAGTAGTAAAGTAGGTATAGAGCCCTTTGGTTGAATTTGCTTTCAGCCTGAATTTTTCTGTAGGAGATACAAAGATCGAGACTTCTAATCATGCTTTGCTCACCTTTTAGTTATTTGTATGGCTGCTGCCTTCTGTCCCTTGGAATAAAGATTTTTAGTTCCATAACGGACTCTTCTTTCCCAACATGACTGAATAAAAATTCGAGGCCACATAGAAACTAAATGCAATGTTGCAATGGCAATGTCTCTGGAGTCTGAATCTTTAATTAAAATGCCATCTCACATGCTTTATTTAACTTATCTAAATGAAGCTACATACAAAATTTGTTTGTGTAATTGTTATCAGAATGAATGTTCTTCGTTTAAGAAGTTACGCCAACCTAGGTCAGAGTTCCATTTTGGTGCCCTTTAATTTTAGTTTAGAGATTTAACTTGCAGTTTATTTTGATTTGATGGAAGCTTCCATTTTAGAATTAAAATTACCTTAAATTCCATCTTCCATAGTCATGTTTCTAGCAACCTACCACCACACCACATTTAGATTTAGAAACGTACGAAGCAAGTATATGGGGATTAAGGGTTCTATAATCTTTATGTTTATATTATCACAAAGACTTCACAGTGCTTCATATCGGGCATACAACTGTTCTTGGAATCATAAGAAAATGAGCGTTAGAGTGCAGGGCTTTCATGATTAATACATGTACACTTGGTATGCATGTGTTAGATGAGACGAATAACAGAGTGGTTTGTGTTAGGAGAATAGAATAAAGAACAAACATCTACCAAACAAATATTTTAAGTTTTCAAGTGCTTATAAATATTAAATCATTTAAAAAAGAATAACTATTAAACAAAATGGAGACCATATATAAGTTATAAAGGAAGAGGTATTCCCTGGAGTTGGGTTATTCTGGTGTGTGGATACTGCAATTTGCCACAGGGAATGAAAAGTCTTTCTTTCGAATGGGAATGAACATTCTCAATTGTATTCCACCACTTTTGTCAATCATCCTAGCTAACCACAGTTATCAAATGAGCCACAAGTTGATACCACACTACCATCAAATTTTGATCAAATAGACAAAGAAGCAATGCACTTTGTTTCTTGTCAAACAACTCTACTTACCCATTGAAAAACTTAAACAAGTTTCTCTAAGTTTAATTCACCAGATAACCTTTTTAGTTTTGGTTATGGCTCCTCCCTCCCCCTCACTCATCTGATTGCAACCCTGACTCGGTGAGGGTTGTGGGTGATAATTGGTGGTTGGTGATCATGGTGTTAAATTTAAAAGCCTAGGAAAAAAAAATTCCATAATTAAGCATTAAAGCCCATTGCTATCTATAAATCTAAAATCCCCATATTCTTTTACACTTTTATCTTAATGACTATTTGAAGCTTGCAGAATTCTATCCTTCTGTAAGATCGGTTATGATTTTAGAAGCGATGGTGGCGCTTTAAGGTAACAGTAGGGGTTGTAGCAGCAGTTATATTCAGGTAAAGGCGGAGCAGGAGATGGCAAATGCAGATTGTAGCAACAGCTGTAATGGGTTTAACCTTCAGTAGCTTGTCTGGAGGCTTTTCTTTACGTTATAGTGAACTGAATGTGGTGGGTGTGGGAAATGGTTATAGGGGTAGATTAAGGGAACATGTCGAGAAGAACTGGACCAACTGGGCAGAGTGTTGGAGGGTTAACTTCTTTTGGAAGAACTTCTATTATTCTCGTGCCTTGTTATGAAACTGTTAGTGGAAGCCTGTTTATATATGACAATGTGGAGTTGCTACATATCTCTTCATTGGTTTCCTGACTTTGTAGGCTATGTATGTGATACACTATCATTGGATCCACATTCACGCTGCTGTCTTGGTAAAGGAGAGCAGTACTCTTGTCAGTGAGTTATCTCTGATTATATTATTAGCCTTTGTTAATTGTTGACAGGCATATAGCTAAAACATTAATATTTGCAGGGGTTGCAATCTCAGCTCAGCCTGCTGTAATTCATATGAATTTTGTGTTTCATGCTGCCTAAGTCCTTCACGGGTATTTCAATTAGTACCAATATATATTTGGGGGTGTAATTTATGTTCCAGCAACCTCAAATATATCCACAACCATCTGTCTCACATAAAAAAAGAATGGACCCACTCTCTTGTGATGGGGTTTGTGGCAATAGCACTTGGGGTTATGGAAATATCACTCCCCATATGATTTTTTGTTTTCTGTAAGCTTGCAATTCTATGTAAAAGAACTTTGGCTAGCGCAACTGCAAAATTAATACAATCTTACATCAGAAAGCTCAATTGCAGACACAGAAGGATCTAGCATTGATGGTGAAGATAGCAAAGCCAGTAACCGCTGGTAAAAATCTCTTCTATTTGAGATTGAAATTCAAAAACAAAAAGTAGTGTTCCTTGTTATGTGGCGAATTTTAACAAGTTCAGATAGGAAAAGCTTTTCTTATTTCCTCTTTTAGCTATTTTTTTGAAGCAAAATAGTTAAAAGGCGCACCTAGTTCAAGCTCCTAGACTCAAGGGCCATCCCACCAGTTTGCACCTCGCCTCACATGAGGCCCATCGCCTTTGATAAGGTGCTTACCTCAACTTAAGGGGCTCGTGTCTCAATCTAAGAGGCGCTAGACATGAGGCCTGTTCGAGTCTCACCTTATTTAACCAAGGTCCCTTTTCTGCAAATTTATAGTTTTTCTTAGTCATGTGGCCCAATTATTGTTTGGTAGTTGGTACTTAATACTTGTATTACCTGGTATTTACTACTAAGTACTTAGTCAAACACTAGTACTCATTCTCAGTACTTAATTAAATATCTTACTATATTTTCAGGATTAATGCTACCAAACTTTTGTTTGGTTATAATGAATGATTGTGCTTATTATGTTGTAATTTGTTAAACATCACTTACTACTTAATTATCAGGCCACCAATATATAATTCAGTGCTATAGATAATTATAATTACTGTACAAGTGCCCTCACTTTGATAGGGTGCGTGACTCGCCTCACGCCTAAAATAACTACGGACTACTAAGTTCTATTTCCTGCTCTAGCAAAATCCTGTTTGCATACATGCTGGTAAATATTTATAGGGAACAAAAATTACCTGTAAAAAATTTCTCTTATTTGTTTAAGCATTTGAGAGGGTGATATCACTATTGTCTGCAGGGACTTATTCAAGTGTTTTTGATTACTGTGCTGGGAGGTGTCGACATAACTCTGAAAGTGTGGTATGTAATTCCCGTTCATTTTTCCTTTGTTTCTCATCCATGTTGCTCATGGACTTTATGCAACTTTTCGACATGAAATTATGCAACTTTTGTTAGGATCAGCTTCATTTTTCTGGGCATGTTCTTAAAGATTGTTGGGTGCTTGAACTGTAGCATACTTTTCATCCTGAATGAATGCACTTGTTGGTTTTGGAATATGATACCATTCTGCTTCTGCAAAATAAGTTTTTTCAATTTAATGAAAATTTTGAGCCTAAAACCTTGGATTATATGGTTTATAGCAGAAACCCATATATCTTTTTTGTTTATATTTTCTTCCCATCACTATATGAACTTGATGTTTGACTACAAGGCTTCCTTCCATCAATTACTAACAAAATTGATAAACCTTGTCTGGTTAAATTACAATGATCATAATGGTAGAAGAAAATTGTAGCCTAAAGAGAATTAATATAATTAAGCAACAAGCATATATCAATCTCAATTTCTTCTAGTTCTGTGAACAACTTAATTGATGTGCAAGAAGGAAATCTCGAAAATATCCTATGGTCATGTTCAGCTGGCAGATTGAACCAAATGACGAAAAACTGCCTTTATATGTTTTTCAAGCTTCTAGGACCGGTCTCTTAATACATTCTTTTTGTCTCTATGCTATCCATTAGCAAATTGTATGGCTATATGTATTATTGTTGTTTCTAGCATCACATTAAGTGCTACAGAGTGTGATGTTGAGGTTAATATCATTTCAATATATGGGAGATGAGAACTACCTCAGTTTCTTAGGTAGTTAGGTAAAGCATGGTCCCAAGCTTTATCTTTTAGAGAATATAAGCAAAAGATTACGTCGTTTGAGGAGACAGGCACCTAAGAAAGTCACCCTGAAATAACATTTCACTTTTAATCAAATTTTATTTTTCAGGTTCATGAAAATGCTTATTTTAGCGAATTTCATCACTGTTATGCCCTCCCATCAAATTCATCAGGTGAGTCCAACATTGCTGCTATAAATCAAGACGGTCATTGATTCTACAAACATCTATTCTACCCGCTACCTGATTATAATTGTAGTTATGGCATGTATTGATCTATAATATTATACAGTAAACTGTTGTCGGGAATTATTACAAGATATTAAGTTTTAGAAAATTAGAGTTTCTTCATTCTTTAAATTCAATGAATGTCATCGCTGGAATTTTGATACTTATATATGTTAATTTTAAAACTGTTGTGATTACTGGTGGTCTATTTATTAGTTTCCTTCAGCATTGCGTCTCATCTTCTACTGATATTCTAAACTCTTCCATGCCTTAAACCTGCATCCGTTGGTATTAGAGCTGGCCTTAACATTACCATTACAATTGCAGATTCCGCTACTTTTGATCAATGAGCCCTCACATTGCTAAGCATTGACCTTAACCAAACCAAAATTTAATCCACATGCTCTTTATCATTAGGGTAATCGATCCCTTCCATAAGAAATTGTGACCAACAGTTAACTAATCATAAATAGTAAATGCTTTTCATATTCTTCGAAACATTGTCAGAGTCCATCATTGGTGCCAGATCTGCATTACCATCCATTGTCACCGTGCATTCCTTCAAGTTTAGGTACCTTGCCCACTATTACAGAAAGGACTTGAACTCTAGCCATCACCCTCTATTCCAAAAAAGAAAAAAAAAATTGTTGCTGCTGCCCTAATTCTTGAAAAACATGAGACTGAAATCGTGTACAGCGCAAACACCACAAACAATAACCTAAAGCTGAAGGAATCCATCATTCCAATTCATCCTGGTAGGCAGCCTATACGGTTTCACCCTCCTCACATCATCACCAGTGCAACCGAAACCCATCCTACGGATTCAGCAGGGAGATCCCATGCTTGAAAAGGAAGAATAGCACTGTTTCGAGCTCAGTAGTTGAGTTATGATTTATAGTGTATCAAAATCCCAATATCGTATTTCATATATACATTGTGAATCATATCATGCGACATTAGGAATTAAATAAATAATGTGGTAATAGATATTTAAATATATAAATATCCTAATGTGAAGCGACTGTAGTGTAAAAATGGACATCTATTCAACTAATCTATATTTATTCATGTAATCAACAAAATTTATTGGACAGTCAAGCATAGTAGCTTGGCTTTAATGTAAAAATAGGAAACTAATAATTGTTACATAACCTAAAAATGATTTCTGAATAGGTAAGTATGTTTTAGATTCTCCAAATAGCTTAATACATAAGAAGCAAGGATACAAGTGTTGTGATGTAGGTTTGCAATACGTAGACGCATAAATTGTGAAGCTCAAGAAAGGAATCCAGTTTAAAATACATATTTAATTATTATACACGCACAAAAAAAATAAAAAAAAAAAAAATTAAAATCATTCAATTTAATTATAGTACCATAGTGAGAAAAGCAGAAGTGTGATAATACAAGTACCAATATAATTTTTTGTCGTACATAGAATGTAGGTTTATCATTCTACATTGAATATTTTGGGATCAACGAACCCATAGAAGCACCGTTGTAGCAACCCTGACCACATCTTAATGAGGATGCCTGGGGATACACCTAATACTGCTCCCCTGAACCTGATTTGATATGCCTAAAGATAGAAGAACCCTTGCTTCCTAGCTTAATGTTATTTGAGGAAAATTTTCTTTATTAGCTATAACTTACAATCAAAATGGTGTAATGGCAAAAGGCAATCAAAGATCTGTAAGATGGAAGGCTTGTAATATCACATCACGTGATTTCCCAATCACCAATATGTTTCGCCAAGGTTATGTGAGTCCGTATTTGTTTGCTCGAATTATGGATGAGTTAACAAAAAATATCAAAGACGAAGACGTCGTGGTGTATGCTATGTGCAGATGATATTGTACTCGTTGATGAGGTCAAGGCCGGTGCCTATAGTAAATTGTAAATATGGAAAAAGACCTTGGAGTCTAAAGGATTTCAATGAAATAGGAGTAAAACTGAATATGAGGAGATAACATGGATTGCAGGTGAATGTATGATAAAGATTGTTGGGTTTTCTTATTTGCGGGGGGGTTGGGGGTGTTGAAAACAGGGATAACTTAAGCTTCAAAAGCTTTTCACAAAAACATACAAACAAACTCACAACCTATCATATTATTTCAATTTGCTGAGATTAATTGATTTCGTCCCTTAAGGTTAACACTCCCATACTTCATGAATAAGTAAAATCCCTAAAAATATATTTGCTATTAAGATCTTATCCTAGAATATTCCTGAGAATACTACTAGTATCTAAAATTTATTAAAATAGTTTTATTCAATTATACATGGTATTTAAAGATTAGTTCTTTAACTCCTCATTATCATTCTCCCCTCCGTGAAAAAGAACTCGTCAACGAGTTTTGAACATGTTAAAATGCAAGGACTACAGGAGGTAAGTTTTCCAGCTGAACATTAGCCTTCCACATGGATATTTAACTATTGAAATAGTGTAGTCAATGGTAGCGCGTGGCGCGCGGCACAATGAGTGGCACATCCATGAAAAATCTAAAATTTTTGACTATTTATATTTTCAAAACATAAACAACAATTTTTCCTTAAATAAGTAGCCATTATTTGTAATACCAATATAACAAGTCAACTTGTTTCATATCATCACAAAAACCAACAACGAGATAAGTAATATGTTTAAGAACTAGTCAAAGTACATACGTGTTCATCTTAAAATTCAGTCATCATCCTCCTCCCCAAAGTCATACAGCACCTCTTCATCATGATAATCATCGGACCGATGATTATACTCCCGTTCTTCATCATCACGATCATTAGTTTCTTCTTTAGACTCAACTTCTATTGCTTTTCCCTCCTGTGCTCTTCCTCTCTTTGTGCTAGGCTCCTCTTCCTTCTAATCAATTCCCACAGCTTCTTTAACGTGCTTCCATGTCAATCCACCATCACCATGGATGTCATCGTTCACATTAAGGTCCACAATCTACTCACAACAATCATTGATGTTGAATCGCATAAGCGGATCCATACTTTGATGTAGATGTCGTTCATTAAGTATTTTTGGTGACATGTCATGCAATTCTTTTAAAGAAATTTTGTGGAAATGAAATGACGATGATTGAGCCAAAAAAAAAAAAAAAAAAAAAATTGACTACAAACCAAATTTAACTTTAAAAAAATAAGAATATACATGAAGCTTATTTTCAAATTTTAAAAATATAAAAATTATATAAATAATTAAAAATGCAGAACTAAAACTAAAGAACGTGGTTTGTAGTAAATTAAGTTTAAGTAATTTGAGTAGTTAAACCAATTGAAGTAAAAACTACAGAATTTTTTGAATTAAATTAATTTAAGTTGAAATGAGTAATTAAATGCTTAAGTAGAAAATGTTAAGAAAGTTAAACGGACATATTAAACTCTTTAAATTAAATTAACTAATTAATTAATATTTAAAGTTAAACCCAACAAATATAAAGACTTACCATAAGTACATTTTAGTACTGTCTTGAGCTCTTTTGCGGTATCTAGGAATTTGCCAGAATCTGGCAAGTGAATAGCCACCATTATCGAGTTTCATCATGCAAATACACTCATGCACAGTTGAATCCAGGCGAAAATCGAAGGGATTCTGTTTGTGTAACTCTTGATATGCAATAGTGTCGGAAAACACCTTGCCATGGGTTAATATGCGAGTTTCCAAGGACATGAGATTGTATTGTACGGCTAAACATTTGGAAGTCATGAACGGTGACCATGAAGGTCTTTCCAGATTGAGATCTTGATTCTAGGACTTCTACGCTTGATTAAAAGAAGGAATTAAGTGCAGAAATCGATTCTAATCATCTATTCGGGTTAACAACAAAAATTTGAAGTGAATTAATTGACTAAAGTTCTAGGGATAAATGTACATTTTGGCTGAAAACTTTTAGAGGGATAATTTCGTCAAATTTGGTCGATGATGGTGATAGTGATGGCCGACAATGGTGTTCTTCAGCTTCATCGTCATCATCTGCTACATGTTCCTTGTGTATAACAGTAAGTTATGGCTGTTCTTGGTGACAGATGACTGATTGAAATCTTAATGTAACTTTAGTGGTGTAAAATGATCAATGATCAATTAAAGTTGAGGTCAGCATCTCCATGTCATTTTTGGTAACGTGTGCGACGTAGGAAAATAATGCTAGTTAAGCACGTTTAACGGTGAGATTTAACAAAACGAGTTGGATAAGATAATAACGTACCGTTGATGGGATGAAAAGAAAAAATAACTTTGGTGGGACAATATGGAAAACGTTGGGCAAGTAACACATGAGCAACATTCATTGAAGAATACCACAATATCACATGGGCCTGTATTGTCTAACCATGTAATCTCAAACTTCTTGTTCAACTGGAGACATCTAACTTTGCTGATTTAGCCAAAAGAGGAGAGACTATGTTATTCTTACAATTTACATTTATTGCAACTTTAATCAGCACACGATTAGGAAGAAGTTGTGGAAGATTTTTCTTTCTTTCTTTTTTTTTTTGGGTGGAGTGGGGGTGGGTTGTGTTGCAGTGCTTTAAAGTTTCAGTGGTTATTTTGCAAGAAATTCAAATTGCAGGGCTGGACTGAAATTTGGAAATTTAGGGCGAACTTTTGTAATTTGCAAGAAGATATATTTTCAGAAGTTGCAGGGACTGTTCGCAAATATTTAAGATTGCAGAGGTTGATTTAGAATTGACAAACCTGGAAGTACACCAAAGAAAGACTTTGCAGATTCTTTTATTTCTCCATGTCTAGGGCGGTAGGGCCTGTATTTGTTAAAGAGGAAAACATAGCAACTACCAGGAAGACGCAGCAGCACATCTACTTTTTCTTTTTGTTTTTTCCTTTCTCTTTTTCTTTGCTCCAACTAGTTATGGTTGATGGTGATGATGATGATGGGGTGTCAATTTGCTGGTTGTTGGCGTGGAATTCGTTGGGCCAATCTGTTATGGTCTATCTGCTCGGGGATTCATGTGTTGTGATTTGTGTTTGGTTGCAGTGGCTGGATATGTTTGCTAGGGTTAGGGTTAAGTTACGGGGATGATGAACAGTATCTTGTTATGGGCTGTTTCAGTTGAAGTTTTGGGACAGCCGGCTGGTTATCTTTTAACAGGGGGCAGCAGTGGTTAGGGTTTTATGGTAGTGGTGGGGCCCTTGGCTTCATGTCACTTTAATGGTGCCGAAGATGAGTTAAAGAATTAATTTTTAAATATCATATCTTATTGGTTACTAAGCTGGCACTATAGTAGTAATATTATTCTTAGGAATATAAACAGGATAAGATCTTAATATTTTTTACTAGGGATATTTTAGAAAGTTTTCTTGTTCATTGCTTTTAGGGGTATCATTAAATGAATGTAATCAACTAATATCTTTTCAACATATTGAAATAATATGATGAATTGAATTTGGGTATCGTGTTGTGAGTTTGCATGTTTGTGTGAGAGGGTTTTGAAGCCTAAATTATCACTCTTTGCATCCCTCCCCTTGTCCTACATTAGTAGGTTCTCCGCAACAAGCAGAAGAGATTGAGTTGGTGAATGTGCTAGGAGTGAAGGTAACCAAGAAAGATGCATTTAGATATTTGAGATCAATCTTGTCGGGGAAGGGGGGTGGGGGTGGAGGGGTGAGAACATAAGCTATACAATCGAAGCAAGTTGGATGAATTGGGGTAGTGTGGGGATCTTGTGCGATCATAGAATTTGTGTTAGGCTAAATGAGAGAGTGATGTAGGACGGAATAAGAGAAAAGAAGAACAAAAGGATAACTAGGGGCAACAATCAACAAAACTTAACAATTTCAATTCATAATTCAATTCATGATGATAAATAAGAGAAGTTACCACCATTTAAATAAACTCTTAACAAGTTACCTAAACCTACTTAGAACTCTAAAAGATAATTCCTAGTAATCTACTAACTACGAATAAACAAAAGTTAAAGATAGGATAAATCCTGAAATCTCTCTTAGAATCCTAATACATCTCTATTACTAATAAATAACTACGAATAATTATATAATAACTACTAATTAATTACATCAGTAATTTTATATCCAATTAACAACATGAAATAATTTAAAACAAGTAACTTAATTTCTTGCTCGCATCATTCTCCCCTCCTTCGATAAAAACTCGTCCTCGAGTTTTGAACCGATTAAGAATGATGAACCGTGAGAGGAGAGCCTTCCAAGAGTGCTTGGATTCCTCTCATGTCAATTCCATAGGCATAACTTGTGGGATTAGTTGCAACATTAGGAAGTGTTGTAATGAAGTCTTGCCCTCAAATGCATCTCTCGAAATACAAAGTCAATATGTTCAACCTCAATTTGCTTGTCCTTTTTATTTTCAACCACTTTGTCTTCTTTAATGTATGCATCGAATTCATTATCATATTTGTCAATACGTAATTCTTTGAAGAATTTTTCATGAAACTCCATTGGTATCTCGTTGAGTTGCTGATTTTCTTCTGAAAGCTCATCCTTGTTCTTTGACTCATTTTCATTTGGCTTGTGAGGGTGGGGTTTAGGGTTACAGCAGTCCGGCAAGACGAAACTATAGTGGTGGTTCCAACTGGGGAAGGTCCGGTGAAGTCCAGCAACAACAGTACTTCTTCCTCTCCTTCCTCTTTTCCTTGTTTATGACCTTGAGAATCTGAGCTATGCTGGTGAATGACTCCGTTGGTGGCAGTTCATGGCTGGATGGAACAGAGACAAATACCGCAAAGGGAGGTTACGAGGTCAATAATTACTCTGATGCAATAAGTTCTTATTCCGGGTCTGGTAGTGTTTTGGCTGACCCAATATATGATAACGAATACCAGTGATGATGGATTCTGACAAGAGGTCGACCTGATGATCTGACAAGATTATAATGTCGTGGGGTCTGACAATCTGACCATATCTATGACTTCGATGGATCTGACAGTCTGGCGATGTCAGATGTTAGACGTGAACAGTGACTGAAAACAGCGGCAGTATTTCCCAAGGATGGATTTGGTCTCTGATGCCAATTTGATGCTGGACAAAATTAAGATTGAAGTATAATTGAAGAAAAACACCGAAAGATAGAACTAGAGTGATTCAACTGCAAAAGAAAATCGCAACCAAAGGAAGAGAATAATCTCATAAATCAATAATCCAAAGTCTCTTTGCAATGTACAATGTACATCTTTATTTATAGGGAGCAAACCATCATAATAAAACCCCAAGCCTATTGGGCCTAATACCATAAAATACTAAATTACTTATTATTGGAAATAATAAATACTATCAATAGTAACTAATTACATTTATCTTTTCAATAATAAAATATTTGAATAAATAAAGGAATTGACTCCTTTGATCTTTGCTCGCGTTCCCAATCAACATTCCATTATCACTGTAATTTAATTGGCTTTCTCATTTTATAGATAAAAAGAAGAATAAGAAGATTCTGTTATCACTATTTAATGTTTGAAATACTCCCTCCGCCCCAGAATGTTTGCAATAATTGACTGTTGATAGATATCAAGAATTTGATTCACTTTATGTAATGTCCTTATATTCTTTAAAAATAAATTTGGAAAGTTTGGGAGGAGAAAAAGTGAGAAAATTCAAAAAGGAAAAGTTTGGGAGGAAAAAGTAGGAAAGAGGAAGTCATAATGATAAAATAATGTAATAATATGATATTGGACCATGAATAGAATGCAAGAAAGAGAGGTTAATTTAGTCATTTAACCTAACAAATGTTTTTTAAAATGGAACGTTGCAAACGATGTGGGACTTGTAAAAGAGGAAAACAATGCAAACAATTTGGGATGGAGGGAGTATCATTTTGATTTCTTGATTATAGTAGTTACTAATATATCCATGATATATAATACTCGATATCCAAAACTTATTGGAAGGGAAAACTAGCAACAAGTCCACAAACATTAAAGTAACGTAGCCGATTATAAGTAATAATAAATTTATATGCAGCAGTGAATGATTAAACCTTTTAGTGATTTAAAGTTATATAATGCAGCATGCCTGTGCTTGTCTTGCCATCCAATAATTACACAATCCTTTTGTATTATTTTCATTTGTATGATTTGTGATATAGTTAAGATGATATTCCATTTCCAATTGCTGCTTTCTCCTGGAGCTCTAGTGTGTTGTGCTCTGAAGGATCTTACAATTTGTTCAACAGGTGCTACTAGTACTCATCTGGAAGTGCGGCTTGGTGGCATTAACGTTATTGTTGGAAAGTGAGTGTGCGTTGTGATTCTGTCTCTTTGTTCATTCTCGATCATGTTTAATTTATTTTTCTTTTTATTTCCATTTTTTCATTTCATGGGTAAAAGGCAAGGGGAGTCATGTGATAGTGTTTGCAAGTCGAATGGGCAATCATGCGTTCCGAGCAAACTTGTCTTGCTTAATCATTGTGAAATGTAAGCTTATATTCCATGTAATTTTTTTGGTTCTTGTCCCTTATAATTTGGATTCTTTCCAACATCGATGTGATTATTATTTAGGAAATTAACTTTAATAAATTGGAAATTGATAGCTAAATTGCCGATTACTGTATTTTCATTTTATGTCACAAGCATGGATAATTAGATTCTTCTAATGGAATATAACCAAGAAACAGGGAGCTATACTGTGATGTGATTGGTTATGTTATTGGCAAATACCACTTCGCACATAGTATATGGGCTTCATCGGATACTTTTTTTGGCAAAGAATCACTAACCAGTATGTGTTGGTTTCTTCAGATACACTTTTAAGGTCACTCTTGGCACATGTGTATTAATGTATTCGCATATGCTGAAGATGTCCTGTAATAATTGGAATCCATTCAATGGTTAGACATGTTAAAGGATGTTTGGGAGGGATTATTTCATATTATGATTCTAGTTGTTGCCGCGGTTATTTTATTGGAATATAAATTTGCAGGTTTTAAGATAAATACATCAAATAGGTTAAATTTAAAAGTGATGAAATGAACAAGAAGCTTACAGAGAAATTGTTTATAAATTTTAGATAGAGAAAGTTAGCAAACATTTTAGAGAACGTTAAGACAGATGTTCATTGTGTAAACTTCAAAGAGAAAATTGAGTACACTTTGTAGGTAGAAAATGTATAAAATAGGTTGATTATAATTTTTAGATGAAGTGGGCACACACTTTAGAGGAAATCAAGAGAAAGTGTGTAAATTTTAATGAGAACGAGTAGGAATGTTGGAGAGTATAGATATCAGATAGAGGTCGTGATATTATAATTTAGAGAGAGGAGTTTAAATTTTAAAAAGAGAAGATTGGTTTAATTTGTATTTTACTATTTTAAAATTTGATATACAAGGAGTTTTAGTAGTTCATAGTTTATTTGCTGGGATTCTAAATATTGTAGTGATCATTGCTGGAAATAAAGATTCATTAAAATAGTTTGAGGATGCAAATTATCTCTGGAGAGTGATCTCTAAACGCCCTATGGGCATTTACGTAATTTATCAATGTTATTTTCTGGTCATACAGGCCTACACCAATTACATTTAGTCTATCTCTGTTTTTGTTATGTACTTCCTCCGTCCCAAATTAAGTGGTTTAGTTACTGTAGCGGCACACACTTTTATGTTAAATTTAGATGTTAGATATTTAAAATAAATTTAATTTTCTTATGGTATTAATATTCATCTCCCAAAGTATTTTTACATTATTTTTATTAAATATTAAATAAAATTAAATATTTAACATATAGTAAACTACACCTAAAACTACGTGCGAAAAGTGAGTTAGGTTACTTATTTTGGGATGGAGGGAGTATGGGTTAACAAAAATCTTAAAGTCCTGGGATCCTTCATCAAGCCTACTCTAATTCTATGGCCTATGTTAATAATTTACTGAAGAGATGTTTTTGAATGTTTTGGGATGAGTTCTCCCTTCTCATTTCTGTCCCTCATATACAAGAATTACAAAGTATCAAGCCTATCGCAGGGGCTAATTTACGGGCCCAATTACAATGATTACAATCCCTAAATTATAGCTACAATATCTATCATATCCCATGAGCTCATATACAGAAGATTTTATTCTAACTAATTGTTCTAATAAATATTCTAACAGTCCCCCTCAGTTGGTGCATAGATATCTCTCGTGCCCAACTTGAAACAAAGAGGATGAAAGAATTAACTACCAAACCCTTTGGTGAAGATGTCTGCAAGTGCAAGGTTGTAGCTATATACTAACAAGGTTGCCTCCCACGTAAGTGCAATATATCCTGCCCAATCGGCACCAGAAAAGACTTTTACCTTCACATGACCATGTTGTGAGAAAAATGATCCTTTTCCTGGAGCGGACTTGAGATATCTCAATATTCATTGTGCTGCTTCCATGTGAAAAAGCTATGGATCATGCATGAATTGACTAACTACTACGGCGTAAGAGATGGCTGGCTTAGTGTGAGAGATAGATTAGTCTTCTAGCCCAATGCTGATAACACTCTGTTCACTGTAGGCCCCTTACCAATTGCTAACAGATGATCCACTTCTACTGGGGAGTTTGCTATTTTGCACCCCAACATGCGTGTTTCTGCTTAAAGATCCAGAACATATTTTCTTTGATATTTTCTCTGAGATAAGAACATTCCATCAGAGATTTAGCTATCTTTGTACTAAAGAAGTATCTCAAAGCTCCAAGATCCTTATTCAAACTTTGGCCAATTTTGACTTGAGATTATCTATCTCAGTTTAATCATTCCCTGTAACCACAATCTCATTGACATAAAAATGAGAATGACAATTTTACCATCACTCCTTTTGACAAACATTGTGTGATCCGCCCGGCGTTGTTAAAGGTGAAGAAAATCATGGGGTATCTCTGTTTAGATTTCCTCTTCCAAATTCCCACGAAGAAAAGAGTTTTCAATGTCCAACTGTTGGAGATTCACCTAAATTTGGTGCAAGAGAGATAATAGTTCGGACTGAATTCATCATTGCTACCGGAGCAAAGGTCTCTTGATAATTCGATGTCTGCATATACCCATGGGCAATGAGCCTTTCAGTTGATCCCTCTTCCTTTTGTTTATTCTTTTTGAAGGCAGTCATTCCCTCAAATGTAGCTTTTCTCCAGTTTTCATCGTCCATGACCGCTTTCCACTGGTGTTGGAAATTCCAACCAAAATTTGCTGCAAGAGAGATAATAGTTCGGATTGAGTTCATCTTTGCTACTGGAGCAAAGGTCTCCTGATAATCAATTCCATATGTTTGTGTATACCCTTTGATAATGAGCCTTGTTTTAACTCTTTCAACTGTTCGATTTACCTTTTCTTTGACTGTATACACCCATTTGCAACCAACGGTCGTTTTCCTTGAGGAAGAGGTGCCAATTCCCAAGCTTTATTCTTTTTTAAGGCAGTCATTTCCTCAAACATAGCTTTTCTCCGGTTTTCATCGTCTATAGCCTCTTTCCACCCCTCTTTCCACCGGTGGGGTACATATATAGAATTGTCAATATTTGTATGTATATTCACACATATATAGACAGAGAATAAGAGAGCTGGAACTTAGGATTTTATTTGTCTATATCTCTATTATTTTCCATATCATCTACAAAGCTTAAAGAGGTGCCATTTATAGGCATCTATAAACAACTTGCTGGTAATACCAATTGTAGCTGGTCGCATAAAACATCAGCTACATATCAGCTATACATACTGACACACAACAGGTCAACATTTGACCTGCAACTCCAGCTACATACATCCACAACTGGCACATGTTGACTCACCAATTCTAGCTACTCTTGCTGCACATACAGCTCACATACAACTACTATAGCTGTTGTACTTTGACATACAGCTGCACATACAACTATCTATTGTACTTTGACACTTCCCTTCAAGTTGGCGCATAGATATCTCTCATGCCCAACTTGTATACAATTGGCTGAAATGTCTTTCCACTTAACCCTTTAGTTAATATATGGTCATTTGGCTTTACAGAATGAATGCTGATGACTCCATTGTTGAACTTTTCTTTGATGAAGTGATGGTCAATCTCAATATGCTTAGTCTTAGCATGTTGGATTGGATGTTGAACAATATTGATGGTAGCTTTATTATCACAACTTCATTGGGTATTTCTTTGCAAGCCCTAACCAGCTAGCAAGGAATGAATCCACAGTATCTCACAAACTCCTAGAGCCATGGCTCTATATTCTATCTCAGCACCAGATCTTTTTGCCACAACTTGTTTCTTGCTGCGCCAAGTAACCTAGTTTCCATGGACAAAGGTTCAGTACCCGAGGTGGACTGCCTATCATCCCATTTCTAGCTCCCAAGTACCATTTTTTTCAAGGCATTCATCACCTCTATAATTGCACTCACCCATTTATGACATCTTTACCTTTGAGGAATTGAGACACTTGATAAAGAAGAGACAAAAACAAAAGGAGGGAGACAAGACTTTATATGAAACAAAGTTAGAAATGGGATGGTTAGTGCAAGAAAGAAAACCTTTTCTAAGTGCAATAGGAAGATAAAGATTACTCTCTTCTGGAGGATTGTTTTCTGGATCTGCTTTGGGCTCTTTGATCAGGTAAAGTGGTGTTGTTTTGATGCAGCCGGGAGTAGATCAACAAATCTGGTAATTTTAGTCTCATATCCAGATGAAGCTGAAAAACTTTTATCAACTTCTCATGATATTGTGCTTGTATTAGTTATATCATGGCTAATCTTTCAGGAAAAGTTAGATCTTCCAAAACGGAATCCAATAAAGAATATTTTGTTCTTCTGTCTGAAGAAATGATTCATCGAAATAATGAGTCGCTATTGATATTGACACATCTGAGATCGCCAAATGTTCGGGAATTCCTCTATTCAATCCTTTTCCTTCTTCTTGTTGTTGGATATCTTGTTTGTACACATTTTATCTTTGTTTTCGGGGCTTCTAGTGAGTTGCAGATAGAGTTTGAAATGAAAAGGTTAGGTTCCTCATTCACACTAACAAAAGACTCCCCTAATCGGAGGAGAAGAGGGTGAAGGAGATGTCAAGAATCGAGGCAAGAAGTGTGATGGAAAAGAATCATCCTCATCTTTCTCTTTAGACTATTGATCTCCCTGAAGAGAAGACGATGAGCCCAGGGAAAAATATTACAAATTTCCAAAAGGTCATCATGACTTGCAAAAACACGCCGAGATGATGGGTGAAAGCATTTGTAACCTTTATGAGTGGGTGAATAAATATCATATAAACACACAAGGGAGTGCTCGAGGGTCAAGTTTACTACGAGAAGGGGAGTGAATATGAACAAAACAAAAAGCGATGTAGTAAAGGATGGGAGGATAAAGGATGGATAAATGACGAAGGTGTTTTAAATTGCAACACACTTTAAGGAGGACGATTTATCAGTAATGTTGACGTTAAGAAAACTTTGCCCTAAAGGCATTTTGGGACATGTATGGTTAATATCAATGATTTAGTGACTTCTAAAAGATGACCGATTTTTCTATCGGCTACCCTATTCTGTTGGGAGGTGTCAACGCATATGGTTTGATGAATAATGCTACAAGAATTTAGGTAGGATTTGAAAGGACAATTGGCATACTCAATACCATCGTCACTTTTCAATATTCGTATGGAAGCATGAAATTGATTTTGTATCATTTGGTGAAATGTTTTAAAACACTCGAAAACCTCAAAACCTCATTTTTATGACAATGTAAATGGACCCATGTGAGCCTAGAGTGACAATCAACGAAGACAACAAACTAACTATATCCACTATAAGTGGGTACCCTTGAACCCTTGAAGGAACATAAACATCGGTGTGAATTATTGAAAAGAGTGTACGACTACGACTCCTATTATGTTAGCGGGATGAACTGTCCGTTTTTGTTTGGCTAACTCACAAAGTTCACATATAAGATTTGGAAAAGATGTTTTAGATCCCCAAAATATCGATGTCCTAAACAACAATGCCATTGATAAGGAGATTTTAAGACACGATTGGTAGAAGCATGGAGGGTTGGAGGGATTAAACCTGGTTGACCTTCTAGATGTATAAGGCATCGCTCACTTTACTGCGACCAAGTTCCTTGTTCATTGCTAGATCTTGAAATACACAGTGAGAAGAGAAAAAGGTTATTAAACAATTGAGAGCTTTAGTGTTGCGCTAAACAGATAATAAGTTAGCTGGGAAAGAAGAAACATGCAATATTGAAGTCAAAGGTACGTGGGAAGAGAATAAAATGATCTTTGTCCATGAATGGGAACAAGAGATCCACCAGCTATACAAACACTATTTTGTTAAGGTAAATATTTATACAAATAAAGCAACTTAGAAGATCTTGTCATATGCTATGATGCTTTGGAATCAATGATCCCAGAATTAGCAGGTAATGTAGAATTAATAGAAAATGTACCTGCATGAGTATAATAAGAGGAAGATGAGGGTGTTGAGGTATCAATATCCATTGTAGTTATCATTTGGAGAAGGGAATTTAATTTGGATGCAGTGAAAGAACATCCTTGAGGAGAGCATTGACTTGTGCTTGTATCAGGCTCGTCAACCACAAAAATGTGAGCACTAAGATTACTACCACTTTTCGGACCATGACAGAAGGACATGTTGCTATAACCTTGTCCACTTTCTCGACCATGTCCTTTACCCCGAAGCTCGGGGTGAAGGATGAAACAAGTTTCATGAACGTAATTAGGCCTTTTACGATTGTCTTTTGAACCAATGTTTTCTGCACAACCGGCTCACTAACAATAGAAGAGCATTAAGAATGTGAGGAATTAGATATCATAATAAGTCGGCAACTTTCCTCGTGTTGGATTCGGGCATGGGCCTTGTGAAGAGTTGGACAAGGATCTTGTCCAATTCAATAATCAACAGATAATCGTGCCAAAAACTTGATTACTCGGTCTTCCTCCACCAACTTGTGATATGCCTGGGTATCCTTTATGCACTTGCCTTTGAACACACTGTAGTGGTCTAATTCTTGCCACAACACAGTGATTTCAGAATAATACTGAGCCAAAGTGTTGCTTCCTCATACCTTTTGGACATATTTCCATTATTCCATGAATGCCCACAATGTATCAAAATATCTGAACCCAGCATCAGTTCCATCAATGATCAAAATTCAACTGTTAAAGATGATTCCTTGGGAAGGAAATAATCACAATAAATGTTGGGTTCAGATCAATTCCTCATATTGTGGTGGGAATTTCACATTCCTTGGCAACAAATTCTCAAGAAGATTATTTCAAGATGATTCTAAACTTGGTTATTGTGATTATGAGAATGAGAGTTTTACTCATGATAAGATCGTGTTGTTAAACATGACTGATGTTTATATATTTAAAATACTTTATAGCAAGGAAAGAAATAAAAAAATTTCTTTATTTTATTTGATTCGATAGCGTGCAGAATTGCCTCGAGTACCAGAGTAATCCTGTAGTGTGGCTACTTTGTATGAATCTCATTCTTTATTCGGTACGCTGGATGATAATCATTGATGATCCCATCCATTACTATACTTGCTTTTTCTATATTTAATTTGACACTTGCATAAGCTTGAAAAGTAAATGTTTGTGGAGTTATAAAGTTTAGTTGTCACATTTGGTGAAGTTATTGAGTGTAACAGTGATACCCTTATGCTGTCAAACCATGCACATAAAAACATGAGGGAAAATGTCTGGAACATTACTTTTTTTCTCTCTTCGTATTATTATATGTTCCTTTAGTTATATTCTTCTCTTTGAATAGTATGCAGAAATATATGCGCTGTAGAGGAGCTTGTCTGGCTAGCATCGGAACAGATCAACCCGCTGAAGTCGTTGATGATGCCCCTAAAAACCTGGTAATATTGATTATTTATGTTTTGATAAAGTATCACACTGAACTTTGCAGTATATTTATTTAATGTCTATATCCGTTTGATCAGCATGTTTGGCCTCAAATGAGGGGCCATGGAGGTTCATAGTTGATCTTTTGGTTTCCCTAGGAGAAATTGATAGTTGATACCCTTGGAAGTGTTCTCGTTTCTCTGTTTTGTGAGTTGAAAAACACCATACAATTCAAAACGAATGGAAGATAAAGCATAGTACCGAATTCAACTTTCAGAAAGAGACAAGTATAGCTGCATAGGCTTTACAAGAATGACTATAGCTAACGAGTTGCACTTGCTTTCACTATTTCCATCCCGATCCACAAAATTTTTCATGTCAAACTAGCTATGTTAATGAGTTCGGTATGATCATATGGCCAAAGTATTATAACAAGTATAGCTGCATAGGCTTTACAAGAATGACTATAGCTAATGAGTTGCACTTCCTTTCATTATCCCCCCACCGACCCACCCACAATACTGTCATTGTCGACCATCCTCATCTCCTCACGTGGAAAATGTAGCACCACTACCATCATTTCTGCGGTACCACAAATCTGAATCATTTGAACTCGAGGCCTGATGGTCAATCTGATTACTGTGCACATTGATTGAACCAGTTATGGCTCAGATGACATAGTCAAATCAGGTTAAAGAAAAGAAAAGAGACATGGTGGCAAGAAGAGTCCCAACCCCATGCTAAATCAGATGACTGTTCTAAGCTGGAGATGCTTACACTGCAAACACTTTATATTATTCACACACTTGTTAGTTGTACATTCACTTCACTTATTAATAGACAATATATTATTTCGTTGTAATATAGTTTATTCTTTATTCTATTTAACAAGGGAATGTGTTGAGTGAGTATCCTTTATTGTAGTAATGACAGTGTGTAATTTTGCAATCCAAGATAATACCCTTAGATAGGTCAGCGAGGTTGGGTATCTATAGAGCTAGTGAGGGTTAATATTGAAGCAGGTTACAAGACCACCTCTTGTAGGAGCACAACAGCTCAGGGGATGCAATCTTCTTGTGGGAAAAATTGGGCAGATTCTATCCAAGAGTAGAGATTGTATATTGTACAAGGAATTTTGGCGAGTGAGATTATTCTTTAGCATTTAGGCTCTAGGCTCCTGGCAAGGAGATCGATGACCAGAGTAGGGGTATATTGAGGAGGCGTGTCACAAATCAGTGTTGTCTGTTTTACTTGTTGCACTTTACGTTCTTGCATCCATAAAAGGATTAATTATTACATTTATTTAATTTGACATTATTATTGTAATGGGAAAACCATAAAATACCCCATTGATGTTAGCAGATTTTCTTGGATACACTACTAATGTTTGATATTACCCCACTAACTTTATCAAAATATTAAATATACATCATTTCGTTAAATTTTGCCATTAGAGATGATGGGGTGGCCTTTAATTGCTGATGGATGCAATTATTTATCAAACTAATGACTTGAAAAATTCAGATGATTAGGACCAATCATGGGGTGCCATGTAACATCATGCTTGTCATCACCTTCAGACAACTTGTCGGAATTTGAAAAGGTTGTTGGAAATAGTCACCAGAATCTGGAATCTATGCCTATGGGTCTCATGAGTTTTAGATTTTTAAGATTCAAAATCATGTGTATCAGAATCCTTGTATCCAAACGAAACTAAAGCAACAAAAATAACGTACTTTGGTGCATTGTGGAGAGAAATTTTAAGATTTTAATGTTAAAAGTTAATTGTAAAAAACTTATAATCGGAGAGTAATTCATAGAAAAATGCTTAAATGATTAGAAAATCATGATCCAGTCATAAAAATGTGTTCGGAAATGTGAATTTTATCAAATATAATTGAATATCCATAATTCCGGCGAGTTAAGGAGATGGCCGGTGGAAAGGAGCTGTAACCGATAAGTTGCCTGGAAAATCTATGCCTATAGGTCTCACGAGTTTTAGAGTTTTAAGGTTCAAAATCATATGTATCAGAATCCTTGTACCCAAACGAAACTAAAGCAACAAAAATAATGTACTTTGGTGCTTTGTGGAGAGAAATTTTAAGATTTTAATTTTAGAAGTTAATTCTAAGAAACTTATAATCGGAGAGCAATCCATGGAAAAATGCTTAAATGATTAGAAAATCATGATCCACTCATAAATGAGTTCAGAAATGTAAGTTTTATCAAATATAATTGAATATCCATAAATCCGGCGAGTTAAGGAGATGGCCGGTGGGAGGGAGCTGTAACTAGCAAAGAGGTTAAAGAGGTTGAAGATGAGATGATGTCATCATGCCACTATGTTAAATTTATGTCCTTTTCTTTTATTTTTTGCGTGACACGTCAGATAATTTTTCCAAATTAGCAATTCTGTTAGGTTTCTTAGCAGAATGTGTCGGATTGGAAATTTAAGTAACATTTGTGGGGTAAAATGTTCAAAACTTTGATAGTATCTCTAAGAAAACCTGCCAACTTTAGTAGGATATTTTATGGTTTTGCCTTATTGTAATCTATTTACCCCGTCTATATTATATAACTGGACCTTATGACTAGCTATGTTGCTAGACCTGATTTCTTTTCCTTGTTTTTTGGCCCCATTAATTCAGAAAGTGTTAATATCCATTTGTCAAAACATAGAATGGCGTAGATCTTAACTTTTTTGAGTGATAGTTGGCCAATTGCATCATTTGAAGTTCAGTGGCCACATGCCAAATTAATGGGATAAAAGCTATTTTTGCAATAAAATTATTTTACCAAAACCTTTTTAAAAATCTTCATTTATAATTCTTTCCAACCTTTCAGCTTCTTATGGCATCTCCTGGCTGTACCACTATCCTATAGATCTTTCCTTTCAAGATCTATAATGGAAAGTTCACCTAACTTACACTATGATGATTGTATTGTTTACATCCTCATTAACAGGTCTCTCTATACTGCAGTTTGATCTGAATTTGAAAGACATTCATTTTGGATAAAAGAGCCATAGTTACAAAAACAAAATCAAAAAGTACAAGCAAAGGAGATAATTATCAATGGTTCAATAACTAATAAGAAGTGATAGCGTACATGGTTTTGGTTTTGTCAAAACGAATGAGCATAAAGAATGTATTTACAGTTATGAATTTTTGGAGCTTCAAAGATATGTAGCAACATGGGTAGCCTAGAAGGCCAGAAGTATACCCCTGTTTATTGCCTCAAAGTTCCTGTGTTCAACCTTCATATTGTGACAAGGATGAGTGTGGAACATTTCCTTTTAATGTAAATGTGTCCATGCTAGATTCTTCAACATATCGTTGACCAAAAATTTAAAAATTAAATAAAAGATTCTTCAACATACCTGTATCTGATTGTAGACTTAATTCAAGTTCATTTTAAAAATTGGATAAATGATGAAATGACAATTTGAGTCTTCACTGATATTTTTCCTGTTGCTTTAGAATCCTGGGGCTTGTCTATACACTAATAAGCTGTCAATGCTGTCTTGCGGTGGTGCTCATAGGCATACAAGGAGGCTCTGCCCATGTGCATAGTATTGTTATGTGGTAAGTCTCTTCAATTTTGTGCTTCTAAACTGTCTGAAAGTGGAAGATCTGTACTGCCCTTTCCGGCTTATCCTTTCAAAAAGGAGAAAACTGTGGAAAAACTTACTAAAAAAGAAGAAAAAGGAAAGGGAAGTATATATTAGGTATATTATTTAATTTTTTGAATCTTGATTAACAGAGTGCTTTGTGTGTGTGATATACAGTTGAAGACTTGAAGTTAGTTGAATAGACATAATTATTACTATTTTCTTGTTTCCTTGTCTTCTGCAGTGGACTGCTACTTCAGGATTAACTTCAGAAAAAGCATTAAACGTACTAGTTGCATACATGTAATGTTGCTCGAGTTTTTAATTTTAGCTTTTCTCAATGTCTATATCAACAAAAAGAGGATTATCCCATTAGGGAGGTTGATTTTGTTGTAATATCCAATAGTCATCATTAGAAAAAACCACTTATTATATTACAAAAACATGTTCACAGGACTGCATGCGGGAAGGCGTATATGTTTTTATAAAATAGTCTCTTCCTTCCAGACTGTAATCTTAAATATAAAATCATAATGTGGCTCATTTTCCAGATGAAATTATGCTCCCTCTGTTCCAAAATTAGAGTATAAAATCGTAATGTGGCTCATTCTCTTTTAGTGTAGTGCTTTTTGGAAATCCTATAGTTTTGTTTGTGATATGAATTTGTAAACATATCAAAGTATAAATGTTTGCATCTAACAGTAGTTTTCATATACTTTATGATATTTTATTTCAAAGATTAGAAGTAAAACATTTCACTTCAATTCAATTTTGATTTATAGGATTTCACACTATTTGTGCAGACTGAATTTTGGAACAGAGGGAGTAATTGATATTTATTTGCTTTTGCATTTCAAGGAACAATAAGCATCATGCTTAGTTAGTGCACTTTATTACCTTATTTGGCCTTCCTCTCTTCTGTCCTCCTGAATCCTCTCTTCCTTTGTCTGCATGCGGGATATTTGTTACCTTCCCTGTTTCCTATGCATCGTTGCTGCATGTTTCTCCTAGGACTGTAACTTGAACTGTACCAACTTGACCTTAGCCCAGATTCCAGCTCTTTTATCCGAGACTTGGCAAGAGCTTGACTTGGGTTTGAGTTGGGCTCAAATTGCAGGGCAAAGGTTAAGTGAGCCGATCTAGAGTTGTTTGCTTGAGTTGTGACAAAATCTCCTGATCGGCTCGTAAGATTGACTCAATTCATGTACGACTCGTTTAGTAACCATCAACTCATCTAGGGTATACAGTAAGCTAGGCTCGCATAAATAATTCAATTTTATTTCGAGAGATTATTGAACTAATTTATTTATCAGAACTATCTATTTTGTTGTAGCTCGTTAAGTTGGTTTAAAATCAAATTGAAAACAATGTTTTTGAGAAAGTTTGAATTGACTCGAACAAAGCTCGAGTGCATGACTCGAGTTTGAGGTCATTTTATGATGTTAGTGAGCAGCACACAAACAGTCTGTGCTGAGCTTGAACAAACCTCTATGATGATGATGTTCATTTATCTGCTTGTGCTTAGGCCTATTTGAAGTGTTGTTTGCTCTTAGTAAGCTTGGAAGCTTTGAACTTCACTGCTTTGTCATTTTATTTGAAACGGGCGCATTGGGGAGGTTTTGCCTTGTTGCTTATAAGTTGATAAAAGAACCCGGTTCTTAGTATATGTGAGATGAATGCATCTTCGTTGTTCCCTTATTCATTTTTTCCACTAAAGTGGGATGAAATAAATGAGCCCAATGACGAAGTCCATTTATATTCGTTTGCGACTAGGGCCAATTGAAGGTATTATATGCTCTTGGAAGTTTTTTTTTTTGAGTGGGGAAAGAAGTTCGGAAGCTTTAAACCCTCGAGATCATGTCTTTTTGCTTGGAAAAGATGCACCTTAAACTTTGTTGTTTATAATACTCGGCTCCGGTCGTTATGGAAAAGTGAAAACATCATTTCAGATGGGCTTAATCACGAGTGGATAAAAGGACAACGTTCGCCCTGAAAGCATAGTTCGAGAACACGAAATGGTTGCTTGGCTGTTTATGTCTCTGTTTTTATATGGATTGATTGTTTACCTTCTTAGTAACTAGAAGCTGCTACTTTATTAGAATTTTGCTAATTTTACTAGTATATTTATTATTAAATATTATTAATAGTACTATTGATTACTATAATAACTACTATTACTACTACTAATAATGACTACTACTACTACTAATAATAACTAACGTGATTTGTAATGTCATATAACTACTACTTTTATTTGAACATTACCCATAATTTAAAATGTTTAAACTAAGAATGAATATGTAAAAGGCCAATATTTTCTGTACAAGGGATGTGGAGAAACTCGGAGGAAAATACTACACTGATAAACTTGCATAAATAAATATACACAAACATGTATACTGTCTTTATTTATGCACAGTTGATGTTGTAAGTACCAATTAAACTCAAATTATGCTTAAATAGGTTATGCACAATCAGAGTTTCTGATGTTCTAGCAGAAGCTAGTTTTCTTCTGACGTGAATTTAAATATTCGAAGGGAGTAAAGTGAATGTAATCATGTATGACAAACGTCATAAATTTTCCCAGTCTAGGTTTATGTTTATTTGGTTCTTTAGCTTGGTCCAAATTTTATAGGGTGGAATTGCAACAAACTTTTTTTTAATTTTCTATATGTGACTGCTTGAATGTGCCTGTCAACTGTATCCGGCGATTTTGGATGACAAGTTAGCAGCTGTGGTACTACAACATATTTGCGAACTCGTTGGCAGCAAATTACGTTAATTTTTGTTGAATTGATTCATGTGTTTTCTCTTTATCCGTTGTTGTAATGAACTTATTTTCTGGCCTTTTCCAAGTTTTTGGATTGCTATTCTAACATTTTCTGGGGTGTTTGTATAATTTATTTTGCTAATAAATACTAAAAGTTATACAAATTGATTGATAGTTTAGCCTTTTAATTGTTTAAAGAGATCTTGCACTGTTTCATAGATAAGGCTCCAAAGAAACATGGTACAATACGTTTTAAACTCATAGTTGGCTAAAAATTATGACAACAAAAGCCAAGAGATTGCTAAGATTGCATGCACAATATTGCTCAACTTAAAAGCTTGTAGGTATATATGTCCCGTTTGTTTTAACTTAAATTTTAGAGATCGTAGATTCTTGTAATGTAAATTAAATTGTCAAAATCTGCAATCTCTCAAATTTAAGTTGAAACAAACACGGTCTTAACTAATATGGCTATCTTGTTGAAGAGAAATTCAGTATAAGAATCATCTCCCACTAGACAGAAGGGATTCTGCCACCAAGGATGCGCGAGAGTCAGAAGAGGGATAAGACATCCGCAAATCATCGAATTTTTTGTTAGGCGGAAATGTTATGCCAGCTGAAGGAGGACCAAGTGATGATAATTCTGGCAAAGAAACATACCCATCCAAGAATTGTATAACTTGCTGCATACTTGGCCGAGCCGTAGGCTCTGAATATGAGCATAGCAGGCCAAGCTTCAACACCAACTCCAGTTCCTCGGGGACATAATCAGCACCCAAGTTTGGATCAACTACCTGAACAATTTCGCCTCGAGTCCAACAAGCGAACACCCAATCAACCAAAATTATCTTTTCACGTCCTGCTCGAACACTAATAGGCCTCCTACCACAAGCAACCTCCAGAAGAAATGCCCCGAAAGAGTACACATCACTGCAAGTGGTGGCATATCCTGTTTTACTATGTTCAGGTGCTAGATATCCGATAGTTCCAACAACATGAGTAGTTTGGGGGTCAGTGCCATGATCGTACAATCTTGCAAGCCCAAAGTCGCCTAATCTTCCGTTTAATTCAGCGTCTAACAACACATTACTAGCTTTCACATCTCTGTGAATCACCACTTGCTCCCAGTCTTGATGCAGATAGTTAAGCCCTGCTGCTACCCCTTTAATAACTCGAAATCTTTGGCTCCAATTGAGGGTGGACTTTGGTTGATCAAAAAGGAACTTATCCAAACTCCCATTCTGCATATATTCATAAACCAAAAGCAGTTCACCCTTTCGTCGACAATAGCCCAACAGGGGTACTATATTACGGTGTCTAAGACGCCCAAGACTGACAATTTCAGCAATGAATTCTCTCCTTCCTTGTCTTGATTCATGGGACACCCTCTTTACTGCAACTTCCATTAAGGAGCCTGATAGTACGCCTCTATAAACTCTGCCAAAACCACCAGTCCCCAATAGCTCCTTGTCTTTAAACCCTTTGGTGGCAACATACAAATCCTTGTACTTGAATCTATGAGGGCCGTATTCAAGTTCCCAATCTTCAAGAATTTCCGCAAATTTCCTTTTCCTCCTCACAAGATATATTATGCCCAAGACTACTATCGTTGTCCCAATTACCGATATAAGAGGCAACCCGATTGATGTAAACTTTGATTTCTTCTCCCCTCCAACTTGTGGAAGCTTAGGAAGTATGGATAGATCGAGCGCTTTAGCAATTCCATCCACCATAAAGCTCCACCCCAAAAGATAATGGGATGTGAAAATCATTGTACCAGTAGTCGAAGAAAAGCCAACAAACATTTCGTCGTTAATAACTTGAGAAAGATCGTAATGTAAAGATAAGAGTGGCTTCTTTGGCTTACCAATATTAAGGGGTGCTAATGTGACCTTAATTTGCTTCTCCAAGCCAATATATTCCACCCAAAGTTGCATTGGGCGTCCACTATATAGTGTCAAATTCTGGAACTCACCACTATAATCATTATGGTAACCTGCAGGTTTTGACACAACAGACTTTAACCCGTTGATATCTATCCCAACATGGTCAAAACTGATATCTTCAAATTGCGTATTCTGAATTGTATCTAGCTCCACAGCAAAAACATGGTTGGTGGCATTGCCATTGTTGGTCATATTGAATAAACCAAAATACTCGTCAGCATGGGCTTGTGGAAGGCCTCTTGTTGGTGCAATCACAAACGTTATTCCGTGAGCGCTCAGTCGCCGAAATTCAGGGACTATGGCGAAGACGAATGTTGTGGAGAAAGAGGAAACTGAAGTAGATTCAGTGTCATTTGCTGCTCTTGAACTTTTCTTGAAGATGATTTTGTTGGGGTAAAAGGCTTGGCCTTGTGCTTCTTTGGTATTATTGTTTAGCTTCAATAGACCGTTTGGTGTAAAATCGGCTACACCAGTAAGGCTTAGGTTTCTTGACTTGAAGCCATTGAAGATGAATCCAAATTCTTGAGAGGATGCTAATGTAAATAGAAAATGGAAAACCAGTGTTGCTATTTTCATAAACATGGTTATGTTTGTGATTTGATAAAAGGGCTAGTTCGTCTGTTGTTTTGTAATAAGTAGGTAGGTAGTTAGTTTTAGACTAGTAGTGTTATACCGTTTTAGATATGGTAAACATGCGCAAGGAATAGTTTCTATTTATCAAGCACTGATCGAGCATCATATGACCGGTGAGGTTTTTTTTTTTTTTAATAATTAATTTGCTGCCACTCAATTCGGCACATAAAATTAATGGACAATTTTAAAAAATAAAAATTTTGGCTAGTACCAAATTGAGTTTAGAGATGATAATTTAAATCGTAACTGAATTTGAATTGGCTAAACAGTTTTGAACCGATTGGTTTTTAACCAAATCGATGGTGTGATTGGTGCAGTTTTGGTACAAAGACTCTTGAACTGGTAGCAATTTGGTGCGGTTTTAATTTTTATTATCAAACCATTGGTGTATTGAACCATTGATACTTTAATTTATATAGTATCTTTTATTAAATAATAATTTCTATTATTTTAATTTTGATTTTATACTGCATAAATACTTAATTTACTTTATATAAATTTATTTTAATTTACTTTATACTGATTTTATATATCACTTTATAGAAAGTTCTTTTAAATTATATTATATTATTTTTCACTTTAGGATTCGGTGCAGTGCGGGTCGAACTAGTACACCGGTCGATATAATTATTGATTCAAGAATATGTCAAACGTACTGGCTCGATGTGATTTTGTTACAAAATATTTTATAACCAATTTAAGACTAAATCATATCTTATTTGATACAGAACCATACCATTGTCGTCCCTAATCGAGTTCAGCCAAATACCATTTTAAGAGAATATCAAATCAAGTTGAATTTCGAATCAAATTAGCACGTAAACAAACAAAAATCATTGATTGAATTCGAGTGAAGCGACACCTCAAAGCGATTCAATTAGTTTTGTTGTTAGTTATGTACAACAATATCTTTTTATAAGTTGTATTGTTGTTGTGAGAACCCAAAATTTAAATGAGTTTTGTTATATGATAAATTCATTATGTGTTTATTTATTTATGCATGGAGGTGTAATTTATTTTATTCGGTTTAAATAATGAAAGTTCATGGCAGTGTGATGTCCAAAAATTTTAAATGTATTTTGAGCTCAAATCTTTATATTATTATTTTATTCAAGTTTTATCAAAAGAAGGGTGATTTTTTCACGTAAGAAGGAGATACACGGGTGTGAACAGTTGTGAGATACAGCTCCCTTGTTCGAGCCAAGTACTGTCATGAGATAATGACTAATTTAGGAAAACTTGTTACATAAGGCACCAACGGGAGGAGAAATCTTGCCCAATGGATTGTCGACTATCCTAGGTGATTGGTTAATACTTTGGCAGCCGTAACACCGGTTCTTCCAGCCAATGGTTCTGTTTCAAGGCTTATTATTACTTTTTCAGCCAACGACTGAAATTAAATCTCAAACAATCCAACAGCTCTTATTGATTGGCCAACGATATAAATATATCATCTGAATACAACCCTACCCCCACTTTCATAAATTTCTTTACAGCATAGCACCAACTTCTGGTTCACTTTCAAAGCAACTGTCTTTTTCTGGAAGAACAACTCAAGCCTTTAACTTCTTCTTTATAGCCAAGGAGGTAAGAGCATTACATTAAAGTTCTGCTATGTTTTCTTACACTTTTGTTCTGTTATGCATGCCACGTTTAATACCTTATTCGTTTATTTTCAAAAGTATGATTTAATGCATGCTTTTAACATCTAGAGTTCATATCTTATTTCAAAAACTATCCAAGATGAGAGTAAGAATGTTGACAACCATTAACTCCCAAGTATTCTGTTCATCAGCAGTTACGAAGTCATATTTGAACCTTTGTCAACCTGAGTTTTGAAGACTAAACTGTGTCTGCGAGAGTTAGTAGACCCCAAGAGATGTTATGTGTTACTGAAAGGATGATGAGAGTTAACCCATGGTAGTTATAGTTGAAAACACCATCCATGGAGGAGTGAGGAAGACGACCCTGTATCCGAAGACAAGTTCTAATTTAGTCTCTGACGAGATAACATTAGTCTCTGATGAGTTAATGTTAGTCTCCGATGAGTAAATGTTAGTCTCTGACGAGATAACATTAGTCTCTGATGAGTAAATGTTAGTCTCTGATGAAGGAGATTTTAAGTTAGTCTCCGATGACGTCACCCTTAGTCTCCGATGGGGTTAAGATGGTGTCATCAGTCCTTGATGAGTTGATGTTAGTCTCTGACGAGGTAATCTTAGTCTCTGATGACTAATGATATTAGTCTCTGGTGACATTAGTCTTAGTCTCCGACATGTTAAGAATAGTCTTTGGTGATGTCAACGTTAGTCTCCGACAGGCTAAGTCCAGTCCCTGATGATGTCATTCGTAGTCTCTGATAGGCAAAATTTGCTAGTCTCCGATTAAGGAAATTCTTAGTCTCCGATGGAAGAAATTCCTAGTCTCTGATGGGAAAAATATGTTATTCCCTGACGGTAAAGGTTATCCACCGACACGTAATTTGTCTTCAAAACTATAAAACATTATTTTCTTAAATTATTTATGATGTTTTAATTATTTATTTCACCTCAATGATTCATATAGCAGATTTAAGATTTTAAAAGTTTAAGGACATCACATATGCATTTCCCTTCATATTTTAACCAAGGTCTTAAATTTATCATGTTATATACATGTTTTACAGAATCTTACACTCACGAGTAAATTGAATTGATTTTGTGCAAAGGAACGAGGCCCAAATTACAAAATTACACGTACAATAATTAGTTCAATTGTTACCTTTTTCAATTAGTCTGCACATTTCTCATATATAATAAATAAGGACAATGTAGTAAACTTTTTTATTTATTATCACAATCTGTCAATTAAAATAAAATTTTAATAAACTATAAAACGATTATTACTGTGAACTGGAGGAAATAATATATTTGTCTATTATATATATGGATATATGGAATTAAAAGAAATTAGCTATGACTTATATTTAAATTCTTTTATGAATATATTTTTGTAAAATTTAACCGTATGAATTAAAAAAATGTCAAAGAAATGGAGCGGTTATATAAGTCTTCTTTTTGTAGAGTATATAACATTATTTTTTAAACCATGTAAAATTAGTACTACATGTAAAATGGATCCTAGCCCCTTGAAAAATATTGTGTTGATAATACTTTGAAAAGTAGTCTTTGTCGACAATACTTTGAAAAGTAGTCTATTTTTACATTACTTCGCTCCAAGAAGAAAATAAATTTGCCGGGAAAGACCGCAACATGGCTAAACCTCTCAATTTTAACGTAGTGTTATATGTACTCATTTCATTTTATAATAATAGTCGCTTTAAGAGATTTTGTAAATATTAAAAAATATATTAATTAATTAAATTGATAATTAAATGTAGCTAGAAATTACAAAATTACACGTACAATAATTAATTAAATTGTTACCTTTTTCAATTAGTCTGCATATTTTTCATATATAATAAATAATAACAATATCGTAAACTTTTTTATTTATTATTACAAACTATCAATTAAAATAAAATTTTAATAAACTATAAAGCGACTATTATTGTGAACTGGAGAAAATAATATATTTGACTATTATATATATGTATATATGGAATTAAAAGAAATTAGCTATGACTTATTTTTAAGTTCTTTTACGAATTTATTTTTGTAAAATTTAACCGTATGAATTGAAAAAATATCAAAAAAATGGAGCTGTTATATAAGTCCTCTTTTTGTATAGTATATAACATTATTTTTTAAACCATGTAAAATTAGTACTACATATATTTTCAAAGGTTAAAATACATTACACGATTATAATATATGTTAATGAATTTGAAAAATTCATAAAATTCATAAAATTCACATATTTTATTGTTTTTATATGTTATTTTAATTTGTATAATCAAAAATTTCTCATATATTTTAGAGAGTGATACATAAAACGAATGGGTAGAATTACAAAAATAAATTATTACTCATTCGTGCGCCTAACCACTCTCTCCCCCCCCTGACAACCCTTCGATCCCACAAATTAAAATAACATATAAAAACAATAAAATATGTGAATTTTATG
>CM025780.1:7509769-7592392 GCA_014636745.2 Centella asiatica | reverse complement strand
CACATATATATATATATATATATATATATATATATATATATATATATATATCGCACATTTTTTATTTATTTTGGTTTCAGGTAATATTGATGACTACATGTAGTACAATAGTTTTAATCCCTCAGTGGTATTGTACCCCACACATATTTTGGAAGAAAACTTAGGGATTATTTTATACTAGTTTAGTTGTCGGTATAAATATGTACGTTTTTTGTGTTGTTTTATATAATTTTATTATAACTTATTTAAAATGTGTATTTTACTTGTATTTTTTTTTATCATTTAGACGTAATAATTCTTAAAATTTATGTTTAACATAAATACTTGATTAATAAATTGTTATGTGAATATTTATATTTATTTCTAAAATTTTTATTTTTATTTATGTAGGTTTTGGTATCTATCCATGAAAATTTTAGTTAGTAATTTTTGTAACTATTATATTTATAATGATCACGTGTTTATTAGTGGATTTTTACTATTTATTTTAAAATTTGATCCTATCATATTTTTGTTCATATTTTAGTTGTGTACATTTAGCTAATGTTTATCGGTGATATTTTTTAATTATGTATTGGTTGTACAGTTGTGCTGGTTAATATTTGTTAATAATTTTTGTTGGAGTGTATGCCCTAGTGGCCAATTATGTAATGATTGTGACATTATATTTATGTTATGTTTTAGTTAAATGATAATTTCTTTTATTATTTTTTATTTACTGCGTTATATAAATGTTAACATAATAAATGTCCTTAGAAAAATGATATTAATTATATGGATTCAAGTATGTGACTTGAATATGAGATTATATAAGTATGTTATATATACATATCATTATTTTTAAATGTCCCTAGTCGAGTATTATTGTTAGTGGGACAACAATAATACATTGAGACTAGTATGTGGATTGACTGATGGCCACATCTCATTGGTTATAAATATATACAAGATATATTAAGTTGATGCATAGGTATCATGTTAGAGAACAGTGTACTGGACAGACCCACCATGAGAATTCTACATGGAGTATTATGCTATGGGTCATAAGTAATTCTCATAATGACAATGATGTAATGGTTGTTCGACCTGAAGTCATGACATTTCTACATAAGGAGTTAAGTGTTTTGAAATTGCCAAAAGTCATCTTTAATCGGGTGGATGATAAAGGTGATTGTTGGATACATCATGAGTTATGTGAGAAATGAGAATAATGTAAATGAAATTTAACCCTCTTATAAATTAAGGGTGATATCTATAAGTCTCTTGATTGAGTGAGATTATGAAATGCATGACTGTGCTCAAATTGAGATTTTTTTTTTATTTAGTCTACTCATTGATCAAGAAAACTGAGATTAAATTGTGAAGAGGATGATACATCCATGCCTTGAATTTAATCTTAGATATCAAGGTTAAAAGGATTTAATTACATTGAAACATTAATCACGAAAAGGTTGCGTCGAATCAACGACTTTATTATTACTTAGGTAACAGTGATGTATTACTAGATGCCACTCACTGTTTATAATTTTATAATATGATTTAAAATTATTGTCAACGTAATAATAACCTACAGGGTCGCACACTAAGAACATTCATTAAGGAGATATAATTTAAATGTTAATGATTTTAATATATTAATAAAATTGATTTTATTTAAATCATGACTTTAAATTATATGTATGTAATATTTATAAATATATTAGAGTCGCTTAGAAGAAAACCCGAATATATATTTATTTGACATATATATTAATTAAGTAAGACTTGATTAAAATATATATAATAAATATAAAATTCGGATTTTATTCTCCTAATCAGATTAGGGTTTGGAATTACTCTATACACAACTATATATAGGATATATCAGTTGTTCTCTTAGATATATACATTTTCTAAAACCCTAGCCGCTCATCGGAGAGAGACTAGAGTTAAGAGAGAGAGAGAGAGAGAAACAGATTCAGCAGCTAGTACTACAATTTTCCTTACTTCGGATCGTGAGACGATTCGTGGGGTGTTCGTGTGGATACTGTAGAGGCGCCATCTAGTTGGATTGCATTAAAGATCGGAGACGTTCAACACCATCATCAAAGTTTCGGATCCGACAGGCTTAATTGGTAAAATCTTAAACATCTGTATTAAATTGTTTCGCATGGATCCTCAGGTTAGGGTTTCGTTTTATTTTAAATCGTTTTTTTTATTCCGTTGTGTTTTATTTGTCGAAACCCAACAATTTTTTCTTGTAATAGTTGGTGAACTATTCGATGATTTTTATTATATATTATTTTAAATGTTTTAACTGATAACCTCTTTAACTAATTAATTTAAACTTGTTCCCAAAATCTAGTGTATAAAAACTACTTGCATAACAGTCGTACTAACTCAACTAATAGAACTCAAAATAAGATCGCTCTTGAAGATTTATATATATGTATTGATTACAAATATTAACATAATACGTATGTCATATCTATTGATTTTCTTCTTCTTGTTTTATTATTATTATTATTATAATTTATTTATTTATTTTCCTGTTACATGGAAGATCACCATTTAAAAACAAGCGTACTCTTTCATAAATTCCTTATCACTAGTTTTATCTTTATTTATTTTTAGGTAGTTTGTCAAAAAGTTCGAACTTGGTCTCTTTGAAAGGGAATTAGTTTCGTTGTCTATTCTATTATCGTCATATTTTTTTGTCATTGATTTTGTTATAATTTGTTTAAAATATGTATTATCTCTATAAAAAAAACTTGTTCAATTTTTAGAGGTATTAACAAATTTAAAATTTATATTACACATATAAGTGGCGACCTCATTTTTCAATAAAAAACTCACAAGTCATTATATCATCTCATACAACAATATAACAACTAAATATGATTATTTCGCAATACACAAACTAGTGTCACCTTATCACATCATACTTTACAAAAAGATATCTAGTTATGTCAGTGATACAAAAGTAGTTGATAAGTATTTTTTTTATTATTTATTTAACAAAAACTCCAAGTAAACTAGAAGTGTCCAACATTTTATTCCAAAAATTTTCCTTGCCCTTGAAGGATTCTCCTCCCTTCTTAATATCTGAAAGATGATGAAAAGACTAGAATGAGCTATTTAGCTCAACAAATACTATGTGAGAACCCGAAAATAAAAGTAGGATTATGATGAATAGATGAATTATTCATTCATATTTTGTATAAAGGATTTATTCTCAATTTGTATGAATAATTAATTCATATCTTAAAGGAGAATATTTTTATGTTAATATGATGTCCAAAATTTAATGTCAATTCCTTCAAGGGATATGAATATGAAAATCTCAAATCTCACACGAGATCAAGTTAATCAGCATGTAAGGAAATGGAAGAGTTACGTGAATTTAAAGAAGACTATCATTAGATGATTATGTGTATTAATGTTTGATTAGTAAGCTGCATGTGTGTCAACAGCTGATTAAGATTAAGTTGCATGTGTGCTAACAGTTGCTTGGTATTATACCACCTAATAAAGTGTTATGATGAGCAGCCGTTGTATCAGCCAAGCTAGCCAATCACATTATCTCAAGACATAATTTTAGTCTACTGCTCTAGTTGTTTTACGAACACTATAAATGCATCATCTGAGGTTAAATACTAATCTCTCTATTAAAACTTCTCTTTAACCAACCATCCTCATAAATTTCAAGTTCACTTTCTTGAGAAACTGTCCTTTTCTAGAGCAGCCAAGTTTTTAAAGACGAAGAGGTAAGATTTTATACTAATCGTATACTTTGCTTTGTTCTATTTTTCTCATGCATAACATTTGAAAGTATTAGTCGTGCACAATAAGTTATCCAAAAAAAGAATAAAACTTCAAAAACTGCAGTAGTATTCTTTTGCATCTGTGAGTGTGTGTGTATTATGTAAAAAATGATACACAAAGCATATAGGATAATGATGCACCCTAAGTTGGGTTTATCCCTTGTTAGGCATCAACCATGAGCATATAAAAGGTTTTTCATTGTAGCAGACACAAGTCCTAACTTAGTCTCTGATGAGTAACAACGTTAATCTTCGATAAGTAACAACGTTAGTCTTTGATGAGTAACAACGTTAGTCTCCGATGAGTAACAACGTTAGTCTCCGATGAGTAAATCATGTTAGGCTCCGAGAGACAAAAATGCTAGTCTCCGAAGATTTTGGCGCTGAACAATTATCCACCGATGAGTTTAGTGTTGAACAATTATCCATTGATCAGTTTGGCGTGCTGAACAATTATTCACCGATGAGTTTGGCGCTAACTTAAGGAGTTTGGCGCTAACTTAAGGAATTTGGCGCTGAGTTTGACGCTGACTAAACAGTTGGCAATGAGTTTGGTGACAACCAAGAGAGTTTGGCGGTAGTCAAATAAATTATCAACGAATTTGGCGATGAAGAAAATTATCCCCTGACGGGTAAAGTTATCCCCTGATGGGTAAGTCATCCCCTGATGACTATCCCTTGATGGGTGAATTATCCCCTAATGGGTAAGTCATCCCCTGATGGTCCAGGATCATCCCTTGATGACCAAGGACCGTCTCCTAATGACCATCCCTTGATCATGCACACCCCCTGATGACCATCCCTTAATCATGACACCCCTGATGGTCATTTCTCTGCTTCAGTAACTACTCACATATGCGCATTCTCCTATTTATTTTTAAGGCATAGATTTCTCATGTTATATCAATGATCATGTTTTACAAAACATCTCACTCACCAATATTTTGAATTTAGAAATTAGCTAAGAACCAATACAAATATATACCCACTCCTTCTTTTTCATTCAATATGTATTATTATTCATTCGATATATATAAGTATCCAATATTATGCTAGGTCCTATTCAAGTTCAATTTTTTAAAAGATAAGTAACGTACGATTTTTTGATCCGATGTATGTGAAAGATATTATACTAGAATCAAGCATTTTTTGAGCGGATATTAGCTTTTCAAATTTGCTAGCACGCAAAGACAAATCCTATACGGATATATCAAGATTTAATTGTTCTCACTCCCTACTTGTAAAAGTATATCCGTATGGGTAACTAACGACTAAGGAATGATAGGGGACGGGAACTGAGACATCAGTGACTGAACCCTCGCAGATAAAATTGTCTGCTTGACTACGTATGTTAATATAATGAAGTCAGACGGTGGTTAGGCTGGCCAGTTGATACACTGTTTGATGAAGAGAGTCCTAAGGGCACGTGCGCCAAACAGACATCGTTATAAGACGCATGTGAATGATTCAAGATTTCTTTCAAATAAAGGGTCAAATGCCTTGTTATTATTTGAGGACCCTGAAAGTTAAATGTTTATTAAATTATCAGGAGGTACCAACATTGTTTCATCCAACCTTATACACTAAAGCCCTATGAATTATCTGCTTTTAAGGACATACCCAACTTATGAATATATACTTGCTGAGCGTAAAACGCTTATGTAGATTATTATGAAATGTTTTACAGATTATGAAGAGAAAGTCAACCCAACTAATAAAGGCAAAGAAAGGGTGACATGATGAACGCTTTTTAATTGCTCTCCTATGAATGACCTTTAAAGGAAGGGTGAAACATGGGGATAGTATAGAAATATTTGGATTATAAGGCCTACGGGCCCTGATGGACTTCTGCTGTAAAAAAAATTATTTTGATTATGTAATAGAAATTATATTTCTCTTATTCCATGATATGTGTGCTTGGTTAATGATGATTTTCTGTTGTTGATTTCTGACGGTGCCTGAAGTCCAGTGTAGGATTTTTGGGGCTGTCACATAATATATATTTATGTTATTAAGTTGAGTGTGAGTTTGTTAGGATTCAACAAGATTCACAAAGTTTTATAGTGAATCTTTAGTTTAGAATTGAAAAATTGGTAGGATTGTCTTAAAAGATATTACCAGGGCATTTCTTTACCAATCCATTTAGCACCAAATGTTTATTAGGCTAAACTATATGGGGTTAGTTGGCCGAGCTAACTTAGTATCGCCCTTGTGTTCATATGTATGTCATGACAAAAATTTTAGATCTGCAGGATGTGGTGATAGTAATCCTGTCTCACATCCTTTCAATATTTCACAATAATAGATTAAGTCAAGATATAAGTTTATGTATCGAACAAGTGTTTTTCATGATTTTATCACTAGGATAACTTTTGTATAACCTAAATGCTACTTATCTATGATACCACGGCCTAAATCGTACAATTTCAGCACCCCCACTTCATCTTCTTTGGCGAGTCGCCGGGAAACCATGGCCGGCGTTGGGGAAGGTTGTGAAGCCTGATTTTTCCCTCGTATTATGATTGTTTTGATCGATTCTTACATGTTAATGAAACTTAGGAAGCCCAGAAGCCTTGTTCAACCATCAATTTTGACTAAAACACAATCTAATTCATGAATTTATAAATCAAAATTGACCCACTAGTGTAGACTCGGCCGAACTTGGAACTCAGACAATCCTTTACTAAAATTTTGTAATATATAGCTCAAATTAAAGCTATACTACGCAGAATATAAATCCCTAACTGTCTTTCAACCAACAAATAACGATTTGTGCGAATTTAATTCAAAACGAAATTAGGGTTCTTCGTTTGAGTGAAAATGAACCGTGATCTAATTTATTCAATTTCTCTTAAATCAAAGCACGTTAATACGTGTTTCGATAGGAAAAACATAGCCAAAGACTCCAGAAACACAATCATGGTTTCAATTTAAGCAATTAATCTAAAATCAAAGTTACATTTTTCCTTGAATTGAAGAGAGAGAAACGGGTCAATATGGTTTATAGGTTTGGGTTAGTTTTTGAGCAGCGATTCTTCTAGATTTTTAATGTGTGATTTGGATTGATTCATGTTGCAAAATTTTATACACCTAAATCTGTTGACATGGCTACTTGTGGAATTGCTAAGTACCATAAATTCAATCACCAGTGGAATCAAAGGTGCCATGTGATGGCAAGTACCCTGCAGGTGGTGTCCAAGTCTATCAGGTCACCCGACCCGGGTTTGTTCCGGTTTTAAGTTTTGTTTTTAAATTTTATTATTTGTTAATTACTAGATATCGCAACCATAAAAAAAAAAATTCCAACACATAGAAAAGATCAAATGTTAATACACTTCTTTATTCAACGCATACATTTATATATATATATATATATATATATATATATAAAGGTATTTCACAATATACTTATTAAGAAATAGTTATGTGAATATTTATATTGATTAAAATTTTTTTGTTTATATTTATGTGATTTTTGTGATAAGTTATAAACTTATCGTAAATAGTTCTATTTTAGAAATTCATTTTATCCATGTGAATTTTGTTTTATATATTTATGATTTTTTTTTCTTCTCGTCTCTTTTATTTTTTTAAAGAAAATTTTCGATTGTGTTCTTCCTTTAATGTTGGGTTCATTTTTAAAATTATGAATTTTTTTTATTTCCATCTTTAATTTTTGAATTAAGGATTTTCTGATGGGTAATTTTTATTTTGATTTTTTATTTTCATCTTCATTTTTGTTCTTGAGGTTTGAAGTTTACTTTTCATGAGTTTGGTGATTAGGTGGACAAAGTTTTATTGTGAAGTTGGTGATTTTGTTAGTGATTGTATTTTAAAAATGATTTTAACTATTTCAGGCTGCATTATTTATTATTCAAGGGTGTTAACCGATGACTTCTATGTATAGTAACCTTAAACTTGTTTCCAAAATTTAGTTTACAAAAAACTTGCCTAACTTGAGTTAGAAAAATACTAGTTTTAAAATTCGTGCATATTACCAATAATTTATTATCATTGATTTGTTTATAATTATTTTATTTGAATAGATTAATTTAATCAAAACTTTATATTATAATTGATTTATTAGCATTGATAAATTATGGTGAATCACATTATTATTTGTAATTATTAATTTGATCATAATTATTCTAATCACAAAAATTTTATTAATAATTACTTTTATTATGTTATGATTAATTTGATTATAATTTAGTCTATAAATGAATTTATTTTCAATTAATTAAATTTTTAAAAGACTCTTGTTAATTAGTATGTAGTATAGATGGATAATTTTATTGATTGATTGACAAATAAAAAAATATAAATAATTTTCAAATAGATTTACTCTCGTCAAATTTGTAATTAAAAAATAGATAGATAGATTAATATAGACAAATATAATTAAAGAGTCATCTTAAACATAAATAAAATAGTTTAATTTGTGATTAAAGAATAATTATATAGATTAATATAAATATGTATAATTATAGAGCACTTTTAAATTTATTTTAGTGTTCTAGTATAAATAAACAAAAAAAAAAGAAATATTGTATCATAAAAAATAAAATAAAAATAACAACTAAATTAATTGAGTTTTGATTGAGAGTCAACTCATTCGTTAGTAAAGGTTTTATATAAAACTCTTTATCGATAGTAAGTAGTCGTCACATGTGAGTCTTTTTCATTTCCTCTTAAATATCCACCTAATATTATCGCCGATGTCGGAGGCTAAATTATTAGTCATTAGGTCTACCCCGATCCATAGAATTTTCTTCCAAATGGACCAATGGTGTTGACCTTTCCGAATATAGTTCACTTTTCATATTTTACCCACTAATTATATATTTTAATTCTCAATTTTTTTTTAAAAATTTGACTCTAGTAATTTAAAGAGTATAAAAAAAATGAAATGGTACATAATTTTTTTCATTTTGTGGTGAGTAATACAATTTTTATAATAAAGTCAAATTAGTACATTTTTAAGTATTAAATATATTAATTGTAAAATAATTATAAAATTATATAAATGAGTTAGAATTTTTTTTAAAAATTCACATGTTGTATTGTTCAGACATGCACTTCCAATTTGTACAATTAGATTTTTGTTGGGTATTTTTAAAATTGAAGCATAGCATGAGTGAGTAATTTATAAAATGAGCTATAATTTATTTTTCATTTTCTACCCACTGGTTTTATATTTATGAATCAGTTATTTGTTTGTAAAATTCTACTGTACGGATTGAAAGAATATCAAAAATTAGAGGGGTACACAAATTTTCTCATCTTTTTGTGGTACATAAAATAATTTTTATAACAATATAAAATTAGTACATTTTCATGTTTTAAGGTATATTAAATTTTATATAATTCTAATGAGTCAAAAAATTCAAGAAATTAATATATTTTATTGTCTTTGCTATTCTTTCATATCCATATAATTAAATTTTTCTCAAATATTTTGGAAACTGAAATATAATACTAATCATTATAAAAATGAACTATAAACTCATATATATATATATATAAATGACAATAAAATTTCATCATTTTCAAATTAGGTAATTAAGTTGCATATTACAATAGATATTTTTGTTATATTTAATAGGAGTTGAGTGATGTAATAACCATTTGTTTTATTACATTAAAGTATTTATGATGTGGTTTTCAGTTTTTTTAGTGATATGATTTTCTTTTGTTACATGAAGTTATTTTTTGTGAAATATCTATTTTATTGTGAAGATATATATACGCACACACACATCACACACATACACATATATACGTATGTTGTCTAGGACTACTGTATAATATCTAGGACTACTGCATAATATCTATTTAACCACCCGCATAATTTTTTCCTATAAAATCTAAGTACTCCAAGTCTAGTCGTCCTTATAACTCCCCATAATATCTTTTAGAATACTGCCCGTAACTTAGTAATTAATATTTTTATAGTAATCTACCATAACTAGGAGCAATGAGCATTTTTGTTAGAACCAAATGCTTTTCACTTTTTTGTTAACTCAAGTACTTTTAAGTTATTAAACACAAAGTAATATTTTTTAACTGCTTATACACAATATGAATAATCATATAATCAGCAAGTAATTTTATAAACAATCCCAAATGCTCTCTTGCTACCACTACCATGTATGACATGAGTATCATCCAACTTGTTAAAACTCTTAACATATCTTTTGGGATCTCAATCTTTCGCTATATTGTTCAGGGCTCAATTGTTTTTCATTGATTACCCATGATGTTTTAATCAGTGTAAAAAACAAAAATTGATGTAGACAACAGGTCATTGTGCCTTACACTTTCAGAAACATGTCTATTCTAATAACCTAACGAATAAGGAAGTAGGACACTTTTCATCCATTGATCTCAAGTGAGGCAAAGTAAAATTACTGGACAATTCTAATGTCAGATAGTAGGAATTTCATCTGACCATCAAATGATTCAATCTCAACCGTCAAATGATTTTAAGTTAATCTTGGCCATCCATTATTTTCTTAAGAGGAGCAAAATTTTGTCTTTTAGTGTAACCGATTACCTGCTAAGCTTGTGAAGGTTACGGGTTCTAAGGTGTTGTATCCTTCGAACATGTAAAATTACTCCTGGGTTTACATGAATTCAAGGCACTCAGGTTACATTTTTGTCGGCCACATTGTTCAAGGGTTTTTGAATCCGAAATCATGTAAGGCGTTCTTTTTTTTTTTTTTTTTTTTTTTTCCCATTTTTTTTTGGCACTAATAATATATGTAAAACGAAGCTTGAAATCATGTAATCAGCGCAATTCATTCTTAGTCTTTTCCCCCAATTGATTCATATCCGATACTTCGCCCAATTCATTATCTTTCCCTCCTCCATATTTCCTTCATTCTGAGTATTTGTGAAGCTGATCGAGTCCTAGATGTGAATTTTATGTTATTCGCGATACATAAAATGGCTTTTGATGGGATTTTTTGAGGTTTTCATCCTTTATTCGTGCAGAATGTTTTTCCCCCAAGTCGAAACTCGGTTCTTTTGTTAGCCCATAATAGTCCATAACCAGAAGATTTTATTCATCCATGGTGCAGTAATAAATATTTTAAGTTTTTTTTTTGTTTTTTGTTTTTAAGTTATGTTGTGGCAATTATGATAATCACATAGTGATGTTAGGTAAGTCTTGGTTCATATATAGAGTAATGCATGAATGCCCGAATCAACATATATATATTTGTTAAAAGTTAACACAACTGCTTGTTGCGTTCTCTATCTGAGGTATAATTAATGACCATAATTAATCTCAACTAAATTTAATGAATCATAATTATTGATAATTAGTGATTTGAAAAGTTATTAACATGTCATTAGCCACATACCAAAGAGGGGTCCTGCGGATTCCATCGGGGCACCACGTCATCAACACCTCAAGAACATGTCAAATCATTTAAATGTCTCAAGGACAATTCATGATGTCCCAAGAATGTCTAAAAAGATCCATGATCAACCTTGAAAGCCACTATGCGGAAGTGTTGACAAAAACCTTGCAAGACTAAAATAATTCCAAGTCTGGGAGCCATAAAGGGTATGCCATAGGCCTCTAGAGGTAAAACACTACCAAACCCCATATTGTTTCTACAACCTTCCCTCACATATATAAGATGATTTGAAAAAATTTGGTGCAACATATTTTGGGAGCCATATGTGGAGATCCCCCAACTTGGCCAAAATATTAGCTAAGTATGAGAAGGTGACCGACAAGCCAACTTGAACATAATGCTAAACAAGGATGCCATGAGGCATATGACCCCTAATCCCTATATACATGAACCTTGTAGTACCAAGAAGTCAAGCCATGAGCCAATACCCCCAAGGAAAACAATATAGAGGAGTTTGGAACCCCTCAAGTTACCTTCTTCACAAGAAAATCGGTAAGGGAAGCCAATGATCTCATAATTACCACATCATCAAGGTGTTCAAAGGATGCCCAAGTGCCTCACATCATCAAAGACCAACCTAAGGGATTCAATTAAGCTAGCCAAGAAAGAAGAGGGAAGCCCCAGGGGTAGCCTTCCATGGGGCGGCCTCTGGGCCTCCTCCCTTAAATCAAATTTTTGGTTTTAACCCTTATGCACTCCTATAGTGAAATTTCAAGGTTCTCCAAATCCCACAACAAGAAAAGGGCATTCAAGGCCATCCAAATGAAGGCAATGAGCATGAAAACAAGCAAAAAGGGAGAGGGACAAGGCCTCCCCATAGGGGGCGGCCTCTGCCCTCTCTAGTTAGCCATTTATGACTCTTTAAGCCCTTTTGTTCTCAAAGTCTTACAACAAGCTAGAGGTGTTCAAAGGCCTCCAAAGATAAGACAACAAGCATTGAGGAGATGTGTTAGGTTTAATGCTGAGAATGATGATGATGTATTTATTCTATAATTCTTTTAATAAATGTGCACTTGTAAATACTCAAAGTTGTTGTCAAACATTAGTATATTTGCACAAATAAGTATTCATTGATGGACAACTTAGTCTACCAGAGAATAGTAGGCATCGCACTAGACAAGTCATTAGTGGATATCTGAAGGACTTAATAGTGTTAGGGAAGGTCTAATTGTACTTAAGAAGTCAAGTATTCCTCATATCAGATATTCAAGATAAAGCCAAAAAAGTATCAATTATCAAAAATGTTAGTGTACAAAAAGGCATCAGGGAATAGCTTAATTGTCAAGAGAAACCATCAGGGAATACCGTCAGGAGATAGCTTGATTGTTAGGGGAAACCATTAGGGGATGCCTTAACTGTCAGGGGAAACCATCAGGTATAGTTTGACCAACAGGGAATACCATTAGGGGATAGCTTATACATTACATCAGTGGATAACATTGGGTCTCAACATCAGGGGATCAAGAAACACTAATCAAATCTTAATCAGGGCTTGTCATTAGTGAAAAGTGAAGCACTGATCAAGTCTACATCAAGGGATTCAGAAGCACTGATCAAGTAAACATCAAGCCTTGCCATGAGGGGATTGTAAAGACTTAACTCACATGTCATCAGGGATTAAAAGACATTCACTGATACTTGGCAAAGAAGCACTGAGATGATATTCCTAGAAATATGGTGGTCAAATAGCAACATTTATATCTAAAATGCATGGAGAAGAGGATCAGAAATAGAAGCAACAACAACCTATAGCGGTGTGACACATATATCTACGAAAAGATAATGACAGGACATACTACAACTACGTTGAAAAAGAAGTATGTCTTGCACATGAGTTCTAAGTCTGTTCTCCTATATATGTAAGAGTTGCTACACGAAACCATATAACCAACACACCAAAGAGAAGCTTTGAAATAGTTTAAGAAATATTCAAAAAGAAAAATGTAGTTAGTGTGTGAAACAAGAATATGTAAACTCTTACAGATTTGTAGCCGTCTAATCACTTTGTGATTATACAGATTCCCATAAAAACACAAGTTATAATACAACTATTTTAACTTGAATCTTTGTGTATTTATATTAAATATCTATATTATTTTTCTTGATATTGTAGATATTCTAGTTTGTTCTTGTTAAGGTTTTAAATAACGAAAAAGTTGTGGTGTTTGTATTCAACCCCTCCCCCCCTACAAACACTTTAACTTATTTTGTTCTAAAAAATTGGTATTAGAGCCTGCTAGCCAACTACACTTGCTACAAGATCTTTATCTATGACAAAAAAAGTTGAAAATAGTAAGGTTTCCATGTTGGAACAAGGAAAATACTTTTTTTTGGAGGAAACACATGATTGTTCATCTCAGATCCATTGATGATGAGTATTTACAAGTTCTGGAAGAAGGCCCTTACATACCCAAGAAGCTCATTCCTCAAAAGGTAGTAAATGGAGTCACTGTCCCTAAACAACTAGTCTCAAAGACTACTGATAAAATTGTTGGAGTGTATGCTCTAGTGGCCAATTATGTAATGATTGTGACACTATATTTATGTTATGTTTTGGTTAAATGATAATTTCTTTTATTATGTTTTATTTACTGCGTTATATAAATGTTAACATAATAAATGTCTTTAGAAGAATGATATTAATTATATGGATTCAAGTATGTGACTTGAATATGAGATCATATAAGTATGTTGTATATATCATTATTCTTAAATGTCCCTAGTCGAGTATTATTGTTAGTAGGACAACAATAATACATTGAGACTAGTATGTGGATTGACTGATGGCCACATCTTATTGGTCATAAATATATATGAGATATATTAAGTTGATGCATAGGTACCATGTTAGAGAACAATGTACTGGACAGACCCACCATGAGAATTCTACATGGAGTATTATGATATGTGTCATAAATAATTCTCATAGTGACAATGATGTAATGGTCCTTCGACCTGAAGTCATGACATTTGTACATAAGGAATTATGTGTTTTGACATTGCCAAAAGTCACCTTTAATCAGGTGGACGATAAAGGTGATTGTTGGATGCATCATGAGTTATGTGAGAAATGAGAATGATGTAGATAGAATTTAACCCTCCTATAAATTAGGGGTGATATCTATAGGTCTCTTGATTGAGTGAGACTATGAAATGCATGACCATGTTCAAATAGAGATTTGTTTCATATAGCCTACTCATTGATCAAGAAAACTGAGATTAAATTGTGAAGAGGATGACACATCCATGCCTTGAATTTAATCTTAGATATCAAGGTTAAAAGGATTAAATTACATTGAAACATTGGTTACTAAAAGGTTGCGCCGAATCAACGACTTTATTATTACTTGGGTAACAGTGATGTATTACTAGATGCCACTCACTGTTTATAATTTTATAATATGATTTAAAATTATTGTCAACGTAATAATAACCTACAGGGTCGCACACTAAGAACATTCATTAAGGAGATATAATTTAAATGTGAGTGATTTTAATATATCAATGAGATTGATTTTATTTAAATCATGGCTTTAAATTATATGTATTTAATCTGTATATATATTAGAGTCCCTTGGAAGAAAATACGAATATATACTTATTTGACATATATATTAATTAAGTAAGACTTGATTAAAATATGTAATAAATATAAAATTTGGATTTTATTTTCCTAATCAGATTAGGGTTTGGAATTACTCTATACACAACTATATATAGGTTATATCAGCTATTCTCTCAGATATATACGTTTTTCTAAAAACCCTAGCCACTCATCAGAGAGAGATTAGAGTTAAGAGAGAGAGAGAGAGAGAGAGAGAGAGAGAGAGAGAGAGAGAGAGAGAGAGAGAAACAGATTCAGCAGCTAGTACTGCAATCCTCCTTGCTTTTGATCGTGAGACGATTCGTGGGTGTTTGTGTGGATATCGTAGAGGCGCCGTCCAATTGGATTGCGTTGAAGATTCGGAGACGTTCAACATTCTCATCAAAGCTTCGGATTCTTCGGGTTTAATCGATAAAATCTTAAACCATCTGTATTAAATTGTTTCGCATGGATCCTCGGGTTAGGATGTCGTTTGTTTTTTTTATTCTGCTGCGTTCTATTTGTTGAAACCCAACAAAAATGATTCCTGAGGAAAGAAAAAAGGTGAAGAAAGATCTCAAAGTCACAGGTATTCTCTATAATGACTTAGATGATGATATGCTTAACATCATCATGAATCTTACAACATCTAAGTTAATATGGGATACCATCAAGATCTTGTGTGATGGTACGGAAGATGTGAGGGAAAACAAACTGCAACTGTTAACACAACGATATTATTGATTCACAATAAAATTTGGTGAATCACTCATTGAAATGTTCGACAGGTTGGTAAATGACCTGAAAATATATGAGAAGACATATGCCAACAAAGATGTCAACAGAAAATTCATGAAGGTATTTCCCATAACATGGGATCCAAAGACTATAACCATCAGGGAATCAAATGGCATCAATCTCCTAGACTTGGAAAGGCTCTATGGTACCCTTAAGAAATATGAACTGGAGGTTCAATAAAGATCTGAAATGTTAGGGGATACCAAAAAGCTTAAATCTGTAGCCCTGATGGCTAGCAGGAAAAACAAAAGAGAAGCAGGACAAAGTGTCCTGATGAAACAACAACTGGGAGATGTTGATGAAAGTGAAGAGAAAAGTGGGGATGAAGAAGCTAGCTCTAAGGGACTGACTACACCCTAGAAGAGTTAGAAGAGATGGATGAAACAATGGCCTTCCTTGCAAGAAGGTCTTCCAAGCTAAAATTTCAAAAGCCAAATGGAACAAAGAAATTTTTAGCAAGGAAACCCAGTAGCACAAGTAACTTTATTGACAAATCAAGAATAAAGTGCTACAAATGCAATGAGTTGGACCACTTTGAAAATGAGTGTTGCAAGGACAAAAATGAAGGTGAGTCCAAAGGGAAGGATGCTATGGTTGAGTACAAGAAAAAAAATACTTTGACCTTCTTAATGCCAACAAGAAGGGCAAGGTTTACATTGTTGAGGGAAAGGACTGGGCTGCTCAGATGAAGAAGAAAATGAGGAATATGTCAATCTAGCCTTGATGGCCTCATCTACTGATAGCAACAACTCACAAGTAAGTCTCGAAATTTCTCCTAACATGTCTAAAACTATTAAGGAAATGACTTGTGAGATTAGAGACCTTTATGACACATTAAGGAGTGCAGTAGCTGAGATTGAAAGAATGCAAAAGATAAATGAAAATTTAACAACCAGAAACACTTTTTTAGAATCAAAATTAATTAGGCTTGGAAATCTAGAAATAGAACTTAATTGGTCTAGAAATCTCTATTGACTATGCCATCAAAAGGGAAGAGTGGACCTCCAAAAAGCTCAAAGAAGAGGAGGAGGTCATAAGAAAATGGAATGAGTCTAGCAAAAAACTAGAGGATTAACTGAACAATAGAAAATGTGATTATAAAACTGGTTTAGGCTATAAGGAGACTCATGTGAAGCAACCTTCTATTGAGGTTGAAAATGCAGCTAGCTTTGGAAAAAGGCCTATGCAACCTGTCAAGCTTGTTAAGGCTGTAACCAAGCTAGAAAAAGGGAATGTTTTCCCAATAAGTGAAGCTTCCACAAGTGGTGGGAGTGGCAAGAAGCCTGTTCTTGCTAACACACTCAAAGATCCCCTCTAAGAAGGAATTTAACTGTGCATCAGTGGATACATAGTCATTAGGGGATAAGAGTGCATCAGTCCATCGAAGCCCTTCAAGGGATAAAGGCCTATCAGGGGACAAGAAAAAAAATAGGGATGGTAAGCTAGGAGTGAACATAACTAGTAACTATGCTCATAATTCTGAAGCCCCTAGGAAAGAGTGCTGAAACTGTGGAAATATCAATCATTTATCTTTTCAATGCAAGGAAAAACCACAGATTTTGACTGACACAATATTATATGCTAATGATTTACCTAAATCAACTTATGTTCATCCATGCACCCCTAAGGGTAAAAAAAAAAAAAAAAGTAGTTGATAAATCTAAAACATCTAGTTTAGTGCCTAATAAGGAGAAAGTTTGTAAATTGCCTAAACCAAAAGTGAAAAATAATAAAAGTACTGTTGTACCTTTATCTGTGATTAAACCTAGAGGACCCAAATCCACTTGGGTATCAAAAACAAATTAAATGTTGTTTGTGTGCATGGAAAAGTCAAAGGCAATCAAGTCTGGTTTCTAGACAGTGGCTGCTGCTCAAGACACATGACAAGAAACAAGGCCCTGCTCACAGAGTTCAATGAGAAGGTTGTTCCAGTAATATTTTTTGGTGACAACAACAAAGGACTGACACTTGGTTATGGCAAAGCAGCAAATGGAGATGTCTCATTTGAAAATGTAGCACTAGTTGATGGGCTAAAGCACAATCTATTGAGCATAAGTCAACTATGTGACAGGGGATTCATCATTTCATTCAAAGGGGATAGGTGTTTGATCTCCAAAGAAAATGATGGAAAGTTGGCCTTATTAGGGGCTAAGAAAGAAGATCTTTATGTTGCTGACTTTGACTCAACAAATAGAGCCTCATGTTTTTATAGCAAAACAACCCCTGATGAGAGTAGATTGTGGCACAAGAAACTTTCTTGCCTGAACTACAAAACGATCAATGATCTAGTGAAAAGAGAATTAGTAATTGGACTGCCTCAAATGGAGTTTACTCAAGAAGGGTAATGTACAATATGTCAACAAGGGTAGTAAAGGAAATCATCCTTTGTTAGCAAGAAAGCCATAATGATCAAAGATCCAATTCAAATGCTTCACATGGATCTATTTGGTCCTCTCAATATTATGTTACTATCAAAGAAGAGATTTGCATTGGTCATTGTGGATGACTACACTAGGTATACTTGGGTCAAGTTCCAACTGTTGGGGTTTCAAACACATAAATGCAGTGAAAGCGATAAATTAAAATAATTTATTAAAACCCCAACCAGGATCCATGCAAAACAGGAAATACATATTTGATAGAAGAGTACCTATTCAAGCTGTAGATTTTGAACTTTGGTGGAGATAGTGATGAACCACAAGCTCAATCCAATTGAATGAAGCCTTTACAGGTATCTACAAGAGCGTATAACTCAACCAAGGAGATGAATGACTTCCTTTATATGGTACTAGCCAAAAGGAAATCAAGGAATAAATTTTATCCCACTCTGTTTGGTCTATTTCTTTCTTCTCTACTCTTTGCTATAAAGAACATAAGAAAAAACTAAAGGTTGTGTATATCTAGTTTATATCTCTATCTATGTATATGTCTAACATATCTCATCAAGGAGATAAGAGGAAGAGGAGTATTTATAGGCAACTAACCTCCTCTTCCACCACCCTTTTCAACCAATAGATCATCATATATATCATATATATATTTAGATTCAATGAACCTAGACATATATGGCTAACCTCCTCTTCCACCACCCCTTTCAACTAATAGATCTTCATATATATATATATATATATATCATATATATATTTAGATTCAATGAACCTAGATAGAGGTGACTAGATACAATAAACTTGGGTAGAGGTGTGTCTAGATACAATGAACTTGGGGAAAGGTGTGTCTAGGTACAATGAACCTGGATAGAGGTGTGTCTAGATACAATGAACCTGGACAAAGGTGTGTTTGGATACAATGAACCTAGACTGAGGTGGCTAACCACCTCTTGCAAGCAACTATTAACATTTAATACTCTGCAGTGGCTGTTACAATTGACTAAGTCAATTACTAGTATTAATTCTTAACTATAATTTTAAATAAGCCAATCATATTCACTTATTTAAAATCTAATATCCGAATTAATTCTCCTTTTAATTACACTCTTAGTGTGAGACCTTATAGGTTATTATTACGTTGACAATAATTTTATAATCATATTATAATTATAAACAGTGAGCGACATCTAGTAATACATCACTGTTACTCAAGTAATAATAATGTTGGTGATTCAACATAACCTTTTCTTGTGACCAATGTTTCAATGTAATATAATTCCTTTTGCCCTTGATATCCAAGATTAAACTCAAGGCATGAAGTGTGTCATCTTCTTTATAATTTAATCTTTGTTTTCTTGATCGATGAGTAAACTATAATAGACAAAACACTATTTGAGCATGGCCATGCATTTCATAGTTCTACTTAATCAAGAGGCCTAAGGATATCACTCCTAATATACATAGGAGGGACAAATCCTATCTAGATCATTCACATTCCTCACACGACTCATAATATAGCAAACAGTAACCTTTATGGTCCATCAGGTTAAATATGACTTTTGGTGATATCAAGCCATATGAATCCTCGTATAGAAATGTAATAGCTTCAAGTCGAAGGACCATTACATCATTGTCACTATGAGAATATCTTATGACACTTTACTTACATATAGAATTCTCATGGTGGGTCAATCCAGTACACTATTATTCAACATATACCTATGTATTGACTTGATATGTCACATATCTATGGCCAATGAGATTAGGTCATCAGTCTACCCACATACTAGTCTCAATATATCATTGTTGTCCAATTAACAATAATACTTGACTAGGTATGTTTAAGAATATTGATACAATTTACAACTACATGATCTCATGTTCCAAGTCACATACTTGAACCAATATAATCTTTATTCATTATTCTAGGGATGTTTATTATCTTAGCAATTATATCACACAATAAATTGAAGCATAGTAAACTAAACATTATTTATTAAATCAAAACATAAGTACAAGTGCGCCATGACAATTATCAAATAATTGACTCCTAGGGCAGACATTCCAACAATCTCCTACTTGCATTAGAGTCAATCATTCATGTATCTAATACCAATGGATCTAGTATGACCATCATGCTTCTGCTATGGCAGAGCCTTAGTCAGTGGACCTATAAAATTTTCATCAGTTGGTATCCTACATATATATCGTCTACATATACAGTTGGTATCAATAATTTCACGGATGAGATGATATCGTCTAAGTATATGTTTGGATCGTTGGTAAGTTCTTGGTTCCTCGCTAAGTACGATGGCTCCATTGTTGTCACAGTAGAGATTATCTGGATCAACAATGGTTGGAACAACATTAAGTTTAGTGATGAAATATTCAAAGAAAAAATCAGTAGCTAGTGTGTGAGAAAAAGAAGCTGTAATTCATTACAGAGTTGTAGCTGTTTATCACTTTGTGATTATACAGATTTCCAAAAAAACACCAAGTTATAATATAACTATTTTAACTTGAATGCCTGTGTGTTCATTTTAATTTCAATATTGTTTTTCTGGTCACTGCAACTATTCCAGTTTTTGTGTATTAAGTTTTAAAAATTAAAAAAGTTTGTAGTGTTTGTATTCAAATGAAGACGATTTTGATGATCAAGAGAATGAAGCTGATGTGTGCAAACAAATGGAGCAACTAACCGTCCCTAATGTCAATCCAACCATCCAAGAAGCCCCGTCAGTAGATAGAGTTAATTACTTGGACAACAGATCAGGGAACACTCTATCAGGGGATAATCCATCAAGGAATGTACCATCAGGGGATAACTTTAACTTTAACCTTGATTTAAGCACAAATTCAGGGGGAATTTTCTTAGAAGCTGGTAGCACAAACTTAGGGGGAGGAAATGATAATCAGGCGAGCTCATCTAGACTCTCTCCTAATGTTAGGTTTTAGAACATTTGATGATGATTGTCTTTAGATTACTTAGAATACAAATGTATAGAAAGTGTTAATTAGTAACACTGAAGTTTTGTAGCCAGCAGTTATCTCTTTGTTTGTAATTCATTCATTCTTTGTAAAGAGATATAATTATTTCTTATTTATAAGTAAGCGAATGGAGTATCAAAGCTTCAGTGAGTCAAAATGTGTATTTGATCCATTGGAGTTTAAAAAAAGGCTTGTCAGAGACTAAGGATTTTTTATCTATCAGAGACTAGTTTTGCCTGTCGGAGACTAAGGCTTACGTCATCAGAGACTAAGTCTAAAGGAGTCGGAGACTAAAGCTGACGTCATCGGAGACTAAGGTTAAAAGCATCAAAGACTAAGCTGACGTTATCGGAGACTAAACCTTAAAGCATCGGAGACTAAATAACTCTATCGCAGATTACACAATCTGATGTCATCAGGGACTAAAAGCACTAGAGATTAATTGATGACGTCACTAGAGACTAAAGATGAAGCATCAGGGACTAATCGTGATTTATTTCCTGAAAGATACAGAGTTTGAATTGAATTAGGATTGTCTTCCACGTAAAGCAAGATATTATTGAAGACGTAGCTGGAAAGGAAACTAACCAGAAATCTCTTCCTAATCAAAAAGGAAAGATTGTATTTGATTCAAATAAGGAAGCTGAATTTTATTCAGAAAGAGGAACTGAGTTAATAGTAATTCAGTTGTTAGAGAAGCTGTAATTAGTTTTTATAGAGAATAAAAAATTTGAAGCTGTATAGGTTTTTCATAGTTTGTATCTTTTCCTATACAGAATAGAAAAGAAGCTGATGATCATATTTATTATGATTGTCAGAATTTGTAATCAGTTGTGAAATCAATATAGCAATTGTTTATAAATTGATTTGAGTTTTTGTTCTTTATATTCTGCAAGAAAATTTAATTTCTTAAAGAACAAATAATTAGAAAAGTATTAAAAGAACTTGTATTCAACCCCCCCTTCTACAAGTTTTCGGCATCTGACTGGGAAAACACCTAAGCCCAAATGGTCTAGAAGTTATACACCAGATTTAATCATTGATGATCCTAACCAAATAGTGCAAACCAAAAAAGCTTCATCTAATGAATGCCTATATGCTTGTTTTCGAGCCAAAGAAATTTGAAGAAGCCATAGAAGATGCTGATTGGACCATGGCTATGCAAGAAGAATTGAATCAATTTGAGAGAAATCAAGTATGGAAGTTGGTGCCTAAGCCTAAAGACAAACTATCATTGGCACAAAGTGGGTATTCAGAAACAAGATGGACGAAGCTGACATTGTTATAAGAAACAAAGCAAGACTGGTGGCAAAGGGATATCTTCAAGAGGAAGGGATTGACTTTGAAGAGACCTTTGCACTAGTGGCCAGACTTAAGGCTATAAGAATTTTCTTAGCCTATTCATCACATTAAAACTTCAAGGTTTATCAAATGGATGTGAAAAGTGCCTTTTTCAATGGAAAATTAGACTAGGAGGTGTATGTCCAACAACCTCCATGGGTTTGAAATTTCTAAGTCTCCGAATCATATTTACAAACTAGAGAAAATACTTTATGGATTGAAGCAAACTCCTAGAGAATGATATGACACACTGTCTAAGTTTCTGGTGGAAAATAAGTTTACAAGAGATATCATTGACAAAACATAGTTCTTTAGACAACACAGAGGTCATCTTATCTTGGTAAAAATCTATGTTGATGATATAATTTTTGGATCCACTCATACTAAGCTGTGTGAAAAGTTCTCCAAGCTCATGCAAAGAAAATATGAAATGAGCTTAATGGGTGAATTGTCTTATTTCTTGGGACTACAAGTTAAAAAAATCACTAATGGGATTTACATTCATCAGTCAAAGTATGCCAAGGAACTTCTCAAAAAATTTGACATGGAGGACTCAAAAGTAACAAAGACACCAATAACCACAACAACTAAGTTTGACCTTGCTAAGAATGGAAATAAAGTTGATTTAAAGACTTATAGGGGAATGATTGGTTCTCTATTGTATTTGACAACGAGTAAGCCTGATATTACGTTTGCAACATGTTTTTGTGCAAGGTATCGAGCTGACCCAAGGGAGTCCCATCTAATTGCTACGAAGAGAATCTTGAGGTACATCAAGGGCACAACTGAGTTGAGACTTTCATATCCAAAGGAATTTGGTTTTGAATTGATTAGATATTCTGATGTTAACTTTGGAGGATGCAAAATTGACAGGAAGAGTACCACATAGAGCTGTCAATTTCTAGGTGGAAGGCTTGTATCTTGGTTAAGCAAAAAGCAGTATTCAATATCAACATCTACTGGTGAGGCTGAATATATTGCAACTGGAAGTTGCTGTGCATAAATCCTATGGATGAAAAATCAGTTATTGGACTTAACCTGACATACAGTAAGATTCCAATTTTGTGAGACAACACAAGTGCCATAACCATTGCTGAAAACCCTGTGCAACATTTCAGAACTAAACATATAGAAATCGAATATCACTTTATCAGGGAACATGTCATGAATACGACCATAGAGCTACACTTTGTACCAACACAAAAGCAGCTGACAAACAACTTTACCAAGGCTTTAGATGAAGTCACCTTCAATAATCTGGTGGGAGAGTTGGGAATGGTGAATTTTACTAAGTAAAGAGTTTGACAGACAAGGTGGTGAAATGGTACAAATGATCATGTTCTAATATGCTGGTATCTCCAACTCATCATGTCATTCATTGATATTGAAATTACTATATGTTTATATGTTCTGTATATAATTAAATTAAAAAAAAAAAACTAGGTCAGGAGTTGTGTCTACAGTTGGGCTCGTCAGGGGATATTCATCTTTCCTTGGTGACACTATATCAGGGGACAATCATTTTTCTTTGATAACATAGTATAAATGGATAATAACTAACCCCTGATGATGTGGAATTAGTGTCTTTTGAAAATGCTATTTATATGCAATTTCATAATCATTGACGACATACCAAATGTTTAAACTCTCTTTCTAACAACTGCTCGAGCTTTCTCTCTCTCTCTCTCTCTCTGTATCTTTTTCACAAAAACCTTAGTTTTCAATCTCCAATGGTTTTTATCTCTTTGATACAATCACAAAAGTGTTCTCAGGTAAGTCCTCTTTCTCAGGTAAGTCCTCTAACTTTGAGGTTATAACATCTTTGACTCTGAAAATTGTTTATGTCATTATCAAAAATTTAAAAATAGATATAGGTAAATTAATTTTTGTTGAACTGGTTAACAAAATGGGTACTTATACTTCTAGGAAATAAGAAGTGTATTGTGTCAGATTTTTATCCATGATTATCAAAGATCAATTAACTAATCTTTTTTTTGAGAATGATATAGCTATACAGAGTTATACACAAACAAAGAAATTATTCATAGAGATAATCAAGAAAGCTTATACGGCATAACTCTTTGTACTTCTATCCCACATGGAACAGGTAATCACTGCACCCCCTTCTCTTTCTCAACCTCCTACTTTTTCTATTTTAACTACTATGACTGAGATCACTACCACTTCTTAGCCTACCCAAGTAGTATTACCATTTTCTATACAATAACTCTTTATAACCCAACCCTTAGTCTCCCAAAAGACTAAGGGCGTTAAAAGAAAATCCTTAGAAGTAACCAAATCTAATGAGGGCGAGCAAGAGAGAGAGTGGTTGGCTTGGAGAAGTCGAAGAAGAAAAAGAAAGCCAAGAGAGATGACCCTAAACTAGACTAGGCAGTATCCTCCCAACAAGATACTAACCTTAATAAGGAATCACACACATCTCTAGTTGTTTCCTCCCAAAAGGATTCAGTTATTGAATAAAGTTCCCAACCAGGGACATAGTTGAGTGCACACATACACTGGCCACAGGCCCTGATGAAACTCTTATTAGTGTCTCTGAGAGCTCCTTGCAGATAATGAACATAATGAGTGCACACAGAACTTCTTTTGATGGATCACCTCTTCATTCTGTGATTCAGCCAACACTTCTTTCTTTTTCTTTACCTCAAATTTCTTCAGATGTTATGACACAAATGCTAAGAGTCATGACATCAAATCCTCCAATTTCTCATTTCATGGAGGATCCCATTCTAAATGATTCAGTGATTGAGAGTCATGATCTATTAATGATAGACTCTTTTATAAATGACCCAATCACTGATGATCAATCACGGGATATATGAAACATTGTAAATACTTTCTCAATAAATACTTATACATCCCCAATTGTACATACACACAAGTCTCCTTCCACTTCTCAACTTTTAATTGTGGATTCTTTAATTGTAAATGCTTTGTAACACTATCCATAGTTGATGAGATCACAACCTATAGGAGCCCTACTAGGACAATTTTGAGTGAGGGTGAGAAAATATATAGTGAAGAGAGGCAAGGTCAACCCTCTCAGAGGACCTTGGTAAAAGGAGAGACAGAGAGTACTGCCTTAGAAGGAATGAAAAAAGAGAGATAAAAAGTGTTGCCTTAGAAGGCATAGAAAAAGGAGAGATAAAAAGTGTTGCCTTAGAAGGCACATAAAAAGGAGAGCTTGAGGGAGATAAGCATAAGATCCTTGTAAATAAAGAAAATAAAGAAAATTTAGATGATGTGCATACACCAGCTTCTTTAAGTAGTGAAAAAGATAACACTACAATGAATGAATTTTTACAACCCATGGGAGTTGATTTGTACTACCAACCAAATGAGATGTCATATACAATAAAACTTCTCAAACAAGAGCTCTCATGTGCCACAGATCCTGTCTTAGGTAAGATTCTAAAATCATAGATCATGCTAGGTCAATCTATGGATGTTGAATCTCACAAAATACATACATTAGTTACAAAGAAAATACAAAATGTACAAATAGTTGTTAATTCTTTTGCCACCAGCCATTCCTTGCTCAAATTCAGGAAGGTCACATACATTGTTGACCAACAATTATCTACATTCAACACCCAACTCACAAGCATGGAAACTCTGCAACTATCTATGGTTGACACTCTTCAACAAATTCTTAAAGTCACATCCTAACTCTCAACTTCCATTGATGATGCTGTCAAAAAGGGGAGAAATCTTCAAAGCCATCGTCAAGGGTCGTTGTAGAGAAACCTATAAATCAACTATCAGGGGATGTGACTATTGCTCCTTCTTTGCAACAAGCTCCAAAAACCAAGGACAAGGGCAAGGGTATCCTGATCGAAGAACCCAAAAAGAAAACCCTTACCCAATTGGGACCCAAGCTACTTGGAGATGCCATGAGGACATCTCACTTTCCAACACCAGTTGAAGCTCTAATTGATGGGAAAGTAGAGCTTGTCTTTCCTCAGGACAAGAAATTGGTAGAAGAAGGGAAGAAGAAGTGTCAAGCCAAGAACCTCTAGCAAAACTCAGCCCAAGCAATCTAAGCCACCTAAAGATGCATCAGGGTATAAAAACAAAGAAAATCCAACATCCCTTAATGTTACCAAACCTGAGTCATCTAAAGGTAAAGCTCAACCTCCTACTTCTGTAACATATGGACCACTCACTCTTACTGAAACTCTGAGGGATGATAGACAAAAGAGTTTGACATTTATGCACTCCATAAAAAGCATAAATGTCAAGGTAAAGAGCAACAAAGAAAAAATAATTGTAATCCTGATGAAAAGTAAGTCGGAGTTCACAGTCACTCTTGATTGGTTCAGGAGAATGGATGCTGAGCAACTAGCACTTATCAAGAAAACAGTGCCAGATACAATAGTGTTAAATGGTGTAATTGAGAAGATGAGCCATCAACGATAACAGAAACTTGGCCACAACCATGGAGAAACATTTGAAGCTATACTACACAACTGTTGATGGGCAAGAGAAGAATGTAAGGACTAATGAAGTTGATGAGCTTGACCAGAGGAGGCGATGCATGTTCTAAGCCAAATTGTTTATCACAAAAGTGAACATGTCATCAAGTTCAAAACCCTGCTTATAAGGAAGGTATTGAAGGAGATCGAGGAAACCAGAGCTAATGATGGAAACTCAGCAGTTGAAAGGGATGTTCCCCTAGTAAAAGGATTTAAAGAATATCCAAAGATGATCACAAACCCATGGGCGTGGAGTTCAAAAATTCAAAAGGGGAGATTGTCACTTTTTACTGGTCACAACTTGTTGCAGCCAACTTGCAAAAGATTAGGTGTGTCCTTGAAGTTTTGGAATCTAGCAGGAACGTCAACATTATCAACTCTAGAAGACTACTTCAAAAGGAGCTAAAACAATTGAAGGCAGGAGAGGAAGACTACAAACTCAGGATTCTAGATCAAAATCTAGATCAGAGAAGACAAGGCCTTGGAAGTGACTCACAACTGATTGAATCAAGTCATCCATTGCCCTTTGTTTCTGCTCAACAAAAGGTGAATCTTGAAGTTTAAAGTGTAAAACTGTAATAGATTTATAAATACTTGTATAAAGTTATTCTTTGTATTTGTACAAATACAATTAGATCAATGCAATTGCATTTCTCATCTTTGATCTTGTATAGTTTTGGTTTTGACATCATCATCTATGTACCGATTAAATTTATGGTTATCAAACTGATAATCATAAATAGGGGGAGATTGTTAGGTTTAATGCTAAGAATGATGATGATGTATTTATTCTGTAGTTCCTTTAATAAATGTGCACTTGTAAATACTCAAGGTTGTTGTCAAACCTTAATATATTTGTACAAATAAGTATTCACTGATGGATAACTTAATCTACCAGGGAATAGTAGGCATCGCACTAGGCAAGTCATTAATGGATATCTCAAGGACTTGATAGTGTCAGGGAAGGTCTAATTGTAGTTAAGAAGTCAAGTATTCTACACATCAGACATTCCAGATAAAGCCAACAAAGTAACAGTTATCAAAAATGTTAGTGTACAAAAAACCATCAGGGTAAAGTCCGACTATCAGGGGATACCGTGAGAGAATGGCTTGACTGTCTGGGGAAACTAACAGGGGATTCCTTGACTGTCAGGGGAAATCATCAGGGTATAGTTTGATTATTAGGGAATACCATCAGGGGATAGCCTATAAACTACATTAGTGGATAACTTCAATGGACAACATTAAGTCTTAACATCAGGGGATCAAGAAGCACTGATCAAGTTTACATTTGGGCTTGTTATTAATGGAAAGTGAAAAACTGATCAAGTCTACATCAGGGGATCCAAAAGCACTGATCAAGTCAACATCAAGGCTTGTTATCAGGGGATTCTAAAGACCTAACTCACATTTCATTAGGGATTAAAAGACATTCACCGATACTTGGCAAAGTAGCAAGGGGTATAACTGGGAAGATATTCCTTTTGGTCCAATAGCAACCTTTATACTTGAAACACATGGAGAACAGGAACATAAATAGAAGCAACAATAGCCTATAGCAATGTGACACATATATCTTCAAAAGGGCAATGACATGACATATTGCGGCTACATTGAAAAAGAAGCACGTCTTGCACATGAGTTCTAAATCTATTCTCCTATATATATAAGGGTTGCTACACGAAACCATATAACCAACACACCAGAGAGAAGTTTTGAAATTGTTCTTAAGAAATATTCAAAGAGAAAAATGTAGCAAGTGTGTGAAACAAGAAGCTGTAAACTCTTATAAATTTGTAGCCGTTTAATCACTTTGTGATTATACAGATTCTCATAAAAACAAAAGTTATAATAACAATATTTTAACTTGAATATTTGTGTATTCATATTAAATATCTATATTATTTTTCTGGATATTGTAGCTATTCCAATTTGTTCTTGTTAAGTTTTTAAAGAACGAAAAAGTTGTGGTATTTTTATTCAAACCGCCCTTCTACAAACACTTTAGCTTATTTTGTTCTAGCTAGATGTCTAAGTGGGAGCGTAGTGGGTACCCCCTCATAGGGGAAACGTTTACTCCCCTATACTTATCCAAAATATGGATATGTTAAGCTCTCATTACATGTTGTGCCCTGCAAGTCACTTCCAAGATTCCCCAAGTGCAAGGCCATGCATGAAGTCTTCAAAGGCACCTACAATGAGGGCATTGGAAAAGGAAATAAGGAAGGAAGGGAACCTCAGATGGTACACCCACTAAGGGTGGCCTCTAGGGTCCCAACTTAGCCAAATTTTGGCTAAGTTAAGCCTTACTCTTAACATGTGTTTTCGAAGATCCCCCAAACTCAAGTCTAAGTGTGAAAGCGCTTAAGGGGCACCTAAAGAAGAGGAAACAAGTCAAGAAGGAAGAAAGGGACATGGGGGAGAGGTTCTCCGCGAGGGGCGGCCTCTAGGCCCAATGGCTTAGCTAAAATTTAGCCATTTAAGGCCCTTGTACAACTACATGCATTCTCAAGATCTTCCAAATATCCATCAAAGTACATGAGCACATAGATGGCATTGAAGGAAGACTATTCAAGCCAAGAACCAAAGAAAATCATAGGGAGGACACCCCTATGAGGAGGGGCAGCCTCTGGCCCCCTAAACTTAGCCAATTGTTGGTTGTTTTTATCTGGTATTGCCCCAAAGGCCTACTACCCATTCCGGATTGCTAGGAAACTTCTCACACCATCATTTTGGGTGTTTTAGCATTTTTTTGTCATTGAGAAATTTAAATGGCACGGAGGGATTTGAAGATGGACCATAACATGTCATTCTTAGCCTCTTGGTAAGGCCCTGTGGCATGGTCCCTTGGCACTCCTAACTCATGCATGGGAAAGTTGGTGCAATAGGCTCAAAATATTCCCTAGTAGACATAGACAAAGTCTTGTATAAGCACTTTGGTGAAGTCTCAAGCCACACCTTGATTGCCCATCCAAGGCATATCATGACATGAGCAACTAACACATGGCCTAGTATAAGGAAGCATGCCCCAATATGCACCAACATGTGCCCTTTTCTCAACTTGGAGGAAGACAATCTCAATATAAAGAAGCACACCTACAATATGAAGGGCAACATGCACCCCATGATGACATCGCCCTAATAAATAATGACATCACCAACATGTAGCGACTCGTTTGAAGCATAAGTTGCCTTTTCTATTATTAATAGAGGGTTAAAAGGTCGTCTGATTATGGGATTTAACGAGAGTTTTGGATTGGTGGTTGAAGACATTGGATGTAATGGACTCTGAAAAGATGGCAAAACGTGTAGAAAACAAATATTGTAGCCACAAAAATATAAGTGACAGATAGGTCACATGCACGACACATGACCTCTTGGAGGCCTATAAATACCCCTCACCTCTTCATTTGATAGGGTTGAGAAATTTCACTCTCAAGAGCTCTAACTTATCTCTAGAAGTCTTTCTCTCTCTAGTATATCCTTCATCTTGTGAGGCTTTGTATTGGTGGTGTTAGAGCAAGCATCTAGCATTCTTAACTCAAGAGGCTGAGAAGGGTTCCTACGAACTTAGCCCCCCTTTTTGGTGCTAAGTCCTTTCACACACACCTTACACCTCTCACCATTATACACTACTACATACACCCTTTGCCCTCGAGGCTAGACTCTGTCATTGCTATCTCCAAAGAGTTTCTTGTCGTCTTCCCTTTTGTCCATCACTTAAGTTGTGGTGGTCCCAAAAATCTTATAAGGACTTTAGGCACCGTCAATAATTGACAACACAAATATAACATCACCCAAGCATAAATAACATTGGATAAGAAAAATTTAGTCTTTATTATATTGTTCAAAATAAATTTTTAATAGCGGAATTCTATGAGGGGCCCATATAGGCCTTATAATCTAAACATCTCTATAATAACCTAACACTTCACTCTTCCTCTAAATTCCATCTATATGAGTGCAATCAAGAAGTTTCATCATTACATCTTTACCTTGCCCTTATTATACGGCTCGACCTTCTCGCCATAACTTGTAAAACATTTAATAATAGCAACGTGAGCGATTTACGCTCACAAGTATATACTCATGTATAAGTAAGCCTTAAAAAAAAGGAATACTTTCTAGGGCTTAAGTGTTTGTGAAGTTTGGTAGAAACAATGACGACACCTCTTGAGAAACTTGGAAACTATAGTTTTTAGGGTCCCCAAGTGATAATGAGAGATTTGACCCTTTACTTGGAAGAATATTTGAATAATTCACATGCACCTTATATCTACGTCCGTTTGGCCCACGTGCCTTTAGGAACTTCGTATCAAATAGTATATCAACTGGCCAGTCTAACCATCGTCTGACTTCATCATAATGACATACGTAGTCAATGCAAAAATCTTTCATCTGCAAGGTTTTGGTTACCGATGCCTTGGTTTCCATTCTCTATAAAATAGAAGGCCAGGGGTGCTAGGTAAATGCATCCTACTAACCTTTAGTTACCGACACAGAAATAATTTACAAATATAGGGTGAGGAAAAAAGTTCTCAACATCTGTATATGATTTATTTTGACGCGCTAGTGAATTTGAATAGCTAACAACTGCCCAAAGAGTATTTGATTCTAGTACAACATTTTTTACATACACCAGATTGATGGATCGTACGTTACTTAACTTTGAAAAAAATTGAAGCATGATATTGTCATAATATCTTGGACAAACTACGTATATCAAAATATTGATTGTCGCACTCAGAGTTTTTTCCTAAAAAGGGGATGTTAGATTTCTTCATTTGATTACTTCTTTAAAATCCTTTGTTTCTCACAAATATTTCAAAATTTGAGTTTTTTATAAATGCAAGAGAGTGATTAGAAACCATTTCTTTTCCACAAAATGAGTTGCCACCTAACAAATCTAAGAAAGTGTGTTAGGACTCCTTTTCAATTTTTATCTTGTTTGAAAAAATTAAACCCAAGATGAATTTTTAAACTTTGGTCGAGACAAAACAAAGAAAAATGAGTTTGTTGCTAGGTTGAGTAGGGGGAAGGTGTTAGGCACCCCCTACCCTCACTATAAGTAGTGATTGCTTTTAAAATATTTTACTTCGTATAAAATTATCTCTTAAAAATTTTGTTGCTTTGCAAATAAACTAAAAATGAATGTAATGAAAGAAATACATCCTAACTATGAGTGCAAGTGTGTGTGTGCACTCCACATGTTTTTCATTATTCAGTTTTTGTTACATGTTACAAAGTGCAACTAGAAATGAAAGACTAATCCTAGAACATACCCTTACCTATGATAAATCCCCTATAAAAAATAAATTACATCATTGCCTATATACAACCCAACTAAATTTCAAAATAGAACAAAATTTTAACTTGACAAAACGAGATACAGTGGACATCAGCTCATGTACTATAGACCCTTGACTTGACCATCCAAAAGGATTTTCAGATCCATGAATCACCAACTCAAACATGATGTAGAATCAATGATTAGAAGAGAAACCATAACTTGTAAAACATATACATGCCAACAGTAGAATAAATCTAAACCTAGTTCAAATTATATGATATGAACTGAAACATACAAACATATTGGGATTTAACATATGTAACAATATCCACCAATATAAACTAACGTGATAGAAACAATATTAGGTTTTGTAACATTTGATGATGATTATAGCTAGTAGTTTGCTCTCTGATTTTTGTAATATGTATATTATAAGAGTAAATTAAATTGTATTGTAAGAGACTACCATAATTGCATTGGAGAATTCAACAAAGTCAAAAATTATGTTTAGTCTATCAGGGACTAACTGCCAGAGATTGAAGATTTATTGAAGTGAGACAAGCCTGTTGGAGACTAATGCTCTGTTTATCGGAGACTAAAGATTAAGCCTGTCAGAGACTAAGCTAAGCCTATCGGAGACTAAACTAAGTCTATCGGAGAGTAAGCTTTTTTCTACTAGAGACTATTGTTGAAGCTATAAGAGACTAAAGTGAGGATTATTCTCTGATGCAGTACAAAATTCTTATTCAACTAGAAGTTTATTTCGACATGGACAAAGAAGTTGTGTTGAAGACAAAGATGGTTAGGAAATATACCAGAAGTGTTTGTAACATATAAGTATGACTATTCAGATTAAAAATAGAAATATATTATCGAATAGGTTTAGAAGCTGAATTACGATTCATAATACAACAAGAAGCTGGATTCCGATTTGGAATAAGAAGTTGTAATTGAGTTACAAATATATAAGAAGTTGACAATTCCATTGATTTATATATATAGAGTACAAAAAGTTGAAGCTGACAATCAATTTGTGATTGTTAGAATTTGTAATCAATAAAAATAATTGTTTATAAATTTGTCTTGTTCTTTTTATTCCACAAGTTTTATTACTTTAAATAACAAAAACTTGAAAAAGTTTAAAGAACTTGTATTCAACCCGGTACCCCTCCCCTATTTCTACAAGTTCTAGGTTGTCTAACTAGGACAACAAGTGTTATCAGAGCCTAATTAATTTAATTCAAGAGATCCAAAGATAGCCAACGACGAAGGTAGCAGCTCCAACTTGATGAGTTATACATGTAATCATGATAGTGGAACAAAAATTCTAGTATTGAAGAAAGACAAATATTCAATCCGGAAACAAAAGATGTATATGCACTTAAAGGCTACTGACCCTGATTACATTGAAAGAATTGAAAAAGGTCCGTATCAACCAAGGAAATTTGTTTCTTTAAAAATAGTGGAAGGAACAATATTAGCTGAGCACTTTGAAGTTGCACTTGAAAGTGATTACACTGCTGAAGACAAGTTACAAGTGCTAAAAGATGCTAAAGTGATGAACATACTCTATAATGGTTTGGATAAAAATATGTTCACAAGCATCATCAATTGCACAACATCAAAACAGATCTGGGATACCATCAAGGTCCTGTGTGAGGGGACAGACCAAGTCAGAAAGAATAAAAGGTTATTATTGACTCAACAATATAAATTCTTTCAAGCAAAGCCTGGTGAACCAATAACATCAGTTTATGATAAATTCAATGCTTTGATAAATGACCTGAAGATTCTTAGAAAGTCTTATGACAATAAAGATGTCAACACCAAATCCATGAAGTCTTTTCCACCAAGTTGGGATCCAAAGACAACTGCCAGTAAGGGAAACTTATGATTTGGATGTCCTCACGCTAGACAGGTTCTATGGAAATTTAAAGACATATGAACTTGAAGTAGAGCAAAGACAAAATTAAGATGCATTAATGGTTGAGACAAAGATGTCTCGTGAGGAACTTGATGATGAAACCTATACTACAAGTTCTACTAAAGAAGAATCTGAATCTGACACTGGTGATGGCATGGAGGAATTCATAGCCTTCATGGTGAAGCAGTTCAAGAAATTTAGAGCTAGCAAGAAAGGTAAAAAATCATCAAGGAAGCTTAACCCGTATAAAGAAGGTCAAACTGTGACATTTGACAAAAAAAAAAAGATGTTACAACTATGATGGGTTAGGACACTTTGCTAATGAGCGCAAAAAGCCTAGATCAACTGAGAGATCTAAGGATGACAAGAATGGAAAATCCATGAATGATTTTACTAAAAAAAAGTATAAATCAAAAGGCAAGACCTTGATTACTAAAGGCAAAGACTGGATTGACAGTGATTTTGATGAAAAAATTGTCAACGTTGCCTTGATGACTCAAACTTATGAGCTAAGTGATTCTTCAAAGGTATGTGATGCAACTGACAACTTTAATGTGTTTAATTTAATTGATACATCTAGTATAGAAAGCATACAAAAAGTTATGTCTGATTTGCATGTTAGAAAGAATCACATAACCTACTCTAAAAATGAAATAAATTTCTTGAAGAAAGGAAAATACAATTCGACAATATCAAGTCCTAAAGAGGAGATTGAGCCAACAAGATAGCTAAAGCAAAATCACCTTTAAATAGGTCTAATCATCTTTGTAATAAATGTGGAAATTCTAATCTTGACAGTCTCTCTCCTTCTAGAAGCAAGTCTAATGATTGTCCTATAAATGTCAAAATTTCTAAAAGACAATCAAATTCGTTAGAGTCAAGTCTTGAATCCAAAACTAGTAAGAAAGGACCCAAGAAAGTCTAGGTCCCAAAACATTCTAACTAGTTATTCTTACTGTGCAGGGCAAAAAGAAGAGATCATGGTTCTTGGACAATGGATGTTCAAGGCACATAACTGAAGACAAGTCCTTGCTTATACAATATGATGAAAGGATTGGCCCTAAGGTAACCTTTGGAGATGACAACAAAGGCCATAGAAAGGGCTATGTCAATGTTGAATATGGAGATGTCATCTTCCCTAAAGTATCACTAGTTGATGGCTTAAAACATAATCTATTAAGTGTGAGTCAACTATGTGATAAATGATTCCATGTCACCTTTAAAGAAGATCAATGCTAGGTGAGTGATAAGGTGACTGGAGATGTGTTCTTGACAGGGAAGAGAAAATAAAATTTATACACTGCAATTTGACCTTCTCTACTAATCAAGTCACATGTCTCTATAGCAAAGCCTCTGCTAGTGAAAGTTGGCTTTGGCACAAGAAGCTCTCCTATCTAAACTTCAAAAATATCAACACTTTGGTTAGAAAAGGGTTAACAGTAGGCATTCCTTAATTGTAGTTCACACGAGATGATTTGTGTGATTCATGCCAGAAAAGAAAATAAAGTAGTGTATCATTTAAGAGTAAACCAACAACATCAATTACTCACCCATTACAATTATTACATATGGATTTATTTGGTCAAGTAAATGTGATGTTAATATCAAGGAATAGATATGCATTGGTTATAGTGGATGATCACATAAGGTATTCTTGGGTAAAATACCTTCACACAAAGGATGAAGTCACTCAGTTGATTATTGATTATATCAAGAAAGTAGAAACTGAGTTAGGAAAGACAGCGAGGGTTATAAGGAGTGATAGAGGTACAAAATTTAAGAATTCCCAAGTCAATGAATTCTGAACTAAAAAGAGGAGTAGCTCATCAAGTTTTAACTTCTAGAACCCCTTAACAAAATTGTGTGGTTGAGAGAAAAAATAGATCCCTCATTGAAGTAGCAAGAACAATGCTAGAAGAGTCCAAGCTTCCAACCCACTTCTAGGAAGAAGTAACAAGCACTACCTGCTTCACATAAAACAATCCTTGATCAACAAGACTTACAACAAAACACCTTATAAGTTGATGACTATGAGAAAACCAACTCTCAAGTTTTTTCATGTGTTTGGTTGCAAGTGTTTTATTTTGAGGGACTCATCAGAGACTAGAGGAAAATTTGACAACAAGTCTGATAAGAAATTTTTCTTAGGTTACTCTCTATAAAGTAAGACATATAGAGTATATAACCTAAGAATAAAAGTCATTATGGAATCTATATAAGTAGTATTTGATAATAAAAAGATTCTAGGAATGATTGATCAAGGACTACATGTTTGTCCCACAAGATGGTTTGTAGAAAGGGGGGGTGAGGGGGGGGGGGGGGGGGTGAATACAAACCACAAAATTCTTTCGAACTTTGTGATTTTAGTGAATATACTATATTAAAAGTTGCGGAATTGAAAGAATACAATATATCACAAGTGTTTCTGAACTTTTATAAATCAATGAAATATTACAAAAGCTCACTGGTGTGAATGACTAACTTCTAACAACTCTGTTGAAAATAATAGCTATTCTCTAGAATATGATTTCTAGTTTCTCTCAAGTTATGAAAACTTGCTTCTCTCTATTTGTAAGTTTATTATAGCTACGATATGATATGAGATAATATGTATACTAGTGTTTTTGTGCATCTCACTGATATCTTCCTGTTTTTTTTTTTGTACAGTTGCACTGTAGAATATGATTTCTACCTTCTCTCAAGTTATGAAAACTTGCTTCTCTCTCTCTGTAAGTTTATTATAGTTGCGATATGATCTGAGATAATATGTATACTAGTGCTTTTGTGTATCTCAGTGATATTTTTTTTTATTTTTTGTTAGCTACTTCATGTCTCTGTTTATAGACATTGCTCCCTTGTCCTCCAAGCTTCCACAGTGAGTTGCCTCCAAAAATATCTCTGATATTTTATGGTAATTGTAGCTCTGTCACATAACTTCTTCTTTTTGCATGACCATCCTTGCATGCCAACATGTTATGTAACATCTCTGGTGTATCAGCACACCAACTCCCTTATTTTCCTCTTAGAGTTCCCATGAAAAGTTATCTCTACAGTAAATAAATTATCTCTGTGAGCTTCCTGGTTTTTGATTGGACCTACTTCCAAATTTTCCTCCTTCAAGTTTCTATAAGTTATCTCTGCAGTTTTCACATCAGTAGCTATATATGCATGCTAGTGTATAAGTATGACTTATCTCCATATTTTATTTTATCAATGTTCACACCTGCAGTGTATAACTTATCTTCTTGAAGCTTCTTTGGTAGCCAATCTCTCCTTATTGGACCACCATCTATATTTTAATTCCACCGCCTTTAAACTTGAGTTAGTGAATTTGTGAACTTAGCCATGTGTCATCCCATATGTCATTTTTAGTCTTTGATTATTTTATCCCCTGATGGAAAATCTTTGTTCATAAATGGATATTTATCGCCCCAACGAGCTGTTTTGTACATCAGTGGATAATTTATCCCCTGACGAGCTGTTTTGTTCATCAGTGGATATTTATCCCCTGATGCTTGAGTACTTAACCTCAGCGATATAAATTTTTCCGATGACTTTGGCGATAGTTATTTTGAGTTTCGTGATATTGTTGATTTGTTTGATGACTTTGGCGATAGTCATTTTGAGTTTGGCGCTGTTGTTGATTTGCTCGATGACTTTGGCGATAGGCAAATGACTTTGGCGATAATCAAAATGACTTTGGTGTTGAGTAATATTGAGTTTGGCATTAGCCAAGTAACTTTGGCGACTATCTGTTGGAGTGTATGCCAATTATGTAATGATTGTGACACTATATTTATGTTATGCTTTGGTTAAATAATAATTTCTTTTATTATGTTTTATTTATTGCGTTATAGAAATGTTAGCATAATAAATGTCCTTAGAAGAATGATACTAATTATATGGATTCAAGTATGTGACTTGAATATGAGGTCATATAAGTATGTTATATATCATTATTCTTAAATGTCCCTAGTCGAGTATTTTTGTTAGTGGGACAACAATAATACATTGAGACTATTATGTGGATTGACTGATGGTCACATCTCATTGGTCATAAATATATAAGAGATATATTAAGTTGATGCATAGGTACATGTTATAGAATAATGTACTAGACAGACCCACCATGAGAATTCTACATGGAGCATTATGCTATGTGTCATAAGCAATTCTCATAGTAACAACGATGTAATGGTCCTTTGACCTGAAGTCATGACATTTCTACATAAGGAGTTATGTGTTTTGACATTTCCAAAAGTCACCTTTAACAGGGTGGACGATAAAGGTGATTGTTGGATGCATCATGAGTTATGTGAGAAATGGGAATGATGTAGATGAAATCTAACCCTCCTATAAATTAGGAGTGATATCTATAGGCCTCTTGATTGAGTGCGACTATGAAATGCATGACCATGCTCAAATAAAGATTTATTTCATATAGTCTTCTCATTGATCAAGAAAACTGAGTTTAAATTGTGAAGATGATGACACATCCATGCCTTGAATTTAATCTTAGATATCAAGGTTAAAAGGATTAAATTACATTGAAACATTGGTCACGAAAAGATTGCGTTGAATCAACGACTTTATTATTGCTTGGGTAACAGTGATGTATTACTAGATGCCACTCACTGTTTATAATTTTATAATATGATTTAAAATTATTGTCAACTTAATAATAACCTATAGGTTTGCACATTAAGAACATTCATTAAGGAGATATAATTTAAATGCCAATGATTTCAATATATCAATAAGATTGATTTTATTTAAATTATGACTTTAAATTATATGTATGTAATCTATATATAGTAGAGTCCCTTGGAAGAAAATACGAATATATATTTATTTGTATATATATATATTAATTAAGTGAGACTTGATTAAAATATATAATAAATATAAAATTAGGATTTTATTCTCTTAATTAGATTAGGGTTCGGAATTACTCTATATACGACTATATATAGGATATATCAGTTGCTCTCTTTGATATACGCTTTCTGAAAAAACCCTAGCCGCTGATACGAGAGAGACTAGAGTTAAGAGAGAGAGAGAGAGAGAGAGAAACAGATTCAATAGCTAGTACTGCAATTCTCCTTGCTTCGGATCGTGAGATAGTTCGTGGGGTGTTCGTGTGGATACCGTAGAGGCGCCGCCCAATTGGATTGCGTTAAAGATTCTGAGACATTCAACATCCTCATCAAAGCTTTGGATTTTGCAATTTTAATAGGTAAAATCTTAAACCATCTATATTAAATTGTTTCGCATGGATCCTCGAGTTAGGGTTTCATTTTTTTTTGTTTTAAATCATTTTTTTTCGCTGCGTTTTATATGTCAGAACCCCAACACGATCAAATCTTCTCAAGGCTACTTTAATGCATTGAAGTGTTTTTGTCTTAGTCTGTAGTAGCTTTAACATTAGTCTCCGATGAACAAGCACTTAGTCTCTGAAAGACTTAGTCTCAGATGAACAAAAACTTAGTTTCCGATGAACAAAAACTTAGTCTTCGATGAACTAAAAACTTAATCTCTGTTGAACTAATTTTGCTTGACCAATTTTGACTTTTGTTGAACTCTCCAAATGTTCTCTTATGTGTATCTATAGTCTCTGATGGTAGTTTTTGATAGAACACTATTGCGGGTACTTGTACAATTACAAAATCTAACAATTCTAAGTGTTATACATCATCATCAAATGCTATAATTCCTAACAATCTCCCCCTACTTATGTTTATCAATGATAAGCATAAATTAAGGTTTGATGATGATGTCAAAACACAAACTTATAACATGATTTCTTAGAATTGAATTTGAAACATCTAAAAACATAATTGTACATGAACATGTAGTGATGGTTTTTTTGTTTTCAGTTCCTCAATGTCCAACCATCAATCTGTTAGCCTTTTTAACAATTCTCCCCCTGTCTTTATCGAAATTACTTTGTTTCCCCTGCCTTGATCATTTTCCCCCTTTTTGGCATCAACAATTTAATGTTGGAGGGTAGAAATCACTAGTAGAGGTTGACTAGAAGGAAGGAATTGTTTGAGCTTTGTTTGAAGGCCATTGATTATAAAGTGTTGGAGCTTCGTGTTGTACTTTCTTTGATCAATGCGTCAAACACATTTTATGAGTACAAATGCACTTGACCTATCTGAGATCAAAAATTCTAATATGAAGTGTACTGTTGCATCATCCAATAATCTTGTATTGCTTGCTTCCAACCAAACATATATAAGTTCTTCTCTTAGTATTCTCTGATGTTTGATCAGAAATGGTAATCAAAATATACATGAGCTGCAAAGGTGGTGTGTGACATAATTTCTCTCTATTTTTTTCTTCAAGGATCTCATCCTTGCTCACACGCTTTCCTTTTGTCTGACTTTTACAAGTCAGCCTCTCATACTCACTTGCTTTCCATTTTTGTTTTAATTTCTTTTTCCTCACCTTTTTCTAGACACAAGGTCTGACTCTCATTTTGAATTCTCTCAGGCTCACTAAATATAAAATCTTCCTGTTGTAGGTGTCCTGGAGTGGTGTAGAAAATAAGAAGTAAGTGTTTTGTATCAGTAGATGGTTGTTAAAATACAATTGTATTATCCACTGATGAGTTGAGAGCTACTATTTGTTTTAGCTTCAAGAATTGGCTTCTTTGATGATTAAAATTTCAAAGAATCTAAAAACAATGGAATTAATAAATTTTCCATTGCTTCTAAAGAAATATCAAAGAGAGAGGAAAAATTAATAAGAGTAGAATTTTGAATATTGGTTGCTCATCTTGAATAAAGAAAAGAGAAACATCAAGGTGAGACCCTGTGTGCATTAAGTGACAGGTTGATCATTAATCAGAGTCTGTTTCTTCTTCTTCCTCTGAAAGGTATTTATAGATGTGATCATTGTAGACTGAAATACCTGTGTCCTTACAGGTGGACTATTTTTAATAGATACAGCCTCTTGAGAGGTTGCACCTAGAGATGTGCTTTTTCCTTTTAGAACTTAATATCCTTTTGAGAGTATATTAAGCAGTCTCAAAGGGTTCTCATTGTTCCTTATTTATTCCTCATAACTTCCTCTAAATGCTTACCCTCCCCCTCAACTATTGCTGGTTGTGGTTGTTTTCTTTTTACAACCTTTATCTTTTGAGAGAAGAGGAGGTGACTTTTGATATAGACTTTTTTTTAGAGGGTTTTGATACTTGGGTAGAAGGAGTTGGATCATTACTAACATCCTTCATTGTAGCAGAATTAAAAAAAATAAAGAGTAATGTAGTAGAGAGTTAAGACAATACTTGAATCAGCTATGACAAGATCCTTAAATAGAAGAAGAATATTAAACATAGGGAATCCTATATAGTATATTAGTTTTTCTAATATTTATAATTAGTGGTTAATTATCAATTGATTTAAACTATTGTAGGATAATTAGCCATTGTTGCATTATCATCAGTTAATAATTATCCTTTTAATAAGAGAAATTATTAACTAATGCTTCTCAGTATGATTAATTGTTGATCTATTAATTTTGTCAAAAGATAACTTCTACTGCATCAATCAACTGTTAATTAGTTTCTGGTAACTAAGTTATCAGAAAATAATTGACTACTAAAAAAAAAAAAATCAGATTTGCACAAATCTTTCAAAGAATTTTATTCACCAAAGTTGAGTATACCTATCTCACTTACCAACCTGTTAAAGGTGGCTTCATCTAATGGTTTGGTGAAAATGTCTACAAGCTGCTTCTCAGTGGGAACAAAATGAAGTTCCACTGTACCATTCATCACATGTTCTCTAATGAAGTGGTATCTGACGTCTATGTGCTTTATCCTAGTGTGTTGTACACGATTCTTTGTAATGGAAATAGCACTGATGTTGTCACAATAAATAGGAATTTGATTATACACCGTACCATAGTCCATTAATTGATTTTTTATCCACAAGATTTGAGCACAACTCCTAGCAATAATATATTCTACTTCAACTGTTGAGGTTAACACACAACCATGACACTAGTTTGCTTCCAAGAAATTGACACCTTCTTATTGTGCTTTTCCTGTCTAATTTGCAACCTGTATAATCTGCATCTGAATAGCTTATTAGATCAAATCCAGAATCTCTAAGATACTAAATTTCAAGATATGGAGTACCCTTGAGATATCTGAATATTCTTTTAACTGCAATCATATGAGATTCTCTAGGATCTAATTGGAATCTAGCACAAAAACAGGTTGAAAACATTATATCAGGTCTACTTGTAGTGAGATATAAAAGAGAGCCTATCATGCCTCTATAACTTGAAACATCAACCTTTTTACCAGTAGAGTGTTTGTCAAGTTTAATGGTTGTTCCCATGTGAGTTTTAGAAGTTGCAACATCTTGTAAATTAAATTTCTTTAAAAGGTCTTTTAAATATTTTGTTTGACTAATGAATATTTTGTTTGACTAATGTTCATAATGTTTACAGGTCCAAATAAATCCATGTTAATTAGTTGTATTGGACTTGTAATTGATGAAATCTCCTTGCTTCTAAAGGAAGTCTTCTTTTGCTTCCTTTTTTGACAAGCTCCACATAAGCCATCTTGAGCGAATTCCAGTTGTGGAAGTCCTATCACTAATTCTTTCTTTACCAAAGTTTTGATTGTTTTGAAATTCATGTGAGAAAGCTTTTTATGCCATAGCCAACTTTCATCCACTGATGCTTTACTGTAAAAGCATGTGAATTGATATTTATTTGATGAACCAAAGTCAGTTATGTAGAGGTTACCTTTCCTAACTCTAGATAGAATTATTTTTCCATCTCTACTTTTACTTATCAAGCAATGTTCATCCTTGAAAGCAACATTGATAACCTCTGTTACATAGTTGGTTGATGCTAAGCAAGTTGTGCTTAAGGTCATCAACTAGTGCTACTTTGTCCAAGATGACATTTCCATTTGTGTCATCTCTAAAAGAAACACTTGGGCCAGCTTTCTCCTCATATTGCGTTAGCAGGGACTTGTCTCCAGTCATATGTCTTGAACAACCACTATCCAAGAACCAAATCTGTTTCCTTATACCCTACACACAGTAAACAGCTAAGTTAATTTAGGAACCCAGACTTGCTTGGGTCCATTGACATTGATGAGGCCATCAGGGCTAGGTTGACATATTCTTCATTCTTTTCTTCATCTGAGTCAGCCCAGTCCTTTCCCTCTACAATGTAAGCTTTTCCCTTCTTGGTGGCATTTAGAAGGTCAAAGTATTTCTTCTTGTAATCCACATCAGCTTCCTTTTCCCTAGATTCACCCTTCGTTGTGGCCTTGCGGCACTCATTTGTAAAATGGCCCATCTCATTGCATTTGTAGCACTTTATTCTTGATTTGTCAATTAAGTTTTTAGTGCTACTAGGTTTCTTTGCTGAAAATCTTTTAGATCCAGAAGGTTTTTGAAATTTCAGCTTGGAAAACCTCTTTACAAGAATAGCCATCATTTCATCCAGTTCTTCTAACTCTTTAGGAGTGTAGTCATCCTCCTTTGAGTCAGCTTCATTGTCCCCTTCTTTTTTAGCATCCACTGACTGCTACTTCATCAAGACACTTGGTCTTGCTTCTTCTTTATCCTTCTTGGCAGCCATCAGGGCTACAAATTTAAGCTTCCTAGCATCCCCTGACATTTTAGATCTTTGCTGAACTTCCAGTTCATATGTCTTTAGGGTACCATAGAGCCTACCCAAGTCTAGGAGATTTATGTCCTTGGATTCCCTAATGGTTGTTGTCTTAGGATCCCATGATATGGGAAGAGCTCTCATGAACTTTCTATTCACATCTTTATTAGCATAAGCCTTCCCATATATCCTCAGGTCATTTACCAACCTGTTAAATCTGTTAAATATTTCAGTGAGTGTTTCACCATTTTTCATTGTGAACCACACATACTGTTGTGTTAACAACTGCAGTTTATTTTCCCTCACTTCTTCAGTTCCATCACATAGGATCTACTTAGCATATCATCGTCTAAGCCATTAGAAAGGATGCCTATGACTTTTAGATCCTTCTTTACCTTCTCTCTTTCCTCTAGAGTTATTTCTTTAGTAGTCTTTGGGACTAATCTTTTTGGAACACTGACTCCATTGATAACCTCTTGAGGAATGAGCTTCTTAGGAATGTGAGGGCCTTTTTCTAGAATTTGTAAATATTCATCATCGATTGCTCTTAGATGAACTATCATTCTTTGTTTCCAGAAAAAGTACTTTCCCCTTTCCAACATGGGGACTTTGCTATTTCCAGCATTGTTAGTCATTTTAAACGATCGTCTAGCAAGTGTAATCTGCTAGTTGGCTCTGATCCTAATTGTTAGAACAAAATAGGCTCAAATATTTGTAGAGGGGGGGGGGGGGGGGCATGAATACAAATATTCAAAACTTTTTCGATCTTCAAATATTTTGTTAAGCAAGAAATGGAAATAGCTATAATATCAAAAAAACTTTAATGACTTTTAAAAATAAACACCCAAGATTTCAATTTAAAATAGTTGTATTAAAACTTGAGGTTTTTCTGGAATCTGGTTAATCACAAATGTGATTAGTCAGCTACAAATTCTGTAATGAATTATAGCTACAAATTCACACTCATTAGCTTCACTCTTTCTTTGAATATTTCTCTCAAGATATATTACAAAGCTTCTCTCTAGTGTTTGTGTGCTTCAATGTGTTGGTTGATCCGTTGGATTGATAATCTGTGTAATGAGAACTCTTTTGCATATATAGAAGATCAATAGTTGAACCCGCGTGCTTGGATGAGTTTCTCTTTTCAACTTAGCCGCATATATGTCACATCGATGTCCTTTTGGAATGATGTGTCAGACTGTTGTTGCTTTTGTTGCTTCTCTTTTCTTCCCCTGATCTGCGTGCATTTAATGATCGAGAGTTGTCATTGGACCACCAAACTTCAAGAGATATCTTTCCAGTTTATATCTCTTGCTTCCATAACAAGCTTCATCGATTTGCGTGTAAGACCTGATGACGAGTGTATGCAGTCATAACTATCCATTGATGGCAAGCCCTGATGTGAACTTGATCAGTGCTTCTGGAGCCCCTGATGACATGTCGTGTGTAAGAACTCGATCAGTGCTTCAAACTTCACTTGATCTATCCAAGTGCTTCTTGAGCCCCTGACGTTAAGACTTAAGGCATACTCTGATGGATTCCACTGATGCAGTGTTGAGCATTCCCCTCGACGGGTTAGCTTGACACTGTCATACCCTGATGATTTCCCCTGACAGGTTAGCATGTCACTGTGATGCCCTGACATGTTCCCCCTGATGAGTTTGGCTTGCCACTACCATACCCTAACGCGTTCCCCTGATAGGTTGGTTTGCCTTTGTCATCCCCTGATGGGTTCCCCTGATGGATTCCCCTGATGGTTTTAATCACTGAAACTTTGTTGAATTCGTTTGGAATGTCTGATGTGCGGAATTGTAACTTGTTTTTGAGTAACAACAGACATTCCTCTTCACTATCAAGTCCTTTAGAAGTTCCAACTGATGACTTGCCTAGTGAAGTGTAGTTCATCCCCTGATGACTAAACTGATCATTAGTGGATTCAAAACTTGTGCAGATATATTAGGGTTTATAAAATACCTTAAGTATTTACAGATGCACAATTTATTCTTTAAACATCATCATCATTATTTATCTCTAACAACTTGGGTACCAAAAACAAATTAAATGTTCTTTGTGTGCAGGGAAAAGTCAAAAGCAGACAAATTTGGGTTTTAGAGAGTTGCTGCTCAAGACATATGACAAGAAATAAAGCCCTACTCATTGAGTTCAATGAGAAGGTTGGTCTAGTAATTATTTTTGGTGATAATAACAAACGATTGACTCTTGGTTATGGAAAAGTGGCAAATGAGGATGTCTCATTTGAAGTTGTAGCACTAATTGATGGGCTAAAGCACAATCTATTAAGCATAAGTCAATTATATGATAAGGGATTTATCATTTCTTTCAAAGGAGATCAGTTTTTACTCTCAAATGAAAGTGATGGGAAGATGGTCTTATCAGGGATTAGGAAAAGAGATCGTTATATTGCTGATTTTAACTCAGTAAATGGAGAGTCATGTTTCTACAATAAAGCAACACCTGATGAGAGCAAACTGTGGCACAAGAAGCTCTTTCACCTGAACTACAAAACAATTAATGATCTGGTGAAGAGAGAATTGGTAACTGGACTACCTTAAGTGAAATTTATTCAAGAAGAATTATGTTCAGCATGCCAACAAGGGAAACAAAGGAAATCATCTTTTGTCAGCAAGGAAGTCACAATGATAAAAGATTCAATTTAATTGCTTCACATGGATCTCTTTGGCCCTATCAACATAATGTTAGTATCAAAGAAGAGATTTGCATTGGTCATTGTGGATGACTACACTAGGTACACTTGGGTCAAGTTTCAACATGCTAAAATAGAAGTACCTTAATAAATCATTGACCATATAAAGATAGTGGAAACTGAGTCAAGATTAGTGGTTAGAATTCTGAGGATAGACAATGGGATTGAATTCAAGAATGCAACTGTTGATGGATTTTGTGTGGAGAAAGGCAACAATCACACATTTTCCTTGGGGTTTTCTGCCCTATGGACTCCTCAACAAAATGGTGTAGTGGAAAGGAAGAATAGAATCCTCATAGAAGCTGCTAGAACAATGTTAGCAGAGACAAAAATTCTTACCTATGTTTAGGCTAAAGCAATTTCCACTACTTGCTTCACTCAAAATAGGTCTTTGATCAACAAAGCTCACAATAAGACACCATATGAACAAGTGACAGGGAGGAAACCAAACATTAAGTTCCTAATGTTTTTGAATGCAAATGCTTTGTATTAAAGATTTTTTGTGAGACTTTAGGAAAATTTGACTTAAAGGCTAATGAAGCTATTTTCCTAGGTTACTCCCTGATGTCTAAAGCCTACAGGGTTTACAACAAGAGACTTCAGGTGGTGATGGAGTCTATAAATGTAGCTTTTGATGATCAAGAGATTTCTGGACTCGAAGACCCTGGTTTTCATGAAGAGCTCAATTTTAAAATGAAGATGATTTTGATTATCAAGAGAATGAAGCCGATGAGTGCAAACAATGGAGGAGTTAACCATTCCATGTCAATCCAACCAACAATGAAGCCCCTTCAATAGATGAAGTTAATTACCTGGATAGCAAATTAGGGAGTACTCCATCAGGGGATAACTTTAACCCTGATTTAAGCATAAATTCAGGGGGAGTTTTCTCAGAAGCTGGTAGCACAGACTTAGGGGGAGGAATGATAATCAGGCAAGCTCATCAAGATACCTCTCTAAGCCCAAATGGTCAAGGGGTCACACCAAAGAATCACTCATTGGCGATCCCAACCAAGAAGTGCAAACGAGAAAAGTTATATCTATTGAGTGCCTATACGCTTGTTTTCTTTCTCAAATTGAGCCAAAGAAATTCGAAGAAGCCATGCAAGATGCTTAATGGATCATGGCTATACAGGAAGAGCTGAATAAATTTGAAAGAAATCAAGCATGGGAGTTGTTACCTGAACCAGAAGACAGAAAATATAATAGGCACCAAATGGGTATTCAAAAACAAGATGGACGAAGCCTACATTGTTATAAGAAACAAAGCAAGACTGGTAGCAAAGAGATATCTTCAAGAGGAAGGGATTGACTTTGATGAGACCTTTGCACCAGTGGCCAGACTTGAGGCTATAAGAATTTTCTTAGCCTATGCAGCACATTCAAACTTTAAAGTTTTTCAAATGGATATGAAAAGTGTTTTTCTCAATGGGACATTAGAACAGGAGGTGTATGTCCAACAACCACCAGGGTTTGAAAGTTCAAAATTCCCAAATGATGTTTTCAAACTAGAAAAATCACTTTATGGATTAAAGCAAGCTCTTAGAGCTTGGTATGACACACTGTCAAAGTTTCTGGTGAATAACAATTTCACAAGAGGTATCATTAACAAAACATTATTTTTTAGACAACACGAAGGTCATCTGATCCTGGTTCAAATATATGTTGTTGATATCATTTTTGGATCCACTGACACTAAACTGTGTGAATAGTTCTTTAAGCTTATGCAAAGCAAGTATGAAATAAGCTTAATTGGTGAACTGTCTTATTTCTTGGGACTGCAGATCAAACAAGTCACTGATGAGATTTACATTCATTAGACAAAATATACCAAAGAACTTCTCAAGAAATTTGACATGGAGGACTCAAAAGTAGCAAAGACACCTATGGCCAAAGCAACCAAGATTGACCTTGATAAGAATGGAAAGAAAATTGATTTAAAGAGTTATAGGGGAATGATTGGTTCTCTGCTGTACTTGACAACAAGTAGGCCTGATATTATGTTTGCAATATTTCTTTGTGAAAGGTATCAAGTTGACCCAAGGGAGTCTCATCTAATTGCAGTGAAAAGAATCTTAAGGCACATCAAGGGCACTATAGAGTTGGAGTTTTGATATCTAAAGGAGTCTGGATTTGAATTACTTGGGTATTCTGATGCTGACTTTGGAGGATGCAGAATTGATAGAAAAAGTACCACAGGGAGCTGTCAATTTCTAGGAGGAAGGCTTGTATCTTGGTTTAGCAAAAAGTTGCACTCAATATCAACATCTACTGCTAAAGCTGAATACATTGCAGCTGGAGGTTGCTGTGCACAAATCCTATGGATGAAAAATCAGTTATTGGATTATGGCCTAACTTTCAACAAAATTCCAATTATGTGTGAGTACAAGTGCCATTGCCATTGCTGAGAACCCTGTGCAACATTCCAAAACTAAACATATAGAAATCAGATATCACTTTATCAGGGAACATGTTATAAATGGAACTATTGAATTACACTTTGTACCAACAAACAAGTAGCTAATAGACATCTTTATTAAGGCTCTTGATGAAGCCACCTTCAACAAATTGGTGGGAGAGGTAGGAATGGTGAATTATGAAAGATAAAGTTTGGTCAACTTGCTGAAGTCATGCCAGAAAAAATTGTTGGAGTGGTTCAAACTATCAAGTGCTTAAATACTGAAACCTTAGCTTCTCAAATCGTAAACAGTTTCAATGGCACAAAGCCCTGCTAAAAGACTTCCAAGGAATCTAATGGTTCCACAAACTAACTTTGTGGGCTTTTCCGACATCGATGAGGTAGATGCTTGCTTTAAACTTATGATGCGCTATCTACTTAACTTAGAGTACAGCAAAGCTATCTTTACTGATGATGAGATGTCCGGTGAAGCAATATCACAAACTCTGGTCAAGCGCCAAGTTCATGTACTCTGCAACAAGGCCTAATGTTGTCAACGGGATCTCGTTCAGAATTTTTTCTGAAAAGGGTAAATTAAATCCCTTCAGAATTAATTCTACACTAAGGTTGCCCACAAAAGATTTTGTGGAAGTGCCTAATGATACTGAATTGCTCGACTTCTTGAGGAAACTGGGCTACAACTCTCCAAACAATGCATTGTTGAAGTTCAAGGACCTCAAAAGGGTGAATGTGAAACGAGAGATTTCTTATCTCTTTGATACAATCACAAAGGTGTTTTCAGGTAAGTCCTCTAACTTTGAGGTAATAACATCTTTAACTCTTAAAATAGTTTTTGCCATAATCAAAAATGTAAATATAAATATAGGTAAATTGATTTTTGATGAACTTGTAAATAAATTGGGTAGTCATACTTCTAGGAAATCAGAAGTTTACTATGTCAAATTTTTGTCTATGGTTATTAAATATCAATTTCCTAACCTTTCTTTTGAGAATGACATAGATATACAAAGTTATACGCAAAGAAAGAAACTGTTCATAGAGATAATAAAGAAATCTTATATGGCAGAACCTTTTGTACTTCTATCCCATATGGAACAGGTAATCTCTACACACCCTTCTCTTTCTCAACCTCTTATTTCTTCTACTTCAACTACTATGACATAGATCACTACCACTTCTCTGCTTACCCAAGTAGTATCACCAATTTCTACACAACAACTCTCAATAGCCCAACCCTCAATCTCCTAAAAGACTAAGGGCACTAAAAGAAAACCCTCTGAAGTAACCTCATCAATCTAGAGGGAGCAAGGAGAGAGAGTGATTGGCTTGAGGAGAACAAAGAAGAAGAGGATAGTCTTGAGTGTTGACCCTAAACCAAACCAGGCAGTGTCCTCCCAAAAGGATATTGACCTTAATAAGGAATCAAATACATCACTAATTGTCTACTCCCAAAAGGATTCAATTATATAACAAAGTCCCCAACCAGGGACACAGTTGAGTGAGACACATACACTGACCATAGCCCCTAATAAACTAACTTCAGGGTCTCTAAGAGCCACTTACAAATATATTACACAGTGAGTGCACGCACAACTTCTTTTGATGAATCACCTCCTCACTTTGTGATTCAGCCAACACTCCCTTCTTTTTCCTTACCTCAAATTTCTTCAGATGTCATAAAACAAACACTAAGTGTTATTACATCAGATCCTCCACTTTCTCACATCATGGAGGAGCCAATTCTCAGTGACACAATGTTTGACAATCAAGACTCTCAAATGATTGATTCCTTTTTAAATGATTCAATCACTGATGATCATACAGGGGACATAAATAAACCTATATATACTACTGCAATAAGTATTTATACTCCCCCCATTGTACATACTTCTTCAATAAATACCTATACTTCTCCTATTGTACATACACATGTATCTTCCACTCCTCCTCAAATCACTTATATAGACACAATTGTTGCAGATACTCTACTTGCTTTGTCCACAGTTGCTGAAAACACAGCCCATAGGAGCCCAATTAGGACAATTTTGAGTGAGAATGTGAGAATATCTAGTGAAGAGAGGCAAAGTCAACCCAATGAGAGAACTTTGGCAAAAGGAGAGGAAGAGAGTACTGCCTATTAGGTTTTATAACATTTGATGATGATTGTCTTTAGATTACTTAGATGTACAAATGTATAGAAAGTGTTAATTAGTAACACTGAAGTTTTGTAGCCAGTAGTTATCTCTTTGGTTGTAATTCATTTATTATTTGTAAAGAGATAGATTCATTTTTTATTTGAAAGTAACTGCTAGAAAGTTGTATCAAAGCTTCAAAAAGTCAAAATGTGTATTTTGATCCGTCGGAGATTACAAAAAGGCTTATCGGAGACTAAGGCAACACTTGTCAGAGACTAAGTATTTTGCTTATCGGAGACTACGGCTCACGTCATCGGGGATTAAAGATAAAGCGTCAGAGACTAATGCTTATGTCATCAGAGACTAAGTCTAAAAGCATCAGAGACTAAGCTGACATCATCAGAGACTAAGCCTAAAAGCATCGGAGATTAATAACTCTATCGGATACTACACATCCTGACGTTATCAGAGACTAAAAGACCAGAGACTAAATGATGACGTAATCAGGGACTAAAGCTGAAGCATCAGGGACTAGTCGTGAATTATTTTCTGATGAGATACAGAGTTCGAATTGAATAAGAAATGTCTTCCACGTAGATCAAGATATTATTGAAGACCTAGCTGGTAAGGAAACTAACCAGAAATCTGTTCCTAATCAAAAAGGAAAGATCATGTTTGGTTCGAATAAGGAAGCTGAATCACTATTGATTTAGAATTGAAAACTGAGTAATTCAGTTTTAGAAGCTGTAATTAGGTTTACAGAATTGTAATTTTTAGAAGCTGTATAGAATTCATAGTTTTGTATCTTTACTATACACATAAGAATAGAAGCTGATGATCAAGTTGTGATTGTTAGAATTCGTAATCAATTGTTAAATCAATAAAAAGCAATTGTTTATAAATTGATTTGAGTTCTTGTTCTTTATATTCCGCAAGAAAAATTAATTTCTTAATAACAAGTAATCGAAAAGAATTCAAAGAACTTGTATTCAACCCCCCCTTCTACAAGTTCTCGGCTATCTCACTGGGAAAACAATTGGTATCAGAGCCTTTAATTTAAATTACACAATTATCACGTTCCAAGATATGGCTAACGATGAAGTAAGTAGCTCTAGCATAATGGCATATGCAGGCAGTCGTGATGGTGGTACTAAGATTCCTATTCTTAAAAGAGAAGAATATCCTATGTGGAAGCAAAAGATGTATATGCACTTGAGAGCAACAGATCCTGACTATATTGAAAGGATTGAAAAAGGTCCTTATCTTCCCAGGAAATTTGTTCCTGCTAAAATTGTTGATGGATCTGTTGTTGCTGAACACTTTGAACTTGCTCCTGAAAGTGATTATACAAACGAAGACAAGTTGTAAGTGTTGAAAGATGCTAAAGTTATGAACATACTTTACAATGGTATTGACAAAAATATGTTAACAAGCATCATTAACTACACAACATCTAAGCAAATCTGGGACACCATCAAAGTCCTGTGTGAAGGAACTAACCAAGTCCGAAAGAACAAAAGATCGTTGTTGACTCAACAATATGAGTTCTTTCAAGTAAAGCCTGATGAACCAATAACGTTAGTCTATGACAGGTTCAATACTTTGCTCAATGACTTGAAAATACTTGGAAAGTCCTATGATAATGAGGATGTTAACACTAAGTTCATGAGATCTTTTCCACCAAGTTGGGATCTAAAGACTACTGCAGTAAGGGAGGCTCATGACTTAGACATACTCACATTGGATAGGCTCTACGAAAATTTAAAGACATATGAACTTGAAGTAGAGCAACGATAACGCATGCATGGAAGGGACAAAGGAGCTACGTTAATGGTTGAGATAAACAAGTCTCAAGAGAAGCTTGATGATGAAACTTCCAATGCAAGCTCGATTGATGAGGAAGATGAACTGGATACTGATGATGACATGGAGGAGTTCATGGCATTTATGGTCAAATAGTTCAAGAAATTTAGAGCTAGTAGAAAAGGAAGAAAGTCGTCAAGGAAGCCTAACCCTAAATGTGAAGGTCAAACTGTGACCTTTGACAAGAAGAAAATCAGATGTTATAACTGTGATGGGTTAGGGCACTTTGCCAATGAGTTCAGGAAGCCTAGATCTAGTGATAGATCTAAGGATGAAAAATCAAGAAAAATGGGGAACGACTTTGTTGACAAGAAGTTCAAATCAAAAAGCAAAGCCTTGATTACTTAGGGCAAGGATTGGATTGACAGTGACTCTGTGGAGGAAATTGTCAACTTTGCCCTAATGGCTCGAAGTGACGAGTCAAGTAATTCTACAAAGGTATGTGATGCAACTCAGAATTTTAATGTGCTTAACTTAATTGATACATCTAGTATTGAAAGCATACAAAAAGATATGTCTGATTTGCATGTTAGTTTTAGATCATTAACAATTGAACATACTAATGTAAAAGAATCACATGACATTCTCTTGAAAAGAAACAAATTTCTTGAAGAGAGATTGGTACAATTTGACTCTATCAAGTCTGACTTAAACAAAGCTCATCATATCATTGACACTTTGAAAAAAAGGGAATATTACGTAGTCGAGCAACTTGAAAATGCTCAAGCTAAGATTAAATAGTGGAATACTTCCTCTAAAAACTTGACAGACTTGGTAGAATGTCAAACGATAGGTCAAAAATCTGGACTAGGTTATGATGAATATCTAGACAAGAGTTCATATGTAAACGATCTATTTGAAGCTCTCCACTATTAGTAAGCCAAATGCTTTAAAAAGAATTAATTTTGTCTCTCCTATCAATGAACCCAAAATTATTAACACTCAATATCAACAAGTCACTGCAAAATCAAAGATTGATCAAAAGACAGTGAATATTGTTGATAAAAGTGAAAATAAAAGATTAAACATTGGGTTCATGACAAAGACTCAATCAAACAAAAAATTGGAAAATATTCCTATGAAAAAGGCTGAAACATTAGTGAAGTCTAGCAGAAATAAGAAAAATAGGAATGGAAAAATAGGCATCAACAAGTATACAAATTATGCTAGAATGTCTGAAGCTACTAGAAAGACATGTCATATATGTGGTAATCCTAATCACATAGCTATGCATTGTAAGAGTAAAAATAAAATTCATATAAAAGAGACTGCACCTTCAAAGACAATAAAAGATAAATCACCTGTAAAAAGGTCAAATCATCTTTGCATTAACTATGAAAATTTTAAGCTTGACAGTCTCTCACAAAAAGGTAGCAAGACTAGTGATTGTCCAATTAAAGTCAAAAATGCTAAAAGACAATCAACTCAATCTGAGTCAAGTCTTGAGTCTACAACTAGTGAGAAAGGACCCAAGAAAGTCTGGGTCCCAAAAATTTCTAACTAGTAACTCCTTACTGTGCAAGGCAAAAAGAAGAAAACATGGTACTTGGACAGTGGCTGTTTAAGGCACATGACTGGAGATAAGTCCCTGCTAAAACAGTATGAAGAGAAAAGTGGCCCAAAAGTCACTTTTGGAGATGACAACAAAGGCCATACCACAGGTTATGGCAGTGCTGAGCATGGAGATGTCATCTTCACTGAAGTAACACTAGTTGATGGCTTAAAGCACAATTTACTGAGTGTGAGTCAACTATGTGATAAGGGATTCAATGTCACCTTCAAAGAAGATGAATGCTTGGTGTGTGACAAAGAATCTGATAATGTGATATTGACAGGGAAAAGAGAAGGAAATTTGTATCTTGCAAACCTTATCTCTTCCTCTGATCAAATCACATGTCTCTATAGTAAAGCTTCAATTGATGAAAGTTGGCTTTGGCACAAGAAGCTTTCTCACTTGAATTTCAAGAATATCAACAAGCTTGTGAGGAAAGGATTGGTAGCTGGCATTCCACAATTGGAGTTTACACAAGATGGATTCTGTGATTCATGCCAGAAAGGGAAACAAAGAAGTGTATCATTCAAGAGCAAACCCGCAACATCAATCATTGATCCTTTACAGTTGCTACACATGGATTTATTTGGTCAAGTGAATGTGATGTCTATCTTAAGAAATAGATATGCTTTGGTTATTGTGGATGATCACACGAAGTATACTTGGGTAAAATACCTCCATACAAAAAATGAAGTTGCTCAGTTAATAATTGATCATATCAAGAAGATAGAAACTGAGTCAAGAAAAACAGTAAAGGTAATAAGGAGTGATAGAGGAACAGAATTCAAGAATACCCAAGTTATTGAATTCTGCACTAAAAAAGGAATAACTCACCAATTCTCTGCTCCAAGAACCCCTCAACAAAATGGAGTTGTTGAGAGGAAAAACAGAACCCTTATTGAAGCAACAAGGACTATGTTACAAGAAGCAAAGCTTCCTACATATTTTTGGGAAGAAGCTATTAGCACAACTTGCTTTACACAGAATAGATCCTTGATAAATAGAGCATACAACAAAACACCTTATGAATTGATGACTGGGAGAAAACCAACTTTCAAGTTTTTACATGTGTTTGGTTGTAAGTGCTTTGTACTGAGAGATTCATCAGAGACAAGAGGAAAATATGACAACAAGTCTGATGAGGCAATCTTCTTAGGTTATTCTTTATCAAACAAGGCATACAGAGTATATAATTTAAGAACAAAGGTCATTATGGAATCAATACAAGTTGTATTTGATGACAGAAAGATTCCAGGAATGATTGGACAAGGATTGCATGAACCTCATAATTTTGAGAATGAATTGGATGCATGGGAATAACCATCAGAGACTACTGAAAAACCCCTAGATAGTATTGATCCCTACATAATTGAGGGGGAGTTAACAGTTGTACATGAAGTACCAAGGAAAAATACTCTATCGAGACTAGAGTATTAGATGAAACACAAGAAATTGGTGACATTAGTGAACCATCGGAGACTAATGGTTCACCAGGGACTAGTGTCACTAATGCACAATCAGAGACTATCTTAACACCAGGGACTATAGAGATAAACAGTTCAGGGGGAGCTAATAGTGAAGAAGTCAATGGCTTAAGGGGAGCAGTCTCTAATCATGAAGCTAGATTGGACAACATCAATCTAGAAAATGAAGCCTCCATTTCAAGGTCAAATCTGCCTCGTACAATTCCATGATTGAGAGACCACACACCAGATTTGATTATTGGAAGTCTAGAGGATGGAGTCAAGATTAGAAGTGCAACTCAAAATGAATGTTTATATCTCAGTTTTCTCTCAAAGATTGAGCCAAAGATAATTGAGGAAGCACTTCAAGATCCCGACTGGATAATAGCCATGCAAGAGGAGTTAAACCAATTCACAAGAAACAAAGTCTGGAGACTGGTACCCAAACCAAGGAATAGATCAATTATAGGTGCCAAATGGGTCTTTAGAAATAAATTAGATGAAATTGGTACAATCACAAGAAATAAAGAAAGACTGGTTGCAAAAGGATATTCTCAAGAAGCAGAAATAGATTATGATGAAACTTTTGCACCAGCAGCAAGACTTGAAGCAATCAGAATCTTCTTGGCTTTGCAGCCTACAAGAGCTTTAAGGTGTACCAGATGGATGTCAAAAGTGCTTTCTTGAATGGAAAATTGGAAGAGGAATTCTATGTTTGCCAACCCCTAGGTTTTGTAGACTCCAAACTTCCAAATCATGTCTACAGGTTAGACAAAGCACTTTATGGCTTAAAACAAGCACCAAGAGCCTGGTATAGTACTCTATCTCAATATTTACTTGAAAATAAATTTGTTAGAGGTATCATAGATAAAACTTTATTCTATAGAAAGCAAGGCTCTGACATTATACTTGTGCAAATATATGTAAATGATATTATATTTGGTTCTACAAATGAAAAACTCTGTGAAAAATTTTCAAAACTAATTCAGTCTAGATATGAAATGAGTATGATGGTAGAATTAACATTTTTCTTAGGATTGCAAATAAAACAATCAACTGATGGAATTTTTATCAGTCAGTCCAAGTATATCAAAGACTTATTGAGAAAATATGATTTGGTTGATTGTGCATCTGCAAAAACACCCATGCCTACTGCCACTAAGCTAGATAAGGATTTAAAAGGAAAGAAAATTGACACTACTAGCTATAGAGGCATGATAGGCTCTCTTTTATATCTAACTACAAGTAGACCTGATATAATGTTTGCTACATGTTTATGTGCTAGATTTCAAGCTGACCCTAGAGAGTCACATTTGATTGCTATAAAAAGAATACTCAGATATCAAAAGGGTACCCCAAACCTTGGTTTATGGTATCCCAAGGAATCTGATTTTAAACTAATTGGTTATTCAGATGCTGACTATGCAGGTTGAAAGCTTGACAAGAAAAGCACAAGTGGAAGCTGCCAACTTCTTGGAGGCAGACTTGTTTCTTGGTTTAGCAAGAATCAAAATTCAGTTTCTACTTCAACAACAGAAGCTGAATATATTGCAGCTGGGAGTTGCTGTGCTCAGATATTATGGATCAAAAATTAACTCTTAGACTATGGTATGTCATTATCCAAAATTCCTATTTATTGTGATAATACAAGTGCCATAGCTATAACAGAAAATCCAGTGCAGCATTCAAGAACAAAACACATAGATATTAGATATCACTTCATAAGAGAACATGTAAGTGAATGAAATATTGAATTGCACTGGGTTACAACTGATAAACAACTTGCAGACATATTCACAAAACCTTTAGATGAATATACATTTTCTAGATTAGTTTCTGAATTAGGAATGTTGAATTATGCTTCTAAAAATTAATTTCATATTTTGAAAGCAAGTTGTTTAGTTGTGAGAAGCTAGAATTTAATTTCTGGAATGTAACTGTTATTAAATAACATAATTTTTGAAGCTGTTTTAATAAAACAGAGTTTTGAAGCTAATAATCATTAACTTGATTGTTGGAAATATTTTGAAAAACAAAATTGTAACAGGGACTACATTTTTTTAGTCCTTGAAAGCTTAAAAGAAAGAGACTATCTTAGTCTCCGGTACTTAATTAAAAAATTGAACTATCGGAGACTAGCTTAGTCCCTGATAGTGTTTTTAATTAGTCCCCGACTTAATTAAAAATTGAACTATCGGAGACTATCTTAGTCCCCGACAGTGTTTTTAATTAGTCCCTGACTTAATTAAAAATTGAACTATCGGAGACTACCTTAGTTCCCAACAGTGTTTTTGATTAGTCTCTGACTCAATCAAAAATGAACTATCAGCGACTAATCGGGTCTAGTCTCTTATGAGTGAACATATCAGAGATTAGGGCAATCTCTGATCGAGGACAATCTGGTAGTTACTCATACCCACGATCGAAAACGGTTCACTATCTTTAGAATTGCAAACATTTCTAACACTTTGATAAAAGTAAATTCAAACATCTTTGCAATCACAAACTCTTAGGCTCTGAAATTATTTTCTCTACAAACACTCTGCAATTTAACCTTTTTCAAAGAATGTCTTCCAAAGTTCACACAGATCTCTTCAATGGCGGCCAAAACAGTATGCTTTAAGTTTGGAGACTTCGATATCATCAAGACTAACCATGCAGGGGTGGCTGACAAGCATGAATTTGAAGCACAATACCACCCTTTCGTGGATTTTCTTCAAAACTCCACACTTTCCTATGCCATATACGAAGCTCCCACACAAGCCGCTGAAGTTATCATGGCTATATGGTCCACTGCTACTGTCCAGGACGAGGATGCTGACTCTACTGTAGTAAGTTTCAGGTATGATAATACTGTCTATAATATAGATCATACCATTGTTAATAATGTTTTACGTTTACTAGTGTATGAAAACTTTGACTCTCTTGCCTCTGATGAAGAAATTTTTGCTATGTTTAAAAATTTACATTATTCTTCAGAAATTGTTCCTGTTGGGTCTATCACACGACACCATCTAAGGCAGGAGTGGTCACTGTTCTTTGACATTATTACAAAAACTTTTACTTCTAAATGCAGTGGCTATGATGCTATCACTACACTCACACAACAAATTGCTTTCAGTGTGTTGTACGATAGACATCTAAACATTGGACTTTTAATTCTGTAAAATCTTTTGGTAAAACATAAATCTGGTAATAAAAATGAAATTTATTATGCTAGGTTTTTGATGATGATTGCATATTATCTAATACCTAACCTTAATATTACTGGAATGCAAGTTATACCAAATGTTTTGCAGAGTAAAAGAATTTTTACTGATGTGAAGCACAAATCTGCAAAGGTAAAGGTTCCTTTATTTATTCCTGTTGTCATGAGATATACTCTCATTGATAGGCTTCCTAACCTTTATTCTTTGTCAAATTTTGAGGATACTGATCAACAAATTCCTATTAATCCTCCAACCACTTCACAACAACAATCACAAGACCCCTCCACAATCTCCCAAAAGACTGTGGTTGCAAAACCAAATCTAGACAAAAAGCTCCCAATAAAAAGAAAAATAATTGAGGGAGTAAGTGAGGTTGAGGGAGATAAAGAATCTGAGGTGGCACCTCAGAGAAATAATAGAGTTATAACCCTAAGCCTAAAGGAATCCATTGCTTCCCAAAATGCAATGGAGGTTATAAGGAAAAACAGTGAACTGTCACTATCCTCCCAAAGGGATGTTGACATTGAAGAAAGTTCCCAACCAGGAACAACCTGTACAGAGTCTGCACAACCTCTTGTTCACCAACAAGAGGAACCACAAAGAGAGAAAATACAAGAAAAGAGTGACACCAGGAGTGCACACACAAAGTCATCTATTGATGTTCCTCAATTTTCAAGGTCTGAGGAACAACCAACACTCCAAACTGTACATTATTCTCCGTTTTCTCCCATTCTTGATTCTTTTGATATTACAAATTCAAATCTACTTGATTTTTCCCAAAAGGAGCCAATACTTGAGACCAGCTCTCACACACATTCCATGGAAAGATCCCTAGCCCCAGAAAAACAAAGGGAACCCAATATCCATGCAGTCTCAAGCAATTCTACAACCCCTACTTCTTTAGGACAGAGTGTGCACACCCATATGAGTGAGGATGTGAGAATAATTAGTGAGACTCAGGCTCCTTGTTTTCCCAGTGAGATGCCGAGAACTTGTAGAAGGGGGGTTGAATACAAGTTCTTTGAATACTTTTCGAATTACTTGTTCTTTAAGAAATTAAATTTTCTTGCGGAATATAAAGAACAAGAACTCAAATCAATTTATAAACAATTGCTATATCAATTTCACAACTGATTACAAATTCTAACAATCACAACAATGTGATCATCAGCTTCTTTTCTATTCTGTATAGGAAAAGATACAAACTATGAAAAACCTATACAGCTTCAAATTACTATTCTCTGTAAAACTAATTACAACTTCTCTCTCTAACTGATTTTTTAGTTTTCCTATTCTAAACCAATATTGATTTTGCTTCCTTATTCGAATCAAATACAATCTTTCCTTTTTGATTAGGAAGAGATTTTTGGTTAGTTTCCTTTCCAGCTACATCTTCAATAATATCTTGCTTTACATGGAAGACATTCCTTTTTAATTCGAACTCTGTATCTTTCAGGAAATAAATCACGATTAGTCCCTAATGCTTCATCTTTAGTCTCTGGCGACGTCATCAATTAATCTCTAATGCTTTTAGTCCCTGATGATGTCAGATTGTGTAGTCTCCAATAGAGTTATTTAGTCTACGATGCTTTAAGGCTTAGTCTCTGATGACGTCAACTTAGTCTCTGATGCTTTTAACCTTAGTCTCTAATGACGTAAGCTTTAGTCTCCGACTCCTTTAGACTTAGTCTCTGATGACGTAAGCCTTAGTCTTCGACAAGCCTTTTTGTAAACTCCAACGGACCAAATACACACTTTGACTTGCTAAAGCTTTGATACTCCATTCCAGCAGTTACTTACAAATAACGAATAATTGTATCTCTTTACAAATAATAAACGAATTACAAACAAAGAGATAACTACTGGCTACAAAACTTCAGTGTTACTAATTAACACTTTCTATACATTTGTACTCTAAGTAATCTAAAGACAATCATCATCAAATGTTCTAAAACCTAACAATCTCCCCCTAATTATGAATATCATAATGATAAAAATAATTTCAAGGTTGATGATGATGTTAAAACTCAACATTACAATTACTTAGAAAAAGAATAAAGAATTGCTAACTACAAATGTATTCTAAACTAAGATCTTTGATCTGTTGTTCAGCTTCCACCAAGACTCAGGTTTAAATCCTATAAGCCTGGCTTAAAAACTTTTATAGCAAACAACATACCTTTAGCTCAACAACTTTTATCTTTCCTTCTGTTTTTCCTTAATTGTTCTTACCTTTCCATCAGCAGCTTTTTGAGAACAACTTCAGTTGCTTCTTCTGCATCCCTGAGAAGTTTAATGAATCATTCAATATGATTTTCACTCACTTTGTTGATGTCTCTGTTGTAGTCAAAGAATACTTTATCACCATGGAAAGTCTTATACCATAATCCAAGAGGTACTAGTTTAGGAAGATCGGTTGGCACTTTGTCCACACTTTTTATCTCCTTTATTGCCTTCTTGATCTGGCTTCGAAATTCTATGTTGAGCTTTGAAGTTACAAGTACTGTAGACAACAACCATTCCAAATCTTCTTTTGATTGCCCCTCCAAGTCTGGCTTAGCATACTTTACAGAATCTCCATCTTTGAAAAAGATATGAAGTAAATCTGTGTCGTTTACGCTCTTGACCAGGTTAATATATCTTGTATTCTTTTTCAGAGCTTTGATCATTTCACTTGTACTGGCCATCTCAACTTTATAAGGCTTCCTTGATAGAGCTGTTTGTGGCTTTATTGGTCCACTTATAGCCACCAAGGCAGTCTCAGTTGACCTTGGAGGTTCTTGATGTGTAGGTTTTATTCTTGAAGTTTTTTCCTTGGTCATGGCTACCTTCTTTGCACTTGTCTTCTTTGTTAGGTATTTCTTCTTCTTACTTTCCTCCTCCTTTTTTTCTTGTTCTGCAGCCATGTCTTCCTCTTGTTGAAGTTTCTGAGCAAGCATTGTATCAGCATTTATTAATCTTGGATCTCGAGGATTAACTAACTCAACTTTCCCTCCTAGTTCAAGTTCAATAGGGGTGGGAAAGTGAGCAGTCTTCAAGGCATCCCCCAATAGCTTAGGTTGTCTTGGTTGAGTAAGAGTATGTTTCTTTGGATCTTCAACCATGACACCTTTGCCTTTGTCTTTTGATGAAGTTGGGGCTTCTACAGTTGGTTTGGTAGAAGAAGGAATTATTGCTGCTGCTGGTGTTGTTGTTGTTGATGAAGTTGTTGCTGCTGTTGTTGTTTCAAGATCAGCATGCTTCTTTAAAAAAATTTCTTTATAGGCTTGCAGTGCAGCATTTTCTTTCATTGTTTTTTCTTTCAATGTCTGCAACTCCATCTGCAAGGAAGCATTTATTGAACCTGGAACAGTGTTTGGTTTGGATATTTGTACAGGTTGTTTGAATTGTTTGAGATGACCACTCTCCCCCTTTTTGACATCAGCATCTTGGGGTATGGAGGAAGTGGCCAAATGTGGTAGTGCCTGCATCAAGAGCTGTTCCATTCGATCTTGCTTCTGGAGAAGGAGATTGATTTTGGCTTCAAGGGCTTGAATTTTACTGTTAGTCTTGGACTTGTCGTTGATGAGAAAATCAATTGTAGTGACAGTCCTCCTTGGCAAGTGTCCTTCATAGCTCCTTCTGATCTTATCAATCTCAATCTCCATTTGTTACTTCATCTCCTTGACTGCTGCATTTATGCCAATAACCAAAAAATGATGAAACTTGGTATGTTTCTTGTCCACTTTGGTTATTTCTTCAAGTAAGTCCTTGGGAGATGGTGCAACTGTTGTTGACCCTATGTTGGTCACATAATCCTGCCTGAGCTGAGCAGCTGCATCCTCCAGAGAATTGGTGAACTATGCATCAAGCCACACATCCACATTCTCTTCTTCAACTTCTGCAGGGACAGGTTCATTTGCCAGAGATGTCTTTAATGCAGAGATGTGATCTTGAGACTGTTTTAAGCCATAGAGTGTCTCAAAGTCTGCATTTGACATTTCAGATATTACTTGTAATGTGGCATCCCCTATCCTGGAACTTCCCCCAATGTCTTCTGTTGGTGTTGATGGTGGAGCAGAGGAAATTTGGGCTTCATGTGTGGTGGATGTCTCAACAGGTTTCAAAAAATCACCTGCTAAGAATTTCTCTCTTTTATTTTCTTCAAGGATCTCATCCTTGTTCACACCCTCTCCTTTTGCCTGGGGTTGGGCACCCAGCTTCTCTTGCTCTCCTTCTTCCAAGCTTTCTAAAGCTTGACTCTTTTGTATGTGTATATCCTCTCCTTTTTCCAGGTTAGGAGCCTGACTCTCACTATTTATTCTCACATTCTCACTCATATGGATAGGTGCATTTTGTCCTACAAAAGTGGGGGTTGGAGAAGTACTTGTGTCTGCGTGGATAGGGGGTTCCCTTTGTATATCTTGGGCTAGGGATCTATCCATGGAATTTGTTTGAGAGCTTGTCTCGAGTATGGGCTCCTCTTGGGAAAAATCAAGAAAATTTAAATGTGTAATATCAAAAGAATCAAGTATGGGAGAAGAAGGAGAAGAATGTACATTGTGGAGTGTTGGCTGTTCCTCAGACATTGAAAATTGTGGAACATCAAGTGATGACTCTATGTGTGCACTCCTTGTGTCACTCTTTTCTTGTATTTGCTCTCTTTGGGTTTCCTCTTGTTGGTGAACAAGAGGTTGTGCAGACTCTGTACAATGTGTTCCTGGTTGGGAACTTTCTTCAATGTCAACATCCTTTTGGGAGGATGGTGACAGTTCACTGTTTTTCCTTATAACCTCCATTGCTTGTTGGGAAACAATGGATTGCTTGTGGCTAAAGGTTATTAATCTCTTCTTTCTCTGAAGTGGAACTTCAGCTTCTGGTTCTCCCTCATCCTCACTTACTCCCTCAATTACTCCCTCAATTACTTTTCTTTTTATTGGGAGTTTCTCGACTGTCTTTGTTTTTACAACCACAGTCTTTGGAGAAACTGTGGAGGGGGCTATGGATTGTTGTTGTGAAGTGGTTGGAGGATTAATGGGGTTTTGGCTTTCAAAATCCTCAAAAAACTGCAAAGAATAAAGATTTGGAAGCCTGTCAATGAGAATAGCTCTCATGACAGGAGGGAAAAATAAGGGAACCTTTACCTTGGTAGATTTATGCTTCACATCAATAAAAATTCTTTTCTCTGCAAAACAGTTGGTACAACTTGCAATCCAGTAATATTAAGGTTAGGGATTAGATAATAAGCAATCATCATCAAAAACCTAGCATAATAAATTTTATTTTTATTACCAGATTTCAGTTTTACCAAAAGATTTTGCAGAATTAAAAGCCCAATGTTTAGATGTCTATCATACAACACACTAAAAGCAATTTGTTGTGTGAGTGTAGTGATAGCATCATAGCCACTGCATTTAGATGTAAATGCTTTAGTGATTATATTAAAGAACAGTGACCACTCTTGCCTTAGATGGGGTCGTGTAATAGACCCAATAGAACTAATTTCAGCAGAATAATGTAAGTTTTTAAACATAGAAAGAAGTTCTTCATCAGAGGCAGGGGAGTCAAAGTTTTCATAGATTGGTAAGTGTAAAGCATTATTAACTACGGTATGATCTATATTATAAACAGAGTTTTCATACCTGAAACTTACCACAGGAGAGTCAGTGTTCTCATCCTGGATGGTAGCAGTGGACTAGACAGCCGTGAGAACTTCAGCGGCTTGGACGGGAGCTTCATAAATGGCATATGATAGAGTGGAGTTCTGAAGGAAATCCACAAAGGGGTGATACTGGGCTCCAAATTCATGCTTATTAGCCACCCCTGCATGGTTAGTTTTTATGAAATCGAAATCTCCAAACTGGAAACAGACTGTTTTAGCGGCCATTTGAAGAGATCTGTGAACTTTGAAGAAACTTGAAATAGGGTTAGATTGCAGAGAATTTGCAAAGAAAAAATAATTTCAAAGCTTTGAGAGATTGTGATTGCAAATGTGTTTGATTTTACTTTTAGCAAAGTATGAGAAACGTTTGCAATTCTAAAAATAGTGAACTGTTTTTGATCGTGGGTAGGATAACTACCAGATTACCCTTGATCGGAGATTGCCCTAATCTCTGATAAGTTCACTCATAAGAGACTAAACCCGATTAGTTTCTGATAGTTCATTTTTGATAGAGTCAGAGACTAACCAAAAACGACGTCGAGGACTAAGGTAGTCTCTGATAGTTCAATTTTTAATTCAGTCGGGGACTAATTAAAAACACCTGTCGGGGACTAGTTAGTCTCCGATAGTTCAATTTTTGATTCAGTCGGGGACTAATTAAAAACACTATCAGGGACTAAGATAGTCTCTTTCTCTTAAGCTTTCAGGGACTAAGAAAATGTAGTCCCTGCTACAATTTGTTCTTCAAAACATTTCCAACAATCAATTTAATGATTATTAGCTTCAAAAATTCTGTTATTTGATAACAGCTACATTCCAGAAATTAAATTCTAGCTTCTAAAATTTTGTTTAATTAAAAAAAACAACTACATTCAAGAAATTTAATTCTAGATTCTCACAACTAAACAACTTGTTTTCAAAATTTAATCAACTTTTAGAGGCATAATTCAACATTCCTAATTCAGAAACTAATCTAGAAAAAGTAGATTCATCTAAAGGTTTTGTGAATATGTTTGCAAGTTATTTATCAGTTGTTACCCAGTGTAATTCGATATTACCTTCACTTACATGTTCTCTTATGAAGTGATATCCAATATCTTTGTGTTTTGTTCTTGAATGTTGCACTGGATTTTCTGTTATTGCTATGGCACTAGTATTATCACAATAAATAGGAATTTTGGATAATGACATACCATAGTCTAGAAGTTGATTCTTGATCCATAGGATTTGAGCACAACAACTCCCAGCTGCGATATATTCAGCTTCTGCTGTTGAAGTAGAAACTGATTTTTGTTTCTTGTTGAACCAAGAAACAAGTCTGCCTCCAAGAAGTTGACAGCTTCCACTTGTGCTTTTCCTATCAAGCTTGCAACCTGCATAGTCAACATCTGAATAACCAATTAGTTTAAAATCAGATTCTTTGGGATACCATAAACCAAGGTTTGGGGTACCCTTTAGATATCTGAGTATTCTTTTTACAGCAATCAAATGTGACTCTCTAGAGTCAGCTTGAAATCTAACACATAAACATGTAGCAAACATTATATCAGGTCTACTTGCAGTTAGATATAAAAGAGAGCCTATCATGCCTCTATAGCTAGTAATATCAATTTTCTTTCCTTTTAAATCTTTATCTAGCTTAGTGGCAGTAAGCATGGGTGTTTTTGCAGATGCACAATCAACCAAATCATATTTTCTCAATAAGTCTTTGATATACTTGGACTGACTGATAAATATTCCATCAGTTGATTGTTTTATTTGCAAACCTAAGAAAAATGTTAATTCTCCTATCATACTCATTTCATATCTAGACTGCATAAGTTTTGAAAATTTTTCACGAAGTTTTTCATTTGTAGACCCAAATATAATATCATCTACATATATTTGCACCAATAAAATGTCACAGCCTTGATTTCTATAAAATAAGGTTTTATCTATGATACCTCTAACAAATTTATTTTCAAGCAAAAATTGAGATAGAGTATCATACCAGGCTCTTGGTGCTTGTTTTAATCCATAAAGTGCTTTGTCTAACCTGTAGACATGATTTGGAAGTTTGGAGTCCACAAAACCTGGGGGTTGGCAAACATAGAATTCCTCTTCCAATTTTCCATTCAAGAAAGCACTTTTGACATCCATCTGGTACACCTTGAAGTTCTTGTAGGCTGCAAAAGCTAAGAAGATTCTGATTGCTTCAAGTCTTACTACTGGTGCAAAAGTTTCATCATAATCTATTCCTTCTTCTTGAGAATATCCTTTTGCAACTAGTCTTGCTTTATTTCTTGTAATTGTACCAGTTTCATCCAATTTATTTCTGAAGACCCACTTGGCACCAATTATTGATCTATTCCTTGGTTTGGGTACCAGTCTCCAGACTTTGTTTCGAGTGAATTGGTTTAACTCCTCTGGCATGGCAATTATCCAGCCAGGATCTTGAAGTGCTTCCTCAATTTTCTTTGGCTCAATCTTTGAGAGAAAACTGAGATATAAACATTCATTTTGTGTTGCACTTCGAGTCTTGACTCCATCCTCTAGACTTCCAATTATCAAATCTGGTGTGTGGTCTCTCAACCATGGAATTGCACGTGGCAATTGGACCTTGAAGTGGAGGCTTCATTTTCTAGATTGATGTTATACAATCTAGCTTCATGATTAGAGATTGCTCCCCCTAAACCATTGTCTTCTTCATTATTAGCTCCCCCTGAGCTGTTTATCTCAATAGTCTCTGGTGTCAATATAGTCTTTGATTGTGCATCAGTGACTCTAGTCTCTGGTGAACCATTAGTCTCCGATGGAAAACTAATTTCACAAGTCTCTTGAGTTTCATCTAATACTCTAGTCTCCGATATAGTATTAGTTCTTGGTACTTCATGCACAACAGTTAATTCCCCCTCAATTATGTAGGGATCATTGCTATCTTGGGGTTTTTCAGTAGTCTCTGATGGATATTCTCATGCATCCAATTCATTCTCAAAACTGAGAGGTTCATGCAATCCTTGTCCAATCATTCCTGGAATCTTTTTATCATCACATACAACTTGAATTGATTCCACAATGACCTTTGTTCTTAGATTATATACTCTGTATGCTTTACTTGACAAAGAATAACCTAAGAAGATTGCCTCATCAGACTTGTTGTCAAATTTTCCTCTTGTTTCTGATGAGTCTCTCAGTACAAAACATTTACAACCAAACACATGTAAAAACTTGCGAGTTGGTTTTCTCCCAGTCATTAATTCATAAGGTGTTTTGTTGTATGCTTTGTTTATCAAGGATCTATTCTGTGTAAAGCAAGCAGTGCTTATAGTTTCCTCCCAAAAATATGTGGAAAGCTTAGCCTCTTGTAACATAGTCCTTGCTGCTTCAATAAGGGTTCTATTTTTCCTCTCAACAACTCCATTTTGTTGAGGGGTTCTTGGAGCTGAGAATTGATAAGTTATTTCTTTTTTAGTGCAGAATTCAATAACTTGGGAATTCTTGAATTCTGTTCCTCTATCATTTCTTATCACCCTTACTATTTTTCCTAACTCAGTTTCTATCTTTTTGATATGATAAATTATCAACTGAGCAGCTTCATCTTTTGTATGAAAGTATTTTACCCAAGATACAAATTTCCTTCTCTTTTCCCTGTCAATATCACATTATCAGATTCTTTGTCACACACCAAGCATTCATCTTCTTTGAAGGTGACATTGAATCCCTTATCACATAGTTGACTCACACTCAATAAATTGTGCTTTAAGCCATCAACTAGTGTTACTTCAGTGAAGATGACATCTCCATGCTCAGCACTGCCATAACCTGTGGTATGGCCTTTGTTGTCATCTCCAAAAGTGACTTTTGGGCCACTTTTCTATTCATACTGTTTTAGCAGGGACTTATTTCCAGTCATATGCCTTGAACATCCACTGTCCATGTACCATGTTTTCTTCTTTTTGCCCTTTGTAGAATCACTTGACTCGTCACTTCGAGCCATTAGAGCAAAGTTGACAACTTCTTCATCAGAGTCGCTGTCGATCCAATCTTTACCCTAATCAAGGCTTTGCTCTTTGATTTAGTTTTCTTGTCAGCAAAGTCTTTCCTTGATTTTTCATCCTTAGATCTATCACTAGATCTAGGCTTCCTGCACTCATTAGCAAAGTGCCCTAACCCGTCACAATTGTAACATCTTATTTTCTTTAAATCGAAGGTGACTTTTTGACCTTCACGTTTAGGGTTAGGCTTCCTTGACAATTTTCTTCCTTTCCTGCTGGCCCTAAATTTCTTGAAAAGTTGGACCATGAATGTCATGAATTCCTCCATGTCATCATCAGTGTCCAGTTCATCTTCCTGATCAGTCGAGCTAGCACTGGAAGACTCCTCATCAATCTTCTCTTGAGACTTGTTTGTCTCAACTATCAACGCAGCTCCTTTGTCCCTGTCATGCATGCGTTGTCATTGCTCTACTTCAAGTTCATATGTCTTTAAATTCCCATAGAGCCTGTCCAGTGTGAGGATATCCAAGTCATGAGCCTCTCTCATTGCTGTTGTTTTTGGATCCCAACTTGGAGGAAGAGATCTCATGAACTTGATGTTGACATCCTCATTATCATAGGACTTTCCAAGTATTTTCAAATCGTTGAGCAAAGTGTTGAACCTATCATAAATTGATGTTATTGGTTCACCAGGCTTTGCTTGAAAGAACTCGTATTGTTGTGTCAACAATAACCTTTTGTTCTTTCGGACTTGGTCAATTCCTTCACATAGGACTCTGATGGTGTCCCAGATTTGCTTAGATGTTGTGCAATTGATGATGATTGTGAACATATTTTTATCAATTTCATTATAAAGTATGTTCATCACCTTAGCATCCTTCAGACTTGCAACTTGTCTTCGTTTGTATAATCACATTCTAGAGCAAGTTCAAAGTGTTCCGCCACAACAGATCCATCGACGGTTTTAGCAGGAATAAATTTCCTGGGTAGATAGGGACCCTTCTCAATCCTATCAATATAGTATGGATCTGTTGCTCTTAAGTGCATGTACATCTTTTGCTTCCACATCGGATATTCTTCTCTTTTAAGAATTGGAATTTTGGTACCACCATCACGACTTCCCGCATACATAATTATGTTAGAGCTGCTTGCTTCGTCGTTGGCCATCTCTTAGAACGTATTAATTGAATAAATTCAATTACAGGCTCTGATACCAATTGTTTTCCTAGTGAGATGCCGAGAACTTGTAGAAGGGGGGGGTTGAATACAAGTTCTTTGAATACTTTTCGCATTACTTGTTCTTTAAGAAATTAAATTTTCTTACGGAATATAAAGAACAAGAACTCAAATCAATTTATAAACAATTGCTATTTCGATTTCACAACTGATTACAAATTCTAACAATCACAACAATGTGATCATCAGTTTCTTTTCTATTCTGTATAGGAAAAGATACAAACTATGAAAAACCTATACAGCTTCAAATTACTATTCTCTGTAAACTAATTACAGCTTCTCTCTCTAACTGATTTTTCAGTTTTCCTATTCTAAACCAATATTGATTTTGCTTCCTTATTCGAATCAAATACGATCTTTCCTTTTTGATTAGGAAGAGATTTCTGGTTAGTTTCCTTTCCAGCTACGTCTTCAATAATATCTTGCTTTACGTGGAAGACATTCATTTTTAATTCGAACTCTGTATCTTTCAGGAAATAAATCACGATTAGTCCCTGATGCTTCATCTTTAGTCTCTGGTGACGTCATCAATTAATCTCTGGTGCTTTTAGTCCCTGATGACGTCAGATTGTGTAGTCTCCGATAGAGTTATTTAGTTTCCGATGCTTTAAGGCTTAGTCTCTGATACTTTTAACCTTAGTCTCCGATGACGTAAGCTTTAGTCTCCGACTCCTTTAGACTTAGTCTCTGATGACGTAAGCCTTAGTCTCCGACAAGTTTTCCTAGTTTCCGACAAGCCTTTTTGTAAACTCCAACAGACCAAATACACACTTTGACTTGCTGAACCTTTGATACTCCATTCCAACAGTTACTTACAAATAAAGAATAATTGTATCTCTTTACAAATAATGAACGAATTACAAACAAAGAGATAACTACTGGTTACAAAACTTTAGTGTTACTAATTAACACTTTCTATACATTTGTAATCTAAGTAATCTAAAGACAATCATCATCAAATGTTCTAAAACGTAACACTCCTGACCTGGAAAAAGGAGAGGACATACACATACAAGAGAGTCAAGCTTTAGCAAGCTTGGAAAAAGGAGAGATTCAGAAGCTGGGTGTCCAACCCCAGGGAAAACGAGAGGGTGTGAGCAAGGATGAGATCCTTGAAGAAAATAAAAGAGAGAAATTTTCGGCAGGTACATTTTTAAAACCTGTTGAAACCACCACCCAAGAAGCTCATGTTTCTTCTACTCCCTCCATTACAATCCAAACAGAAGAAATTGAGACCAGTTCAAGCACAGGGGATGCAGGATTACATATTCTATCCGAAATGTCCAATGCAGATTTTGAACTCTTATATGGTCTACAACAAAGACAGGACCACATTTTTGCATTGAAGACAGGGCTTGCAAATGATCCTGTGCCTGAAGAACCTGAAGAGGAGAATGTGGATGTTTGGCTTGATGCCAACTACACAAACTCTCTTGAGGATGCAGCTGCCCAACTAAGATAGGATTATGTGACTAATATTTGGTCAAATGCAGCTACACCATCAATAAAAGACATTCTAGAAAAAGTAACCAAGGTGGATAAGAAACATACATAGTTTCACCACTTCTTGGTTACTGGGATCAATGGTGCAGTCAAAAGAATGGAGGAAAGGATGGAGTTGGAAACTGAAAAAATAAGGAGGTGCTATGAAGGACACTTGCCACGGAGGACTATCACTTCCCTTGATTCTATCATCAAAGAGAATTCCAAGACTGATAGTCGACTTCAAGCCCTTGAATCAAATGTCCAACTCCTCCTTCAAAAGCAAGATCAAATGGAACAGCTCCGATTACAGGCAATTCCACACTTGGCCACCTCCTCTTAACCTAAAGATGTTGATGTCAAAAAGGGGGAGAGTGGTCAACATATCAGCAAACCTGTACAAAAACAACAACAACAAAAATCTGTTCCAGTTCAAATACCTGTTTCATCAAAACTTCCAAGCTCTGATGAGTTACAAGCGATGATGGACAGGATTTTGATAAAACATTTTGATCTTGAAGCAGCTACAAAGTCAACAACAACAACACAACCAACAACAACAAAAATACCAGCAGCAGCAATAGCAACAGCAGTAGCTTCTCCTTCCACTGCACAAGCCCCAGGAACAACAAAGAACAAAGGCAAGGGAGTCATGGTTGAAGAACCAAAGAAACAAATATCTTCTCAACCAAGGCAGCCCAAGCTATTGGGGGATGCCATGAAGACTGCTCACTTTCCCACTCCAGTTGAATTAATAGTGGATGGGAAAGTAGAGTTAGTTTATCCTCAAGAGCAGAAACTAATTGAAACTGATGCTTTATTAGCTCAAAAACTACAAGAGGAGGAGGACATGACAGCAACAAGAGAGGAAGAGGAGATATAGAAAAGGAAAATCTCTGCAAGAAGGTCAAGTGCACAGAAGGCAGCCATCACCAAAAAGAAGAATAAGGAGATAGAAGAGGCAGAGAAGAAATTAAGGAGAAGATCTTTAGTCCAGATACTGTAAAGAAATCTGTGACTAAAGAATCTATCAAAAAGCCTAAATCTCAAGAACCTCCAAGGCCAACCGAGACTGCCTTAGTGGCTGTGAGTGGACCAACAAAACCACGTTTGGCAGAAGGTTATTTTCAATTTAAACTGTTCCAATTCCAAAACCATCGCCAAGCTCAAAGAGTATAAATAGTTACCGTTGAGCCCTAATTTCACAACTCATCACTGAACTCTGCAAATCAAAAATTGAAAGGTGCAATTTCTCTCAAACCCTCAAACATCTCCAAAAATTTCAAAAGCCCTAATTACAATTCAGCAATGGCCTCTCAATTTGTCATCCAAAAGACAAACTACTATAGCATCTTGTCTGCGATGACTGCATATGACAGAGTAAATAAAATTATTTAATGATTTATTTGTAGTTGAAATTAAGAGTATAGAAGATATGAATGAATATGAAGGGTGTGGAAGAAAATGAGTCTGACTAGAAATTTGATCCTAAATATATATATTTTGTAAAAAGGGTTAGAGAACTCTTTCAAAGAAAGTAAATAGAAAGCATTTTTTTTCTTTTGTAATTAATTTTTAAGTACATTACCGTAAAATAAGTGTCAAAGAAATACAAAAGTTTTCTTTAAGAGTTACGTCACTATAGTTCACTTTAAAATTATTAAAAATAAAATATTTTACTTTAATTTTAAATAATAAGATTTCACAAACATATTTTATTTAAACTGAAATGTATTAATTTTGAAAGTGAAGAAGTACTAGTAAAGTTGCACGCATGTTATTTTGAAAATTGTTAAGTAATTTCAATTGATGTTTTATAATTTAATAATTGTTTAATATTTCAAATGTTATCTTATAACATGGTGTCTTATCACTGCATAATTGTTTAATAATTCGTTCATATAACATGGAATCTTATCATTAAAAAAGTGATAGGTCCTAAATAATCTAATCTAATTTAGAAGTGATTGAATAAATTATTTAATTAATGACGATTTTTGGCAAATTTTGCTATTTAAATATGAAGTTTTTATTGTTAAAATGACGACTTGTGTATTAAATTCCTTTTTATTTAACTTTTGAAAAACTTCTATTTGATTGAAATAATAAATGTGAAATTAAAAGACAATCCCAAAGACACGACGATTTATACTAATTCACGATATACCTCTCCAGTATATCCTTACTCCAGTCATCAGATTCTTTTTTCAGATCCTAGAATTTATCTACTAAAATAAACTCTCCTTTTTCAAGGGACAAACATTTACAATCATTTACAATTTCTAAAACTATAACAAATTACAAAACAAATAAACATAGAAATAAATTTCATCTTGGACGAACACTACACGTATTTTCCGCAAAAACATATTTGTATCCGCCAAATCTTTGGTACTCCATTTACAAACCTTGGTTTTGGTACTTGTAAAATTTCCTAATCTCACTGGTATGCTAAAAACCCCATAAACTCGATGAATCTATGACTAAAATCTTGAGTTACAGACAACTCTACCTTACAAGTTCTAAGAACACTAAGACTTAATTTTTTTTCTTTTTGTTGTGAAAAATAATAATGTCCAACAATCACTCAATCTCTCATAAATTAAATTACGAAAATATAAGAAGGGACGAGAGAATAACACTAATATTTAACCTGAAAAATCCTTTTATATGAGAGGTAAATATTACGAGCCAAATTCTGAATAACTCCACAATTATAAAATAGAATAAAATAATCTTTTCAAGTTTAATACAATAAACTTGAACAAACACGATAACAGAGAAAATAAAGCCGTTGTAATTTGAGTAATACTCAAATTAACTTCATCATTCTACAAAGATGATGGAATAACTCTAATATATTTTCTACTCCCTCTCTCTTGATGTTGCCCGATACCCACTTGAAGTGAAAATAAGAGACTTAATTTATCTCACACTATGTCGTGACCCACGAATGTGGTAAGCAACTTATATGGTCTTTCTTTCTTTTTCACTTCACTCTCAATGCCTTTGAAGGCTGCTGGCAGCATATATATATACACACACACAACCCAATGACCTTGCTTCCAAGAAAATCTAATGGTGGGTACTCTCCAAGTAAATGCAATGGCCACCATTGAAAGGTACAAGACAACTAGTTACCTTAGGTGTGCAGCCCAAGTAATACCTTTTATCTCATGTGACAGCTCACATGGTAATACCATGAACCTTATGAGTAATAATCTAATGTGGTGAATTTTCACCACCTCAGTCAACATATAACAAAGAATTTCATGTGTATGAATTTTCTTTATGGACAACAATTCTTGCTCCATTACAATTCAAAGTCAATAGTAGGGAATATCGATGTGTTTGATATGATTATGATAGGTGGCATATTTAGTCAAGTCAATTGCACTTTGACTATCACAGTAAACCATATATTCTCCTTGTGTTAATCCCAACTCTTGGAAAAATCGCTTCAGGCCTAATATTATTGGTCTTGAAGGTGATTAAACCAAGAGGGGCAAGGGGGGTGGGTGGGTGGGGGGTTAAATTGGTTATTTAAAAACTTGTCTCTTTTTGCAATGAAATAGAGTCAGTGCAGCAGAATTATATGTCTCACCCTCTCTATCTAATTTATGGTTAAGTTATGTTCTTGATTTAGTTCAAAACTCTGACTTTACAGAGAGTCAGTCAAAGTTCACTTGCTAAACAAACACACAACTATAAGGAAAATGTAAACTAATCAAGCAAAAACACAAGACACGAGGATTTTACATGATTTGACATTGCCTACTCCACGGTAGTAGCTCTGAAGCTTTCACTAGCCTAACAAACTATTACAACCCATGTTTTTACCTTTTGGATGAACATGTAAACCACTCTTATATTTTATCTCTCGGTCAAACATGTAAACCCTTAAATCTACCCTTGACTTAACTGTGTCATGCCTATATGTTTTTCAGGTTCACATATAACATATTCCTCTCTAGATCTTATCTAGAAAAAGTGTTTTTGACTGTTTAAGGAAAGAACAATTGACCTTACAAAGTTTTTTATGGTTAACAGTGAACCTTGTAGCTAGATGATCCTTAATGATCTGATTGCTACCTATGGAATCCTAAATCTGTCAGTCAACTTATTCTAAAGCATTACACATAATAAGAACAAGGAAAGAGAGTGATTCAACTATGAGAGAATCTTTAGATATAAAGGTTGTTGAGATGTTCCTTCTTTGATCTCCTCCCTTTTCTTTGTGTGAACTTTCTATTCTCTCTAAAGAGTGTTCTCTATCTCTCTATCTCTCTCTCTCTCTCTTTGTAGAAGCTTTTGTATAAGCTTAAATATGTTCCTTTTGAAAAAGTGTCTGTTAGAGTCAAAGACTGTTTTTCATTGCAATACAAAAAAAGAGCTATTTCCGACAGCCGAATCTGTCGCCATTAAGTTCTTGCCATCACAGTTACCTTTAAAATCGACAGCCAACAGTCCACATTAGCACTCAATTTTAAAATAGTCGTATTAAGGCCATCCGATTTTATAGTCGCAATTTGAGTTACATAAAGTCGCGGCTTTAGTCGTTAATGTTAACTAGAGCCGTCACAAATAGTTAATTTTAATAATATTATTAAAATTAATTATGTAATTGTTATAGCAAGTCATCACAATTAACAAAGTATGTGGTCATAATTTACTTGTCATCTTAAAATATTAAGTTTTAAAATTGTGATGGGTAGCCATTGTAATTAACCTTAGCCGTCGAGGTTTATAATGTATTTTTTAAATATTGCATTTTATCCCTGTTTAAGGACAGGTCAACCTGTAAAAGCTATTTTCCAAACCCTAAATGCCTACAGATACGCCAATATCTCAAAATGTAAATAAATATATACATATATAACAAAAACTGTTGCTTATACAATAATCATCCACCTAATAACATTAAAAGATAAGTACATCAAAACAGTACTATAGTGGAAAATAAAAATTGTAATCTATGTCGTCAACGACATCGCCATCATCATCATTGCAGTTGCGTCTCTCATCATCGTCATGTCTCTCGTCCGCACGATGATCGATTGTGAGAACCTGAAAATAAAAATAGGTTTGGTTGTATGGATAATAAATTCATATTATGATTAATATATATTATGTATGAAGGTTTAATTTATATTCGGTATGAATAATGAATTCATATCTTGAATAAAAGTTTCTATGGTAATGTGATGTCTAAAAGATTATAAATACATTTTTGAACTCAAATCTTAAATGATTATTTTTATCCAAATACTAACAAGAAATAAGTGTAATTTATCGCGTGAGGAAAGCGAACAACACATAGGTGAGCTACAGTGTCTTTTTTTTAAACCAAGGACTACAGTGAGGCAAGTGATATAATTATATTATATTAGGGTTGAGTTGCACGTGACCCGTCAATTTGTAAATCAACTCCAACAATACTGTGGCGCCCTCGGAAATCCCCCAAGCCTGGCCTCGAGCACTGCCAACAATTTGAATGACAATCCCCGAGATCCCCAGGCTGGGATCCCGAGCCACGCCAGGGAACTACAAGACAACCTAATAATATAGCATTGACATCCACACAACCAAGCATTTACAACACTTAAACGAGAAATATATTCTCAAAACATCATTACAAAATCTTAAGGTCCACATCATCTTCAAAACCTTAAAGCTTGAAAATAAACAAGCTGCAGCGGAAACAAAACTTTAGATGACTCATACGGCCTTACAACTTAAACATTCCTAAGCCATTCTCTCCTTCCCTTTATTAGGCGACTCAGCTTTCATGACATAACCTGAAAAACATTTCATAACATTCCACGTGAGTGTTTACGCTCAGCAAGTATATAATCATAAGCTAGAAAAAAAGATAATTCATAAGCTTTAGTATTCATTGAGGTTGGACGAAGCAATGCCAACAGCTCCTGAAAAAATTCAATCAACATGTATCATTTAGGGTTCCCGAGTGACATCAAGGGGTTGATCCTCTCTCAATAAATCAAGATTCGCCCTTTACTTATCAGATAATGCATCACCTGACCAGACTGATCATTATCTGACTACCTTACACAATCAAATTTCATCCCAGCTGGTCAGCCTGGTCGTTTGATTCATCACTTGACATACGTAATCACTTGCAGAAAGCATATGGTTTGCGAAAAACAATCAGATTACCGAGGCCATGCGTCGGTCAATCATTCTCTATCATCACTGGCCTGAATACTAGGCGAAAGTATTCAACAACGCCTTAACTTTCCATATGGATATATCTTCTTGTAAATGTTTTTCTCATTTTGAATAGCCTTGACGTGCTGAACAATTAAAAGCAACGACTGCCAACAACACATATTGACGTGCTCAACAATTAAAGGACACTGATAGCCAGAAGCGAAACTATATATATCCATACAGAAGTTACTTGGGTGTGCATACAAGTCCTTGACTTGCAACACCCAAACATCATCATTTGGTGTGCTAGGAACTTTAAACAACTAGCAAACACCCAATAACACATAGTTTAATCATCAACATATTTTCACGCACATCGGATTCAATGATCGTACGTTACTTAATCATAAAAGAGATCATCATCATGCATAGGCATTACCATCATTCATTTACGTAAATCGAATCAATGATTCTACGTAATCAGTAAGAAAGAAAGTGGAGTGAATATATATTTGCCTTGGTCCTTAGCTAGATTCACTATACTGGTTGCAAAAAAAGTTCTATAAAACATCATTGTGGGTATAACATGAGAAATCCATACTTGAAAGATGACCATTCAGATTAGAAAATGGTTATCAGGGCATAAGCCCGTCAGGGGACATAACACTCATCAGGGGATGACCTTCAGGGGATAATCATCAGGGAATAACTCACCCGTCAAGGGATACACTACTCATCAGAGGATAATCTACCTGTCAGGGGATACATTACCCATCAGGGAATGCATGCCTGTCAGGGGATAATTAGTCATCAGGGGATAATTATCCGTCAAGGGATGACTGGTCATCGGTGGATAAATTACCCGTCAGGGGATGTCTCTCTCATCAGGGGATATCTCTCGACCATCAGGGGATCATCTACTCGTCAGGGATTAGTCATCAGGGGATGACTTACCCATCAGGGGATAATTCATTCACCGCCAAACTCGTCGGTTGGTAACTTTGGCTATCGCTGAACTTCATCAGTGGATAACCTGTTCAGCGCCAAACACAGTTAGCCATCGTCAAACTAGTCGGGTAACAACTTGTTCAACGCTGAACTCACTAAGTCATCGCCGAACTCATCAGTGGATGATTTGCTCATCGCCAAACTTCTCGGCTGTCAGGGAATGATTTGTCCAGCGCCAAACTCATCGGGTGATGACTTTGACTATCGCCAAACTCTCTTGGCTGTCAGGAGATGATTTGCTTATCAGTGGATGATTTGTTCAGCATTGAACTCATCGGGGACAAAAACTTTAGTCATCAGAGACCAACATTAGAGCTTGTCTCCGCTTCGATGGAAGATCTTACATGAACAAACTCAACCTAGGATGCTTCATGAACAGAATATGTAAAAGAACTATCCTTCCTTGAAAACCTAGTATGCACCGCTAATACTCTCGGATGCTATGTAAAAAGGAACAACAGAGGAGAACTTAAAATTCTTACCTCCTGGGTTGACGAAAGAGATCAAAGCTTGATTAATAGCAATTGTCCAGAAAAGAGAAATCTTGAAATTATATGGAAGTGATAGGTTTAAGGGAGAACTTTAGAAGAGAAATTTTTAGAAAAGAGACGAGATGTTCCTCCGAATATGGTATTTATAGGAGGCTAAGATTAAGCTTTGAAATAAGATGATTGGTTAAACTGGAGGATAAAAACGGTTGCTCATCATGATTCTTAGCAACTAAGTGTATGTAATAAGCTTGTTGTCCTTCATGCACATAAGTCAGCCTCTCAAGCAGCTTACTAATCTAATTACTATACGTAGGCAATGATGTCATCATCCTTACGTAAACTATTACACTTCTCAGGGAACTTGCTAAACTGGAAAACTGGGCTCCTTTAAGCAATTACGAAGGTCACCAAACATAAATATCATTGCTTATCCTTGCAACCAACAGTCAAACAACAATAGCCCCTTTAATGGGTCTGAAAATATTTTCATACAAAAACATCATATATTAACTATTCATGTTAATATATAAAAAGAACAATATGAATAAATAAATTATCTAAAGATAAACAAATTTTCTAGGTAGTTACAAATACACTAGATTGTAGGCTATGATAGATAACTCACTAACTTTTAGCAACTATAACACCGGCCTTTCAAACTAATCATTTCATTCTAAAGCTTGTTACTGCCCATTACAACCAACAACTGAAATCTAAATAATCCAACTGCTCTCGTTTGGCAAGTGATATAAATATATCATTCGGAGTACAACCCTAGCCCCACTTTCATAAATTTTTTATACAGCCAACCACCCACATAAATCTCAGGTTCACTTTCAATAGCAACTTTCCTTCTCGAAGATCAACCCAAGCTTTTAACTTCTTCTTCACTGGACAAAGAGGTAAGAGCACTATATTAAAGTTCTGCTATATTCCTGTACTATTTTGTTCCATTATTCATGTCATGTTTGTAAAATACCTTGTTTATTCACTTCCAAAAGTATGATTTAAAGCATGTTTTTAACATCAGGGGTTATTGTCATTTATTCTAAAAAGGCTATCCAAGATGAGAGTAAGAAATGTTGACGACCACCTAGTAAACAAACTTTTAACTTCCAAACATTTATTTATATCAGTTGTTAAAACACCATGCTTGTGTCTCTGACAACTAGAGTTCTTGTAGTTTATCAGTGTCCATAACAATAAGAACTGATACACACTGCGAAAAAGATGATGAGAGTTGACCTATGTATGATTATCGATTGATAACACCACCCATTAAAGAATGAAGAAATCACCACTTTATTTGAGACAAGTTCTAGTCTCCGTCAGCATGAAACTAGTCTCTGACAGTACAAACTAGTCTCTGATGAACAAATTTTGCTAGTCTCTGATGAGAAAATTTTGTTACTCTCTAATGAGAAAATTTTGTTAGTCTCTGATGAAAAAAATTTTGGTAGTCTCTAATGAACAAAATTTTGCTAGTCTCTGGTGATTTATGAGTTTGGCGACAGCCAAGAGACTTTGGCGGTAGTCAAATAGAATACTGATGAGTTTGGCGTTGAACAAATTATCCACCGATCAGTTTGGCGCTGACTTATTGAGTTTGGCAGTAGTCAAATAGATTACCTTTGAGTTTGGCGCTGAACAAATTAGTCACCGATGAGTTTGGTGCTAACTTATGTGTTTGGCGACAGTTAAGAGACTTTGGCGGTAGTCAAATAGATTACCAAAGAGTTTGGCGATGAACAAATTCATCCCCTGATGACCGAAGACCATCCCCTGATGGTCGAGGGTCATCCCTTGATGGTCGAGAACCATCCCCTGACGGCTATGCACATCCCTTGATGGCCGAGAGCCATCCCCTAACGGGTAATTTATCCACTAATGACAAGTCATCTCCTGGCGAGTAAATTATCGACCAATGACAAGTTATCCCCTAACAAGTAAATTATCCACTGATGACAAGTCAACCCCTGATGGGTAAATTATAAACCGATGGCTGATTTATCCCCCGATGCCTTAGTAAATTATCCACTGATGAACACTTTTATGCTTCAACGATTATCCACTAATGTGCAGTCTATCTTTAAGAGTATAAAATACCTTATTTTCTTCTTTCTTCAATTATTTTAAGATGATATTAATTAACTGTTAAACCTCGATAGTTCAGATGTCAAATTAAAACATTAAAATATATAAGGGCATCGTTTATGTGCGTTCTCATATCTTTATCTAAGGCATAAATTTCTCATGTTATGTTAATGTACATGTTTTATAAAGTCTTTCGCTCACAAGTGTTTTGAGTTAAATTAGCTAAAGACCAAGGCAAGTATATACTTACTCTACTTTCTTTCAATTAATATGTATGATCATTCTTTCGTTATACATAATGTATCCAAAATGTTATTATGTCAATATTTATAATTCAATTTCTTCAAGTAAAGTAACGTATGATCTCTTGATCCGATGTACGTGAAAATGGTATACTAGAATCAAACATTCTTTGGGCGGATGTTAGCTATTCAAATTCGCTAACACGCCAAGGTAAATCCTATATAGATAGAAAAAGACTAAATTTTTCTCACCTCAAAGCTAGTGTCATGCATCTGCCTGGCACCCCGGGCCTAGGAATGATAAGGAACGGAAACTGAGGCATCGGTAACCGAACCCTTGCAGATAAAAGATTTCTGATTTGACTACGTATGTTATTATGATTAAGTTACATGGTGGTCAGGCTGGCCAGCTGATATATTGTTTGATATGGAGTTCCTAAGGGCACGTGCGTCAAACGGACGTGGTTACAAGGTGTATGTGAATTATTCAAGATTCTTTCAAGTAGGGTCAAATCCCTCGTTGTCACTCAGGGACCCTGGAAGCTATGCGTTTTTCAAATTTATCAAGAGGTGTCGGCAGTGTCTTCGCCCAACCTCGCAAACACTTAAGCCCTATAAATTTTCCATCTTTCAAAACTCACCTAATATTTGATTATATACTTGCGAACGTAAATCACTCATGTTGTTATTATCTAATGTTTTATAGGATATGACAAGAAGATCTAGTCGTCTGATAAAGGCAAGGCGAGAATGGCATGATGAACATTTCATGATCGCCCTCTTATTGATGGCATTCAGGGGAAGAATGAAATGTGAGACAATTATTGAAATGTTTAGATTGTAAGACCTGTGTGGGCCCCTCATAGACTTCCGTTGTTAGAATTTTATTTTTGGATGAATGTAATAAAGATCACTAATTATTTTTCTTATTTAATGATATGCATGTTTAGATGTTATTACTTTTCTTTTGTCAATTTGATGGTGCCCGAAGTCTAGTTAGAGATTTTTGGGGCTGCCACAGTTGATATCAGAGCCCAAGCATCGGTTATGAGACCACAGTCTCTACTGAAGAGTAGAACACAATATTTAGAGTCTTAAGGAGGGATGAAGGAACGGTAAGACATAAGGAAAGGAAAAATAGGACGCAAGGACAAATAGATGGAAGATGAGCATCAGGTAGACTCTCCTCATTCCCGAAGCTAGAAAATTTTAAGGGATATAAACTCTTAAGTTAGGGAC